>CM051242.1:104667697-105318779 GCA_027917425.1 Gastrophryne carolinensis
GACCCAAAACCTTCTGCAGTGGCAGAAAGACCTTGACCTGAGTGGTGTCTATCGTCATGCCCAGGAAGGATCTCACTGTTGAGGGAGTGATAAAAGACTTTGGGTAATTGATTACACAGCCGAAGGCCTCTAGGGTTGACAACACCATCCGAGTATCGCCTGCTGAAGGGACTGGGCCACAATCAACAAGTCGTCCAGATAGGGCAGCACACGAATGCCCTGGTTCCTCAGGATGACCATGCTGCCTGCCAGCCAGGATGTGCAGATAAGCGTCCCTGATGTCCACCGTGGTCATGAAGTCGCCGGGCCGAAGCGATCTCACCGCCGACCGCAAGGTTTCCATGAGGAAATGTCTGACCTGTTGAGACCCTTCAGGTCCAGAAATGGTTTTAACGTCCTTCTTGGGAACCGTGAACAGGTTAGAGTAAAAACCTTGACCCTGTTCCTGCCGAGGTACAGGGCAAATCCCACCTAACCGCAGTAGGTGTTGCATGGCCATTCTCAAGTCCTGTGCCTTCAATGGATTTTGGGGAAACCGGAGAAATGTTGTGGGCGGCCTGACTGCCAGCTCTATGTTGTAACTGGAGGACACTACCTCCTGAATCCACCGATCCGAGACGTGCTGTCTCCAGATCTGCTGTCTCCAGATCTGAGCAAACAGCAGAAGCCGTCCCCCCACCTGGATGGGTGAGGGCGCCCCCTCGTGCCTGAGGGGACTTGGCAGGGGGCTTGGATTTGGCTCCCCAGGAGGGATTGGGTTGGCCGCGAGACCTACCTCTACCCCAGGTATCTCTGCGGCCACCTGGAAATGAAGAGCCTCTTCCTCCTCGAAAGACACGATAGGCAGAGGGATTCTGAAAGGACCGAGCAGGCTTCTGTCTCTGAGGGAGTCTACCATCCTTGACCAAAAGGTCCAGACGCTCCCCAAACAGCCTGTGCCCCACAAAGGGGATACTTGTAAGCGAATTCTTGGCCGCGGCATCAGCCGACCATTGCCGCAGCCAGAGCGAGCGGCGGAGGGCAACAAGCAGGGCCAAAATCCTGGCACCAAGCCGGACCCCATCTTCCATGGCAGAAGCAACCAAACCAATGAATTCCAAGCAGGCCTTGAGTTCTTTATACTCCTCCGCCCGCCATCTCACCTTCTTTCTGATGGCTAGAGAGACAATCGCCGCGGCACACAAAGGGCGAAAGAGTGCACCAGCAAAGGTGAACGCATGGCAGACCAGCTGGTCCATGCGCTTGTCAGCCGGGTCACGTAAGGAAGCAGTATCAGGTGATGGCATAACAGTAGTATTGGACAACCCCGACACAGGGGGATCTACTTCGGGAGGGTGAGACCATAGCCGCACCAGCTCAGAAGGGAAGGGATACTGCCTATCCAGGACCTTAGGCACCGACGGTAACTTGTTAGGCCTCTCCCATTCCTTGAAAATCATGTTACAAAAATGGGCCTGCTCCAGAGAGGCCGCAGGCAGCGAAGGGCTAGGGGCAGGGACACCAGCCCGATCATGGCCCAAAACAATGCCTCTGGCGCAAGTGGTACAAACAGTGCTGAATCTGCCCAGAGGATTCCTACTGCACAAGGGGCAGAGCTTTTCCTGCCCAAATGGGGCCCCCAGCTCACTATCCCCAGATGCCTCCCTTATGGTGATTAAAAATGGTCTATCGGTAAGGTTACAAGACACTAACGGCCCAAACCTATAATGATTCCTCTTAATAAAAAAGGGGGGACCAGGAGGAACCACAACCCTGAACCACAAAGCCCATGACCTATACAAGAGGAGGGAGAGAGGCCCATCAGAATAAGCAAAGTCATTTGGCATAATAAACAGTCATACAAAAAGAGGGACTCACGACACAGACAGAGGGACAGTCGCTGTAACCGTCGCAGCCTCTGATGATGAAGATCCCCCAGCAGAAGCAGAAGAATGGGTGCAGCAAGCAGCCAGCGAGCGTAGGCCCCACCGCAGCAGCAGCACACACTCAGGGAAAGCGCCTTCCAGAGCGTTCCTCGAGGGGCGGGCGGTGCCGTGATGACGCGGAACGCGTCAGTGCCCGGCTCTGCCCCCTCCGGCGGCGCGAAAAGACGTGCCCGCCCATCGTCAGCTCTGCCCAGTCAGCCTCATGCTGCAAAGCCTACACGACCATAAAACATGGCCGCGGAACCACGCAGCAGCGCGGCTCCCACTGCAGTGGAGCCGTCGCCTCACCACACAGCGCCGCACCAGCGGCGTCTCCCCCCCCCGTCACAGACAGCGCTGCAGCAGTGGGGTAGCGGGGCCCGCGGGGTACGGCAACCCCTCAAACAGGCAGCCACGAGGGAGGTAAGTATGTCATGCTCCAAGGTCCAGCTAAGCCAGCACGGAGCTATAGTGAAACACACACTAAAACACCAGAGCCAAGACCAATAAAGCTTGTGGGCAGGGAGGGTACAATACAAACAACTAGTGGTTCCCCCCCAGGCACACCATAAACCTGTGGCCGGCTACCCTTTAGCATAGAGTCTGCGGCCCAGAGCCTAGCTCTGCCGAACGCCCGGCCCCAGCGTTCACCCTACCGTCACGATCCCGTAGCAGCCAGTGGCTGGGAAGCAAGGGTGGGTCAGAAGGGAAAAGTGTAAATAGGGCCCGCAGTGGCCGACGGGCTAGGAGACCCCGCTCTGCTGCCAATATCTGAGAGAGTATCCAAATGATCTTCTGCAGCCAAGACTGCAAGATGAACAACTGGGAGAATGATAGAGGGACACCTGCCTTTGTAGGGGGCCGGGAGGAGCTACATCTTTCGATCTTGCAGTCGAGCACCCCCTGGGGGCAAAAATACAATTCTGTGATTACTCACCCGTAGAATTGTTATTATGAGTATACAGTACGTCCTGCTCCAGATAAGAATCATTACACTTGGGTATTACTCCGCCAGATGGCGCTGGACTGCAGAGACCGCAAAATTGGCTCCTCCCGGCCCCTCAAATACCCGGGACCTCCCACAAATCCCCAGCATTGAAAAGCAGTTAACAAGAAGCTGGGAGAATGATAACAGAACCAACTAGTAATTAAAAAACAAGGATAACAATCACCATACAGGGGATCCAAGAATAATGCAAATCAAGGGTGGGGTGGAGCAGGACGTACTGTATACTCATAATAACAATTCTACAGGTGAGTAATCACAGAATTGTATTATTGTTAGTATACAGTACGTCCTGCTCCAGATAAGAATCATTACACTTGGGACATCCAATAGCAGTGTCCATAAAGTAGGGTGGGATCCCCAAAGGTAACAATAGACAGGTCAGACCACTGCCGCCTGCAGAACCTTGCAGCCAAAAGCCGCATTAGCTGAGGCCCTAACATCAACCTTGTAAAACGTGTGGATAGAAGACCAAGTAGCGGCCTTGCAAACTTGTTCAACAGAAGCCTGGTGCTGAAAAGTCCAAGAGGCACCAATAGCATGAGTGGAATGAGCAGTAAGGTGGAAGGGAGGATTCTTCCCCTTAGCAGAATAGGCCTGAATCACAGCCTGGCGGATCCATTTTCTGATCGTAGATTTTGCAGGAGCCAAACCCTTCCTGGGACCAGAAGGGACCACAAAAAGAGCATCAGTTTTCCTGAATAGTGCAGTAGCCACCAGATAGTACTTCAGACACCTAACCACATCCAAGGAATGCAAAACCCTCTCCTTAGAGTTAATAGGATTAGGGCACAAGGAAGGAAGAACAATGTCCCGATTGAGATGAAAGGCAGACACTACCTTAGGCAGAAAATCTGGCTTGAAGTGAAACACCACCTTGTCCTGGTGTCTCTCAAAGCTGGATGGAAAGTGCCGCCAACTCAGAAACACGCCTAACAGAAGTGAAAGCCACCAAAAAGACAATCTTGAGAGTAAGAATGACCAGGGCAGCATCCTGCACAGGTTCAAAGGGAGCACCCTGCAAGGCAGACAAGACCAAGTTCAAATCCCAAACAGGCAACATAGGCTTACGTGGGGGACACACATGAGTAACCCCCTGGAAAAAAGTCCTGATCAGAGAATGCTAGGCAAAGGACCTCTGGAAGAAAACAGCCAGGGCAGAGACATGACCCTTCAGAGTACTGAGTTGGAGCCCCAGCTCCAACCCATGCTGCAGGAACTCCAGGATCCTGGGAATAGAGAACACACGACAGGGAAGAGACCTAGACTCACACCAGTCAATGTAGGCACGCCAAACCCTATAGTAAATGGAAGAAGAAGACTTCTTTCTAGTCTTTATCATGGTATCAACAACAGAGGCAGAAAGCCCCTTCTTCATCAAGATGGAGGTTTCAGCAGCCAGGCCATCAAAGCCAGAGATTGTAAATTGGGATGGCGTAAGTGACCCTGAGTGAGCAGGTCTGGCACCCTGGGCAGAGCGTACTGATCTACTGCCAGCTGCACGTCTGCGAACCACACTCTTCTTGGCCCCCTGGGGGCCACCAGGAGAATCCTGGGACAAGGAGACAAAGGCCGGGAGCTTGTGATTGTGACGGGACGCAAACAGATCCACATCTGGTTGGCCCCAATGGTGACACAGAGACTGAAACACCCTGCCGCAGAGGGACCATTCTCCCAGGCGAGAGGTCCCCTTGCTCAGAGAGTCGGCCTACAGATTCTTCACCCCTGGAATGTACACAGCTGATATGCAGGGGACATTGTCCTCCGCCCAGGCCATCAGAGACACTTCCTTGAGGGCCCCCTTGCTCCGGGCACCTGCTGGGCACAAGGTATACAGACCCGCACATTGTCAGCACTAGTAGGGGACGCCCCACAAGCTACACACAGCCGGGCTTGTCCCGAAGGAACTCCGAGCACATTATCCTGAGACGCCTCCATATGGTGATTATAGCGGCACAATAAGCCGATAGGGCTTCACGCTATAAAAGCAACCCGGGATGCCCCAATAGCCTGCTAGGAAAGTGGGAGTAATTTACACACTAGGCCTCACAAGTTTAATAACTAAATAGAGGGAGAAGAGCCGGGAGAAACCAATAGAGTTCGACCCGTCTAAAAGACAAAAGCGAAGAGAACCCCATAAGTGACTAGTATAAGACATAGGGTAAATAAAGCTGCCCGCGAGGGCACTCACGGACCGCGGTAGGTAGATGTCAGTCACGCAGCAGCCGAATCCAGCGAAAAATGGCCCCGGGTATACCTCGAGAGGCGGCCGCGGAGACAGTGATGCGGAACGCGCCAACCGCGGGCCCCGCCCCCCCAAAAGAGCGCGAAGCAGCACACGTGACAAGCAGCCAATGACCGCGCAACAGCGCCTGAGGTAATGCCGCCGCCGACCGCAGAGCACAAAGGAGCGCTCGCGGCGGCAGTATTTTCAAAATGCAACCAGTGCAACCAAGTCAGCGCGGAGACTGACACCGAAAGAAGCACACAATACAGTGAAAACACCAAGGCATATACACCCCCCCCCCCCCGAGAGCTACAAGGGAGGGCAGCAGACACTTTACAGAGGGCCCACCGATAGATAGGGGCAAGGGGCAATAGGGCGGGAGGGGCATCCCATAGAGCCTCACCATAAGCCTATACCGCCTACCCTTTGGTGGGGGATTGCGGTGGAGCAGCGCTCCTAAGCACCTGACAGCGGTGCTGCCTACCATCACCCGGACCAGCGACACAAGGCTGAGAGGCACATTAAAAATGGAACGGGTGGGAATAGTCCTACAGGGCCGCAGGCTAATAGCCCCGCTCACCTGTGAGAAGAGAGAGCCATCCTCTTGTCCTTCGCAGTCCAGACTGCAGAGAAATTCTGGGGATTTGTGGGAGGTATTTGAGGGGCCGGGAGGAGCCAATTTCGCGGTCTCTGCAGTCATCTGGCGGAGTAATACCCAAGTGTAATGATTCTTATCTGGAGCAGGACGTACTGTATACTAAGAATATACCCACATGTCATCACTGGGACGACCTGGACTGGATATAGGGAAAATGTGTAATCTCTCTCTCCCCTGTGAAGGACCCTCCAGACATCTACTACCTGGAGAGCTTGGAATGCTTTGTGGAACCCATTGAGTTTGGAGTGTGATACTGAAGATTTGCCCTGAGAGGAATCTATCTTTGGATCGAATACCAGTTTAAGGTCACCACCCAGAAAAATTATGAAGGACACAATGATGCGCCTGCAGAGGACTTACAGAGGTTCAAACTGTAAGGTAAATGTGGTAAACAAAACAAAATTATAATGTAGTGAAGAACTATGCTTTGTTTCAAAGGCATTTCTAAAAAATGTTATATATGATAACATTGGTTCCATTACATGTCACTTCTAACCATAATGGAGTGGGCAAAAAAATAAAAAGAATAAATAATTATGGTCTACTATAGTTTTGCCTTTTGCTGCAGTGCTAGAAAACTTTAAGAGCCTAAGAAGCGCTAGCCACTTTTTTGGCCTCAGCAGCACTCAGTGTCAGATTTAACGACTGAAAAAATGCCAAAGCAGCCGTTGGCTAGAGCCTTATTTAACCATATAACCGAAAAGCAGCTGAAACCTGGTGCTGTAGCTCAAGATCCCATAGAGCACAACGGGCAAAACTGGATTGAAGTGTTTAATGCTTTTTAGACACATTTATTTGTTCAGAACTTGCTCTAGGACTTATTGGGTCAATAACTGAAATGCAGGACCTAGATGATCCAAATGTTTTTTGTGTTAAAATTGATTTAAATGGCTTCTTTTGCTTAACAGTGTGTAATTTGGACACCAACAACTAAATTGCAGCCTAAATGCCCTGTAAAGTTTGTCCCCAGCAGTAATTTCTTGTAACTGTGATGACAAAACGCTGTCCAGCGCGGGAAAAAAAAAAAAAAGATTTCAAGGAAGAGAAAATCATAAATATGCTGGAGAGCACTGGAAAAATGGCAGTACAAAGTGGCCCTCACTGACGCTGGGCTAATCAGCCGGTGGGATCCAACAGGCCCTGACATATGCTGGCCAATACCTCAGTGCACTTTGGCGCTCCGAAGTTGGAACTATAGCCACAAAACCATTGCGAACAGGCGCACATCATAAATTAGGCCCTTAACCTCTTCAGAATTCTCTATATTGCTGTAGTTGAGCAGCAATGTTCTTTCTGGAGAGCAGCAGCTTTCTTTCTGAAATCCTCCTCCTGATGATGGATGAACATGAGCATTAACATTGGCTTAAGTGAGAAAGGCCTGTAGTTACTTGGATTCCTTTGGTACCTTATGGACTATGCACCTTGCTCTTGTTGTGATCCTTAAAGCAGTGATTATAAAACCACTTTCCAAGTGATCTTGGTTCATGATAAGCTTCATAATCAGTGTAAAGCAAGTAATAATAAGCTGGTGTTCTGTCTAGGTTGGCTTTAGCATTACTTTATGGGGGTGCAAAAGTATATTGAGGTTTTTTCCTCTTTAACAAGACCTTTTTTGACCAATCTGCAATTTTGCTTTTCTAATAATAGGAGACTTTTCTATTTCGT
The DNA here is from genome assembly GCA_027917425.1 of Gastrophryne carolinensis. Classification (NCBI taxonomy): domain Eukaryota; kingdom Metazoa; phylum Chordata; class Amphibia; order Anura; family Microhylidae; genus Gastrophryne; species Gastrophryne carolinensis. Next base: position 104,675,158 of record CM051242.1, read on the forward strand.
GCCTAGATTTGTGCTTGAATTGAATGCAAATGCACACTATATTTGAGATATATTTGCTCTATTGCTAGAAAATTATTATTTATGCCAAACTACTTTTATCAGATGTCAAAATTAGTTTATGTAAAGATTATGCTTCTAAAATGAAAAACAGTCAAATGAAACAAATTGACAATATGATAATTAATATAGACAACCATTTTTTCCAACCCTTACCATATGCACACGGTACAGAATGCTGATTCCTAAGGTCATGAATGGCTTTGAGAAGTCAATAACCTTTTCTCTTTCTGCTGTTATTGTAAGGCCCGCAACAGCCAAATCTGCCTTCTGTAGAGGTGAAGAAACATAATTTTTTTTTAAAATGGAATACTTAGGAATAAGGAATCTGTGTGTATTAACACATCCTAACAAGATCATTTTATCATATATACATTTAGTCCTAAAGCGGACCTTTAGTCAAAAATGACTTTAGGTTCTTTTATGATTTGCACCCAAGAGATCCTGATTTAGGATGCTCCTACAGTTGAAGATTTCTAGAAAGCTTAAATGAGTCATGGATTGCTATGTGATGTGGCACAGTGAATAGCTGTGCACTTCAATTAAGCATGTTCCCAATTGGAAGAGGTGCAGCTGTTGCATGGTTGAGCAGCTCTTTCCTGTTTCCCATCAAATGGAGTTTAGTTTAGCGTCCCTATGGCACAAAGCTGTCAGGAAAAGTGTAGGTCCACCTTAAAATGCTCCCAAAACTGTGAAATACTCAATATAGCATCTACTTCAAGAATCTACCTTCACTGATAAATGCTGGAGCCAGCACAGGTGATTAAAGGGATTGTCCAGGCAGTAAAACCAAAAAGCTATCCATAAGGGAAATGAGGATACCTACAAATATGGTTGGCAGTTTGTAACAAGTATTAAATCCCAAAAAATCTGTAGGGGAAAAAAAAAAACTTAAAACAAAATTCCAGCTATACAACAAACAATAAGCTTGATGTAGAGCCTCCTATATTGCTTCTTTCGTTGTCTCTACATGCGTTCGCATGATTCAGAGCCTCCATCGGGTGTGCGTCGTAATAGTTCCGTAGCTGCGTAAGCCTTTGAGAACGCTGTGAGTAAGGCTCACAAAGCTTTCACAGATGACGCTCTTGTATACGTTGAAGTGTAGCATTTTTCTGGCGTGTAACGCACCTTGCAGCTACATGTGACAGTCTCCAATGAGATCCTCCTCGTTCCCATCGAAAAAGGCCTGTCACCACCTTCAATTTGCCCCAAAATGTTCTAATATTTTTGTTGTTGTGTAATTTGGCTTTTTTTGCTGGCTTGTACGCATATGCAAACCTTTTTTGGTTAACTGTTTCCCATACCCTGGCCCTGCTAGCAAAGTATTTACTGTGACAAATTCTGTTCCAAACTACTTGGCATGCCATGCTTTCCATCCATTGTTCTTTTCTTCTTTCACCTAAATGCTTACCTTAACCCCATTAATGTCTATCCTCCATTCTTCTTTCACCTTAATGCTTACCTTAACCCCATTAATGTCTATCGTCCATTCTTTATTTTTCCACAATGTCCACATTACTGTGATTGTTATTTACCTTAAATGAAATGCAACACATTTCTGTATAATTAAACACATTTATTAATGTTTTATTTTTGTTGTGTTTGTTTTGTTATTTGTTTTTATTTAAAAAGGTAAACATTTTATAAAAAAGTATAAAAATATAAAATTTAAAAACTAATTACAAAAGATGGTGGCAGGCCCCCAGTGCCTTACGGTGGCAGCCATGGCTCCCCATGGCTGCTGCCAGTTCTTCTATGTCCCCCACCAGCCCATGCACAGCAACTGTCAGTTCTTCTAGGCGCTGCTGCATCAGTTGTGTGTGCAATGTAAAAGAAAAAAATTTAAAATGTATTTAGTATACACTCTGCTTCCCGACAACCTGTTGAAGAAGCCATGTTAGTAAATAGTAATTTGTCTTTACACTGACTGGGCTGCTGGGGGTCTCGCCGTGTGGGAGTCACTCTTCTTACGGGGACCTTCCACTGCTTTTGCTCTGAGTCTGTATAAGAAAACAAAAGTAATAGTTATTGAATGTGGCTCAGTTATTGAATGTGACGATGTGGACTCTGTAAGTATGTAGTTCCAACTAAGGAGTTCCAATCTACCACTACAGGGGAGAAATTCTTCATTAAAGTGGACCAACACCCAGGATTTTGACTATCCTGGGTTTTGGTCCACTTCGGGGGGGCACCCCGATTGGGGGTGCCCCGCTGTGTGAAACCCCCCAGAAAGCCCCAAAAACTCACCTCACCACGCTGCCACGTGACCGCGCCGTCCAATCCCCGCCGACGGACAAGCGGGTGACAGCGACGGACAAGACAGTGCGTCCGCCGCCGCCGCCTCCCGCACGTCACTCTTACAGGAGGTAAGGTTTTTGGGGGGTTTCACCCCACGGGACATCCCGATCTCGGATGTCCCGCGGTGAGGGAGGTGATCGGCCCGGGAATCTTATAGATTCCCGGGCCGATCACCCCTGGGTGTTGGTCCACTTTAAGGATCTAATTAATTGTAATAGCTCCTGTGTTATATATTTAGTTACATGTGGATCATGCCACATCCAGTATGTGGGTTGCACGATGAGACCCCTGAAACATAGAATTGTCGTTATTTCCGCCTTTATTTTCAATTGGAACTGGTTTTGGTTTCTTTTCTTCTACATACCACGCAAACTTAATGCAGAACTTTATTGATGACGATGCAGGTAACAGATATACCACTTATTATTAGGCTGCTAATGATTTGATTGGGATGCGGGGAGTACCTGGGGCGGGGCTTTGTGTATTTAAACTGCATAGGGGTTGAAAATCCTCATGTCATGATTTAGGACCCCCGTGTCTGAAACGCGTTGACAGAGGATTTTCCACCCGTTTCTTTTACTGGGATTGCCTTTATTTGGATTGGATTTTATTCATGGATAATTAAGGTTTGAAATTATATTGCAAACGCTGGCCGGCTTTTGTATCTATTGTACAGAATATGCAAGGGGAGTGCCCGCAGCCATTGCCGCCATGCTATTGGGCTTGGACTCTGGCCTCAAATACTTTAAGGTAGAGCTGACAATTTTTCTTTGCACATTTGAATGTATTTGCAAGACTTGTCACTTACTTGGGAAGTGTTTTTTGAAAAACTTCCGCACCTGGGGCCTCCAGGGTTGCCACAACGTCCAGTGCCAATTTTGACGTATATATATGTTGGGATGGAAGTCATATTTGTAAGTAATCATCATCTAAAATATAGAACAAATACATAAGAATGAATACACTATATCATATACATATTGCAAATATGTATAGCAATAAGTTCCCCCCCAAACCATTTTAGGTCTACATTAATGTAAATCTACACCCTTGTTTATCTGCTTTTCTTTTGCGTTCTGATTACCATCTGGGATGCCACAAGGTATATTGCTGCTACACCCAACTAGGCCTCAATACATCTACCTTATTCATAACGGTCCGCATATGGTGCCCATGTGAGTACTAGCTTACGGTCGTTAGTGGCCTGAAAATGGCAACAATCCTGTAACCCTGCTCTTCCAGAGCCCCAGCTAGCTACGTGCGATGCTGTCTGACTCAGCATTAGGTACTCTAACCACCATATCCTATCGCTAGGTGCGTGGAAATGCAGGCTATTTTAAGTACTTACGCACATTATGGTCTCCTGCTGCTCGCAGGTGAAGACCAAGGGTGCCATCTTTCTCCAGCTCTATGCGTAATCTGACGCACTCCAGTGGTTTCTGAAGCTGGCATGCCCTCAGGCCTCGATGCGTGGGCAAACACAGTGATATATCTGTTTTCGATACCAGAAATTAGACATGACCGGCAAAAAATGCAGCCACAACAGCTGCAACCAGCCTCAAGAGTGGGAAGCCAAAGCAAAGCAGTGGGAGGCCATTTAGTAGGACCACCACTGTTAGCCCCTGGCATAGTGAACTTCAAGCCAAGAGCACCTCCACCAAGATTGCCAAAGCAAAGGAGAGCAGAGGCCGCCCCAATACTCGGGCAAGCACTGCTAGCCCCAGACATAATGCTGGCACTAGCCAAACATCTACCAAGAGTCTGAAGAAGACCAAAGGGAGGGGTAAGACAAAGCACATTAGACCCCAACAACCCCCTCTCCCACTGGAGCAGGACAGCTCAATCCTGGAGAGCCCCATATCACCCTCAACATCCACTCAACATCATGAGCCACACAGAACAACACACCCATCCCACAACCTAGTCCTGTGGAGTTTTTCGCTACACCACTCTCCACCCAATCAGATTCCTCCACAACACCTAAGGGCCACATGTCCCCCATTTCACCCAGCACCCACAGAGTTGAGGGCAAATGCTTTGTGGGCAGACAACTGTGATGGGGCACTTTAAGTGGTAGGTTTAGTGATGCCCAATGTCTGGCTTTGGCCACGGCTGTTCCTGACCACTTTCATGGGCTGTATGGCCAAAGTTCACGTGGCACATCCAAATCTGTGCGATAACACCGAGATCAATGCTCCTTTGGGGGCGGGGCTTATGACGACACTCCCGGGTGTCGTCCTGGCTCCCGGCTGTTACTCTTTCAGATGCGATCGTCGCTGGCCACAGGAGCAGAGGGGCAGGCGATAAGATCATCCTCTGCCCCTCTGCTCCTGTGGCCAGCGATGATCGCATCTGTCATCGGATCAAGGACACAGGAGCTGACGATCGGAGGTGAGTAAAGTAAAAAAAAATGTTTTTATTTTTTAATAAAGTCATTTTTAATTATGTGTGTGGTGTGTTTATTTACTGTTAACCCTTTGTGAACTGGTAAGGGATCCATGAGATCCCTATACCAGTTCACAAGGCTGGGGGCTGGCAAGTCACCTGCGGCTAGCAGGTGACTTGCCATTAATCCCCGGCACCCCAAATTACCTGCCTCCCCAAAGGCCAGGGGGCGAGCAGAAGGGCCCAGGCCTTACAGAGACTATGTGGGCTTGTAGCCTGCAGGGCTAGCGGCCGGCAAAGATGGCCCCTGCGCCCTGTTCTACAAGCCCCCATAGCTGGCCCTGGGCTGGTTATGCTGGGTAGGGGGGGACCTCACGCCATTTTTTGTGGGATTTTTAAGGGTTTTTAATCCTTAAAATTCCCCCAAAAAATCGGGTCCCCCACCCCGGGAGGGGGTACCCTATGTCATTTATTTTTTAAATGAATCCTATGTTACCTGTCACCCAGCAGGTAAAAAAGGCTTCCAGCAGCAGGAGCGTTGAAGCCAAAGTGATCAGCGTGGGACACAGTGCCCGGGGATAGATAGGAGGTAAGTATTAAAAAAATATATATTTTTTTTATTCTGTGTGTGTGTTTTGTTTACATTTAACCCTTTGTGAACTGGTAAGGGATCCATGAGACCCCTATACAAGTTCACAAGGCTCTGGGTCTGGCAAGTCACCTGCGGCTAGCGGGTGACTTGCCATTAACTCTGAGCTCCCAATTACCTGCCTCCCCAAAGCCCGGGGGGGGGGGGCAGAAGAGACCATGGCCATAGGCTATGCCAGCTTGTAGCCTGCAGGGGCAGGGGCAACCAAAGCTGGCCCCTGCACCCTGTTCTGCAAGCCCTGCATAACTGGTCCCAGGGCTGGTTATGCTGGGTAGGGGGGACCTCACACCATTTTTTTTTGGGGGGGGGGATTTTTAACCCTTAAAATTCCCCCCCATAAATGGGTCCCCCTCCCCCCCGGGTAGGGGGACTCCACGACAATTTTTTTTAAATGTAACCCTTTATAGTGTGAATAGTAGTTGTATTTTATTTCTAAATGTTATAAAGTGCTCTTTTCAGTTTGGGGGTCTCCTGGACAGGAACAGGGGGGCTACCGATACATATGTGGTACCGTTGGAATCAGGAAAAATGGGGCTTTCACATGCAATATCGATTTCTTTAGTAAAATAAATTGTTTATTTAAAATAAATGAGACAATTTAAAAGAAATAATAATTTTATTTTTTTTTTAGTTTTTTGACAAAAAAATATATATTGAATATTTTAAAAAACAGTAAAAAAAATTACAATCAACACATTTCATGTGAAAGCCAAAACTCTGCCTCAAAAAAATATACACAATTTTCCTGGAAATTCCTGCAAAAATCACGGTTAAACAAAACGGTGAAAAATGACCTATCAACAGAGGGTGACAAAATTTCAAGTAGGCTGGCAATTAAAAGGGTTAAAAGTAGCTATGCATGTTGGGTATTGTTATGTTCAGGGGATCTTGCGCTTTCAGACTTAGCTTGTTTTTTCTTGTTTGCATATTGATATTTTAGGGAAAGGTGTTTTTTTATTCTGCTTTTTTTATACATTTTTTTAGGGAAACCCTTTGCAACCATAGAATTCTTTGACGGATTGCTTCCAGAAATATGAGCCCACTACAACAAGCTGGGTACGCTTAGAAAGCTTAACATGTGTACGTTCAGGGAATATATGGTTTGTGGGGGTATTTCAAATGTAAAGGGTTGTTTTGGTTGAAAAATTGCAAGGTGCGCACTTTGTCAACAGAGCTGAAATTTTCAAGTAAAATTATTCTTACACACATGCTTTAATTTGGGGTTTTGCCAACTCTTTCCTTGACAGGACTTATGCATGTTGGGTATTGTTCTGTTCGGGGGATGTTGCTTTTTCAGATTTAACTTGTTTTTTTCTTGCTTGCATATTGTGTTTTAGGAAAATGTGGCTTTGATTCTGTTTTTTTATTCTTTTTTTAGGGAAACCCTGTGCAACCAAATAATTAATTGAGGGATTACTTCCAGAAAACTGCACCCATGTCAACAAGCCTGGTACACCTAGAAAGCTTGAGGTGTGTACTTCCAGAGAATATATGGTTTGTTGGGTGTATTTCAAATGTAAAGGGTTGCTGTTTCAGTTTGGGGGAGTCTCCTGGGAAGGAAAGGGTGTCTAACAATGCACATGTGGTACTGTTGTAACTGGGAGAAATTGGGCTTTTACACACATTAAGATTTTATTGACAAACTTACATTTTGTATTACAACAAAACACTACAAATTGTAAAAAATATATATATATTTTATTTTTTTGCACATATTTTACCCCAAAAATATTGAGAATACACCTAAAAAATGACAAACAAGACATTTCATGTTAAAGCATAGACTCTGCTGAAAAAAACAATATATAATTTCCCTGGGAAATCCCTTCAAAAATCACAGATCAACATGTGCAGTGCAAAATAGTGCAAAATGGTCTGGCAACAAGGGTAACAAAATCTCCAGACTGGCAGCAAAAGGGATATATGCCAATACAGCAGCAGCTACAAACGCCAATGCAGCAGCAGGCACCACTCCCTGAGCAACAGCAGCTGAATCCACAGCTACAACCTGAACAGCAGGTTGAGGAGCAGATGCAACCCTCACCTCCAGGAGGCAGCTCTGTTGTTGAGGGCTCTCCCTCAAAAAGCAACACCCATGTTGAAAGACCAACTCACACTCCATCAGCAAGTGCCCCTACCCGGGAAGAGGACAACGGCCTCAGGCATGTCGCCACCTTCCCCTGATGAGGAGGGTGCAGATGATGGAAGCTGATTGCAGATGTGATAGTCGAACATACAGGCAAAGCAATCTTCGGTTCAGGCAAACCCTAGACAGAAATTTAAATTTGGCTTCCCACTCTTGATGTTAGTTGGCTGGGATGGGCGAGCAGTGAGGGTTGTGCAGTTGCAGATGCACTATCCAGACAACCAGCATACTTGGCTGCCTGACCACCCCAACAATGCTTACACAGGCTTTTGCTTAGAATTGTATACAAACTGTTTTAAACATTATTTTTTTGGCATAAGATGTTTGTGGCACTATGTGCACTACATACTATGATGTAATAGTTGAGTGACCAAAATAAAACCAGCTACTAATAAATGCCTTTGTCTTTTAGTTTAATCTCACTGAATCAATGTAAATAGGCTTATAAGCAAACATAACACACCTTATAGGGCAAGCCTTGCATCAAATTCAATTGGACACAAACACATATAAACATAGAGACACCACAAAAAATACACTGGGGAAAAAAAAACTAAATTAACTAAAATGAGACAAGACAAGGTGATTTCTGACCGCCTGGCCAGGGGCACACTGGGTGCACCTATAAACAGTTGTAGGAATGTCCTATGTAGGTAGAGAGGGGGATACATCCATATATCGGGGACCTTCTGTAGAATGGCAAAATTATGCAGTACCATGCATGCCACTATTATCTTTCATCACTTTCTCTGGGTGGTACTGCAGGCCCCCCGTGTGACCCAGGCACTGGAACCGGCTCTTCAGTAAACCAAAGGCACGCTCCACAACAGCCCTGGTCTTCCTGTGTGCCCGGTTGTAAGCAGCATGTGCCTGACATTGAGGCCACTGAATAGGCTTCATGGGAGCAGGGGGTAGCCAGAATCACCTACAAACAAATAAAAGTAAAAATTAGGAGCCACATACATCAGACACACATTCTTACCTGAAAAAAACAAATACTTCACAAAAAACATTGGGGGTCAGGAAAACAAGTGAGCCATTGACAAATGCAATAGTTAAACATGAGGCCTAATTCAAATACAGGTAACTCTAAGGTTTTGACTTATGAAGCAGCCAACCTCCTGATAACTGGTCAGACTCAAAACGCCCATACAGACTCCAATTCCTCAGAATGAAAGCATCATGGGTGGAGCCCGGAAATACAGCCAAAACACTGAGAAACCTAAGATCAGGAGCCACTACACATTGAACATTGATGGAATGTCCAAGCTTACGGTTCCTAGACAAAAGACACAAAGCACAGCGGTAAAAAATAAAGCTACATTAAAGCACACCTACAATTTATGAACAGATCCAATGCAGGAAGGAACTACCGTTGGTAAGATTAGCTTATTTGTCTGAGTATATTACAATGTGAGAGTGTAAGGTGGGGGGCATTAACGTGTGTGTACAAAATAAAAGGGAGGCAGGTAAATACATTAATGCCTTGGGGTATAGTAGATGACAGGGCAGATTGAGGTCCACTTTAATGAAGCTACTACATTGCAAGGTGATATGAAACATTGAATATGGTGAAGCTACACTACTTAAGGACCAGAAAGCAGGTAAATACATTAATGCCTTGGGGTCTAGTAGATGACAGGGCAGATTGAGGTCCATTTTAATTAAGCTACTATATTGCAAGGTGATATGAAACATTGAATATGGTGAAGCTACACTACATAAGGACAAGAAAGCAGGTAAATACATTAATGCCTTTGCTACACTACTTAACACATTAGTGCATGAAATGAAAGAGCCAAAGGGCAAACACACACCGGTATAGGTACTCATCAGTTACTGGAGGCACCAGCCCCACGTGCATGCAGTCAATCGAATCCATGGCATTGGGCATATGGGCCAGCTCATAAAAGCCTAACTTAAGCACATTCCAGGCTACAATGGTGTCAGGGAAACAAATGTATTTGTCTATCAAGCTAGCCATGCTATCAAGAAACTTATTGAGGCTGCGACTGAGCTTAGACCGGGACATCCCCATGGACAGGGCACCCAGCCTCTGGAACGAGCCTTTCACCAGAAATTGCAGGCAGCCAACCAATTTGGTCATGCCTGCAATTGCATGCCCCTTTCAGGTGGTGTGGGCCAACCATGGCCGCAACTCACAATAAAGTTTCTCGAGAGAATTGCGGTCAAGTCAGGTGAGCTCCAGCCCCAGCCGATGCATTTCCAAGTCCATAAGACATATACAGAATATGGCGCGATGATGCAAGCGCTCTACCTCAGCAAAAGACTCATCAGAGCAATCCATTCTCACGAACACAACGAAAGGTCTAACTCATGAGCAAACAGTATCCATAAGTGCAGCCGTGAGTCTGTCGTTATATTGGCCTCGTAATCAGGGCTCTGAATCATGCACAAGCCCTCACTAATGATGACTAATTCGCATGCACGCCGAAACCATTGAAAACAAATACGCGAATGAGAAACCTTAAACACACCAACGAAAACACTAATACACAGAAAAAAGCCAAACCCAACGGAAAAATACCATTTTGTGATTACTCACCTGTAAAATGGGTATTCTAAGTATGTCTCACACCCTGCTTCGGAAGTATTAATTACACGTGGGTTAAAGCCAGTAGAGGGCGAACTTCTGCAGAGATGACTAGAAAAAAAAAAGAAGAAGCCCCTCCCAGTCCATAAATGCCTGGGACCTCCCACACATTCCCCAGTATAGGAAAGCAGTAAGGGGACCAGGAAGAGCTGATAAAATCTATGAGAAAAAAAGTTTCACCACATAAAGGATCCAAGATACAACTCAGGGTGGGACGAAGCAGGGTGTGAGATATATTTGTAATACCCATTTTACAGGTGAGTAATCACAAAATGGTATTATTCCAAGTATGTCTCACACCCTGCTTCGGAAGTATTAATTACACGTGGGACATCCAATAGCAGTGTCCAAAAAGGGTGGAGATCCCAACAGGCAATAGTGCACAAATTAAACCACTGCAGCTTGCAGAACTTTACGGCCAAAAACAGCATCCGCTGAGGCCCGCACATCAACCTTATAAAACTTGGAAAAAGTATGAACAGAAGACCAAGTAGCAGCCTTACAACTTGTTCAACAGAGGCTTGGTGCTGAAACGCCCAGGAAGCCCCAACAGCACGAGTAGAATGAGCAGTGATCTGGAAACTGGGATCCCTCCCCTTGGCAGAGTAGGCCCTAATAACGGCCTGACGAATCCATTTACTAATGGTAGACTTGACGGGTGCCCAACCCTTCTTGGGCCCGGAGGGCACCACAAAAAAGGCGTCCGTCTTCCGGAATGGTGCAGTAGCCACCAGATAGTACTTTACACATCTAACGACATCCAGAGAGTGCAAAGCCCTCTCCTTGTCATTGCTAGGTTTAGGACACAATGAAGGAAGCACAATGTCCTGATTGAGGTGAAAAGCAACCTTTGGCAGGAATTCTGGTTTAAAGCGGAAAACCACCTTGTCCTGATGTCTCGCAAAGTAGGGGCCTGAATAGACAGAGCCGCCAACTCAGAAACCCGTCGAACAGAGGTGATAACCACCAAAAAAGCAACTTTTAAGGTGAAAATGGATAGTGCAGCATCCTGCACTGGTTCAAAAGGAGGACCCTGAAGGGCAGACAACACCAAATTTAAATCCCAAACAGGCACCATGGGTTTGCGAGGAGGGCGCACATGAGTGACCTAACCAAAGGATGAAGAGCGAAAGATCTCTGAAAGAAAACCGCCAGAGCAGACACATGCCCCTTAAGGGTGCTAAGTTGAAAACCCATGTCCAGACCATGCTGAAGAAACTCCAAAATCTGAGGAATGGAAAACACCCGACAAAGAAAGGCTCTAGCCTCACACCAATCAATGTAGGTCCGCCAGGTCCTGTAATAGATATTAGAGGAAGATTTCTTCCTAGCCCTGACGAGAGTCTGGACAACGGCTTCAGACAAACCCTTTTCCTTTAAGATGAAGGTTTCAGCAGCCACGCCGTCAAAGCCAGCGTTTGTAAATTGGGGTAACAAAGCTGACCTTGTGTGATCAGATCCGGAACCAGAGGCAGCCTAAATTGATCGACCGCCAGCCGCACGACGTCTGCGAACCACACCTGTCTTGGCCACCTTGGGGCCACCAGGATTGCTGGCACACCCTCTTGAGCCAGCTTGCGTACCACCTTGCCCACCATGGGAAAGGGAGGAAACAGATACAGGAGACTGAGCTCCCGCCAGGACAGAGACATGGCATCCACTGCCAGAGCCAGAGGGTCCCGGGACAGAGACACAAATGCCGGAAGCTTGTGATTGTGACGAGAGGCAAACAGATCCACCTCCGGACTCCCCCACCTGCGACAGAGGGATAGAAAAACCTTGTTGCTGAGGGACCATTCCCCCCGGCGAGAGGTCCCTCTGCTCAAAGCGTCTGCTTCCAGGTTCTCCACCCCTGGAATGTAGACTGCCGAGATGCACGGAACATTGCTCTCGGCCCAAGCAAGAATCATAGACACCTCCCGGAGGGCACTCCGGCTGCGAGTCCCTCCTTGGTGATTGATGTAAGTGACCGCTGTCCGATTGTCGGAGCGAGCCTGAACTGGTAAGCCCTGAAGCTGATGTGTCAGGTGCGGCAGCACTAGCCGAACCGCCCTCAGCTCCAGAATGTTGATGGGGATATGGCATCCGTGGTCACCGTCTCCCAACAGGGCGCAAGAAAGGACCTGCCCCCCAGGAGATTCCTCTGGTCCATCCACCACTGGAAGGACCGCCAGACAAGAGGGGACAGAACACAAGTCTGATCCAGAGACAGAGGATATTTGTCCCAAACCGATAGAAGATGGAGCTGAAGGGGTCTCATGTGAAACTGAGCAAATGGCACTGCCGCGAAGCAAGCCACCATCAAACCTACCAGCCTCATGCATTGCCTGATGGACGGACGAGGGCTGGACAGAAGAAAACAAATAAGAGCCTGAAGAACATCCACCTTCGGCTGGGGTAGGAACACCCTGGTCTGAATGGTATCCAGAGTCATGCCCAGGAACGAAGCCACCCTTGACGGGGATAGAGAGGACTTGGGGTAATTGATTACCCACCCGAACCTCTCCAGCGTCATCACCACCGTTCTGGTGTCCAGCTCCGCCTGGTGGAGAGAGGCTGACGTAATGAGAAGGTCGTCCAGGTAAGGCAAGATACGAATGCCCCGGACTCTGAGAAGGGCCATCACACCTGCCAAAACCTTGGTGAACACCCCGGGCGCCGAAGTCAGCCCGAAGGGAAGAGCCACAAACTGGAAGTGCTGATTGTCTACCACGAACCTGAGAAACCCTTGGTGTCCCGGGAAGACCGGCACATGAAGGTAAGCGTCCTTGATATCTATTGAGGTCATAAAGTCCCCCGGACGCAGCGATTTGACAGCAGAGCGCAGAGTCTCCATGCAAAATTTTTTTGTTCTGATGAACCGGTTGAGACTTTTCAAGTCCAAAATGGGTCTTATGGAACCATCTTTTTTTGGGCACCATAAAGAGGTTGGAATAATAACCCAGACATCTCTCTGTGGGGGGAACCGGACAAACTACCCCCATATCCTAAAGGTTGTGCACCGCCCGAAAAAGGCCCTGTGCTGCCCATGGGTCCGACGGAACCCGGGACCTGAGGAATCTGGGAGGAGGCCGGCATGCAAACTCCAGATTGTACCCGGAGGAAATTACCTCCCAGATCCAGACGTCTGTGACCTCTAGACTTCAGACCTGAGCAAAGAGCCGCAGCCGTCCCCCCACCCGCAAGGGTGAGGGCGCCCCTTCATTGCTGAGCGGGCTTGGCAACGGATTTGGGTTTAGTACCCCAGGAAGTTCCGGGTCGGACACGTCCTCTGCCCCTACCCCAGGCATCTCCTCGGAATGCAGTGAAATACGTTCCCCTGCTTGACCGAGAGCCACGAAAGGAAGGGTTGAATGAGCTCGAACCTCGAAAGGGCCGGCGCTGCTTCTTGCGTTGAAGTAACTTACCCCCTCTGGCAACGATCACCAAACAGGCGCAGACCCACGAAGGGAGGACCTGTGAGCACCTTCTTAGCAGCGTTATCGGCCGCCCACTGGCGCAACCAGACCGACCGGCGTATAGCAACCTGCAATGTCGAGGTCCTGCTACACATACGGATAGCATCATCCAAGGCCGATAAGACAAAAGCAATGAACATCTCACAATTAGTCAAGGCTGTAAACTCCTCACTGCAAGGATCCAATTGGAAACCATCCAAAAGGCCCCTAATTATAGCTCTAGTAGCCACGGCCGTGAGTGCAGAAGCACAAACTGGGCGCAAGGCCAAACCCACACAAGCGAAGGCATGCGAAGCCAATTGATAGAGAAGTCGGTCCTCACCAACCTTCAAGGTAGAGCAATCCGGGGTATGCACGACTGAAGTATTGGACAATCCCAGGACGGGCGCGATGACCTCTGGGGGTGTCGACCAACGTTTAACCACCTCAACAGGAAAGGGATACTTCCTATCCCACCCGTGAGGGATACCAGGGAGCCGACTAGGCTTTCCCATTCCTTAAGGATCAGATTGTTAAAGTGCTTCTGATCCGGGAACTCCAAACGAGGTTTGGCAGTCCCAAAAAATTCCCCCCATTGCGGAGGGGCCTCCGCAGGAGGGGAAATGGCAAGTACCTCAAAAATTTGAGTAAGGAGCCTTTGTGTGTCGACAGTATCCCCGTGCTCTGAGCCAGCATCAGCGCCAGGGTACTGCCGTTTCTCAGATGAGTCAGAGTCTGGGAACAGTTCCCCTTCCTCAAGCGGGGAACAATCAGACCAATCAAATGGCTCAATATCAGCATAATCCGGGCGCCAAGTGCCATCTCTTAGCTGGGGCCTTCCTGGCCGCAGAGCTAGCAATCAATCTCTCAATGTTGGCCAGCCTAGCGCATACATTAGCTTGCGACTCCCCACTTGGGGTCATAACCAGGCGTGGGGGTGTTGGTGATGAGGCCAGCGGGGCTGAACCGTCAGCATGGGGCCCGGCTTGCCGCACAATCGCCTGTTGTGCACATGGTATACAAATTTGCACATTATCTCCCAAAAGGGATGCCCCACATATAACACACAACCGGGGTTGTCCCAAAGGGACCCCGAGTCCAGTATCCTGGGGAGCCTCCATATAGTGATTTTTGGGTAGTCGCAATGACCAATGGTAATTACGCTATAAAGCTACCCGGGATGCCCCTTAACGTCCGTTAGTGGGAGGATTTTAATAAGACCAATGAACTAAGCGCAGTAGTCCTCAAACTTCCTCCTCAAGGGCCGAGACAGGCCAGGTTTTGCAGCTCTCTATGCTGATGCACAGATGCAATAATTAGGGCTATAGCTCTGTCTGAGCACCAGTTAATTCACCTGTGGAGTAGCATGGAGAGCTGCAAAACCTGGCCTGTCTCGGCCCTTGAGGAGGAAGTTTGAGGACTACTGAACTAAGGGAACCCCTAAATTTGAGCAAGGGCCATAGGACCGGGAGAAACCCCTAATTTTTGGTAGTCCCGTCCTGAAAGACACACTAGGGGACCACATTAAGAGAACATGCACACCATGTGTAAAGAAAATAAAAATATACATTTATATACACATATAAATACAGAAATATATATATATTAATAGGCATCAATGCTGCCCAAGGGCTACTACAGCGCCCAGCAGCCATAGCCTTCCCACAAAACTAACACAGAATATATGAATATATATATTTAAGCCCGTGGGGCACTCACACGACCAAAGGAAGATGGCGCAGACACCACGATCCGAGAGCAGGCGGAGGAGGACGGGGGCGGGCCACTGTAGAGCGCGCCAGGCGCTTGGCCCCGCCCCCTCCCAAAACGTGGGGAATCATAGCAGGCCGCGCTCCCAGCCAATAGGGCCGGGAGCCGACTGAGTTCAGAAGGAGGGGCGGGCCGTAGAGAGCGCGAAGAGCGCCAGGCCCCGCCCCCCCACGCTAGGGGAACAGGCCGCGCTCTGCAGGCAATATGGCTGCGGAGCCGGCCCTGGCGTCACCGGCCCGCCGTCAGTGAACGCGCACGGGGGCCGAGAAGAACAAAGAAGACCATAAGTTAAATAAAAAAGCATGCACTGGTAGTAGCCAGCGCGTAAATTAAAGGGAGAAATGTAATGCACCAAGCACTCAAACACCACATACACACACACTAAAAGGGAATAAACCAAGGAGGGACAGCGCCCCCCTCCAATAACCGGGAAAAGAAGGGAGGTTAGGGATAAGCCGATGGCTACATATATTTATGTAGCGAGGGATGGAACGGACAGGGCATCCCAAGTCAGGATCACCAGAACCTGACGACCGCCTACCCCTTGGTGGAGGCTTTGCGGTGGAGCATGGCTCCTAGTCAAACACCACTAAGGTGTTACCTACCCTCACCTGGACCCTGCAGCCATAGCTGGGAGGCTTAATGACAATTAATTAAACAAAAAAGGTCCGGGTGGAAATAGGACAAATGGGGGCCGGGTGTAAGCCGGCTTACCTGAAAAGGAGAGAGATAGCCATCATCTTGACTGTCATCGCCTTCCTGCAGAGACTATACTGGGGAATGTGTGGGAGGTCCCAGGTATTTATGGACTGGGAGGGGCTTCTTTTTCTAATCTCTGCAGAAGTTCGCCCTCTACTGGACCATAACCCACGTGTAATTAATATTTCCGAAGCAGGGTGTGAGACATACTTGGAATATCATGCACTTGGGCAGAAGGAATCCCTGCACTGAGTACAGTATAGGCAGAACTGTGTTAGCCAGGACCTCGGAGGAGAGAGATTTAGGGGTACTGATTACTGATAGCTGCAAGATGAGTGGACAGTGTAGCCAAGCAGTGGGAAAAGCAAGCAGGATGCTCGGCTGCATAGCTCGAGGCATCACCAGTAGGAAGAGGGAGGTTGTGATGCCGCTGTATAGAGCCCTGGTAAGGCCACAGCTAGAATACTGTGTGCAGTTCTGGAGACCTTACCTGCAAAAAGACATTATTCAAATAGAACGTGTCCAAAGGCGGGAAACAAAAATGGTGGAAGGACTTATCAGGAGAGACTTAAAGAACTTAATTTGTACAGTCTGGAGGAAAGAAGGGAGAGGGGGGACATGATTGAGACCTTTAAATATGTGAAAGGATTGAATAAGGTTCAGGAGGGAAGTGTTTTTAAGAAGAAACTTAATGATAGAACAAGGAGGCACAACCTGAAGCTAGTCGGGGGGGAAGATCAGGAGCAATGTTAGAAAATATTATTTTACAGAAAGAGTAGTAGATGCTTGGAACAAACTTCCAGCAGAGGTAGTTAAAAAATCAACAGTCACTGAATTTAAACATGCCTGGGATAAGCACACATCTATCCTAAGATAAAGAGTACATACAGTATACACATAAGGGCAGACTAGATGGACCGTATGGTCTTCTTCTGCCGTCAACCTTCTATGTTTCTATGTTTCAGTAATATGGCTTGTTTGGTATACAGTAACTTGGTTAACTAGTGATCCATTTTTTTGTTGTTGCAAAATAAAAAATAAGAAAATATTTTAATAGTATGTTTTTTTTTTAATTTTTTCAGTAAAATGCTAATCATTGGTAAAAGTAGCAAGTAGCAATGAATACTTCTCAATGTGCATTTTTTTGCATGGATGCACCTTTTATTTCTTCACCACTGGCAGCAAATATACAGCAAAACACACTAAATAATAATATGTCAGGTTACCCTTAATAAAAGTGCCTAAACAGATATACACCTTACACTTTTTATGAATTTTTTTTTTTTTTTTGTTATCAGAATTTGTATTTCTTGTTGTTCTGTGTAGTAGCAGACTGAACAAGTAAGATAAAATTTCTGACAACTTACATGTTCAATACGAAAAATGGCATTATGTTAACATATTGTTGTTGGCAGAACAGTTTACTAGTCTTACCCTGGATATTAACTCTCCCACCATTCCAGTCCAAGTGCCATTCAATTCAGGAACACCATATAGACCATCAGCAACAAGGCGGATTTTATAGTTAAAATGAAGGATCTTTGACAGTTCTTTAAGCATATCCACACAGAAACCCTCATACCGCTCGTTACCCTCCAATTCATTATAGTTTGGTTTTAGCATCAAGTATGGATTTTCCTATAAAAAGAGCATTGGTTATTATATACTTTAAGGTATGTCACTTTACAATAACAATTCACAACGCTGAAACTGTACAGAATCAAATACAATGTGTCATATTATTGGCTGCCACCCCACCTCCTCCTCTCTCCCCGGCCAATGCCGGAAGAGAGCAACAGAGTCTTCCCACACTTCCTCTGCTCTCCTACCCGGCTGATGCCCACTGCCCCACCCACCCATCTACCTACCAACCTAGATGAATGCATTTGGGAGTGTGGCACGTGCTTTGGGATTGCGTGCACAGACTTTGGAAGTGCACACATGGATGTTTGGGAGTGCACGCATGCGCTTTGGGAGTGTGTGCATGTTTGGGAGTGTGCTCATGCATGTCCGAAAGTGCACGCATGCGCTCTGGGAGTTCACACATGCATGTTTGGGAATGTGTACATGTGTTTTGGGAATGCGCTCATGCATGAATGGGGGACCGTGCATACACTTTGGGAGTGCGTGCAATGGCTATTAGGATTGCGGCTGTGTGTGTGTGGGAGTGCTGGTCCAGTCTTCAATGTCGCTTAGCAACAGGGGAAGAGGGGAGACGTACAGCCAGGCTAGCTTATGTGAGTTATGAGAAGCTTACAGAACCCATCCATTATTTTGATTATTATGTAACATCACAGATCCAAGGGCCACTTCCCCTTTCTTTCAGAACAGAAATCATGAGGTGAACCTGTAAATTTCAATATCTCAGCCATATCTTTTTCAATTTAAAAATGGAAAAAAGTTTAGGACAGTGCCAAATGTAGCCTGACGCAAAGGTATACTAATCGCCTTTGCCTGCTGTAGCATTTTAAGCCCTACAGTATAGTTCCTGTCCTCTGTCAGGTGTGCCCCCCAACAGGGAACTCCATTAAGAACACTAGGCCAAGAAAACTGGGCTCTTCTGCACCCTCCTCAGGGGGCAGGTTTTTCAGGGAAGGCCATATGGCTGGTGGCTAAAGGCTTATATTTCTGAATAGGTTCATGATCAAAAACTTGAGCCAGCTTTTAATATTTTAATGATTCGTTCATGTGACTGTAAACCTAATGGCAAAAATAAGGCAGCAGGCAGCTCACCTGACCCTGTTCCATGTGCCTATCCTACATTTCCTGCAGCACAGGGAAAAACCCATAGCAGGGTTGCAAAATTTTCCCTCCCTTCAATTCCATCTGTCAAGGACTATGCAAAAATAAAACAAACTGCTGTTTGATTAGCATCAACTTTATGTAGTTGCATATAAAACATGCCACAACGCAGCATATAACTTCAAAACTATTGTTTATTAAAATTTTTTTGTTTAATAACTTTTTCTTAAAAATCTTAATTTTTATTAAATACATAAAAAAATATTTATTTATTTTTAAATTTTTCCTGGGACCAACAAGGCACCTGCAAAGAGAAAAAAATATACATTAGCACTTTGTGGTCCACATGTGCACGCAAATTTTTACATACCCAAACTGGTTGACGCATGCTTTTACGGGGCCACCGTCATCTGCAGTGTCATCCTATTCAGGGTCTGTAGAAAGAAAAAACATGAGTTAGTATTTATGGCCATGCGTTGTTTGTGTAATGCTTGGGTATTGTTCTGCTTCACACCCACCTACTGTTTGCCTACTGGAGTGTGCAGGAGCTGTGCCTGACTCCAAACCCAACAAACCCTCCTCTTCAGCAGGCTCCATGACTTGTGCTGCTTCAGTGGAGGAAGAGGATGTAGGCAGTGTTCAGAGCCGCCGCCTTACACCCACACTGTCTTCTTGGCCCCACTAGTTGGACCCTTCGCCTCTAGTTGGGCTTAATCCACAGCCAGAACTCCCCAGCTACAAAAGAAAATATAATTTTGTAAAACATTTTACTCATTACCCTAATAGCTCACCTTCTCTGTTGTACATCCACTTACCTGGGAAGTTTTGGCTGTAGAACCTCCGCACTCAGGGTCACTTTCACCATTTGAGGTCCGACCAGTGCTGCATTATTTGGCTAAAGGTGCAAGGCGACGTTCCCTCTCCACTCATATGGGCTGCCACTTCCTCTGCCAGCATCCTCTTTTCATGTGTGTTGGGCTTGAAGCCATATCTCTCCATGAAAGACTGCAAATAACATACAAATGTGCATTGTTAACTTATGTCCTCTATTTGGGTCTCCTTTAGCTCCACATGCACGCCCCTTCCCCTTTAAGTAAATCTCTGGGACACTGCAACCACTCAAGCCTCGTATACGCTAGTGTATGCCAATGCTAACTAATCCAACTCTCCCATCCCACAATAGTAGCAGATTGCAAGTGTAGACGCACTTAGACCAAAAAGGCGCACCTACCTCTCCACTACTACCGTCGGATATGGCTTGCTGACCACGGCCAGCAACAATGCGAAGCCAGCTCTCCCATCCCACAATAGTAGAAGATTGCATAAAAATGTCAAACATATATCACCTGCATTGTATACAAACATGCCAGAGTGATCCATGTGACAGTGGCACCAAGTACTGTGCCCTGTAAAGTTGGAAGGCCAGGCCTCTGCCATTACTGTGGCGCCATGTGCCTTTGCTTTAGTTTTTTGTGACCACCTTTACCTGTTTGCACCTTGGCAGGAGTGTAATGTGGCACACATGCGTAGGCGAATGGCATGAACGTGTGACTTACTATCATAATGTCCTCCTGCTGCAAGGTGGGTGCCATGTTTGATGTTGTCTGTATGACGCACTCCTGCGCCGAGGTGCACAACCGTTGACGTGCCCTGGTGGTCCCTGGAAGTGTGCTTGTGTCCATACGCACATTTAGCCTATAGGTGGCTTGAGCCTTGGAGGGGCTGTTAAATAAACCGAATAGTTTCCAATTCAATTACCCACCCTATTAGGGATAAAAGAATACAGCTGAGGGTCAGATTTGCTTGCCACTGCTGACTTAGGACCTCCCTTAGGCACCAACACAGCCCCCAAAGCTATGAACACAGGCATGGCCAAGAAACTGGCAGCACCCGGCCCAGGTACCACAGGCTAACGCCCAAAGCATTGCAGGAGCAGTTATGATTGAAGATAGAACATGAACATAGAACATGAAGGGGCGGGGCAGAACCCAGGATGGTGCCCAGGCCAAGAAAAAGTGGAATGACCTGAAGGTAGTGGTTCGGCATAAACTGACCACCAGACGGGCTGCGGGGTAAGTACTGAAGATCCAGAGGGCTGCTGGTACAGGAAACATTGGACAACTCACTAAAGCCACCATTGCCTTTGTCTGAATATAGCTTGCAAACAGGTGGGGAACTCCCCAAAACTGTAATATTTACCCATGCTGAGGAGTGGATGTTGGGGATGCTCCACCCCAACATCTACCAGGGGGTGTCAGGCACCGATAGGCGGCATGTGCCCACCAGTGGTAAAACTTGGTAGCAATTTGTAGCTTGGCATGGTGGGGTAGGCCAACCAAACACGGAATCCACCAACTTTAGTTCTCACATGCACAGCCAACTTTGAGGGCTTGTCTGTGCAACATATGTTGTGCCCAAATCTGGGCTACATCCCCCTAACTTCCCCGGCTGGCCTTTGGGTTGTGGGGGTCTCAAAGCTTTAGTTACACCAGACTGGCACATTTTTATTGATCAATTTTTTGTTGACCTGCATCCACAGTTGTGCCATAACCCAACAACGTGTGATAATTAACATGTTATTAGAGAATAATTAGAGAATAAATATTGAAAACCAGAAGTTTGTAGTCACACCCAGAGTCCAACAAATGCTGGCAAATGCTTTTGCCCACCTGGCTCTGGGTGGCAGCATACAGATGTCCAGGAATCTCTGGTGCAGAAGCAGGGGTTGTCTCCTTCAAGTATGCTGCCACCCTCTCGCTCAAGGCAAAATTATGCAGGCTGATGCACGCCATGATAATTTGCACGGCATTCTCTGACTTGTATTGACCTGTGTGGTCCAGACAGCAAAATCTGGCCTTCAATAGCCTGAAGGCACACTCAGCTACAGCCCATGTGCGGCCGTGGGTACCATTATAAACCTCCTGGCCAGGTGTCTGGGGCATTAGGAAGGGTGTCAGGAGCCAGGGCAGCAAGGGATAACCTGAAATACCTAAAAGACAAATAAAAATAGGAATTAAATTACTAACAAGAAACACAACATCAACACAGCCTACACCAAATAGTAAGTGTCACAAAAGAGGAGGACCAAACAAGCAAAAGGTAAGGCAGGATACTCAAACTAAGCATTTGTAACTGCAACAGAGAGAAGGGGAAATTCAAAGAGGGGCATGAGCACAGTCGAACTGATGGAGGGCAGGGAGATCAATTGGCTAACACAATACTCTTGGACCAATTACAAAAAGGGGGCACATAAAAGAAAAACACATTGCAAATGAAGCATAAACAATAAACAGGCAGATCCACTCCAGCAATAAACCAACTTACCGACAAGCCAACCTCCAGTCAGCCCACCACTCTTAAAACAGGTGTATAAACTGGAACTCCTAAGATAAATGCATCATGGGAGCCACGGAAGCCGACCAAAACACTGAAAAGTGAAGATCTGGCCCCACGACACATTGGACGTTAAGAGAGTGGCCAATCTTACAGTTGCAGAAAAGAAGCCACACATAAGAAAGGGTCACTAGACTGGCAACAACAAATGAACAGCAAAAATAAAGTAGACAAGGACCAAATGGGATACAGGGAAGCTGGTTGGGGGAGAGAATGCTAGGCTAGCCTTAAGAGAGGAAATTGGGCTACAAGGAAAAGTAAGGTGGACCTAAACAGACCGAGACTCAGGAAAGCTGTTTGAGGGGAAGGGAAACTAGGCTAACCTCAAGAGGGCAAAGTGGGCTACAAGGAGGAGCTATGTGGACCTAGGCAGACAGACACAGCAAAGCCATTTGGGGGAGGGGAAGTTAGGCTAGCTTCAAGGGAGGAGAGTGGACTACAAGGAAGAGCTATGTGGACCTAAATATACCAAAACATATACTACTGAGCAGCTGGGGGAACCAGGGCCACATGCATACAATCGATGGTGCTCATAACACTTTCATATACGCAATGTTGAAAAAACCTAACCTCACTGTGTTCCAGGCTGCCATGCTGTCAGGAAAAGAGTTGTATTTCTCATGCAGGACAGCCATGCCATCGAGGACTTTAGTCAAGGCACGGGTGACTGAAGGTCCCTGGTGATTCGATGCTGATGTGATTCTGTATACATGTTTGAATTCCGTAACTTTTTGTGAGTGTGATTCGATTTTTTAATATTAAAATTTGTTTTATGAGATTACACTATGATGTTTTTTCACTTAATTCTTTATTCACATTGAGACAATTGGTGTCACTTTGTGCTATGAATGAGGTGAACAGCTGGTTTGAGCATTGTTTACAGATGCTGTTTTTCTTGGTAAGTCTGGTAAGCCGTTTGCACAAGTGGTGGAAAAAATACAATTCTGTGAAATACTCACCTGTAGAATTGGTATTATATGCATACAGCACGTCCTGCTCCATCTATAATACTTATACATGGGTAATCCCCTGCCAGAGGGCGCTGTTCACTGCAGACATGCAAAAACAGGCTCCTCCCGGCCCTTCATATACCAAGGGACCTCCCACAAATCCCCAGCATTGAAAAGCAGTGAGAAAAAGAAGCCGGGAGAAACCAACCACCCAAGTGGAATAATAACAATGGTAACAATCACCATACAGGGGATCCAGAAATGTAAAACCAGGGTGGGGTGGAGCAGGATGTGCTGTATGCATATAATACCAATTCTACAGGTGAGTATTTCACGGAATTGTATTATTCTAAGCATACAGCACGTCCTGCTCCATCTATAATACTTACACATGGGACATCCAATAGCAGTGTCCATAAAGTAGGGTGGGATCCCCAAAAAAACAAGGCACAGCAGACAGTAAAGGCGCTGTCACCTGCAAAACTTAGCAACCAGGTACGACATGAGCAGAGGCTCTAACGTCAATCTCATAACAAAAAACTTTGAAAGGTATGAACAGAGACAAGCAACAGTCTGGTAACTTATTCAACAGAAAAACCTGGTGCTGAAGGGCCAAAGGTACCCAAACACCAATATAACGGAGTAAAATGAGAAAGGGGGATTCTTCCCCCATAAAGGAATAGGCCAGTGTAACGGCCAACCAACCCACAGGCAACAGAAGCCTCGTGGAACTTAGAACTCTCCCCAAGGGGAATGAGAACTGGTCTCCCGTCCGACAGGCGGGAATACTGACCCCTTCATTAGCAAGAAGCCGAAACCTGTACTCAGGACCAGGAAGGCATTCAAGTAAGATCCATCCAAAGGGCGCAGTGGCCCTGGAAGCAAGCGATATCAGGCGCATACATGAGGAGGCGCCCACAGGCCCCAAGGGCATCGGTCCCCCTAAGGGACAAGAACCACCAGGAAAAATTGCAACACCTGTTGAGGGAATGTAAATGCTTTACTTCAGCATGATAAAGAATAATGGTCCATAGTTAGACTAAAAGGACCTAAACAATGATCATAAAACACCACGTGGACAAAGAGGTCCGGCGTAAGACGGAATATCACCACGTCATGGTGTGCATATAGACATATGTATATATATATATATATATATATATATATATATATATATATATATATTGAGCCAAGGCCAAGTAATCAGATCCACCTTCTCAGGCACACGTCTGACTGAAGCAAGAGCCCCCCCAGAAAAGCGACTTGGACTACAAGACAGCTCAGACAGCATCCAGCCTAAGTCCCAAGGGAACAATCCGCAGGACAAACAGAAGGAAAATGGATCCCAACAGGAACAGATGCCCTTGAGCAAACCCCCAGAGAGCTCCTCGCAAGGAAGACTGAACCAGACAGACAGGACAAAACCTGAATCTTTAGAGTATCGAAATGGGGAGCCAACCCCAACCTATGCTGTAATGACCTTAGAACCCTGGGAACCGAGACGTCCAACAGGGAAGAGACCAAGACTCATGCCAATCAACATGGGTACACAATAGACCGAGGAAGAGGAAGCCAAGGAAGCTTGCTCCTAGCCCCCCATATACCAAGTCACCCAGAAGATAAGCCAGTCTCCAAGGGGTGAATGAATCAGCTGTCAAGCCCCAGACTAGAGTCTGTAGATTGGGACGACAAAGAAGGGGCCTGACTAGGGCGGAACCGCACTCCTGAGAGAGCGAACAGGTCATCTGACCTTAGCAGAAGCATCTGCGAACCACAGTTCACTAGGTCACCCGGGGGAAACAAACTCACGGGTCTCTTAATCGGCACAACCGTGCGCAGAACCCCACATAGTAGGGTGAATGAAGAGAAGGTATATAAGATAGAAAATCCAAGCATAATTTTACTAAACCCCCATGACCAGAGTCAGAATATTCTGAGACAGTAAACACAAGGGCGGGGCCCCTGTGGTATAAACGAGGTCCAACAGAGCCAACCTAGATGGCTCTCAGATTGACACCAGGATAGCACCACCTGCCACTGAGAAACATCCATTGGAGCGAAAACCGTTGAGGAGCAGGGAGCGTAGGCCCCCGCCCAAATCAGGATCAGGAACCCTCCGGAGGGACCATCCTGCCTCAAGCTCCAGACCAGTAATAAAAACAGGCCATTGTCTTCCAACAGGCCAAGATTCCCCAAATAGACATGTCCTAATATAGGAAAAAGTCCAGCCATATAAAGTCAACAGAAGGCACATGTTTTAACAAGGCAGTAGGTAAGATGAACCCTCTAAGGGACCTTACCTAGGAACCACGGGGGGTATTGGAAGAATCCCCCCCCCCCGCCAACCTGCGAGACTGGGTCCCCCAGGCGACCCGTCACCGGAAGATGCAAGCAAAGAAGGGGGTGCCCCCTGACAGGGCCCTTGAATATGATCGGCTCAAGAGGAACCACCATACCCAGGGGAACGAGCGAAACCCTAGCTCCAGGGGTGCTGGAACCCCATGTAGAATCACTAACCTAGTGTGCAGAAGAGCCCAAGGGCTCGGTCTATAAGGGACAGCATCTGATACGCCACCAACGAGCCCACCAGCTGCAATACTGCCTGGTGAAGGTAATATATCAGCAAAGAGGGACAGAGAACTCGTCCCAAAAGGTCCGCCAAAGAAGAAGGAACTAGCCGGAGCCGAATCCAAATGCCATACTAGGAGAGGATATACTGGAAAAAGGGAAAAAATAGGAACTAAGGTGACTGAACACCCATCCCCAATAACTCTCCATTGTATGTAAGGACCACCTAGTAGGTCCTTATGCGGCTGCCCCTTGGTCTCATTCAAGACAACACTCCCATCCAAGCCATAGCGAGCACAGGGAGTGTTGGAGAGGCCTAATAACACGGCCACAAGTAGCGGTGATGATCACCGACACCCACCTGTAAAAGCCGCAGTGTCCTGAAGACACATGTGAGCCAAAATAAGCATCTTAGCATTCCACGGGCAGCCAGAGGCCCACTGATTTACAGAGCGCCGAAGGCCCAACTCAGAGACGCCAAGCGGCAACACCTGTGGGTACAATCGCCAGACCCATGGAGGGTTAGGATGTGCACCGCCTCATTCTCCAGGAGAAGGTGGAAACTGGTGTAGAGGCCACTGCCTCTATCGGTGAAGGGCATCCTGTCAAAGAGCCCAGACCTAGCAGGCCAAGGAAGGCCTGTACCAATACCTGAAGAAGACAGGGACCGGAAGTACCCTGACCCACTCGGGGAAGAACCATCCAGCAAACACCGTCCCGCAACCAGAGGGGCTACTTCCTGAATCCATCAGAACGAAGCATGGTGCCTCCTGATAGGAGCAAGGTGCTGTGGCTATCCCCTCACCCAGGCGTGTGAGGGCGTCCCATCATGCTTGGGGGGTTTTTGAGAAGAAGTCGGTCTTAGCCCGACCAGAAGGCCCCTGCCGTTGTCTGCCTCTCCTGGGGCAGGAGTCTGTACCAGGCCCCGGGAGGGGCACCCCTGGTTCTTGCTTAACACTATGATATGGAGGGGGAGGGGTATCCCTGCTCCGAGGGGACCGAGATGGCCGCCCTTGATGGGGCGAATTGTCCTCTTTTTTAAAAATATCCAGACGGGCCCCAAACAGGCGTTGCCCTTTAAAGGGAAGCCCAGTCAGAGTCCTTTTAGCAGCATCATCAGCCCCCCACTTTCGCAGCCAAAGCAGTCGACCTATAGCCACCACTGGGGCAGAGGTCCTCGCACACATTCTGATGGTGTCATCCAGGGCTAAAAGGATAAATTTAACAAAAATATCACAACTGGAGAGTGCATTAAACACCTCCCAGGGTAAATCTTCAGGGTGATGCTCAAGCATCTGCCTTATGAGGGTTCTAGCGGCCACTGCAGTGATGGCCGCGGCACTAGCCGGACGCAGCGCCGTTCCTGCACAAACAAAGGCGTGCAAAGCCAGCCTATCGATGCGCCGGTCCTCGACATCCCAAAGGGTGCTGTAGGCCGGGGCTGTGAAGAAGGGGGGGTTAGGAACCCCAATGATCGGTGCGTCCACCACCGGAGACGATGACCAGCAATCAACCATCTCAGGGGGAAAGGGGTATTTCATATCCCAGTCCTCTGGGATCCCTGGAAGTTTAGTGGGGCATTCCCACTCCTTAAGAACCAGAGCGTGGAAGTGAGCCTGCTCGAGAAATTCCAAATGCGCCGTCGCCGTATGGAAGCTCTCCCCTCTCGGCTTGGGGACCGCACCAGGAAGCGAAATAGCCAGGGCCTTAAAAATCCTAAGTAACATACCTTCCACGTCAAACTGGCCCCAGTCATCTTGGTCAGAATCATAGTGACTCCTCGGCCTCTCATCAGAGGAACCCGTATCAGAGATCAGATCTCCATCGTCAGATGGAGCACTATCACACGGAGAAGAGAGCTCCTCCGAACCCATAGCAAAGGCCGAAGCCGGGGGCGTCAAGGGCCGCTTCCTGCCAGGACCCAAGCGTTCGGTCAGCCCCGTAACAATCTGGTCAAGCGTAGGCCGTCTAGAAGACAGGTCAGGTTGTAACTCCCCGCTGGAACATGACTCAACAGGAGTGAGGTTTAGGCCAGGGGAAGAGGGCGGATAGGAGCGAGGTGCAGCCATAGGTGCTGCTCGCAGGGCCAACGTTTGCTCGGCACAGGGCGCGCACACCCGTGCCCCGTCAGCATCAGCATGGGGGAGACCACACGCTATACACAGCCGGTCTTGTCCCAAAGGGACCCCGGTCACACAATCCTGAGATGCCTCCATATGGTGATTATCTAGGCGCAGTATGCCCGTAGGGATTTATGCACTAGGCAACCCTGGATGCCCCAGCGACCCGCTGATTAATGTGGGAGATTTGTAGGAAGGCCCGCTAATAACTATCTATGTATAAATATATATCTATATGTATAAGGATATAAAGGGTCGGGAGAGGCCGCCTGAGACTCGGCGTCTGAAAAACATAAGTGAAAGAAGGTGTCAGGGCAATGCACAGCAGGAAGAACATATAATGAGAAATCGCCCGCGAGGGTACTGACAGACCAAGGGAGGAGGGGAACAGCCGCCACGCGCGCACGCGAAGATCGTCAAATAGGGGCCCAGCGAACCTCGAAGGGCGGGCTCAATGCTCGGCCATGACGCGGAGCGCGCCAAGACAAGTCCCCGCCCACCCCGAAGAGCGCGAAGCTCTGAGTAAAAAATAAAAAGGCAAGGAAGAAATCACAAGGATATTGTAGCAAAAAAGTGCCGCGGCATCTAGCAACACAGTAAACTATGTAGTAGTGGAAAACGGCGGCAGCCAAACAGGATAAAGAGCAAGCAGCGCGGCTCTGACACCCGGATGAGATAGAGGCAGAAATAAAGGCTTAAGCGTGACTAACAGTACACTGTCACACACACCCCCCCCCTTTCTTTTCCCCCTAACTAGTTGGGGAAAACGGGTGGGTGGCGACCCTGCGACAGGGTCCACCACTACTCAGGGCACGGGGCAGTAGAGCGGGAGGGGCATCCACTAGAGGCTCACCATTAGCCTTGACCGCCTACCCTATGGTGGGGGATTGCGGTGGAGCATGGCTCCGTTAAGCACCCAAGGTGCTGCCTACCTTCACCCGACCAACGCAGCCCAGGCTGGGAGGCATAGTTTTCTCAAAGAGGACGGGTGGAAATAGTCCCGCAGGGCCTCGGGCTGTAAAGCCCCACTCGCCTGCGAGAGCGTGATACTTCATGTCTTCGCAGTTCAGCACTGCAGAGAAATCTGGGGATTTGTGGGAGGTCCCTCGGTATATGAAGGCCCGGGAGGAGCCTGTTTTTTGCATGTCTGCAGTGAACAGCGCCCTCTGGTGGAGGATTACCCATGTGTAAGTATTATAGATGGAGCAGGATGTGCTGTATGCTTAGAATACACAAGTGGTGAAATACTAGCGGAGTGGATAACCTGGCACCCATGTCACAGGATTATATCAATTCGTGGATATTGAAGTGGATATAGACTTTGGACTATACCCTTCCAAATAAAGGGATTAAGGGATAGGAGCTACAGCTACATGCATTTATATTTATTGTTCCGTTTTTGTAATCACCTTTTAAGTCTATGGTTGTGTGCATGTTGACTAAGTAATATATACACACATATTTATAATTGTTCTAATTTATTAATATTATTTTAATACTGTAAAGGTGGGACTAATGTCTAATAGACATGAGGGAACTGGGGGGATGTAGAGAACCCCCCTTGGAGGTCTTTGAAATAAACCCCAAGTTATATAGCCGTTTCTTACTTGCATTTTGATGTTTTAGCATCTCTGTAACGTTTGATAGTAAATCAAAATATCGTTGGCCAGATTTTTGTTGGAAACATTTTCTCTTTTCCAAGGAGCTCATTATGGTAGCAGTTCCAGAAGCATACAGATCTAATTATAAATGACACTTACTAATATAGTGGTGATAACCAGAGTCTTGTTAGCAAGACTATCAGAAATGTTTTGGAAGAAGTATCTTTTATCCATGGTAAGACCATTAGTGGCATGCCACTGCCCAATCTAAAAATAGAAAATAATAATTTTATATTTACTATAAAAAAAACTAACCTGTTACAAAAATTACATTAACAAAAGACACACAATAACAACAAAACTGAAACAGGATCAATAAATTAACATTTTTATACTTACCATGTAAAATGGTTTTCCCTTAGTTGTCCATCCAGGGACACTGGTTCATAATAATTGGGTATTGCTTATGCCAATAGGAATAGGTGAGACTAGAATAAAAGCTGTAGCTCCTCACTGTAGGCAGGTATAGCGGCCTGGTTTTCTGGATCTCCCCAGTCCAAAGTGGTTGAGACTGGTCTGGGAGGAATGATCAAAACCAGAAAGAACAACGCTGGACAGTCTCAATGGCCAATACAACTTTGTCAAAAGCAACTAAAACGAACACAGAATAAGCACAAAAACTGAAATATCATTTTTCAAGTTAAGTACAAAAATAGTTTCCAGTCAAGTTGTTAACCTAGGGATACTGGTCCAAAATGATTGGGATGTTCACAGCAATCCACAAGGACAGGAAACAACACAAAACATGAATCCCTTAAACCACAGTAGCAAACTGTGCAACAAGTGCCAACATCAGTTCAATACTGGAAGTGGACAACCAGACCTCGGTTGTGGACTAAACCACCACCTGAAGCATCGTTCTCCCGAACAATGCGTCTGCTGATTCTCACACTACCACCTTATAGAACAGACCTGGGTCATCCCGCTGCAGGCTCCGGACTTTTAGATGCCGGGTTTGATCACCGGAGGCGGTTGGAAGGTAGGGGATGTGGTCCCCTGCCTCCCCAGCCCCCCTCCAGTGATCAGCCCTGACAGCTGTCAGTTGGAACTGAATCGTCGTGGGACACAGGATCGGAGGTGAGTGTTAAAAAAAAAAAATACACTTTTTTTCTCTGTGTGTCTTTTTTTATTTTTTTTTTATACTTAACCCTTTGTGAACTGGTAAGGGGTCCATGAGACCCCTATACCAGTTCACAAAGCTTAGGGGGCTGGAAAGTCACCTGCGGCTAGCGGGTGACTTGCCATTAACCCCCGATCTTCCCCAAAGGCCAGGGGGGGGGGGCAGAAGAGCCCGGGGCTATGAGGCTTTGGGGTTTGTAGCCAGCAGGGTGGGGGGCCACAAAAGCTGGCCCCTGCGCCCTGTTCTACAAACCCCCATAGCTGGTTCTCGGGCTGGTTATGCTGGGTAGGGGGTGCCTCATATCATTTTTGGGGGGGGGGTTTAAGCATTAAAATTGCAAAAAAAAGGGGTCCCCCTCCCCGGGAATGGGGGACCCTATATAATTAGCCCTTTGTTACCTGTCACCCAGCAGTTATAAAAGGCTTCCAGTGGCAGCAGGAGAGCAGAAGCCAGATCCGCGTGGGACACAGTGCTCTGGAATCCATGGTTAGTAAGTATTAAAAATAATGTTAATAAAAATGTATTTTATTTTTTATTTTTTACATTTAACCCTTTGTGAACTGGTGGGGTCCATGATATCCTTATACCAGTTCACAAGGCTTAGGGGGCTGGCAAGTCACATGCGGCTAGCGGGTGACTTGCCTTTAACCCCCGCGCCCCCATTACCTGCCTCCCCAAAGCGCAGGGGGGGGCAGAAGAGCCCGGCCCACAGAGCTTGTAGCCGGGAGAGCAGGGGAGCCACCAAAGCTGGCCCCTGCGTTCTGTTCTACAAGCCCCATAGCTGGTCCCCAGGCTGGTAATGCTGGGTAGGGGGGACCTCACACCATTTTTTGGTGGGGGGGTTAATTCCAAAAAAAAGCGGTCCCCCACCCTGGAAGGGTACCAATAACAATAATAATAATGGTTTATTTAATAAATTACATTTTTTTGTAAGGCAACCTCACTTTTTCATTGTTTAACTATAACATATACTCGTAACAGCTAGTCAAAACAACGCTATTTACTGCTTTTTATAAAGAAATACAATTAATATTATGCATAATTGAGTTCAGCCTTTTGGCCTGGCCTTCCACAATATTTTTAGTTTCTCATGTGGCCCCATGGAAAAAATAACTGCCCACCCCTGTTATAGAAGGAAGTGAAAGTGTGGACAGACAACCAGGTGGCAGCTTTTAACACCTGGTCCACAGAAGCCTGGAAAGGATGCACCCACAACTCTTGTAACATTAGCTGTCCCATGAAATGGGGTTCGTTGCCCCTGGCAGAAAAGCCTTGTGAAACAGCCTGTCTAATACAAAGGGTAACAGTGGGTTTAGCAGCCGCCAATCCCTTTTTGGGCCGGCAGGAACCACAGACAAAAAATCACTGCGTCTTGCACAATGACTTTGTAGCCCCCAGAGAGTACTTCCGAGCATGGACCACATTTGGTGAGTGAAGAATCCTCTCTTTCTGAGTAATGGCCTTCAGACAATAAGGATACCAAAACCATGTTCTCATTAAAGTAAAAGGCCGAAACCACCTTGGGCAGAGCACCCCCCAACGAAGAACCACTTTGTCCTTATGAACTACAGTAATGGCCACACGAAACACCACCTTCAGGGTCAGAAGGAACAAGAAAGTCTCAGCCAGAGGTTCAAATAGCGGTTCCTGCAGTGTGGAGAGGACTTATTTGAAATTCCAATATGATACCAGAACCTACTGGAGAGGGCAGACATGAGCTGTTCCCTGCATGAACATGGGGAGCTAGAAAAGAATGTATATGGCTGACACTGCAACCCATAATCCAGGCCCTTCTGCACATAATCCAAAAGGCTTGAAATAGAAAAAGTTTGAGAAGAATGCACAAGCAAATCACATCAGGCAAAACAAGCGCACCACATCCACCGTAGTTCTTAACTTTTCAGCCTCAATCTTTTTCTTCAACCCATCCATTAAGGCGTTTCAGGTCTAGGATGAGGCGCACTGCCCCATCCTTCTTGAGACCCACAAACAGGTTGGAAAAGAATCTGGGACCTCTCTCTGGAGGTGGTACTGGAACAATTGCTCCCACCTGTAAAAGCTGGACGAGGTGGACCTTAACACAAACACCTTTTGCAACAAGTAGAGAAACTTGGACAACAGGAAGCCCCCTCATAAATTCAAAATTATATACTGAAGACACAACCTTCATAATCCTGGTGTCCAAATCTCGCCAGATCTGTGCAAACTGGTGAAAGCGATCCCCCACCCGACCAGGTAAGGGTGTCTCTTCTGTCTGACTGGGCTTGGACTATTTCTGAGGGCACTCTGCGTAACAGGGCACAGTACATCATCCATAGTTGACATATGGTGGGCAACCGCAATCAGACGCTGGTCCACCATATCCTTGAGAGAGGTGCTATCCAAGGTGGGAAGCAGAGTATGCCTTTTCTGGAAAAGGGTAGCAGGACGTCCAAGATTTTTGAAAGGAAGGGTACCTTGTCCGGCTTCTCCCATGCCTTGTCAATGGTTTTATTTGCTAGACCTTATCACTCCTTACCCCGCTTGGTCATTTCTAACCCTTTAACTGCCAGCTTACAAAGAGCTTTCGAGAGCACCCTATAGAGCACCCTATTTTGCCAGACCATTTTTCACCATTTTGCACTACACATGTTCAACTCTGATTTTTGAAGGGATTTCCAGGGACTTCCCAGGAAAATCATATCGTTTTTTTCAGCAGAGTCTGGGCTTTTATGTGAAATGTCTTGTTTCTCATTTTCTAAGTGTATTCTCAATATTTCATAGTGTTTTAGTGTTTTTTGTAATAAAAAATGTAAGTTTTGCAATAAAATCTGATTTCATGTAAAAGCCCCATTTCTTCCGATTAGAGCGGTACCACATATGTATTGGTAGAAACCATTTCCTGCCCAGGAGACTCCCCCAATATGAACAGTGCTTTAGGAAATTTTCAGATAGAAAACAACTGCTATGCACCCCTTGCAGTTTTTTTTTTTAAACCAACCCTTTACATTTGAAATATCCCCCACAAACGATATATTCTCTGGAAGTGCACACCTTAAGCTTTCTAGGTGTACCAGGCTTGTTGATGTGGGCAGAGTTTTCAGGAAGTAATCCCTCAATTAATTCAGGATTTACCTAGAAAAAAGAGTGAAAAAGCAGAATCAAAGCCACATTTTCCTTAAAAATCAATATGCAAACATGAAAAAGCACGGTTCCCCCCAAACAAAACAATGCATAGGTACTGTCAAGGGAAGAGTTGCCAAACACCCCAAAGTAAAGCATGCGCGTAACAGAAATTTTACTTGAAAATTTCAGCTCTGCAGACAAAGTGTGCACCTTGCATTTTTTCAAACAAAACAACCCTTTACATTTGGAATACCCCCAACATATACACTGATGGTACACACATTAAGCTTTCTAGGCATAACATACTTTGTTGTAGTGGGCACATCTTTCTGGAAGTAATCCAGAATTATTTGGTTGTACAGGGTTTCCCTAAAAATGTATAAAAAAGCAGTACGACATTTTCCTAAAATATCAATGTGCAAACAACAAAAAACAAGCTACATCTGAAAAAGCAAGGTCTCCCGAACAGAACAATACCCAACATGCATAAGTACTGTCAAGGGAAGAGTTGCCAAACACCCCAAAGTAAAGCATGTGTGTAACGGTAATTTTACTTGAAAATGTCAGCTCTATAGACAAAGTGCACAGTTTGCAATTTTTCAACCAAAACAACCCTTTACATTTGGAATACCCCCCACAAACCATATAAGGGTTAAAAACCCTTAAAAATAAAAAAAATGGCATGAGCCCCCCCTACCCAGCATAACCAGCCCAGGGACCAGCTATAGGGGCTTATAGAACAGGGCCTCGTTGGCCTCTCACACTGCAGGCTACAAGCTTGCACATCCTAAATGTCCCTGGGCTCTTCTGCCCCCCCCCCCTGGGCTTTGGGGAAGTAGGCAATGGGGGGCTGGGGGTTAATGGCAAGTCAAATGCTAGCTGCAGGTGACTTGCCTGCTCCTTAAGCCTTGTAAACTGGTATAGGGGTCTCAGACTTATCAGTTCACAAAGGGTTAAATGCAAAAAAACTCAGCACCAGTAGTGGGATGACGTTGATTAGATTGGAGGCCGCACCGGTGAAGAGGAGACCCGGTGGGAGGCATCGCACATGGAGGTAAGGAAATGTTTTTATAACAGTAAATGTCAGCAGCGACTGAAACAGCGGAGGAGGCCCTATTCCAGGTCCTCTCCTGAAGCCGGAATAACCTGGGGGGGATCAGAGGCCCCTGATTGAAGAGAAGACTTGGCCAGATCAATCGAGGGGTCAGGTGAGTGCCTTTTTTCGGGCAACTAGCGGGGGGGGGGGGAGCCAGGTATATAAAATAGTT
This sequence comes from Gastrophryne carolinensis, assembly GCA_027917425.1. NCBI lineage: Eukaryota > Metazoa > Chordata > Amphibia > Anura > Microhylidae > Gastrophryne > Gastrophryne carolinensis. Next base: position 104,710,140 of record CM051242.1, read on the forward strand.
AACGGTAGGAGTGACAGCTACGTAAACTTTATGTAGCTGACTTTAGAAGGGTTAGAGCAAAAGAAAAATACAATTCTGTGAAATACTCATCTGTAGAATTGGTATTATTGGTATACAGTACATCCTGCTCCAGATATAATACTTACACTCGGGGTTATCCTCCTTACCCCGCTTGGTCATTTCTAACCCTTTAACTGCCAGCTTACAAAGAGCTTTCGAGAGCACCCTATAGAGCACCCTATTTTGCCAGACCATTTTTCACCATTTTGCACTACACATGTTCAACTCTGATTTTTGAAGGGATTTCCAGGGACTTCCCAGGAAAATCATATCGTTTTTTTCAGCAGAGTCTGGGCTTTTATGTGAAATGTCTTGTTTCTCATTTTCTAAGTGTATTCTCAATATTTCATAGTGTTTTAGTGTTTTTTGTAATAAAAAATGTAAGTTTTGCAATAAAATCTGATTTCATGTAAAAGCCCCATTTCTTCCGATTAGAGCGGTACCACATATGTATTGGTAGAAACCATTTCCTGCCCAGGAGACTCCCCCAATATGAACAGTGCTTTAGGAAATTTTCAGATAGAAAACAACTGCTATGCACCCCTTGCAGTTTTTTTTTTTAAACCAACCCTTTACATTTGAAATATCCCCCACAAACGATATATTCTCTGGAAGTGCACACCTTAAGCTTTCTAGGTGTACCAGGCTTGTTGATGTGGGCAGAGTTTTCAGGAAGTAATCCCTCAATTAATTCAGGATTTACCTAGAAAAAAGAGTGAAAAAGCAGAATCAAAGCCACATTTTCCTTAAAAATCAATATGCAAACATGAAAAAGCACGGTTCCCCCCAAACAAAACAATGCATAGGTACTGTCAAGGGAAGAGTTGCCAAACACCCCAAAGTAAAGCATGCGCGTAACAGAAATTTTACTTGAAAATTTCAGCTCTGCAGACAAAGTGTGCACCTTGCAATTTTTCAAACAAAACAACCCTTTACATTTGGAATACCCCCAACATATACACTGATGGTACACACATTAAGCTTTCTAGGCATAACATACTTTGTTGTAGTGGGCACATCTTTCTGGAAGTAATCCAGAATTATTTGGTTGTACAGGGTTTCCCTAAAAATGTATAAAAAAGCAGTACGACATTTTCCTAAAATATCAATGTGCAAACAACAAAAAACAAGCTACATCTGAAAAAGCAAGGTCTCCCGAACAGAACAATACCCAACATGCATAAGTACTGTCAAGGGAAGAGTTGCCAAACACCCCAAAGTAAAGCATGTGTGTAACGGTAATTTTACTTGAAAATGTCAGCTCTATAGACAAAGTGCACAGTTTGCAATTTTTCAACCAAAACAACCCTTTACATTTGGAATACCCCCCACAAACCATATAAGGGTTAAAAACCCTTAAAAATAAAAAAAATGGCATGAGCCCCCCCTACCCAGCATAACCAGCCCAGGGACCAGCTATAGGGGCTTATAGAACAGGGCCTCGTTGGCCTCTCACACTGCAGGCTACAAGCTTGCACATCCTAAATGTCCCTGGGCTCTTCTGCCCCCCCCCCCCCCTGGGCTTTGGGGAAGTAGGCAATGGGGGGCTGGGGGTTAATGGCAAGTCAAATGCTAGCTGCAGGTGACTTGCCTGCTCCTTAAGCCTTGTAAACTGGTATAGGGGTCTCAGACTTATCAGTTCACAAAGGGTTAAATGCAAAAAAACTCAGCACCAGTAGTGGGATGACGTTGATTAGATTGGAGGCCGCACCGGTGAAGAGGAGACCCGGTGGGAGGCATCGCACATGGAGGTAAGGAAATGTTTTTATAACAGTAAATGTCAGCAGCGACTGAAACAGTGGAGGAGGCCCTATTCCAGGTCCTCTCCTGAAGCCGGAATAACCTGGGGGGGATCAGAGGCCCCTGATTGAAGAGAAGACTTGGCCAGATCAATCGAGGGGTCAGGTGAGTGCCTTTTTTCGGGCAACTAGCGGGGGGGGGGGGGGAGCCAGGTATATAAAATAGTTAACGGTAGGAGTGACAGCTACGTAAACTTTATGTAGCTGACTTTAGAAGGGTTAGAGCAAAAGAAAAATACAATTCTGTGAAATACTCATCTGTAGAATTGGTATTATTGGTATACAGTACATCCTGCTCCAGATATAATACTTACACTCGGGGTTATCCTCCGCCAGATTGCGCTGTACTGCAGAAGCATGCGAAAACAGGCTCCTCCCAGCCCTTCAAATACCCAGGGAAACTAGAAAAAGGCAACAACAGGGTGGCGTGGAGCAGGACGTACTGTATACCAATAATACCAATTCTACAGGTGAGTATTTCACAGAATTGTATTATTCTTAGTATACAGTAAGTCCTGCTCCAGATATAATACTTACACTCAGGACATCCAAAAGCAGTGTCCATAAGTAGGGTGGGATCCCCAACAACAATACAACCACAGCAGACAGTTTAAAGCACTGTCACCTGCAGAACCAGACGGCCAAGACAGCATGAGCTGAGGGCCTAACATCAACGCTGTAAAAAGAACCTTGCAAAAAGCTAAGAACAGAAGGCCAATAGTAGTGGCCTAACCAATCAGTTTAACAGCAAAACCGGTGCTGAAGCCCAAGAGGCATCAAGCACGCATAGAAGGAATCAAGGCGACAAGGGAGGTTCTCCCCCTTGCCTGAATAGGCCTGAGTAATAGCCTGACAATCCGATTAGCTAATGCATTTGGCAGAAGCGAAGGCCAAAAGAACAAGGTACCAGGAGTAACATCCATTAAGGTAACAACCAGGACCAAACCGCCCAACTCCCGAGAGCAGGCGAGATTGAGCACATTCAGGATGTAATGACCCAAAGCCCCAAGGAACCTCCGTTCCCTTAAGGGACACAGTGACTTCTAAGAAAAAACTGCCAACATCTGCATAAGGAATGCAGAACCACTTCCTCGACGTTGCAAGGAAGGGGGACAGCCGTGGATAACAATATCTCAGATAATTGAACATACGACACCTACAGATGTAGAGAATCTGGCTTCAGGCGGAACTCCACCTTATCCTGGTGTATCTCAAAGAAGGAGGGCTAGGTAGACCGAACCGCCCGCTAACACACGCCTGACCAAGGCAACAGTCACCAGAAGGACCACCTTAAAGGTAAGGACATCCAGACAGTGTCCTGAATAGGACCAGGAGACAACCCGCAAGCAGACAGAATGAATCAATTTCAATCCCGACAGGGGCCATAGGAGTAGATGGAGGGCGCACATGAGCACCCCCTGAAGGAAGTCCTAACCAAGGAAGACCGAACCAGAACTGTTAAGGCAAGGTGGCCCGGCAGCCTGACCCATCAGAGAGCAGAGCTCGGGGGCCAACTCCAATTTATGCTAAAGGCCACACTGGAGCCCTGGAACCCGAGAACGTTTAACAACTAAGAGGACTAGACTCGTCCCAATAATGAGGGTATGCCATACCCTACGATAATAGAAGAAGACGCAGAAGAGGCTCACTCCAAGACATCCCCTAGTCACAACATCGAGGCAGCTAAACTTGTCTCCATCAAGATGTATGCTTCAGCAGACAGATCCACTTAGGCCAGGGACCATGAACTATAGTGATGTAAAGGACCCTGAGTGATCAACTAGCACTCCTTGCAAGGTGCAGAACTACTGACCACAGCACCATGACTGCAACCACCCCCTACTAGGTCAACTGGGGGCCACCGGCATTACCGTCCCCTTACCAGAGTAATCTTCCGCATAACCCTGCCTAGCAGAGGGAATGGAGAAGGGAATACGGAAACAAAAAATCCTGTCAAGACGATACAAAGGCATCCGGACCCCTGAGATAGGATCCTGGGACAGGGAAACAAGGCCGATAGCCAGTGAAGGTGACAGAACCCAACAGAGCCATAACTGGATGGATTCCATAGCAACACGGGGATTAGCACATCCTGTTGCAGAGGGGCTTAGCCGGAGCTAATAACACTAACATGCAGGGGGCATTGTCGCCCCAGAAGGGAACATAGACACTCCCTGGAAGGTGCGCCAGCTCCAGGCCCCTTCCGATGGTTAATGTAGTACGCCTGTCAGCAGACGGACCGAACACCCCCAGCCTGACAATTCCGGAGGGGGAACGGTCAAGCGAGAAGAGCCAGCTGAAAAATGCTATCTGCTTAGACTTCCATAGTCATAAGGACCCTCTAAGGGCCCCACCAACACCAGAATCGCCGGGAGTTTTTGGAAGAAACCATCCCCTCAACCTGAAGGTTGGTGTCCATGGTGGCCGTTTCCAGGAAAGCAAGTGGGAACTGCCCCCAGACAGGTCCCTCGAGTTCATCCACTTTCAAGAGAAAACCGTCATACAGGAGGGAAGGCCCACAGGCCCTGCTCCAGGGGTGCTGGATCCCTGTCCTATGCTTACCACTAGAAGTCGCAGACAGCTCAAGGGAACTAAGCATAAGGGACCTCTTAGCTGCTCGGGTTCCTGCCGAGCAAGTTAACAACAGCCCACCAGTTGCATCCCTGCCTGGTGTTAAGAACCGGAACAGTAGTGAGGGACCGGCCCCATGAGACCAGAATGCCCACCTAATTGCTGAAAGGGGGAGAATCTGGTTTGAACCTGATCCAGCATCATTCCTATTAATGGAGTCACCACTTAGGGAACAGCGAGGACTCGAGTTGATTGAACACCCATCCAAATGACTCCCAATGGCCCACCAGCCGGGTATCCAACTATCCTGACTCAGAGACAGGGAAGAGAGGAAGGGCGTCCGGGGAAACTCGAGCGGACGTCCCTTGGTCTTCATCAGAGACATCACCATCGACAGCACCTGAGTGACACTCCAGGAATTGAAGAGAGGCCAGATAGCAGGGCCACAATTAACAGTGTTGGACTTCCAACACGAACCTGGAGAGCCTCAGAGATCTGAAGACACAGGGATGTAAACATAAGCATTGAAGAGTGCCCCGGGTGGCAAAACGCCCACTGGGCGCAAGGTGCTGATGGCCAAACTCAAGAGTATCCATGCAGGAAACTGCCTGTAATTAGAGAATTGCGGTGAATCCAGAATGGGCCACCTGACCCATCCTTTGGGGGGGCTGTGGGAGGTGGTATATCGGCCCTTGCCTCTGCCTATTACGGGCAATCTGCAAGAGACCCTCAGACCTTGCATGCCTAACATGGCCTGAGCCAGAAAACGAACAGGGGCAGAGACCAGGCGTACCTGGGGTCTGATAAAAAACTGGGGAAAGCAGTGCAGCGGACTCTATCCTGTATCTGGAGGACACCACCTCCTGAACCGCCAGAGTGAGGCGAAATGCCTCCTGATAAGAGCAAGGTGCTGCAGCCATCCCCTAACCCACCCGGGCGAGGGCACCCCATCATGCTTGAGGGGGTTTAGTGGAAGATTTGGGCTTAGCCCCGCCAGAGGGGCCAGAGCATTGCCTGCTGCTCGTGGGGAAGGAGTCTGCCCCAAAAATCTGGAAAGACACCCCTGGTTCCTGTTTAACACTAAGGTAGGGGGGAGGGGGGGTGCTCCTGCCTCGAGGGGGCCGGGACAGCCGTCTGCGAAGGGGTGATTTGCCCTTTTTACCGAACAGGTCTAGACAGGCCCCAAATAGGCGTCGCCCTCTGAAGGGGAGCTGTCAGTCTCCTCACCTTTCCTGCCCTTTAAGGCATCGTGAGCGCACCATACCACGGACTGAATGCAGCAGCAGACATGCTCGGCTGCATGGTTTTAACAGAGCAGACTCTTCTTCTGTTGCATGCTCCACAGTGACACCTGCTGTTCAGCCCATTGGAAGTGCACAAGGCCTAGAGTGTAAGCTCTTGGACTTGATTTCACTTCCTGGTGTCCTGAGTTTGAATGGACAGGAAGTGACTTCACCAGACTCTGGCACATCCCTCCCTGTGCTGATTGATAGCCCTATTTAAGAGGACAGCTGGCCTACAGCCAATGCTGTGTTATCAGCTTACTTCCTGGACCTTGTTTCCCTGATTCCTGAATACCTGATTAAATACCTGGATTTATACACGGACGGATAACCTGATTTTTGACGCGGACTGCTTATGGACTTTGCCTGTTTTCTGCCTGCCTCTCACCCCGGATTCACCCTTGGACTCTGCTCAGACTTTTTATTTGCTCTTTGGAGTTTTTTCTGCTTCACTTCGCCCCATACCTGGAGCTCAGCTCAGCTCTCCCCATGATTGTAGGAGGCTTGACAGTATAACACAGCCATAACATGAGCTTCGGTGGGGAACCCTGTCAATTTGATAATTTGATGCAGCAAGTATTTTCCCTCTGTGCAGCCGTCTCAGCTTGTGGATCGGCTAAATCAACTCACGCCCCCGACAGTATCTTCTGCTACAGCTGTTCCTACCGCCAGAGTGAGGCGAAATGCCTCCTGATAAGAGCAAGGTGCTGCAGCCATCCCCTAACCCACCCGGGCGAGGGCACCCCATCATGCTTGAGGGGGTTTAGTGGAAGATTTGGGCTTAGCCCCGCCAGAGGGGCCAGAGCATTGCCTGCTGCTCGTGGGGAAGGAGTCTGCCCCAAAAATCTGGAAAGACACCCCTGGCAGATTCCGGGGTCACCCCTGAACCCCAAGTTCCTTTCCCGGAATTTTTCTCGGGAAATCGCCAGAAGTTTCGTGCTTTTAGGAACAGTTGTCAGTTATTATTTTCTCTGCAACCACGAACCTATGCTGCTGAGGAAGTCCAGGTCAGAATTGTTATTTCCCTTCTGCAAGGGCCTCCCCAAACATGGGCCCATTGTCTTCTGGAGCAAAATCATCCTTGTCTGGCCTTTGTTGATCTTTTCTTTTCTGCTATGGCAGCCATCTATGATGATCCCGGACATGTTGCATCAGCAGAGGCAGCTCTCCGTAATTTGCGACAGGGTCGCTGTCCAGTTGAGGAATATGTTGCCAATTTTCATTGCTGGAGTTTTGACACCCAGTGGAATGAGCCAGCTTTAAAACATCAGTTTCGTTTAGGTCTTTCTGAACTGATTAAGGATGAACTGGCCCACTTCGACACTCCTGAAACTTTAAATGAACTTATTCTTGCAGCCATTCAGGTGGATCGCCGGCTGCGGGAACGCCGTGAAAAGCGTTCAGCCCTAGCCCAATGGTTTGCTCCACGGTCCTCGCCTGCATCACCTGACTCTCCGCAGACCGATTCGGGGGTTATCAAGCCCATGCAACTGGGAACCATCCGGGCTGCTTTGTCCCAAGAGGAAAGACTGCGCCGGAAGCGGCTAAACCTTTGCATGTACTGCGGGAACCCCGGACACTTTCGGGTTAATTGTCCCACCAGACCCGCAGCTATGAAGAGATCAACACCTCTTGTTAAGAGCACACCACTTCCTGTGCCTGGTTCTCACCTCTCTGTGCTTCTTAGTTTACAACTTCCCGGAGGAAGGGTTGAGACCAGGGCCATGATTGACTTCGGGCCTACAGCTGTTTCATGGACTTAGAATTCGCACAGACTCACAATATTCCATGTAAAGTTCGGCCTACGCCTCTGCTTCTCACTTTGGCCGACGGATCTACCGACCGTCAAGTCCGGACCGGTGTCCCATAGAACTAAATCGCTTGGCTGCTCTACTCCTGATGGACACTCAGAATTAATACACTTTGATTTAATGCACTCTCCTTTGTACCCTATTATTTTGGGTTTCCCGTGGCTCTCTATACATAACCCCGTCATCAACTGGTTTTCCGGTTCAGTTTCTTTGTTCTCTCCCTATTGCAACCAATTTTGCAGACAGCAGGAGAGTAACCTCTCTGTAGTAACCCTTAATCCACCAGATTCCCTTCTGCCTGTGTATCTAGAGTTCCAGGATGTGTTTGACAAAAAAGGTGCAGACCAGCTACCTCCTCACCGCTCTTATGACTGTCCAATAGACCTTCTACCTGGGTCGGCCATCCCTTTTGGACGTATTTATCCGTTGTCTGAAGCCGAGTTACAGACTCTCCGTGAATATATTGATGAAAACCTGGCTAAGGGTTTTATTAGACATTCCACTTCGCCTGCAGGAGCAGGGATATTCTTCGTGGAGAAGAAGGATGGGTCTCTGAGACCCTGTATAGATTACCGGGCCCGCAATCAAATTACAGTCAAGAACGATACCCTTTGCCCTTGATTTCTGAACTCTTCCAGCGTTTGGGGTCCGCTTGGTTCTTTACCAAGTTGGACTTGAGGGGAGCCTACAACTTAATTCGGATCCGTCAGGGTGACGAATGGAAGACGGCCTTCCGCACATGATATGGTCACTTTGAATACCTGGTCATGCCGTTTGGACTCTGTAATGCCCCTGCAACATTCCAGCACTTTGTAAATGACGTGTTCCAGGATTATCTTGATATTTTCGTCATCATCTACCTGGACGATATACTAATCTTCTCTTCCTCCCTCTCGGAACATCGGGAACATGTCCGTCTTCGAGAGCATCAATTATACGCCAAACTGGAGAAATGTCAGTTTGAACAACCTTCTATTCAGTTCCTGGGATTACTTATCACCAGTACCGGCATTGTGATGGATCCTGAGAAGGTGGCTGCCATCTTGGACTGGCCACAACCTATGAATCGCAAGGAAGTACAGCGTTTCATTGGCTTCGCCAACTTTTACAGACGTTTTATTAAAGATTTCTCACAGATAGTCCGCCCTATCACCGATCTCACCCGTAAGAATACTCCCTTTGTCTGGTCTGAAGCTGCTGAGGAGGCCTTCTCTCATCTCAAGGAGCGTTTCACTTCTGCCCCTATCTTGAGACATGCCAACCCTGAGCTCCCTTTTGTACTTGAAGTAGATGCCTCCCTCAATGCTGTAGGAGCAGTACTCTCTCAACGAGAATCTGAGCAAGGAGAACTCCATCCCGTAGCCTTCTTTTCCAGAAAACTGTCTTCAGCAGAGCAAAACTATGATGTTTGTGACCGAGAACTTCTTGCTATCAAACTTGCCCTGGAGGAATGGCGTTATCTATTGGAAGCTGCCAGACATCCAATTTTGATCCTCACTGACCACAAGAACCTGGAGTACCTTCGGTCTTCAAAAAGACTCCTGCCACGTCAGGCAAGGTGGTCACTATTCTTTTCCAGATTCTCTTTTCATATTTCTTACCGTCCAGGAAACAAAAATACCAAACCTGATGCACTCTGCCGTCTTCATCCTTCTGACCAAGGTCCTGAACCTGTGGAACCCACTATTTTGCAACCGAACCATTTTTTGTTACTTGAATCTGAACTCATTGCTGAGATTCGACGAGCATCCGATTCTATCCCAGAGAACCTACAATCTGAACTATCACGAGTAGATGGAATTCTTGTCCATCAAGAAAAGATTTTTGTTGCTGAATCGCTGAAGGGTTCTGGACGAATTCCATGATCACCCCTTGGCAGGCCATTTCGGGCTCAAGAAGACGCTACATCGGATTCATCGTCATTTCTGGTGGCCCACCTTAAGAGCAGACTGTACAGTATATCACATGTTTCTTCTTGTGGGACGTGTGCCCGGAATAAACACATAACCACCAAACCTGCAGGTCTTCTCATGCCTCTCCCAGTGCCAGAACATCCCTGGGAACATATTTCTATGGACTTTATTGTCGAACTTCCACCTTTGGACAACAACAACACTATCTTGGTGGTTGTGGACTATTTAACCAAGTTTGCCCATTTTATAGTTCTCCCCAGCCTTCCTTCGGCCTCGAAGTTAGCACAAGTTTTTGTGAAAGAGATTGTTCGTTTACATGGCCTGCCGTCTAAGATTGTGTCTGACCGCGGTTCCCAATTTACTGCCCGGTTCTGGACAGCGCTCTGTAGGTGTTTACGGATCACTTTGGCCCACTCATCGGCCTATCATCCCCAGACCAACGGACAAACTGAACAGGTGAATCAATCACTGGAGCAGTACATACGATGCTACTCCTCGGCCCTGCAGGACAATTGGACACAGTTACTCCCATTAGCTGAACTGGCTTATAATAACTCTGTCCATTCTTCGACCCGCCTCACTCCGTTTGCTGCAAATTATGGATTTGATGCCAAGACCTTGCCTGAGATCAAGTCCTGCTCTCTACCACTCATCTAAGGCTTCATCTTCCCTCTAAGAAGTTGGGTCCTAAGTTTATCGGGCCTTTTAAGATTAAGAGAGCTATTAATGAAGTTGCCTTTGAATTGGAATTACCTAATCGCCTGAAGATACACCCAGTTTTTCACATGTCCCTTTTAAAGAAAGGAACTTTTAGAGATTCCCAAGACAAACCTCCTGATCCAATTATTGTGGATGGTGAAGAGGAATATGAGGTTGAACAGATCCTGTGCTGATTGATAGCCCTATTTAAGAGAGGTGCCTCCATTCAGTATCTTGTTTGTTGGAAAGGTTACGGCCCAGAGGAAGATTCCTGGTAGCCATCTAGTAATCTCAATGCTCCACAATTAATCAGAGCTTTTCAGCGAAGACTCTCTAGATCGGCCGCCCAGAGGCGTCCTTTAAGGGGGGGGCAATGTCAGTCTCCTCGCCTTTCCTGCCCTTTAAGGCATCGTGAGCGCACCATACCACGGACTGCATGCAGCAGCAGACATGCTCGGCTGCATGGTTTTAACAGAGCAGACTCTTCTTCTGTCGCATGCTCCACAGTGACACCTGCTGTTCAGCCCATTGGAAGTGCACAAGGCCTAGAGTGTAAGCTCTTGGACTTGATTTCACTTCCTGGTGTCCTGAGTTTGAATGGACAGGAAGTGACTTCACCAGACTCTGGCACATCCCTCCCTGTGCTGATTGATAGCCCTATTTAAGAGGACAGCTGGTCTACAGCCAATGCTGTGTTATCAGCTTACTTCCTGGACCTTGTTTCCCTGATTCCTGAATACCTGATTGAATACCTGGATTTATACACGGACCGATAACCTGATTTTTGACGCGGATTGCTTATGGACTTTGCCTGTTTTCTGCCTGCCTCTGACCCCGGATTCACCCTTGGACTCTGCTCAGACTTTTTATTTGAGTCTTTTCTGCTTCACTTCACCCCATACCTGGAGCTCAGCTCTCCCCATGATTGTAGCCAGGAGGCTTGACAGGAGCCCAGTAAGAGTCTTTTTTGTAGCATCATCAGCACCCCACTGTCGCAGCCAGAGCAGGCGACGAATAGCCACCGCAAGGGCGGAAGTTCTTGCACACATCCTAATCGCGTCATCTAGCGCCAATAAAATAAACTCACAAATACATCACAATTGGAGAGTGCACTGAACACCTCCCAAGGGAGATCCTCGGGGTGATGATCGAGCAATTTTTTGATGAGGGTTCTAGCGGCCACTGCAGTAATGGCTGCGGCACAGGCCGGACGCAGCTCCGTCCCGGCACAAGAAAAGGCATGGGAGGCCAGCAGCTCAATGCGTCGGTCCTCAGCATCCCGAAGGGCGCTATAGGCAGGGGTTGTAATAAAGGGGGGGTTAGGGACCCCTATGATTGGTGCATCCACCACGGGGGGTGACGACCAGCAATTAACTACCTCAGGGGAAAATGGGTATTTCCTATCCCAGTCCCCTGGAAGTTTACTGGGGCATTCCCATTCTTTGAGGACAAGAGCATGGAAATGGGCCTGCTCTAAAAATTCCAAACGTGCAGTCGCAGTATGGAAACACTCCCCTCTAGGCTTGGGGACCTGACCGGGGTGAGAGATAGACAGTGCCTTAAAAACCTTAAGCAACAGGTCGTCAGTGTCACACTGGCCCCAGTATTCCGGGCCAGAATCATCGTGACTCTTCGTCATCTCATCAGAAGAGCTGGAGTCAGAGAACTATTCCCCTTCTTCAGAAGGGGTATAGTCACACGGAGCAAACCCCTCAGTTCTCATAGAGCATACAGAAACATGGGGCGACAGGTGCCGCTTTCTACCAGGGCCCATACGCTCTGACAACCTAGCAATAATCCGTTCCGCCGTAGGCAGCCTGGAGGGGCCGGCAGGCTGCAATTCCCCACTTGTAGGCGACTCAGCAGGAGAGAGATTTAAGCCTGGGGAGATAAGCTAGGTGTAGCCACTGGCCGACCTGATTGCAGGGCAGTGCTTGCTCGGCACAGGGTACGCAGACCCGTGCCCTGCCAGCATCAGCGTGGGGTTGTCCACACGCTATACATCGCCGGTCTTGTCCCCTTGTCACATAATTCTGAGATGCCTCCATATGGTGATTAATCAAAGGCACAATATGCCGGTAGGGATTTACACTCTAAGTAACCCTGGATGCCCCAAGACCCGCTATGGAAGTGGGAGAATTTAACAAGGCCCGCTATAATTTAACACCGGGCCAGAAGAAGCCAATGGAGTTCACCAGTCTGAAAGACATAATGGGAATAAAGGGTGTCAGAACCATGCGCAGTAAGAAGGATCATGAAAATCGCCCGCTAGGGCACTTACAGACCAAGGGAGGAGGAGGACCGCCATCACGCGTGCGTGCAACCAGCATCAAAATGGAGCCAAAGTGAACCTCGAAGGGCGGGCCAGAGCGTCCAGTGACGCGGAGCGCGCCAACCTATGTCCCCGCCCCCCCCCCGAAGAGCGCAAAGCTCTGAGGTGGATACAAACTGTTATAGGAGCGGAGTGAATGGGGCACTAGAGGAAATGATTTGCCAATGAAGACGCCGCAGCGCCCGGCGCCGCACATCCAGCAAAGGAAGAAGTGCGCGTGGCGGCGACAATTACACAGTAGGAACTAACAGCGTGGTTCTGACCCCTGGGATACTAGTCCGGGCAGACTAAGGCCATAACATGTAAAACATACACAAGACTTTGCTACACCCACACATACCCCCCCTTTCTTTCCCCCCGGACTACAGGGGGAACGAGGGAGGATGGCGACCCACCGCTACACAGGGCATGGGTTAATAGCGTGGGAGGGGCATCCTCTAGAGGCTCACCATCAGCCTAAACCACCTACCCTTTGGTGGGGGACTGCGGTGGAGCATGGCTCCATAAGCCCACAAGGTGCTGCCTACCTTCACCTGACGGACGCAGCCCAAGCTGGGAGGCACATCACAGGGAGGACGGGTGGGAATAGTCCAACAGGGCCGCAGGCTGTAATAGCCCCGCTCACCTGTGAGAGAGTGATACATCATGTCTTCGCAGTCAGCACTGCAGAGAAATCTGGGGATTCATGGGAGGTCCCTGGGTATTTGAAGGGCCGGGAGGAGCCTGTTTTCGCATGCTTCTGCAGTACAGCGCCATCTGGCGGAGGATAACCCCGAGTGTAAGTATTATATCTGGAGCAGGACGTACTGTATACTGAGAATAGTTAACTACACATACTCTGCATGTATTTTTAATTACAGTACATGTGGACCTGAACCCACAATCTGTCCCACATCCCCAGGTCATCACGATTTGGGATGTCTGGGACGTCAGTTAAAATGCTCAATAATTAACCCGATAGGGCAGCAAAAGCCTTAACAGATGGGAGGCTGTAGATATATTTTTTTCTGGATTTTTGTAAAAGTTCTTTATTCTGGTCACGTAGTGGATGCGGCATCAGGAACTTCTTATGTTGTGTTCATAGGAAAAATCAGACACTACTAATAAAGTTTTGCTTCGATTGAGCTCTTCTGAGCAAATCACACTCAGATTTGGGGGAGAGATAGGAGGGTCCCCACTAAGTAAGACCAATGCCCCATCTGATGAGACAGGCCTCTCCCCAACACACTTGTTGGCCTCATCTTTATGATGAAGAACCGCAGCTCTAGCCATGACCCTCGACCCAAATATCTAAGCCAGTGGTGGCGAACCTATGGCAACCGTGCCAGAGGCATCACTAAGAGCCCTCTCTGTGGGCACCTGTCAGATTTCCAGTACACACATTTTGGGTCCTTTTCATCTCCCCCCTGGCACCAAAGCCAACTAGTTACATTTCTGTGTTGGCACTTAAAGTTTTGGGTTGCAGTTTGGGCACTCGGTCCCTAAAATGTTTGCCATCACTGATCTAAGCCATCCTGCAACATCTCCCTACAAAGGCAAAACCCAAGACCTAGATAAAAAAAAATAAATTAGAGAGTGTGCAGCTCTCCCAAGAGCCTCTGGATGGCAGCACAACCCAACCAAAAATTCACATTATCCAATCATATGTCGAAATTAAATACATTTTAAAAACTTACATCACTCATAAGACAAGACTACATGTACTGTACTTGTAAAAACAATGACCTGATTAGAACACTGGAGGAAACATAGTTACACTGTAGTCTGCAACAATAAAGTGCTGCAATGGGATAAGTTGCTACAATTTAATTTGCAAGTGCATCACACATTCCCACATACAACCTAAATAAAGAAGGGATAAAAATACCAGATATTGCCCTCGATTTATCAAGAGTTGAAATTCTCATGGTAGTAAAAAATTCACTTCATGAGAAAAAATCATGAGAATTTCACTGTTGATGAATCGCCAGATAAAAAGACATTGAAAGTCACGTTTTTACTCCTGAAAAAAATAGGAAACTTTCTACTCCTTTTTACAATGCTGTACCTGGTGCCATCGACTTTCTTTACCTTCATTTCTGGTGATCAACAGTGAAATTCTCGGGCTTTTTTTCTCATGAAGTGAATTTTTTTTTACTACCATGAGAATTTTTTTCACCTTTTGATGAATCCAGGCCATGGTGACAAAAAAGATTAACCCTTCAAACGCCGGGTACGTACAATTTATTTTCCTGCCTCCCCTACAGTTAACTGCCAGATATGTAAACTTATCCATATCTGGCTTTCCCATATGCTAGCACCCCCCTCACCTGACCTCTTGATCGATCCAGGTGGGTCTCCTCTTCACCCAGGGGCCTACAATCCCCCCGGGCTCTTCCACTATGAGGAGAGTGTCGAAAATAGGCCCTCTCCTCATGGTGGACCTGCCCAAAGTTTAGAATGAGTGCCAGGTGATTGCTGGGAGAGGGTTGGAGGGGTAGGGGGCTGTGATCCAATTTCAGATATAGCTTGTTTTTTCTTGTTTTTATTCTGCTTGATTATACATTGTTTTAGGGAAACCCTTGTGTAACCAAAGAATTCTTCAAGGGATTACTTCCAGAAAGATGAGCCCACTACAACAAACTGGGTAAGCCTAGAAAGTGTAACATGTGTACTTTCAAGGAATATATGGTTTGTGGGGGGTATTCCAAATGTAAAGGGTTTTTTTTGGTAGAAAAAATAAAATTTTTTACAATTACTCACCTGTAGAATTGGTATTAGGAGTATACAGTACGTCCTCCAAATCTAATAATTACAGTTGGGATATACTCCGCCAGATGGCGGGCGCTGGACTGCAGAGACATCGAAAATAGGCTCCTCCCGGCCCCTCAAATACCCAGGGACCTCCCACAAATCCCCAGCATTGAAAAGCAGTTAAGAAGAAGCCGGGAGCATTAAACAACCCAAACTATCAACTATAACAATGATAAAAATCACCATATAGGGGATCCAAGAAAATGCAAACCAAGGGTGGGTTGGAGCAGGACGTACTGTATACTCATAATACCAATTCTACAGGTGAGTAACCACAGAATTGTATTATTCTTAGTATACAGTACGTCCTGCTCCAAATCTAATACTTACAGTTGGGACATCCAATAGCAGTGTCCATAAATTAGGGTGGGATCCCCAAAAAAAATCAGCAGCAGGCAGTTTTAAACCACTGCCGCCTGCAGAACCTTTCAGCCAAAAACAGCGTCAGCTGAGGCCCTAACATCAACCTTGTAAAACTTTGAAAAGGTATGAACAGAAGACCAAGTAGCAGCCTTGCAAACTTGTTCGACAAAAGCCTGGTGCTGGAAAGCCCAGGAGGCACCAATAGCACGAGTGTAATGAGCCGTAAGGTGGAAGGGAGGATTCCTTCCCTTAGCAGAGTAGGCCTGAATCACAGCTGACGAATCCACTTGCTTATAGTTGACTTGGCAGGAGCCAAACCCTTCCTAGGACCAGAAGGGACCACAAAAAGAGCATCAGTTTTCCTGAAAGGTGCAGTAGCCACCAGATAGTACTTCAGACACCTAACCACATCCAAAGAGTGCAAAACCCTCTCCTTAGCATTGCTAGGATTAGGGCACAAAGAAGGAAGAACAATATCCTGATTCAAATGAAAGGCAGACACTACCTTAGGAAGAAAATCAGGTTTGAAACTAAACACCACCTTGTCCTGGTGCCTCTCATAGTAGTGGGGCTGAATGGACAGCGCCGCCAACTCAGACACATGCCTGACAGAAGTGATAGCCACCAGAAACTCAACCTTGAGCGTAAGAATGGCCAAGGCAGCATCCTGCACAGGTTGATTACCTGCAAGGCTGACAGAACAAAGTTCAAATCCCAAACAGGCACCATAGGTTTACGTGGGGGACGTACATGAGTGACCCCCTGGAAAAAAGTCCTGATCAGAGGGTGCTGAGCAAAGGACTTCTGGAAAAATATAACTCTGTGAAGTACTCGCCTGTAGAGTTGATATTATACGCATACAGCACGTCCTGCTCCCGAATAGTAATAACATGTGGGTAATCCTCCGCCTCAGGCGCCGTGCACTGCAGACATGTAGAAAACAAGCTCCTCCCTACATATACCGAGGGACCGCCCACAAATCCCCAGCATTGAAAAGCAGTGAGAATAGAGGCCGGAAGGAACAAACCACCCAGAAGAACTGGTAATAATATCTAATGATAACAATCACCATACAGGGGATCCAGAACAAGTGAAACCAGGGTGGGGTGGAGCAGGACGTGCTGTTTGCGTATAATATCAACTCTACAGGTGAGTACTTCACAGAGTTGTATTATTCTAAGCATACAGCATGTCCTGCTCCCGAATAGTAATAACATGTGGGACATCCAATAGCAGTGTCCATAAGCAGGGTGGGATCCCCAGGAAAAACAAGGCACAGCGGACAGTAAAGGCGCTGTCACCCACAACTTGCAACAGACATGACATGAGCAAAGGCTCTAACGTCAGTCTCATAACAAGGCCATTGAGGAATGAACAGAGACAGGCCATAAGACTAGCAACTGAGTCAACAGAAAAAACCCTGGTGCTGAAGGGCCAGCGGTACCCAAGCACCAATATAACGGAGTAAACAGCAAAAGGGAAGATTCTTTCCCCAGAAAGGAAACATAGGTCAGTGTAATGACCCAACCAGCTCACAGGCAAGGAAGCCTTGTGGCAAAAACCTGTAACACCCCCTAAGGGAAACAGAACAGATCACCCGACCCAGGCGGGAATACAGACCCCTAATTATCAGGAAGCTAAGGCTTCATTCAGAATCAGGGGACATCCAAAAGGATTAATCCAAGGCGCAATGGCGCAGGAAGTAGATATCAGGCGCATACATAAGAGGAGCCCGTGGACTCCAAGAGCATCAGTCCCCCTAAGGCCAAGAAGGCCCACATGGGGAGGATTGTAACACCTGTAGAGGGAATGTAGACCCTCATATTAGTATTATTAAGAATAAAGTCCATAGCTAAACTAAAGGACTAAGCAATGATCCTACAGACCACCTGTGCCAGAGGCCCAGCGTAAGAGGAACACCCCCAGGCATAGGGGTGCCTGTAGCCGTGTATACCTGTATACATATATATACATCGAACCAGGGTTAAGTAACCAGATCCATCGTCACGGGCACATGTCTGACGGAGTCAGGAGGCCCCAGAAAAGCTGGACTACAGGTCAGACAGCATCCAGCAAAAATCCCCCGGGAGTCCGCAGGGTAAAAATGAAAATTGGTCCCCACAGGAACCATGGAACCACTTGGGAGATGCAGTTAGGCAATCCCCAAAAGAATTTCCTACGAGGGCGACAGAGCCAACCTCCTGCAGGAAAGGCCAGGACAGAACCTGCACCTTCAGAGTCCCCAGATGGGGAGCCAAACCCCAACTTACGTTGTAATGAAATTAAAGGTCCTGGGAACCGGGAGCATCTAACAGGGAAAAGACCAAGGCTCATGCCAATCAATATGGGTTACCACAAAAAAACCCCATAGACGGAGGAAGGGGAAGCTGGGGAGCTAGCTCCCGGCCCCGCATCATACTAAGTCACCCAGAAGATAAGGCCCGTTACCAAGGGGTGGATGAAACAGCTGTCAATCCCCAGACAAGAGACCTTATATTGGGACAAGGAAGGGGCCTGACAAGGGCAGAACCACACTCCTGAAAGAGAGCGCACAGGTCAGCAGACTTCAGCAGAGGCACCTGTGAACCACAGGTCCCCAGGCCACCCAGGCCATCCATCTCACGGGACTCTCTATCAAGCCAACCGTGCACAGAACCCGCAATTAGGGTGATGAGGAGAGGGCATATGAAAGTCTATGCCTAAAATACTGAGCCCCCATGACCAGAGTTAGAATATCCTGGGACAGTAGAAAACAAGGGCAGAGCCCCTGTGTTAGGAGGTGGACCCCTCAGAGCCGCGCTAGGCTCCCCGGGCGACACCACAATAGCATAACCTGCCACTAAGGGCATCCAGCGAAGCGAAAACCGCTGAGAAGCAGGGGGAGTAGACCCCTGCCCAAGGCAGGATCAGGGACCCTCCAGAGGGAGCATCCTGCCACAATCTGTAGACCAGTAGTAAAACAGGCCATTGTCATTCAATAGACCAGGAGTCCCCCAACCGACCGACCGATCCTGACAGGGGGAGAAGTCCAGCCATATAGAGTCAACGGTGGGTACACCATTCCAACGAACCAGCAGGTACGACGGACCCTCTAGGGGACCCTTACCTAGAAACCACGGGGATCGTGGAAGAATTTTTCCTTTCCCCCGCCAAACCTGCGAGACTTGGGACCCAGGGTGACCATACACTAGAAGATACTAGTAATGAAGGGGGGAACCCCCTGACGGGCCCTAAATAAGGGCAGCTCAAGAAGAGGCACCTTACCAAGAGGGCATGAGCACAGACCAAGCACCGGGGTGCTGGGGCATATGTAAGCTCGATAACCTACTGCACCGAAGAGCCCAAGGTCTCGGTATGTGAGTGACATCACCTTGGTGTGCTGCCAACAGGCCTACCAGTTGCCATCCCTCCTGGTGAAGGTAAGGCGCCAGTAAAGGGGAGCAGACTCCCCGTAACCAAAAGTCCCTTTATTGCCAGAGGAGAAGGCTTCAAGCCTGAACCGAATCCCAGGAGTGGGGGATAGCGGACAAGGGACCATGAGGGATTGAGGTGACTGAGCAACCATCCAGTAGCTCCCAGGGGAGACTGCCAGGCGACCAATTCACTCAGCCTGATGCAGAGGCCGGGGAGTAAGGAAGACGACCAGGTAGGTCCTAACGCAGACGCCCCCCCTCAGGCGTGTCCGAAAACATCACCCCCAGTCGCGCCATGGCGAGTAGCCTGGGAATGAAAGAGAGGCCCCAATAATGCCTCAATCCGCAGGGTTGGACCTGCGACACTTTCTAGAAATAGGCTTGGAGTCCAGCAGACCCAAGGGAAACTAGGAAGATCTAGTACTTCACAAGAGGCCGAAAGCCCCCCCCCCCGCGCGCAGGGGGCCCGTGACCCAAGACGGAGGTGTCATATAGGGACTACCTGTGAAGGTAGAGTTGCCAAGCATGCCATAGGCCAACGTGGCCCAGACTACCTTATACTGTTGAGGGGGTAAGAAGAATAATATAGAGGCCATAACCCCATACCGTTAAGAGCAATCAGTAAGTAGGCCCAAACACTGTAGGCCCAGTCCGGCCTGCGCCAATTTCAGAAGGAAAAGCAGGGACTAAAGGCCCCCTGTCAACCATTGAGGGGGACCGCCCAGCAAAAACCCATCCTGAGTCCAGGGGGGTTATATCCCAGAACCACCAGAAGGAGAAGGTTTATACCTGGATGTGAGACAGCTGCTGCGGCAGTCCCCTCGCCCAGCCGGGCGAGGGCGCCCCTTCATGCTTGAGAGGTCTTGGCAGATTTGGACTTAGTCCTGCCGGAAGGCCCAGGGCGCTGCCTGCCCACCCCATGGTGGAAATCCACACCGAACAGTTGGAAGCACACCTCAGATTCGCGTTTGACACTAACGTAAGGAGGTGGAGGGGTGACTCTGCCTCGTGGAGGCCGGAGCGGCCTTCTGCGCAAGGGCGGTTTACCCTTTTTACCAAAAAGGTCCAAGCGGGCCCCAAATAACCGCCGTCCTCTGAAGGGAAGGCAAGTGAGAGCCTTTTTCGTAGCATCGTCAGCACCCCACTGTCGCAGCCAGACCAGGCGGCGAATAGCTACCGCAAGGGCTGAGGTTCTAGCACACATCTTAATAGTGTCATCCAGTGCTGATAGAATAAACTTCACAAACGCTTCACAGTCTGATCATTAAACACCCCCCAAGGGAGGTCCTCAGGGCGGTGATCTAGTATTTTTCTGACAAGAGTCCTGGCTGCCACCGCAATGATGGCCGCAGCACAAACCGGGCGCAGGGCCGTCCCAGCACACGAGAAGGCGTGTGAAGCCAGTCTGTCAATGCGCCGGTCCTCGGCATCCCGAAGGGTACGGTAAAAAGGGGCAGTCATGAAAGGGGGGTTAGTGACCCCTATAACCGGCGCGTCCACCACCAGGGGAGCTGACCATAGATTAACCACATCAGGAGGGAAAGGGTACTTCCATTCCCAGACCCCTGGAACCCCTTTAAGCTTACAAGGCGATTCTCATTCTTGGGATATAATATTCTGGAAATGTTCCTGTTCTAGGAACTCCAAGCGCGGCGGCGCTGTGTGGAAACTCTCCCTCTTAGGCTTGGGGATCTCCCCAGGTGGGGAGATTGACAAAACCTCAAAAATCTTAATAAGGATTTCATCTGTGTCACACAGACCCCAGGAACCGGGCTCAGAATCATCACAGCCCCCGGGCATCCCATGCGAGGAGCCCGAATCTGAGAATAGCTCACTTTCCTCGGAAGGGTCAGCGTCCTGCATATCAGCAGAGTCATCGGTATCATCAGGAACCGGTGAGCCAGGAGGCGTCAGGGACCGCTTTTTTACCAGGGCCCATACGCTCCGCCAATCCCGAAAGCACCTGCTCCGCCGTGGGCAACACGCGCGGCACTGATTGCGGGTCATCCCCGCTCGAGTGGGACTCGTCATGAGTGATATTCGGGAGCGGGGAGACGGGAGTAAGGAAAGGAGGTTCCTCTGTCAGTAAACCTGCCTGTCCAGCACACTGTCCACAGACCTGTGCCCTGTCAGCCTCAGCCAGGGGCTGGCCACACACTGCACACAGCCGTTCACGTCCCGGAGGGACCCCGGTTGCATAATTCTGAAATGCCTCCATATGGTGATTATTAAGCAGTATGAACGCAGGGATTTATGCAATAAGCAACCCTGGATGCCCCAACAACCCGCTAGTAATGTGGGAGAATTTGAAAGGTGGACCCGCTGTAATATATGTTAGGCCGGGGGAAGGCAACGAAGTCTTGGCGTCTGAAAGACATAAAGGGACAAGAGGGGTGGAGTCAGTGCCATGCCCAGCCAGAAAAGCATAGAACCATGCCGCCCCGGACGGCACTTACATGACCAAGGAAGGAGGCGAACCACACCACGCGCGCGCGAAGATGGAGAAAATGGCGCCAGCGAACCTCGAGGGGTGGACCAGGCCGGGCTGTGACGTGAGGCGCGTCATGCCGAGTCTCCGCCTTCCCCAAAGAGCGCGAAAGTTCCTAACCAACAGCAAGGCGTAGAACAGCGGAGAATAAACATACCTCTAAAAAACTGACACGCTAGAGTGAAGCCGCCGAACCAGCAGATTGTTAATGAAAAAACAGCACGCGCTGTATAGCGAGGCGCGACACTGACCCCAAGACATAAGGAACCAAAAGTTAGCACTAGGGCTGCCACACCCCCCCCTTCTTTTCCCCCGAGTTACGGGAGGAAGCGAGGGGGAAGCTGACGGTGTCCATGGACTAAGTCTGTGAGGGGCACGGGCAAGATTGCGGGAGGGGCATCCACTAGAGGCTCACCATCGGCCTGACCGCCTACCCTATGGAGGGGGATTGCGGTGGAGCATGGCTCCGTTCAGCACGCCAGGTGCTGCCTACCTTCACCCGACCCGCGCAGCCTAGGCTGGGAGGCATATTTCTTCTGAAGAGGACGGGTGAAAATAGTCCCACAGGACCTTGGGCCGTAAGGCCCGCTCGCCTGCGAGAGCGTGATACTTCATGTCTTCGCAGTTCCAGCACTGCAGAGAAATCTGGGGATTTGTTGGAGGTCCCTCAGTATATGTAGGGCCGGGAGGAGCTTGTTTTCTACATGTCTGCAGTGCACGGCGCCTGAGGCGGAGGATTACCCACATGTTATTACTATTCGGGAGCAGGACATGCTGTATGCTTAGAATAAAATAGCCAGGGCAGAAACCTGACCCTTCAGAGTACTGAGTTGGAGCCCCATCTCCAACCCATGCTGCAGGAACTCCAGAATCCTGGGAATAGAGAATAGAGAAGACACAACAGGGAAGAGACTCACACCAGTCAATGTAGGCACGCCAAACCCTGTAATAAATGGAAGAGGAAGACTTCTTCCTAGCTTTAATCAAAGTATCCACAACTGAGGAAGACAGCCCCTTCTCCATCAAGACGGAGGTTTCAGCAGCCAAGCCGTCAAAGCCAGAGTTTGTAAATTGGGATGGCGTAGTGAGCCCTGAGTGATCAGATCTGGCACCAAGGGCAGAGCGTACTGATCTACTGCCAGCTGTACCACGTCTGCGAACCACACTCTTCTTGGCCACCTGGGGGCCACCAGAATTGCTGGCACCCCTTCCAGAGCAATCTTGCGCAGAACCCTGCCCAGCAGGGGATTGGAGGGAGGACATACAGGAACTGAAAGTCCTTCCATGACATTGATAGCGCATCCGAGGTCAGGGCCAGAGGATCCCTGGACAGAGAGACAAAAAAAACTGGAAGCTTGTGATTGTGGCGGGACGCAAACAGATCCACATCTGGTTGGCCCCAACGGTGACACAGAGATTGAAACACCCTGCTGCATAGGGACCATTCTCCCTGGCGAGAGGTCCCCCTGCTCAGAGAGTCCGCCAGGTGATTTTCCACCCCCGGGATATACACAGCTGAAATGCAGGGGACATTGGCCTCCGCCCAAGTCAGGATCAGAGACGCTTCCTGGAGGGCCCCCTTGCTCCGGGTCCCTCCCTGATGACTGATGTAGGCAACTGCCGTCTGGTTGTCCGAGCGCACCTGAACAGGCAGGAGTAGTCAAGCGAGCCAGAACTAACCTGATCGCTCGCAGCTCCAAGACATTGATAGGTGTGTGGGCCTCCTGAGGGCCCCACCTCAGAGACTTCCAGAAACCCCCCCATCCTGACAGACTGGCATCCGTGGTGACCGTCTCCCAGGAAGGGGCAAGAAAGGATCTGCCCCCCAACAGGTTCCTTGAGTCCATCCACCACAAGAGGGACCTCCTGACCAGGGGGGAGAGCACACAGACCCTGTCCAGGGACGCTGGGTCCTTGCCCCATACAGGCAATAGGTGAAGTTGCAGAGGCCTCAAGTGGAACTGAGCATAAGGGACCGCTTCGAAGCACGCCACCATCAGGCCCACCAGCTGCATCCCCTGCCTGATGGAGGGATGGGGACAAGCTAGGAGGGACTGAGCCTGTGCAATCAGACTGTCCACCTTCTGCTGAGGAAGGAAGATCCTTGCCTGAGCTGTATCCAGATTCATTCCTAGGAATGGAGTTACCAAGGAAGGGGACAGTGAGTACTTGGGGTGGTTGATCACCCATCCAAATGACTCCAGAGTGGACACCACCAGCTGAGTATCCAACTCTGCCTGATGTAGAGACTGGGAAGTGATGAGGATGTCGTCCAGATAGGGAAGCACGCGGATGCCCTGACATCTGAGCAGAGAAATCACGCCAGTCAGCACCTTGGTGAACACCCTGGGAGCTGAACGGAGGCCAAAGGGCAAAGCCACAAATTGGTAGTGTTGATCCATCAGAGCGAACCTGAGGAATATGAAGGTAAGCATCTTTGATGTCCACAGTAGTCATGAAATCCCCTTGGCGCAGGGAACTGATGGCAGAGCGCAGAGTCTCCATGCAAAAGCGCCTGCCCGACAAACTTGTTGAGAATCTTTAAGTCCAGGATGGGCCTGACAGAACCATCCTTTTTGGGTACTGTGAATAGGTTGGAATAAAAGCCCTAGCCTTTTTCTCTTAAAGGGACCTGGCAGACGACCCCCAGCTCCTTGCACTGCTTGCAAGAGGCCTTGCACTGCTTGCACTAGCTCCTGAGCTGACACAGGGTCCTGAGGAATCCGGGATCTGATGAACCTTGGAGGGGGATTGGCAGCAAACTCCAACTTGTAACCAGAGGACACTACCTCCTGAATCCACCGGTCTGAGACATGAAGCCTCCAGACGTGAGCGAAGTGCTGCAGCCGCCCCCCCCACCCGGATGGGTGAGGGCACCCCATCATGCCTGAGGGGGCTTGGGAGAGGATTTAGCTTAGGGACCCCAGGAGGAGCCAGGACGTCCACGTCCTCTGCCTCTACCCCAGAAATCTCCCCGTGCCCCAGGGAAAGACACCCCCCTTCCCTGTCTTGCACCACGGTAAGGGGAGGAGAAGGAACCCTGACCCCGAAAGGGCCGAGGATGCCGCCTGCGCTGGGGTAACCTGCCTCCCTTAGCAAAAAGGTCCAGGCGGTCTCCAAACAGAAGCAGTCCTTTAAAGGGAAACCCAGTGAGGGCCTTCTTGGCAGCGTTGTCAGCAGCCCACTGGCGCAGCCAAACCGAGCGGCGTATAGCCACCACGAGGGCAGAAGTTCTGGCACACATTCTGATGGTGTCATCCAATGCTGATAGGACAAACTTTACAAAAACATCACAACTGGAGAGTGCATTAAACACCTCACAAGGCAAATCATCAGGGGCACTATCAAGCATATTTCTGATAAGGGCTCTAGTGGCAACAGCAGTAATGGCAGAGGCACAGACCGGGCGCAGCGTCGTCCCCACGCATGCAAGGGCGTGGGATGCCAGCTGATCAATACGCCGGTCTTCGGCATCCCGCAGGGTAGTAGAATCAGGGGAATGCATGACAGAGGTGTTAGATAGCCCTAGGATCGGGGCATCCACCTCGGGGGGGGGGGGGGGGGGATGACCAACATTTAACCACCTCAGCAGGAAAGGGATACTTCCTATCCCAACTCTTTGGAACCCAGGGAACAGTTTACTGGGGCGCTCCCATTCCTTGAGCACTTATGGAAATGTGCCTGCTCTGGAAATTCCAAACGTGATCTTGCTGTATGGAAAAGCCCCCCTCTTTGCCTGGGAGCCTCAACAGGGAGAGAGATAGACAGAAGCTCAAAAATCTGGGTCAATAATCTGTCAGTGTCATCCGGGGCCCAGGGATCAGAGCCAGAATCGTCATGACCCCTCGGTCTCTCATCAGATGAGTCTGAATCAGAAAAGAGCTCCCCTTCATCAGACGGGGTATAGCCACACAGATTCATAAACTCCTCAGTTCCCATAGGGAAAACAGTAACATTAGGCGTCAAGTGCCGCTTCTTAGCAGGGGCCTTACGCGCTAAAGACTTCGCAATAATCTGTTCAACAGTAGCCAGTCTAGAAGACACATCAGGCTGAGAATCCCCACTTGTATGCAACTCAGCAGGAGTGAGATTTAAGCTTGGGGGAGTAGGTGAAGTGAAACGAGGTGCAGCC
The DNA here is from genome assembly GCA_027917425.1 of Gastrophryne carolinensis. Taxonomy (NCBI): domain Eukaryota; kingdom Metazoa; phylum Chordata; class Amphibia; order Anura; family Microhylidae; genus Gastrophryne; species Gastrophryne carolinensis. The sequence goes on from CM051242.1 coordinate 104,735,797, forward strand.
ACTGGCAGGCCAGATTGCAATGCAAGCACCTACTCAGCGCAGGGTACACAGACCCGCGCCTTGTCAGCGTCAGCATGAGGCTGCCCACACGCTACACACAGCCGGTCTTGTCCCAAAGGGACCCCGGTAGCATTATCCTGAGATGCCTCCATATGGTGATTATAGCGGCGCTATACGCCGATAGGGAATAACGCTATATAGCAACCCTGGATGCCACAATAACCCGCTAGGGACGTGGGAGTATAATTTTTACAAGGCCTACAAGTAATATACTAAAAACAGGGCCGGGAGAAGCCAAGAAGGGTTCGTCCCGCCTGAAAGACATAAGCAGACAAGACCTTAAGTACATTGTAACAAAGGTGAAGCAGATAAAGTCGCCCGCGAGGGCACTTACGGACTGCGGTAGGTAGGAGTCCGTCGCGCATAGGCCAACCAAGTCAGAAAAGATGGCGTCGGTATACCTCGAGGGGCGTCGGTATACCCCCGAAGAGCGCGAAGCCAGAAGGCCAACAGCCAATGATGGTGCACCAGCGCCTGAGGTAATGCCGCCGCCAAGCGCGGAACCAAGTCAGCGAGCGGTGGTGGTAAATTTAAAAGCAATAAAGACAAGTCAGCGCGGCGGCTGACACAAGAATAAAGAAATGTGAAAAGTGAAAGCACAGACTGCATAACCTACATATCTATACACATACACACCCCTCCCCTCTTTTCCCCCGAAGACTATAAGGAGGATGAGGGAGGACGGCGGCCACTTAAATAGGGCCCACCGATAGGCAGGGGCAAGGGGCCATAGTGTGGGAGGGGCATCCCATAGAGGCTCACCATAAGCCTGAACCGCCTACCCTTTGGTGGGGGATTGCGGTGGAGCAGCGCTCCTAAGCACCAACGGCGGTGCTGCCTACCTTCACCAGACCAGCGCAGCCAAGGCTGGGAGGCATATTAATAGTGGAACGGGTGGAAATAGTCCTACAGGGCTGCAGGTTAATAACCCCGCTCACCTGCGAGTAGAGCCAATTTCTCGTCCTTCGCAGCCAGACTGCAGAGAAATCCTGGGTATTTGTGGGAGGTCCCTGGGTATTTGAGGGGCCGGGAGGAGCCTATTTTCGATGTCTCTGCAGTCCAGCGCCATCTGGCGGAGTATATCCCAACTGTAAGTATTAGATTTGGAGCAGGACGTACTGTATACTAAGAATATTGCAAGGTGTGCACTTTGTCTGCAGAGCTGAAATATTAACGTAACATTACACCCTAAACATACTTTGGGGTGTTTGGCAACTCTTCCCTTAACAGTACCTGCCTATGCATGTTGGGTAATATTCTGTTCAGGGACAAAGCATATTGTTTTTTTTAGGGAATATGGCTTTGATTCTACTTTTATATTCTTTTTTAGGGAAACACTGTGCAGCCAAAGCATTCATTGAGAAATTGTGCCCACATCAACAAGCCTAATACGCCTAGAAAGCAGAGAATATATAGTTTGTGGGGGGTATTTCAAATGTAAAATCCCCATATTTCCTGGTTACAACGGTACCACATATGTATTGGCTGGCATCCTTTCCTGCCCAGGATTTTAAGATAAGCTACAACTGCTGTGCACACCTTGCAGTTTGTCAAGAAAAACAAACAATAAGATTTTATTGAAAAACATTTTTTTATTACAAAAAATACTACATTGTAAAAAGTATATATTTTTTTAATTTTCTTGCACATATTCCACCCCAAAATAATGGAAATACACATAGAAAATTAAAAACAAGACATTTCATTTTAAAGCCCAGGCTCTCTGGAAATCCCTTCAAAATTCATAGTTGAACATGTATAGCACAAAATAGTGAAAAATGGTCTAGCAACAGAGGGTGACAAAAACTCTAGGTAAGCTGGCACTTAAAGGATTCAAAGGCAACAGTGCAATGTGAAACAAACAGAAAAATACTCAGCTATAAACTATGAGAGTGGTGTCTAATCCTCCAGGTGACAAGAAGTCAAAAAGCCCATGGTTTCCATGGTACTTAATCCACTGCATCACAGAAAAAATGTTTTGCTGTCTTCAATGCCATAACATAAATAGTGCTGTGCTAATGGGCAAGTGAACTCAGGTTTGCAATATGGGAGGAGCTGGCCTTGATGAACAACCTACAAATAAATCAGGGCAGAAGAGCAAGCACACCCCCTCTCACCATAATATGAAAATTGTGGAAGAGGGATATGTAACTTAAAAGTGCACTATTGCGAAAAATAGCCCAATAATGAAAATCCATATAAATATGGATTTTATATACACAACTGGCATCAAAAAATATCCAGCCACGCTTCCTTTTTTATTCTGATGGAAGGAAGTGACATGTTCTGTCACCCCAGATAGTCTAAACCTGTCACCCCTGGATTTTATTCCTACCATGAGTGAATAAACCACAAGCTTGGTGGGAGTTTTACTTAGTTGGGATGTATAAGTGACCCCTTCTCTCATTAGCCAACGTGTTATTTGGATTTTTAATATTACAAAATTTTGCAATAGTGCTCCTTTAAGGCAGCATCAGATAGCCGCCACTAATGATTACCTGTATGGGCTTGCCAGCTGGCCAATCCGCAAGTATTGCTAAAAAAGTATAGAGCCAGGGATAACAGTTAACAAAGCTGCCTAACTACTTCACGATGACACAACCGACCCAGAGCCTACAGTAAACACTGGGTGTGCACACCCACCGGCACACTTTTGGGTCGACGCCATATTGCAGACAGCCCAATGGAGCTGAACCCAAGACTCACTTCCGCATCTCTGCCATCCTGTGGACAGACCGGAATACATGGGAGCAGCTGGGTATGCACATCCAAAACTCCAGCGCACATATATAGCCAGCTGGGGGTGCGCTGGAACAATCAGCCGATCAAATGCCAGAGAGCCCCCAACCCCACCCCCCACTACTTCATCGGTCGCTTGGTGGACCCCGAAGGAGAGGGCCAACCCCGGTGCTAGACAAGCCACCCATACTCACAATTTATGTATGGCACCAAGTCAAATGCAACCATATAACATGTACACATAATAGGCGCGATTCAGAGAGACTAAAAAAGAAGTCGTTTTAGTGCCGATCTGTTTTTTTTTTTTTTTAATTTTCCCGCTCTCGTATGAGTGTGCGAGCGATTCTATGCATGCATTGCTAACCTTCAGTAAAGTTTCTGTCCGTTCAGATACCAGAGTACGAGTACGAGGATGTCATTTTCCAGCGTGACTTTTCTGTTTCATGTTCTCATGTTACAACGTCGGCTTTCGATTTTTCCCTTTTTCCATCATCTCCTTCCACGAATCCTTTACGTTTTCTGTTAGATTCTGTTTTCCTTTTTCACTAAATAATCGCCTGGACGTAAATCCTTACGATCTTGCGCCTGCGCACTACAAACTTAACTCCTTAAAGTGCTCGCCTACATATTTGCCACCCTCACTTCTACTACAATGTTTAGCTAAATCACTTAGCGCTATCCTCCATCTTCCCTTTTGGACCCTTAAAGCTCACCCCAACCACTTAGCACTATCCTCCATCTTCCCTTTTGGACCCTTAAAGCTCACCCCAAACCACTTAGCACTATCCTCCATCTTCCCTTTTGGGCCCTTAAAACTTACCCAAACCACTTAGCACTATCCTCCATCTTCCCTTCTGGACCCTTAAAGCTCACCCCAACCACTTAGCACTATCCTCCATCTTCCCTTTTGGACCCTTAAAGCTCACCCCAACCACTTAGCACTATCCCCCATCTTCCCTTTTGGACCCTTAAAGCTCACCCCAACCACTTAGCACTATCCTCCATCTTCCCTTTTGGACCCTTAAAACTTACCCAAACCACTTCCCGGTTAGGTTCTTCTTCCATTTTATGCCCCTAAAACTTACCCAAACCACTTCCCGTTTAGATTCTTCTTCCATTTTAGGCCCCTAAAACTTACCCAAACCACTTCCCGGTTAGGTTCTTCTTCCATTTTAGGCCCCTAAAACTTACCCAAACCACTTCCCGGTTAAGTTCTTCTTCCATTATAGGCCCCTAAAACTTACCCAAACCACTTCCCGGTTAGGTTCTTCTTCCATTTTAGGCCCCTAAAACTTACCCAAACCACTTCCCGGTCATCTGAATCTTCATCTCTAAATATTTTTTTCACCCTTCGTTTGGTGTTAATGCATTTGTGTAAAAAAAAAGACACTGAACTGTTATTTTGTTTTTGTTTTTTTTTAGTAAAAGCCCATTTTTTGGGGACTTTTTAAAAAAAAAATTGTGTACAAATGTTGCAAAAATGATTTTTTTTTTTAATTAAAAATATTTTAAGTTTGAAAATATAAAAAACTATTTACATAAAAAAAACACAGTGGCAGGACCCAGAACACTATTCTTCTTCTGTTGTCTCCAACGAGTCAACCAGCTGCTGCATATCGGCCACCAACTCAAGGACCCTTCTATTCATTTCTTCAACTCTTGCCTGTGTGGTCCCTGTATAAAATTAGAAAAAATACATTATTTTGCGACAAATACATGTTTCTCACCTGTGGATGGAATGTTTGTTAGTTGCCAACCTAAATCATGACGACATATGTCAGTCTGCTAAGTAATTAATCTAAGGAAGTGGGCAGAGGTCATTCTGCTCAGTCATTAATCTAAGGAAGTGGGCAGAGGTCATTCTGCTCAGTCATTAATCTAAGGAAGCGAGCAGATGTCATTCTGCTCAGTCTTTAATCTAAGGAAGTGGGCAGAGGTCATTCTGCTCAGTCATTAATCTAAGGAAGTGGGCAGAGGTCATTCTGCTCAGTCATTAATCTAAGGAAGTGGGCAGAGGTCATTTTGCTCAGTCATTAATCTAAGGAAGTGGGCAGAGGTCATTCTGCTCAGTCATTAATCTAAGGAAGTGGGCAGAGGTCATTCTGCTCAGTCATTAATATAAGGAAGTGGGCAGAGGTCATTCTGCTAATGCCAATAATCTAAGGATGTGGGCAGAGGTCATTCTGCTAATGCCATTGACTATAGCTTGATGTATCTGGGTGATCATGTCCAAAACCACATACTGCAAAGAATGACATTAGAACTTACTTGGTTGGTGGCCGAAGGATGCCTCGTTGGGGACAACTCTACGTCCTGGGCGCTGCCACTGCTGTGAAGTAGAGGCTGTAGAGACAAGACATATAGGGTCACTTATAATGTCTTAGTCAACAGTAATCAAATGTCTATTTCAATGTGTGTGTCACATCACTCACCTTCTCCCTGTGCCTCCTGGGTGAGATCTGCTGCATCCTCCACATCTTCACCCGCTCGAGAAGCATCTAGAAAAACAGATTAAGGGATTAATCTTTGGTGGGACTAGCATGTATGTGTGTGCGGTTACATGAATAGTCACATACCAGAGGCTCCCGCCTGCGTCGCTAGGTACGACTGCCTGCCCACGCCGTGCCGCAATTATAAATAAATGCCTACCTTCTGGATTATTTACATCTGGCATGCAATCGCTAGGTACTTACTAGGGAAATGGAGTCCGAAAAAACGCTTGTGCAGCCATTTCAGGTCCGACCAATGCTGCATGATCTGAGTGTGGGTGAAGGTGGTGCCCGTCTCATGTTGGATTTGCTGAATGATCTCCAGGGCGACGGTGCGCTTCTCAAAAGAGTTGGGCAGGTAGTCGTGCCTGTGCTCCAGCATGGTCTACAAAACACAAAATAAACATAGGATTTCGTTAAAACTGCATACAAATATCTGTCACCAATCGATCATTTGACTAAATGACATTAACAGACACATTTCTAGCCTAATCCAATCCTTGAAGCTGGCCTCAGTGTTGGTTCGCACGTGTGGGCCCTCACGTCGGTTTTGCACGGACTTTTAGACACTTTGTAAACAAACCGTTTCTTCCTGCGCTTCCTTAAGGGCTAGGAATGCATTTAGATGGCAAATCAAAGGAATTAAAAGACACTTACAAGCATGATGATCTCTTGGCGGGTGAAGATTGTGGGCGCCATTTTGCCTCTTGTCTGCAGCAGATAAGTAATGCCCCTGTGGTTTCCGGGTTCCGCACGGCCGGACGAACGTCCGTACGCACGTGTACGCGAGCGTGTAAGCGTCAGACCCAGCCAATCTTATTTAAAGGGTCCTGAACACACAGCTCATTTTCTTTGAGAGTCTCAACATTATGGCACCCTAAAAAAATATGCCAAAAGCAGCAAAGGACGGCAGCAGCAGCAGCAAACAGCCATCAAAGAGGCAGGAACCTTGTGCAGGGCAAACAACTCGCTCCAAGATACCAAAAAGTAAGCTGCAGGCAACCCCCAGTGCTCAGCCGGAGCCTCCTCCAAATACCAGGCCAAAAAAGGAGCCAGCGGCCAAGAGAAAGCCACAGGCCAGCAAGGCAACAACGGGCGACAAGAGGGTGCGAAGCCCCAGCCCCCCCAGGTCACCATCACCCTACCCACGTGTCTCCCAAGCCAAGGATAAAAAAGGACACACCGGGAAAGAAGACCCAGCAGCTCAAGCTCGCCATCAGCACCACCCACACATGGTGAAAAAACTTGCAAGAGCCAAAGGCACCAGCAAACAAGACCAAGAAGCCCCAGCAGCCCGAGCTCGGCATCACCACCACCCGCACCTGGCCACAAGTCTCATGGCAAGAGGGCAAGGCACCGGCCAAGAAGCCCAAGGTCGCCATCCCCACCCGCACGGGTCTCCAAATCCGCGGCCAAGAGGGCAAGGCACCGGCCAAGAAGCCAAAGCTCTGGCTCACCCCTGGACCGGCCTACTACCTCCAAGGGGCATGCTTCTTCTAAGGGCCCACAGAGGCACAGGGCCCCAAGCCTGACTTCTTCAACCACACCCTCTCCTCCTCGCCCACATTCTCCACTGGCACAGGTGTCAAGGCACTCACCATATGCCACATCTACACCTGCGACTTCAGTGGCCACTCAGCCACGAACATCCAGTCCCTTTCCAAGTCCTGTTCAATCTGCAGCCAGCCAGCAGTCCGTAATTTCACCCCAACACAGCCAGGCCAGAATGTCCCCTGATTTTCCGCCAAACACCTAGGAACCAGAACCGCAACCAACAGAGCGCACATTGCACAGAGGCCAGTTGAGTGGCAGGTTTGGGGAGGCCCAAACTCTGGCATTGACTAGTGGCCTCACCTTGTATTATGATGAGCTATATGGGCGCAGATCCAAAGCAAATAGCGCAAAGCCGAAATTTTGGAGGAGCTCACCAGAGAGGTCAATGCAGCGGGGGAAGAGCTAAAAGATGTGGAGCAGATTCAAAGGAAAATATCGGACCTCAAGTATGCAGCACGGAAGAAAGAAAATAAACAGCGTCATTACAGGTACATATATACTTTGTGGATTTGTCTTCTTCTTGTATTGGCACCATTTTGCTAAATGTGTACAACTATCTTTTTCAGCTTACAAACTGGCGGAGGATTCCCCACTAAACTGCAATTTACACGAGCTGAGGAGATGGTGCTGGGCCTGCTACATCCTGTGGCCTTAGAGGGACACTCGGCCCGACAGGACACGGACATTCCGACTATTCCTGCAGGTTAGTAATGTTAGTGTGTATGTGAAATGTGAGCTACGTGTAAAATGAGGCTCCAAGCCATATATTAACACATGCCCCTAGGGTGTGCCTTGTAGTGGAGGTAACAATTTAAACAGGGTGTGTTATGTGTGTGGACTCATCATTTGCTAATTTGCTTGCCCATACATGAGCTTTGAGAGTCTTGAGGAACACTATTGAGATTAGCAAAGGACTGCCTGTTATGTATTTAGAGTCAATTACATCCAACACTTCCATCTTTATCTGTAGGCCACTTGGGTTGGAGCTGTGCTTTGGTCTGAAAGACTTGATCTGGGGTGCTTGAAAGGTTGACCTAGAAATGGCAACCAGCATAATCTGATGCCAAATGCTATTTGCAAGCTGAGTGTGGTCCCCTAATGGGCTTTTAGGGATGTGTGAAGCCTCAGAACAGCCAGTACATGCATGTTTACTTGGGTTAAGGTGACAAATGTGTATGTACTTGTTGACTAATACATCTAACAGATAATGGCATTCATAGTCAAGGTCAACTTGGTCCGTTGGGGGGAGTTGTCATTCATGCTTGGCCACGTGTTTTAGTGAACCATATGTGTTATTACACATCAGCAATGCATAGTTGTGTGTTAACATGCCTTTTTTTCAACAATGCAACCCAGCATCATCCCTCAGCTAGTGGGGAATCCTCAACCAGTTTGACCATGCCGTCAACTTCCATGCTGCCTCGGACCCAGGATCCGATATATACGGTAAGTGTCTTTTTCCGATTTTGCTTAAGCATGTGACTTGCCATATTTCTTTTTGCGGAATTACATATGTATTACCCAAACTGAACCTTTTTTATTTACATGTCCCAACAGACCCACACACTGATGGAGGAAATCCAGGAGCTGGAGGAGGATGGAACTTTCATGGGACCTTCTGTACAGCCCCCCCGGGACAGAATCTGCAACTGTCCATCGTGGACAGCATGCAAAGACTGAGCCTACAGTCCCCAGTGTTAGCTCTGCTGCTGAGGATTTGCCAAGCAGACCTGTGGCTGTTGGTGGACCTAGAGGCCCATCATCTGCATGCCCCACAACCCGGGGAATTGGGAGGCGTAGCCAGCTACGTCGGCCAGTTTCCCAGGGGAGGGGCGCGCCGATGTTGGAGTCAGCATGGCACCATGAGAGGCAGTTATTTCGCCTACAAAATCAAAGAAACCACAAGCATCTTCATGGCCAATTAGAGACATTAAATAACACCTTAAACTCCATGCTGACTGAATTTAGGTCCAACAACAGCCACATGGCCACCTTATCGAATTATTACAGTGCCATGCTTGAGGAAGTTAGAGATAGCAACAGCCACATGGCCACCTTATCTAACAATCTCAGTGCCATGATGGCTGAATTTCGAACTTCCAATAGAAACATGTTGGAACAGTTGCAGATTCTGAATGCCACACAGGCCCAGGTGAGGGCCCACCTCCAAGGGCCCCAACCTGGGTTTTATGGGCATCCCCCATTTTAAGGCCTATTTGGCCTGTAACTGCTCCACATCTTTGCTCTAAATCGCCACTGTATTGACCTGTCTGGTGAGCCCTACCAATATACACTTTGGGTATGGCTTTGCTTGTATGCTTTGGATTTGCACCCATATAGCTCATTAGAGTGCTGAGGTAGCCCACTAGCCAATGCCGGAGGTCAAGCCTCACTGAACCTGCCACTCAAGCTGTTGCGCTGCAGGCTTGGCAGCCAATTACATTGGTTCTGGCTCCTCCTGTTTGTAGGCATGATTGGGGGACATTCTGGCCTTGAAAACTACTACATTGACCCCTGGCTGAGATTGAACAGGACTTGGATTGGGACTGGGGGTTATTGTTTGGGTGGGCCACTGAGAAACAGGTGTAGATGTGGCATGGGTATGGGTGCTTTACACCTGTGCCTGTGGCAAATGTGGCCAAGCAGGAGAGGGTGTGTCTGTGGGCGTATTTTTTTGGTTAAAAATCTGGACATGCCAATGCTTGTCACATATGTGTTTGTTTTGAAATTTTGCATTAAACTTTGGCCTGGAGTGCCTTACTGCCTGTGGCCAATTGCTATGTGGCATGATTTGCCAAAAATGACATTTGTAGTTTGACCATGTATTTACATGAACTATGGGAGTGACCATCAACTCCAGTGTTTGCTTTTCAAATAAACCCCCCAAATTTTTACTTAACCTGTTGTTGACTAAGTTGATTCCTTTAGGTTTTTTGGGAATAAACATTACTTTGCACTAACAACTTGGGCACAAAAAAAGACATGAGTTCCAAATCAGGAGTGAGGTTTATAGTAATTAATTCCTTAGTCTTTAGTACATAAAAAAATAAACAAACCAACACAAAGGGCAACAAACTAAAGTTCAATCAATAAAGTGACAAAACAAACAAAGGGACAACAAATTAGGAAAAATGTGTGGCTATCAAATTTGACCGCACGGCTTTGCCAGAGGCACTAGGTGGTCCACGGTAGTCCTCCTCTGGGTCATCGGTAGGTGGAGAGGGGGGCAAATCCACATACCGGGGGACACGCTGCAATATGGCAAAATTATGCAACACTGCACATGCCATGATAATATCTATGACCTTTTTGGGGTCATACTGAAGGGCTCCCCCGGTATGGTCCAAGCATCTGAAGCGGGTCTTTAATAGGCCAAACACCCTCTCCACCACGGCCCTGGTCTTCCGTGTGCCCTATTATATGCATCCTGGGGCCGGAGGATGGGCGTCAGCAGCCACGGAAGGAGTGGATAGCCGGAATCACTTGCAAATATTGTAAGCAAAACACATAAATTACACATTACTCCCTAAATTGAATCCCAAAAATGGCCCATCAACATGACTAAGAGGCTAGGTCACATTTGCTAAACAGCATGAGCATACATATTGCACAGGCAAAAAAAAAGCCTAAAAACATCTAATAGATGTGTGAACAATTTAAACATCAAAGATGGCGGATGATGGCCAATCAGCCAGACTGCTAACAGGTATTGGTTTAGGACTGTGCTGCTCAGCATTCTTGGATGTCTTAACTTTTCAGGACCCCGTATCTGCTTTGTCTGAGGCAAAAACAGCTCTAACCCGGCCCCTGCACTTTATCCCACTCTCCTCTACTCAGTAAGTGTAATGCATCTAAGCAAAGATGGCGCAGACCCTATCATAAAGTCAAGAACATAATTTCAGCCGAGTATGGGGAAGACTAATGATTAATTTACTATAAATTCAAATTTAACATTTTGCAAATGCAGGACAAACATTTGGCAAGGCTTTGTTGTTTGAAAAATGTAATGGTTAAGGTTGTGTTTCACATGTAAACAAGGTGTACAAATAGGCATAGTTACATGGAACACAAACTAAATTCATAGGCATACATATCCAAAAAATGACGTTATTGGCGTCAACTTACCAAGGAGCCATCCACCGGAAAATTCCCCAGACTCAAAACGACCGTACAATCCAGATCTTCTCAGAATGTAGGCATCATGGGATGAGCCTGGGAACCCCGGCAAGCATACTAAGGAACCGCATGTCCTGGGCCACCACTGCTTGGACATTCAGTGAGTGGCCCATTTTGCGGTTCCTGGGAAAAAATAAAAACAAAAACATTAGCAAGGCAAGGAAAACTAGTGAAACTCTAACTAATCACACCCTAAGCAAAACCAATACAAATAACACTAACCAAGTACATAAGTATATTGTACACAAAAAAAATTATATGTATGTTTGAAAAAGTAAAGATTAACTTTGAAATGTCTATTTCAGGTACACCTTAAAATGTTTCCCTTTGGAACACATGTGAAATTTTGGAGAAACTAAATACGGTCCATTGTTTCACAGGGACAATTTACAAGGAGGGAATAATTACAAGGAGGGAATAATTACAAGGAGGGAATAATTTCAAGGAGGGAATAATTACAAGGAGTGAATAATTACAAGGAGGGAATAATTACAAGGAGGGACTTTTTACAAGGTGGGAATAATTACAAGGAGGGACTTTTTACAAGGAGGGTTTTTAAAAAATGTTAAATAAAAAAAGGAAAAGTAATTGTAAAAATGACAGATTGTACTTGCCTATAGATGTACTTGGAAGGCTTCCGGAGGCACCAGGGCAACGTGGGTGCAGTCAATGGGGGTGCAGTCAATGGCACCCATGACGTTGGACATGTCGGCGATGTTATAAAATGCCAGCTTAATCGCGCTTATGGCTACCATGTCCTCAGGAAAACAAATATATTTCTGAGTAATGGTAGCCATGCCTTCCAAAAACTTGGATAGCGCGCGGCTCAGCGTATGCTGGGAGATCCCCACGGAGAGGGCACCCAGCCTCTGGAATGAGCCCTTCGACAAAAATTGCAGGCAGCCAAGCATCTTGGTCATACCTGAAATTGCTTGCCCCTTCCTTGTGGTGCGGGCTAACCATGGCCGCAGCTCACTATACAATTTATGGAGGGAAGCGCGATTAAGTCTGGTGAGCTCGAACAGCTCAACGTCATGCATGCCATCGATGTGCAAGCGTCGCCGGTCCAATCTGGTCTCGGCCCTCCGGACAATTTCAATGCCCATGAGCTACAGATCCTCATGCTCCTCAAATACACTAGAGTCATCCATAGCTGCTAGTCTCGGGGTCAAAATGGTCCCGTAAGGGGATCACAAAGGAAACGGGTTTATAGGGAGGTGGTCCATCGTCAATCAGCTCTCTGAATGAGACGCAAGCCCATAGCAATAACGTAAGTTATCTGAACGAACGAAAAATATCAGATTTTGTGGGGAAAATGATCCGAACTAACGCAAATGATCCGATTTGCTTTTGTTCATCAAAAGCGCATATACGCATTTGCCCGAACGTTCGTACAATTAAAAATGGACGAAAAAAACCAAAAAAACACAAACACACACAAAAACTTTCACAGACAGCTACGGAAGTCCAGACAAATGTGTCTCTGAATCGAGCCTATTGTTATTAAAAATCCATTAATACAAAGTCATCAACTACAACAGCACAATTAATCTATATTGCAATAATATCTACAATCTAATCTAATCTATAAAATTGTTCATATTCTCCGCGGTAAATGAGAACAGGTGATCATCTTTTGCTGAAGATCTCGTATAAGAACAAGCTAAATGAAGCGTCAGATCACTACTCCATCATCATATATTTATTCTGGTACAGAATCCTGGGGGTAGCCCATCTTTCTAATAGATCCATTATCCTGCACTCTAAAGGCAAAAACGGGTCAGATGAATTAAGACACCTCTCGTGTACCATCATGTTACTGATCCGATCTCTGCTCCGTTTTGCATATAATAAGGACACGCAATTCTGCTTCTTGGCCTTCTCATACACCTGAGAAATCACATGTCATGGATAACCGTGTGCTAAGAACATCTTTGTTAGTTCCCGAGCCAAAGTGGGCTTCCTATATAGTGAATATGTAATGTGTCCATCTGTATCCAACGTAATCCTAAAATCCAAAAATTTGACCAGCCTTAAGAAGATCTGGACAGCTGGACATATAGAAGAATGTGGCGTAAATGTAGAGGGTCTCACTGGAGGGATACCAGTGAGGATGTGTAACAAATTCTGTTGCTACTGATAGAGGTCCTGAAAAGCCCCCTCATTGGTCTGTGTGGGATCCACATTTTCAGGTGGATCATTATTTTGTACAAATTGCTTATGCAAAAGTAGTTTTCTCTAGCTGTTATTATGAATAAGATTATGATTAGTCACATTAATAATCTGTAATTCAGGAGCCCCTGTTCTATCATCTCATGGGCCCCCATCGATCTTGATCTATTAAATTTTTTTTTTGGGAAATTCTTTATTTTTTCTTTCTCTTTTTTCTTTTTACATATATATCTATGGTGCAATTACCAAAAAAGCAAAATTTCATCAACAGACATATAGTACATAATCACAAACCACAGAAATAGAATGCTAATATGCTAATATTGCTAATATTTGTACTGTAATGGGATATCTAAAAAAAAAAAAATAAATAAATAAATATAAAAAAAAAAAACAGAACCAGAAAATACCTCATTTCTACTAAACAAATTACTTATATTTCTTATCTACCTCGGTGGGGCCACTGCCGAGGATTCAAATACCGACCCTCACCAGCCGTCACCGCCTGGAATAAGAGTCTCATTTTACAATTCTATAGCCTGTTTTATACAAAAAAAAAAAAAACCCCATTCAGATATAATTTCTATGATTTCAGCTAAGTAAGAAAAGGACAAAATAAACCAAAAGAGAAAGAAATATTTTATACCCAGGGAATATAGAGTAATAAAAAAAGAAAACAGGGAGAAAAAAAAAGGAAGAAAAAAAAAAAATAAAAAAATAAAAAAATTGGGGGGGGGGGGGGGGAATTGAACCAGGGGGGGAAACCATCCCCCAATATCTACTAAGCTTATCCACGGCTTAATTCTAATTATCACTTCATTATCTAGAGGCTATATCTCTTATACTAAGGCAAGTCAGTCATCGGCTATTTCAGGGAGACTAGGAAGAGGATGGGAGGGGGAGATCAACAGTCATTAGTTGCTTAAATCTTACCGTCTCTCTAAAGAGGAGCCATGGCTTCCATGTCTGTTGATATTTCATTTTGGTCTCTTGGACCACAGCAGTGAGCTCCTCCATTTCCCGAATATGATTAATCTCCCCTATCCAATCCTCCACCGAAGGAACTGCTTCCGATCTCCACAACTTAGGTATCATTGCTGCATTAATAAGATGTCTCAAAAGAGATCTCTTATAGTTCTTCAGGGGTATATCCGTCAGATGTAAAAGAAATAAAGAGGGGTCCTGAGCTATTGGTCGTCCCAAAATCTCACTAGAGATATCTGCCACTGCATGCCAAAACGTAGCGACTTTTGGGCAATCCCAGAAAATATGGAAAAAACTACCGACTGCTCCTCGACATCTCCAGCACTCGATGGAATGAGTCGGGGAAAAACCATGCAGCCTCTTCGGGGTATAATACCACCTTGTGAGATACTTGTAGTTAGTTTCCTGGACTTTAGAAGACACTGAAGTATTATGTGTGGCCCGGAAGATATATTTCCATTGGTCTTTCGTAAGATGCCTATCCAGGTCCCTCTCCCAGTCCGCACAGAATCGAGGTGTTTCATCCTCTCCGTCATCCCCCAACAGGGCATATAATTTAGAAATTAAATGCGTAGGGGGATCGCCTTCTCTTATTAATCGCTCGTAAGGTGTTAGGGGTCTAAGGAACGCTTGTCTGGGTCCTAAGCTTAAGAGAAAACTTTGGAAGATGAACAGGAGCCAATGATCAAATAAAGGAGTATCCCAGTTATCCCTTAAGTCACCCAATTGTGCCCATCCTGCGGGTAGGATAAAGTGCAATCCTCTTCGGATCCCCCTTTCCTCAAAGCTCTTACGGAGGCGAGGAAGTATACCTACTGGGAGAGATGGATTATGCACCAATGGTATCAGAGGGGTTGGCCAAGGAGATATCTCTTTTCTATCTCTTAGCTTATCAAAAATTCCAAGCGTAGTAGAGATAAGCGGATGGTCTCTACATAAGATCTTCCCTGTTCTAATCGCCCATGGAACATCTTTTAATGGGGTATGAAGCCAGGATGCCTCTTAGGTCACCCATTTCTTCTTTATGGCTTAGTGGTGCCAATCTAAGATACGTTGAAGATGAATAGCACGCCAATATCGCAACAGATCTGGACAAGCGAGTCCTCCTAGCTGTTTATTTCTAAACAGAAGCCGAAGTTTCAATCTGGGTTTGCGCCCCTTCCAAATAAATTTAACAAACAGTGAGTTAAAGGACTTAAAATATGCCCTAGGGATCCAAATCGGTAGGGTCTGGAGTAGATATAAGATCTTTGGTAATACAGACATTTTAAGAATGCTAATTCTTCCTAGCCATGTGAAGGTGGGTAAGTCCCAGTTCGCAAGGTCATTTTTAATTTTAGAAAACAAAGGGCCAAAATTTGCTGCATAAATCTCGTTTACTGTTTTCGTAATCTTAGTACCTAGGTATGTAATAGCTGAGGGAGGCCATCTAAAAGAAAAAGATGTTCTCAGCTGGGCCTCCATTTCTGAGGGAAGATTCAGCCCCAAGGCCTCTGATTTGTCATAATTTATTTTCAAAAAAGAAAATCTGCCAAATTGCTCAAATTCCTTCACCAAAACTGGGAGTCCAATTATCGGATTTGCAAGTAAAAACAAGAGATCATCGGCATATGCTGAAATCTTGTGTATGGGTGATTTTACCGAAATCCCCTGTATATCTCCTCGCCCCCTAATTCTACACAAAAAAGGCTCCATAGACAGAACAAAGATCACTGGGGAAAGGGGACATCCCTGTCTAGTTCCATTTCTAATATCTACCTGTTCTGAAAGAGTGCCATTTACCTTAATCCTAGCCGAAGGGTCTGTATATAAAGCCATAATCATCTGTAGGGCTTTAGATCCTAAGCCGATATACTCTAACACTGCCCTAATATATTGCCAATTCACCCGGTCAAATGCCTTTTCGGCATCGGTAGACAGAAAAATAGCCGGTTCTCTAGTTCGTTCAATCTTATGCAGCAAATTCAGCACCCTGGTTGTATTATCCCGAGCTTCTCTACCTTGCACAAAACCGGACTGGTCCCCATCCACAAGCATCGGAAGCATCCCTGCCAATCTATTTCCATAATTTTCGCATATAATTTTAAATCTACATTTAATAATGAAATAGGCCTATAACTTCCGCATGAGAGCGGGTCCTTTCCCGGCTTCTGAATTATCGTCACATGAGCAGATAGTACCTCACTTGGGATCTTAGCCTGATTGGAAGATATGGTTAATGAGTTAAAGGCCTCGAGAAAATGCGGGGCCAGAAGCGTAAAAAATTGCTTATAATATGCTACCGTAAATCCGTCTGGCCCCGGCGCTTTTCCACTAGGGGAACCCTTGACCGCTAAGCTCAATTCCTCCATAGATATTGGGCTTTCCAATCTCTCTCTCTCCCCTGCTCCGAGTTTAGGCATACCAGATTCCTCTATATACCTCTTTATCAATTTTAATTGATCCTGATCAGGGGCTACTCCTTCAGGGTGGATATTATATAGCTTCTGATAAAAGGATTGAAAAGTCTTAGCTATATCCGATGTACTATGTAGTTTTTTTTGTTGCCCATCGACAATAGCTTCTACAAAGTTTAAAGTTTGTTGTTTCTTAAGGGCCCTTGCCAACAGCACACTGCTTTTGTTCCCCCATTCAAAATAAAGCCTTCTGCAGCGCTTTATAATATAAGCCGCCCTTAAGGACAAAAGGGAGTTCAATGTTGATCTGGCCTCAGTGAGTGCCAGCAGGTTGCTTTTTGCCAATGATGCTTTATGCACTTTTTCTAACTCCTGGACTCTTTCTATTCGTTTCTGTAACTCCTGCTCTCGCTCCCTCTTCTTCTCAGTGGCGTGTCTAATAAACAAGCCTCTAATGACAGCCTTATGGGCCTGCCAATTGTTGAACGGAGAAGTGTCTGTGCTTTTATTAATTTCAAAATAATTTTTGATAGTGTTCTGGAACTCTTGAATTAGGATCTCATTTTGCAATAGGGATTCATTCAATCTCCATGTCCACTCTTTCTTTGGGCCCCCAGTTAAGGTAATAATGAGGGTCACCGGTGCGTGATCCGACAAAGCCATAATCTCTATATTGGAGTTGACCACCTGCGGTAATAAGCTATGCGACACCAGCACGTAGTCAATTCTGGAATACGTGGCATGTACTGAAGAATAAAAGGAGTAATCTTTGGTATTAGGATGATTAATACGCCACGAGTCGCACAGCTGAGCCTTATGAAGGGCTTTCTTAATTCTTTTTAATGCCACATATGCCAGCGCCGACCGCCCCATTGATGTATCCAATAATGGATCTAGTGCCACATTTAAATCTCCCCCAAGAATAATAGGGCCTTCTTGTACTTCCGTAAGTTTGTTCAAAAAACCCTCGAGAAAGGTCACCTGCCCAGAATTGGGGACATATACTACTGCTAAGGTATAATTTTTATTAAACAGAGAACCCTTAAGAATCAGATACCTCCCTTGCTCGTCTGCTATCCTATCTGTAACCCGAAAGGGAGTATTTCTAGCAATCAATATCGCCACCCCTCTTGCCTTAACATCTGGCGCATTACTTGTGTAAGATTGGGAGAAGGACCTGGAAGACAGTTTAGGGGCCACACCACCTCTAAAATGTGTCTCCTGAATGAATGCAATATTTGTTTTAAGCCTAGTTAGTTCCTGAAATAATTTTGATCTTTTCAGTGGGGTATTTAATCCCCTGGCATTAATCGATATCGCCTTGAGCTTTTGCATAGAAGAGGAGGCTACGTCGTTCATCATTCGCACCCCCTGTGGCCTATTTCTACTACTGGACATGCTAATGATTTTTGAACGTAACACCCTGGTTCAAAAAAAAAAAAAAAAAAAAAAAAAAAAAATGAAAGGAGAAGAAAAGAAAAGATAGCTAGACAAAAAGAAAAACCCACTTTATTAAAGAACTATCCGTTAATCACCGGAACGGGCACTGCCCGTGCCGAAATTTGCACTAGGGTCCTTCCCGGAAAAACGGGACCACGGCCGGCAAACCGACTCTAATCCTCGACTCCCGGTGCCCTAGAAATGTAGGGACAAAGAGACCACAATCCGGGAACATCTACAGTGCGGACAGTGGTCAAAAAATTTACCGGCACAAAGCCAGCACCCGCTCCCGGCAACCATACTATCAAAAAGTTAGCTATATATGTCATTAAGCTTTTATCATTTATTAAACCTAAGAGCCCAAAATGCTCCATTTATCATATCAAAGCTCTACTCTACTGCCCATCTAACCAAAAAACCCACTACCATATCATCACACCCTAATAACCAAATTCGGGGGCATTTTTTTTTTTTTTTTTCCTTTCCTCTCCTTTTCCTCTTCTTCTCCCTTTCCCTTCCTTCTCTCCTCTCCTCCTTCTTTCCCCTTCTCTTTAATAGGGTAGCCTAAGTGTTAGATCCTTGCCCCCAAGACCAACAAAACATTGTCATCATGACCATCGAAACCACGGCCCCTATCATATGATCATACGAGCTGTGCTCACAAAAAAAAAAAAAACACAACCTTCCCCATTTAAGCCATATATAGAGGGGAACCCTTAGCCACCCCCCCAGCCCAGAACAGATGCCGCACCCCCCCCAGTACGTACCCCACCCACCCATCACATATGCAATTACACAGGCGGAGATCCGCTGCGTCCCGTGATCCACCCCCCATGTAGCACCTAGGTCAAGCCTAGTCCATGTGGCTCCCCGACGGGGACCAGAAACAACCAGAGACTATGCACCGGCGAACTGCGACAGGCAATAACCCCTCAGGCCGGGGCTATGGAGGAGTGTGGAGGACCGGGAGGCATCTCGCGCACACCATCGCGCAGTCCAACCCCTCTCAGTCGATACCTTACACCGCGTCTAGCCGGGACACCAGCGACGGGCGCCGAACCGTCGGCCCAGAAGAGGACCACCCCACCCAACACTCTCATGCATCAGGGATGACAGTGGGGCCCATGCACACGAAGTTCAGCCCCACTGATTAAGCATCCAGTGAAATAACATATAAGTGTTTAAGAGTGTAGAAAATATGCTGTACACAGTGAATCAATCAAGTTAAGAAAAAAAAAAAAAAAAAAAAAAAAGGAGTGTAAAGATGGCAACGCATGCCATCTAGAAAAGTTGTGTGAAATAGAAATGTGCATACAACCGAGAATAAGTGCATGTGGCGTAAAATTAAATAAATAACTCGAGTGTACAAAGTGGGGGGGCCCTCCCCCGGGCCGCCCGCCCGCCGCCCCCCACCGGTCCCGGGTCCAGATACATCACCCGACACCATCCGAAAAGCTCCAGGCCACCCAACCATGCGCGCTCAGCCCCCTCCGAACCTCCCCCTTCCTACCCTCCATCGAGTTCGGCATCATCTTCCAGCGCACCACCCCCACCCATCTCCGGTCCCCCCCACGTCACTCGGTCCCACGGGACAGGACGGCCCCAGCGCCACCCATGCCAACCCTAGTGCGCACCAATCCCTCCCCTGCTCTCATCACACCCATACCGCATGAATGGCGTCCATATCACGAGAGGGTGAAATGCGCGGCCTCCACCCCGGGCCCGTGGGGACAGGTCCGGGGCCCTTCCCTCCTCTGACCCATGCAAACTGGGAATACAACAGAGAAATAATAAAATAAATAATAATTAATAAAAAAAAAAAAAAAAAAACCTCTTATAACATGCAATCTATAAGGGGCCTACTAGGATATGACCTACTGGTCCATTTCATATCTTTTCGTATTTCCTTATGGAACAATAGACTAATAGTCCCCTCCTCTTCTCCCTTGTGCAAGATAAGGTTCCATGGGATATATACGCCAGTCGGGCACCTGGACAGGGCCCAGATCAAACTGCTTAAGGAGACCAGAAAGATCTTCATGTTTACGTATAGTGAAGGTCTTGCCTTGTTTTGAGGCTATTAAGGCAAAGGGATACCCCCATCTATACGTAACGTTATTCTGTTTAAGTGCGACAAGCAGCGGCCGCATGATCCTTCGTCTTGCTAAGGTAGCCCTTGAAAGATCCGAGTAAAAATGCAAAGTTGCTCCATCAAAATCCAACGGGCCTTTATTTCTAGCTGCTGCCATAATTGCTTCTTTTTCTTGAAAATAATGGATTCTACAGATAACATCCCTAGGGGGATCATTCTGACGAGGAGGAGAAGCAATTGCTCTATGTGCTCGATCTATCATTATTTTAGAGACACTTCCCGGAGGTTCCCCCATCAAGATGGAAAAAATTCCTTGTATAGTAGGTAGGAGTTCCTCCATCTGCGTAGATTCAGGGAGCCCCCTTATGCGTATATTGTTTCGCCTACTGCGATTCTCCATGTCCTCCAAATGGAGGGCCAAAGTAGCGGTCACAGATTCTTGCTCCTGGAGGCGGTGTGTCAGTTGTTGAATAATAGATCTATCCTCCTCGCGTTGTTGTTCCACCCCAGCAAGCCTGGAATCCAGTTCTTTAAGATCTCCACGTAGAAGCCCCACTTCCTCAGATAGCTTCTCGCTAATTGAGCGGGTAATCAATGAAAGATCCTCTTTTGTCGGCATAGATCGCATAAAGGACCAAATATCAGATAGGGTGCTATCAGAAGTGGAATAATCCAGGCTAGCGGTTTCTTCCTCCCCGACCCCCAATTCTTTCATTCTTCCCCCTCGGGGGGTTCCTCCAGCCGCGCCCGAGTCTCGGGGGGAATCTGTAGGCTTTGACATATAGCGACTTAAGTCTCCTTGGTTAGAGACTGCTGTACTTCTTGTCGTCTGTCCCCTATTGTCCTTAGGTTTAGATCTTCCTCCCATTACTTGGGTTTTCTATTCACAAAAGAAGTAAGCCCTACTTAGAGGGTTTTTAAGGTAGAGGGAGGTCCCCTTTAAGGCAAAAAAGGGCACGGGTAAGAAAAAACAGCTTAATCCAAAGGTGCTTTGGAAGTTTAAGTCCTCCCCATAGCTGTAGTTTGCTGAAAATATAAAAGAGGAGGTACAGTAGGCCCAACACTTTCTTTTTAGGGGGTTGAAAAATTACACCCTCCTCCTATAGATCTTCTTGAATATAAGGAAGAAAAAGAAAAAAAAGTTCTATGCTCCAAAAATACACAATGCTTGGTGTGTAAGTTGTTTGATTTTAACAAAACGGGCTAACTAACGCATAATAGACTTATTGATACAGGATAGCGCACAGAGTGACTCTGTCTAAGCGGAACAGGGTCAGCTAAGACAAAATGGCTTGGATAAATTCAGACCCCCTAACTCACTCCGGATAAATTGATCGTACCTAATGTCCAGAAGGTCAATTAATGCAACATACGTTGGTCAGTGCCTGGCAGAGTGATTGATGCCAAGTAAGTTAGTCACAGCTAGGCAAGCTGGATGATATTAAATGAGCTAGCCAATGCCAGTTAAGTTAAATAATACAAAATGGGCTAATTAGGCCTGGGTGAGTTGGACCCTCGGAGATGGTTAGCTAGACCAAGCTGATTTATTATATCTAGGCACGACCTTCTAATGCAATACTGGTCGGGAGCAAGTGGAGTGGCTGTATTCTATATGTTGGAGCTCTCACCTGCTCTCCCTCCAGCCCAACTAGTTTCAGCGTTACTTCAGACCGTTTCTCAGAGGACGGGGCGATGCTTTCCAACCAGACTGCGGGCGCTGCCGCCGCTAAGCTCCACTTTCAATACCCGGACCTGGGCGCTCAATCCCTCCCATACCTGTCACGGTGAGGGAGCAGTCACAGATCCTCGTCGGTTCAGCCGCAGCCTTTGACAGCCGCTTCCCGCAGCCCTCACGCCGCTCAGTCCTGCTTCCCACCGCTCTCACCTATTGCAGCTCCGGCGCCACTCCTTCCCGCACGCGTCCAGGGAGAGGGGCAGCCAGAGATCCTCGCTGGTCCAGCGTCCGCCGCTGCGTGCTGTCCTCCGCCGCCCTCGCCCCGCTCCACTCCGGGATCACACGCGAGGCAGTGCAAGGGAGAGACGGCAGCCGCGCTCCCGCTGTCTCCGAATCCGGCCAGCCCTCGTCTCGGACTCCAGGCTCTCACCGCCTCCAACCCTCGGTAAGTCAAGCCGTTTTTCTCCCAGCGCAAATAAACAGGTTCCAGGCTATAAGTTAGGTGTAACTCTACATAACGCTACTATTTGCTATGGCTGCCAGGAGCAGGCCGTCCACACGTCCTCACCGGATCATGGCAAGCTCCGCCCCCCTTGATCTATTAAATTTATGGTGCCTCTGCCCCCAACCTTTCTTTCTGCTCGCGGGCGGATGATAAAAAAGAATCAGTTTGCAACTCTGATAAATGCTGATGATCAAAGGCATGCCCATATTTCTTATATAGTTTTTATTGGGTACTCGAGGATATTAATGGTATCGAGGATATTAATTATTAATGATTATGATTATCTTTATGAGTCCATTTGAACATCCTGTTGTTTTGTTTATCAAGCCTGTCTCTCTCTGCCTTAAACACCGAAGTGTCGGTGCTTGAGGAATCCAGGGATTTCCCCCTAGGTTTTGTCTTCTCCTCTCTTTAACTTAATTAAATGTCCTGGCATATTGGATAGAGAAAACCATACCATTAGATCAAAGCGGAGGGTGCCCATGCATTATTTTATAGCTGATAACTCTGAATCAGATTCAAGTTGCACTGGTAGCTCTTAAATCAAAAGATCCCTATCCTTAAATGGACCTTCCTAATTGAACTTCCTCTTCTACAAACCTAAGCAAAGAAGTAATTTACTTTTTATAGATCGGGAATTTTTAGAATTGTTTGTCAAACCTTACATAATGGTTCCAGACCTATTTCTGTTTTTGGGACATGGGTTATTCTGATATGAACTAAATTCTTCTATCTTTACTAAAAGTCTTGCATTAATTGTTCAAAACTCTTACTAAAAAATGAGCCTAATGGCAAAGTATGGATACTCCAGGCCATATATTTTCAAACCCCTCTATGAACACTAATTTAACCTTTTTCCTAGAATGCCCTTCATCGTAAGGGTCCCCAATTATGAAACTCTATGCAAGGAGGTGCTGGCAATCAAAAAGACTACCTTATAAGACAATAATAAAAAGGAAGAAGAATCAAAGGCTCAAAAGGATAATGTTTTAAAGCCAAAAGGATAAAATTTAAACCCCATGGTTGCTGCTCCTTGCAAGAAAGTACAAATAGAGTAATTTTCATTGAGGCTTCTGAAAAGAAGTCAAAGCTGAAACTTGACCCTTTGATGTACTGACAATCCTTTGCCCAGGATGAAAATGGCTGATAGAGCTGGAACATAAGCTTATGCCCAGAGAAAATGTACATAGTCACTAACACTGCCAATCTGCTGCGAGTGCCATCCTGATGATTTATATAAGCCACTGTCATGACAATATCTGACAGGGCTTTCCATCAAGAGTTTTGACCATGAGCGGGTATTGATGGACCTCTTCGTGTCTCTGAGAGTCCAGGCCCCCTGTACAGACAGATGCTTTAGAACCGCACCCCATCCTGTCATCAGGTCGTTATAATCCTAACCATTGTTAAGTTGGCTGATCGAAGTTAGTTCCATCTTGAATTTTTCTGGGAGGACACAATATTTGTCTAGGGATAACTGAGACATGTCCCACTTCGAGGGGATAGATAGCTGCAGTGGTCTGGTTCTGAACTGTGCAAAAGGAATTGCTTCCCTAGCACACTCAGACAGATTGTGAACATGCTCCATCAGATGAAGACGTTTTTTGACAGGGAGAAAAATCCGTGCCTCCTTGGTGTCCATTAACATTTCCAAAAAGCTATAGGTATGATAGCAGGAACAAACAACAATATTTTGCGATGGATCATCCAGCCAGTACTTTCCAGAGTATTCAAAACAGTTGAGGCTCTGATGTTTTTGGAAGGAAAGATGAAAAACAAGACATTTCATGTGAAAGCCAAGGCTCTGCTGAAAAAAATATATAATTTTCCTGTGAAATCCCTTCAAAAATCACAATTAATCATGTATAGTGAAAAATAGTGAAAATGGTCTTGCAAAAGAAGGTGACAAAATCTCTAGGTAGGCTGGCACCGAAAGGGTTAAACCTAAAAAACTAAAGCCAGTACCATTCCGCTAATAAATAGTAGAGTTATTTACATGTGGAATCTTGTTCCCCAGCAGACCCATGAAAGTGGAGATATATTTGGACAGACCTTTTAGGCACTAGAAACTAGACACAATTAATCAGAAATATGTAAGACTAATAAAATAAATAAATGGAAAGAAAAAGTACCCTAAGGCACAAGAAGAAAGAATGAGGAATTGTGCCCACATCCATTCTCCTCAGGACACTACTCAAAACTAGTCAGGTCTGTTAAGGGGGGGCTTTGATGAGCTCAGTCAAAAACCCACTGTTTCAGAATAAGAGAAATTCCTGATGCTGCATCCTCTGTGTGTAGCAGAAGAAAAAATGGACTGAAAACCAGCTGAAGGACCATGTGCAGAGAGTTGTGGTTAATGATACCTTTGCTGAATGGCCCCTAATTGGATGTAACAAATGGCACTGTCTCAATTTTTGCAGATGGCACCAAAATGGCATTTTGGTCCACCTAACAGTGGCATTCTGAATTCTGCAGATACAAGCCATGGACAAAGCCAAAATTTAGCATATATTGTTTCATTTAATTCCTGCAAATTATATATTCCTCCATGACTGAGGAAGGTGTATTTGTAGTCTTTGGGAAGAAGTCTAGTGAGTCATCTGGTCACAACATTTGGGGACAAACCATTCTACGTAAAATCCTCTCTAAATACAAGGGGGCATTCCCTTCACTTGGAGAAAAAAAATTCCATCTACAGCGGTGACAATCCATTTTTACCATATAAACTAAAAATCTATGAAATAGCCTCCCACAGAATCTTGATACTGCATTAACAGCTAATGGCTTCAAAAAATGCCTATTTTGGAATACAGTTACTTTTATTAAATTTACTGTTACTATTAGCTGTTATTTATAAATCATAGAACATAACTTTCTTAGTTACATTTTTTTCTTCCAACAGGCTATTGTGCTGGGATTGAGCAGGTCACTACATTTTATACCCCCATGGAAGAAAATGGTGCTTTATGAATAAACAATAGTAATAATTAATCTTCTGGCATCTTAGCATGGCTGAATGCATGGTAACAGCAGCCCTCATGCTTTGCGTGTCAGACTGGTAGGGAGGGGGTCATGTTCTTTTTCTCAGTAAAGGTTTGAAAACAACAGCACCCTATGGGCCTATGTGCCATGCAGGAACAAACCACCACTTTTGTGCTAAAGTGCAAAAGATCACCGAGGTGCAGGTTGGAATTTACACCTAACTGGACACCCATAGTTTTGTTGCTCTAGTACTATGTGGCATAACAACACTCAAATGCAAATGGGCAGGTATGAAAGAACCTGAATTTCAACAAAATGTAGTTATGGTCAAACCAATCAGCAAATGGAATCTAAAGAAAGTATTCCTGCTTTGTATTGTCATGCTGCATGTTTAACATTTATCATGCAAATCTAGAGGGCTGAAGGATTCATTTTTTGTTATAGTGACAAATGCCTACTGTGAAGATTTCTACTTTTAACATGGTATTCTTCATACAATTACCACCATAAAACTTGTATCTGCCAAGCCCATAGTATCTACGCATTTGTCTCACACACCGCTAACATCTCGCTTTCCATTGCAGGGAGGGGCCTTTTATACCGGCTAATGAGTTGATGTCACACATCGGTAAGTAGTAAAAAAAAAAACCTTTTGATAGTTTGTGTTTGTTTTTACATTTAACCCTTTGTGAACTGGCAAGGGGTCCTTGAGCCCCTATGCCAGTTCAATGGGCTGCAGGGGCCAGCAAGTTACCTGCCAAAAAGCAGGCGACTTGCCATAATACCTCAACCCATTACCTGCATCCCCAAAGCCCAAGGAGGGGACTCCATGCAGTTTAAAAAAAGGAATTAAGTTTACAGTGATAGTGCATGTAGTAGTTGTATTTTATATGAAAATCTCATAAAATGCTCTCTTTAGTTTGGGGTGTCTCTTGAACAGCAACAGATGTATACCAATACATATGTGTTACTGTTGTAATCGAGAGTAATGGGGCTTTTACACGCAACATGTTTTTTTTTGAAAAACCTACATTTTCTATTAATGTTAAAGCCCAAACTCTAATATATAATATATATAATTTTCCTGGAAATTCACAGTTAAACTCTAATCTCTAGGTAGGCTAGCGGTGAATGGGTTAAGAATACGTACAACCTTTTTCATCACTTTAAACAGTTTTAAAAGTGTTTAACTTTTGCATTTAAAATTTACTGACATTTCTTTAAAAATATTTTAGGCTGCTGTTGAATGAATGTTAAATGTAGTTCTCAAAGAAATGTGTTTAAAAATGTCAGCCTGAACTTGGGGGGGCCGAGTTATCTAAGATGGCTGCATTTTACTAAAACTCCTCCAGCTACTGATGAATCAGTCATCACCATCTTCATCACCTGAATTGAGTGATCAGCCCTCAGAGCCAGCAACACCCCTGTGCTCATTCAAAGGGCTATTTGAGAGAATTTATTTACCTGGAAGTCCCTGCTTGCAGAGCACTCTCCCACATCTGATGACTCTTGGTCTATCTCTCCATGTGGAATACTAACATCTCTTTCCATGAGGACATTCTGCATACCCAATTAAGGCTCTCTCACCTCGGCCACAAACCAGGTCAGTGCAATGCCTGAAAGTCCAGCCTAGGAGACCGGTACCATAATTTGCCCACCCGACGGTTGTTTTCCTGCCATTTCCCTGACAAGATGAAAAAAGTTGCAGTTGTTCCGTTGACAGAGGAATACAGAGCCGGTTCATCACTGCTGTTTGGAACCCACCTTCCTCAGAACCCCCACCTACACGCTGACTTTCACTTCACTTTCAACCCCCTGGTGCTGCTGTGGAGCTTGGGTTAAGGAAGCCTGACTCAATATGAGACTACTGCTATTGCCACTATTAGTCATTCGTCAGAGACTGCATCTCCTCCCCTGTTTGGATCAGTTGTGTTCAGCACCTCTGTAGTCTTCCTCCAGGGGTAGTACCTCCCTTCCCGCCCGGATTCGCGGTGTTCGGCGTCCATGCTGCCTTTCTCCAGATGGTGGTGTCTCACTTCCCACCTGGATCAAGTCTGCTCGCTGCCCTGTGAGTCTTCCTCGATGCCTTGATTGGGGACCTAGCCCTGAACCTGTCTCCTCACACACCCTCACATCAGTGGTGTTCCGTGCCCCTGTCGTCTTCCTCCTGGGGTGTGCATCTCCCTTCCCACCCGGAGACTTCATCTGCCCTCCCACTCAGAGCGTCTGTGCTTGTCGCTCCCATTGTCTTTCTCGATGGGGGGGCATCATTGCATTCTGAGCAAAGGTTTCCTGTGCACTCGCTTTTCCCTATAAATACTGACGAGCCCTGAGCTCCATTGCCAGTTGGTTATTTCTCCTGCCTGTTCCTGAGTTCCAGTCTTCCATTTTTGTACCGACCCGGCTTGTTCCTGACTACGCTCTTGCTCTCCTGACGGCCTGTTTACGACTTAGATCATGTTCTGCCTGCCCACGACCTCGGCTTTATTTACAACTTCGATCCTGTTCTGCCTGCCCACGACCTTGGCTTGTTTACGACTTCGATACTGTTCTGCCTGCCCACGACCTTGGCTTGTTCCATGCTTCCAGTCCAGCTCTGGTCTGTCTTCTACCCAGAACTTGGCAAAACCCACTCCTAGGTTGCCTGACCTGGGGCCTTCCTGCAGCCCAGCCTATCCTCACCTTTAGAGGCTCTAGTGAAAACTAGGTTGGTCCTTAAATTCCAGGCTTCCCGAGAGGTGAGCTGGTTCTTAGTCTCCGCAATCAGGATTCACACCCTGTAGTCTGGCAACCTCCTTCAGGTTGGTACTCATGGTTCTACCCCATTTTTATAAAATATTTGAAACCTGGAATAAGTCTCTACAGGAAGTAGTTAAATCTCTCACTGACCACAGTATTAGACTCACTGAAGTGGGGCAGCGGGTTAGTGACCTGGAGGATAAGACACTACTACAGAAATCACTGTAGAGGTGCAAAAAACAATAGTGACAACCCTCCTGGATAAACTGGAGGACTTTGCGATAGGTGCTCAAACCTTTGATTTATCGGAGAACCTGAATCCATTAAACACACTGATTTAAAAAACTACAGGTAATGTCCGTTCTTAGCCTTGATGGTGTAAGTTCTGTTTGCAAATTTATATTGGCTTCATAAGCCACATAAGGTTTTTTAATATAAAAAATAACCGATGAATACTTGAATGATATTGACTATTTGACAATACAACCACAGCTGATAACACAAATGTAATAATGTGCTGTACTCTGCACAATTCTCGAATAAAAAATGAAGTGAAAATTTTATATATGCAGGATACACTTTAGGACTTCTAGATATACAAAGGGGTATGAGGTAGGACTGCCCATTCTCTATTTTGTTTATATTAGCCTTGGAACCACTGGCTATTGCAATAAGATCATAATAAAATAGTAATTCTTTATTTCATTTTTTCATTCTATTCTATTAAAGCATTATTGAATTGTGTTACCCATCATAAATATTGCACGCAGTATTACAATATATAAAAACATTTTTTGAAGTAGATATAAAACCGCTCCATATGATGGCAGACATGCACAAGTTTCAATGTTTCTTCATCAGTGTCGAAACATGGATATTTATTACTACTACTTATTACCGTGCATATTTAATAGTGACATTTGTAGCAATATAAAATGTGTGTGCTTTGCAGCTTGGGAAGTCAATGGCCGCTGCACTCCTAATGTAAATAAATGGTGAGCAGGTGGGTGCACGGTCAGCGGAGACGCCGCAGATCCAAAACGAAAAAATGACCAGCACTCCAAAACGAGACAAAGCAGATCGAGTGATTATATTAGGTTCAAGCATAATAAAACATCTTGTCAACATTTCGGGGGTGTAGCATAGCCCCCTTCATCAGGACAACAAGTAACAGCAAGAAGAACATGCAAAGGACGCTTATAAATAAAAGATGGGCCAATGAAAAAACTGCTAAAGCCCGCCTGACGTCATCAATGACGTCAGCGGCGTGTCCCAAAAGCCCTGCACAAAGGCATGAAAGAAAGATCAGATGGTGGGGGGCGTGGCCAAGATGGCGACATAGGCGGATGTGCCTGAACGGGGCTCCGTGTAGAATCCTGAACTTACCCCATCAGCGTGGTGCTTGGGCAGCCAGAACCCCCCTTCTGGGGCTCTCCCTGATCGAGGGATTGAGCCGGTGAATCGAGCGGCGGCAGGCCAGGGCGGTCCAGTCCCTGGGGCTGCTCCAATAGGGAACTACATCCTAGTTGCACCAAACACTACATTTCCCCCAAATCACAGTTGCACCAATCACCAGTTCCCCCTTCCCATTGGCCAGTTCCCCTTTAAATATGTTGTGGTCCCGTCCACTAGTGCCCGTTATAGCCTCTGGTTAAAGGGTGTGCTTTCCAGTCTGCATTCATAGTCACTACTCGGCTTCGTCTCTGACCATCCTTGTCTGCTGCCCGCCCTGACCTTTTTGCCTGTCCTGACTTCGCTTTTGCCTGATCCCTCTGATACCGCGTTTTGGTGCTCACCTGGTTTGACCTCGGCTCGTTTTTGACTACTCTTCGCTTGACCCCTTGGATACCTCGCTCTGTGACCACCCGGCTTGACCTCGGCTTGTTTTTGGACCTTTCTGATTTATTCTCCACCTGTAATCCTATCTACATCCTGGCATCCATATTCGGGATACCCTGCCGTTCATCCGTCTCCACCTTAAGCCAGTAATCTTTGCGCCAACTAAGTCCTGGGGGTAACCGAGTCTGGAGAGGCATAATCCGCGTCTCCTGCGAGCGGGGACTTGTCTAAAGGCAAAAGAGGCGGTGGAGATTGGGGATTACCTGGCTTAAGAGAGAAGGGTGTCCGGCGCCTAACAAGAATAGGCCCTAACAATAGCCTGACGAATCCATTTGCTAATAGTAGACTTAGCAGGAGCCAACCCCTTCTTGGGACCCGAGGGAACCACAGACAAGTCGTCCGTCTTTCTGAAAGGCGCAGTAGCCATCAGGTAGTATTTCAAATTCCTGACAACATCCAGAGAATGCAAGGCCCTCTCCTTGGGATTACAAAGGGCACAAAGAAGGAAGCACAATGTCCTGATTGAGATGGAAGGCAGAGACAACCTTAGGCAAGAAGTCAGGTTTAAAACAGAAAACCACCTTGTCCTGGTGTCTCTCAAAGTAGGGGGCCTGAATAGACAGAGCTGCTAACTCAGAAACACGCCTGACAGAAGTGATAGCCACCAGAAAGGATAGACAAGGCAGCCTCATGCACAGGGTCAAATGGAGGACCCTGAAGGACAGACAACACCAAATTCAAATCCCAGACCAGTAACATGGGTTTGCGGGGAGGGCGCACATGAGCGACCCCCTGGAAGAAAGTCTTGACCAGAGGATGTAGAGCGAAGGACCTCTGGAAGAAAACAGCCAAAGCGGACACGTGACCCTTCAAGGTGCTGAGCTGAAAACCCAAACCATGTTGAAGGAACTCCAGGATCCTAGGAATGGAGAACACACGACAGGGAAGGGCCCTAGACTCACACCAGTCAATGTAGGTCCACCAGGTCCTATAGTAGATAGTAGAGGAAGATTTCTTCCTAGCCCTGACAAGAGTACGAATAACTGAATCAGACAGTCCTTCCTCCTTTAGGATGGAGGTTTCAGCAGCCAGCGTTTGAAAATTGGGATAACAGAGCCTTTCTTGAGTCAGAAGGCCCGGAACCAAGGGTAGAGTGTACTGATCCACTGCCAGCAGCACGACGTCTGCGAACCACACCTGTCTTGGCCACCTGGGAGCCACCAGAATGGCTGGCACCCTCTCCTGCACCAACTTGCGCAGAACCCTGCTCAGAAGAGGAAATGGAGGAAAAAGGTACAGGAGACCGAGTCCCTGCCAGGGTAGCGACAGAGCATCCACCGCCAGAGCCAGAGGATCCTGGGACAGGGAGACAAATGCTGGCAGCTTGTGATTGTGGCGAGAAGCATCCCCCAACGGTGACAAAGGGATAGGAAGACCTCGCTGTTGAGGGACCATTCCCCCCAGCGAGAGGTCCCCCTGCTCAGGGAATCCGCTTCCAGATTCTCCGCTCCCGGAATATAAACTGCTGAGATGCACGGGACATTGTCCTCGGCCCAGGACAGAATCAACAAAACCTTCTTGAGGGCACTCTTGCTCCAAGTCCCTCCCTGATGATTGATATAGGCGACCGCCGTCTGGTTGTCGGAGCGAACCTGTACCGGCCGGCCCAGAAGGTGAGGAGTCAACTGCGCCAGCACCAACCGAACCGCCCTCAGCTCCAGGACGTTGATAGGAGCATGAGCCTCTTGAGGGCCCCACAGCCCCTGGAATTGGTGGGCTCTCCAATAGCCCCCCCAACCTGACAGACTGGCATCCGTAGTGACCGTCTCCCAACATGGTGTCAGAAATGATCTGCCCCCCCAGAAGATTCCTCGAGTCCAGCCAACACAGGAGGGACCTGCCGGACCAGAGGAGAGAGAACAAAGGCCTGATCCAGAGACAGGGGACACTTGTCCCAGGCTGAAAGGAGATGGAGCTGAAGGGGTCTCATGTGAAATTGAGCATAAGGGACTGCCTCGAAGCAGGCCACCATCTGTCCCACCAATTGCATCCCTTGCCTGATGGTAGGACGAGGACTGGACCGCAGGATATGAACCAGAGCTTGAAGAGAATCCACCTTCTGCTGAGGAAGAAAAATCCTGGCCTGAATTGTATCCAGATTCATGCCCAGGAAGGGGGTCACCCGGGGCGGAGAGAGGGAGGACTTGGGATAATTGATCACCCATCCGAACGTTTCCAGGGCAGTTACCACCGTCTGGGTATCCAAGTCTGCCTGCTGGAGAGAATGAGATGTAATGAGAAGGTCCACCAGATAAGGGAGAATGCGAATGTCCCCGGCTCTGAGAAGGACCATCACCCCCGCCAGCACCTTGGTGAACACTCTGGGGGCTGAGGTGAGACCGAAGGGAAGTGCCACAAATTGGTAGTGCTGGTCCTCCACGGCGCACCTGAGGAACCGCTGATGCCATGGGAAGACTGGCACATGAAGGTAAACATCCTTGATGTCTATGGAAGTCATGAAGTCCCCCAGGCGCAAAGAGCTGATCGCGGAGCGCAGGGTCTCCATGCGAAAGCGTCTGGTTCTGATAAACTTGTTGAGAAGCTTTAAGTCCAGGATGGGCCTGATGGAACCATCCCTTTTGGGTACTGTGAAGAGATTGGAATAATAACCTTGACCTCTTTCCCCCGGAGGGACCGGACAGATGACCCCCATATCCAATAGGTTCTGTACAGCCAGAAACAGACCCTGAGCTGCCAGGGGGTCTAGAGGAATCCGAGACCTGAGGAATCTTGGAGGGGGAAGTGCAGCGAACTCTAGCTTGTAGCCGGAGGACACAACCTCCAGAATCCACCTGTCTGAGACCTGTTCATGACTGAGCGGGCTTGATGACAGATTTGGGCTTGGATCCCCAGGAGGATCCGGGACAGGCACGGCCTCTGCCCTTGCCCCAGAAGTCTCCCCTGTGCCCTGCAAAGGAAACCCCCCTCCCTGACCTGGATCCACGAAAGGAGGGAGTAAAGGACCCTGAACCCCGAAAGGGCCGCGGTTGTCTTTTGCGTTGGGGCAACTTACCTCCCTTTGCAAAAAGGTCCGAACGGTCACCAAAAAGGCGCAGCCCCTTAAAGGCTAGCCCTGTGAGAGCCTTATTAGCAGCATTGTCAGCTGCCCACTGGCACAGCCAGACCGAGCGGTGAATAGAAACAACCAGAGCCGAGGTCCTGCTACACATCCTAATGGTGTCATCTAAGGCAGAAAGAATATAAGCGATAAAAATCTCACATTGTGATAAGGCTCTAAATTCGGCACTAGAAGGATCATCAGGGGAACCTTCCAGAAGGCCCTTGATCAACGTCCTAATAGCCACGGCAGAAATAGCGGAAGCACAGACAAGGCAGAAC
This sequence comes from Gastrophryne carolinensis, assembly GCA_027917425.1. Lineage (NCBI taxonomy): Eukaryota > Metazoa > Chordata > Amphibia > Anura > Microhylidae > Gastrophryne > Gastrophryne carolinensis. The sequence continues at coordinate 104,769,038 of CM051242.1, forward strand.
CCACACAGGCAAAGGCGTGGGAAGCCAGCTGCTCAATACGCCGGTCCTCACCATCCTTCAAGGTAGTGGAATCAGGGGAATGCACCACAGAAGTGTTGGACAACCCCAGCACAGGGGCATCCACTTCTGGGGAGTTGACCAACTTTTGACCACATCCGATGGGAAAGGGTACCTCTTATCCCATCCCTTAGGGATACCGGGGAGCCGGTTAGGCCGCTCCCATTCCTTGAGAACCAGACTATTGACATGTGCCTGTTCTGGTAATTCCAAACGTGGTTTTGCGCTACCAAACAATTCCCCCTGCTGCTTAGGTGCTGCAGCAGGAAGAGAAATGGAAAGTACTTAAAAAATTTGAGTCAAAAGTCTATGGGTGTCATCAGCATCCCAATGCTCTGAGCAGCGCCAAGGCAATGCTGATCATCAGAAAATTCTGAATCAGAGAATAATTCCCCTTCCTCAAGAAAGGTATAGTCAGACAAATCAAGAAAATCTTCTGGCTCCATAGAAAAGGCCGGGGCAGCAGGCGCCACGTGCCGTCATTTAGCTGGGGCCTTACGGGCCGCAGAGCTAGCAATCAGTCTCTCAATATTGGCCAGCCTGGTGGAAACATCAGGTTGAGACTCCCCACTAGTGTTGATCTCACTGGGAGTCATAATCAAGCAAGGGGGTGTGGGGGAAGAAATGGTGGGCGCAGACCCAGACAAATGCAGTCCAGAGTGCCGCGCAAGAACCTGCTGGGCGCAGGGTACACAGACTCGCACATCATCGCTTACAGGGAATGCCCCGCACACCACACACAGCCGGGCTTGCTCAGATGGGACCCCGAGCACAGTATCCTGAGAAGCCTCCATATGGTGATTTTTGGTGTCACAATGACCAATGGGATTTACGCTGTGCAGCTACCCGGGATGCCCCTTAAATGTCCGCTAGGCTAGTGGGAGGATTTTAATGTTTTAGGCATCTAATATAGTCACTAGAATAATAGAAGGCACAGGACCGGGAGAAACCCCTAATCAGTTTTCCTGCCTGAAAGATATAAGAGGACAATACCCGAATGCCCGCAAGGGCACTCACAGACCGCAGAAGAGCTTGCAATCGATCCGGCAGGAGAGACAAGATGGCGCTGGAGGGCTCTGAAGGGGCTGGCCGCATGAGGAAACACAGCGGAGCGCGCCCAGTGTTAAGCCATGCCCCCTCCAGGAAACGCGGGGGTTACAGGCAGAAGACAGCCACCCCGCAGCTAATCAGCAGCCATCAAGTCTCTGAGTGACGTTGCCGCTGACCGCGGGCGCGGCAGTGAGTCAGCGGCGGGAAGTTCAAACTGAAGGGGAGAGGAGCAGCGCCGAGGAGAGTGCCAGCGAGACAGAATAAAGGCATTATAACACATAACAGTAAAAAATGCAAACACATTTACACTGACAGGCACTCACCCCGCCCCCCCCCAACGAGAAGTATAATGGGAGAAGGGGGAAGTAGAAAGCCCATTAAAACATTAATAAATGTAAGGCAGGTCAATAGCACCAGTAACCTGAAAACCGCCTACCCTTTGTTGGGGGATTTGCGGTGGAGCAAGCTCCAATGAAGCACCTCTAATAGGTGCTGCCTACCATCACCCGACCACACAGCCAAGGCTGGGAGGCAAATAAAGGTGGAACGGGTGGGAATAGAACAACAGGGCCAGGGACTGTGAAGCCCGGCTTACCGGCGAGAAGAGAAGCCATCATCTTCACCTTCGCAGCCCACTGCAGAGAAGGAACTGGGGAATTAGTGGGAGGTCCCGGGTATATATGGACCGAGAGGGGCCTCTTTTTTGCCATCTCTGCAGTAAAGCGCCCTCTTGTGGAGGTATATCCAGCTGTTATGAATACTATCTGGAGCAGGACGTGCTGCATACTTAGAATAATCAAATACTCCATGATGTTTCCGACACGCCTGCGGGTGCAAGACGGAGAGACCGTCAGGTTCTTCACCTCAGCCAAAGAGGCCAATGCTTGGCTGGACTCTCTACCTGCCGCCTGATGGACTGGGCGGAGCTGGAGAGATCCGACCTCTGAGTTTAAATGCTTCTGCCCCGGTGTCCACTTGTCTGTTGGGACGCTCTCCTCCTGGCTGTAGGACAAGCGCAACGGCTGCGGGGCATCCTGTTACCGCCCTAGAAGGGGGGTTTGTTCAGTTCGGTTAGTTTGCTTGAAAGTTAATGAAGCCGCTGTGCTTCAACTATGCTGCCCAAGTTACTAATTCATCTTGATTTGAATGTTACAGGGGAGCTTTGGCTCTGGTTTCCCACAGTGGGATGGCCTCCACACCCCTCCAAAAAGACGTCCTCCTATCCTCTGCCCCTGCTGCCCTTCGCCCCTGCTACCCCCCCCCATCCTCTCCCTTTTTCTCTCCTTTTCCCACTCCCTCTTACCTGACTTCCTCCATGCGGCCCTGGGAACCCAAGGCAGCTGGTCTGCCAACCTGTATACAATGTTGGTGTATTTACATTGCAGGCCCCTTAGGCGGTGGGTCCCTGCACCCCAGTTGCAACAAGTTACACCTGTGTTGTATTGCTTTGTTTGGAAAGGTATAATGCTCGCCAAAGTTTGGGGGTGGTTGGGATTGGTAAATGTGTGTATTGTTTAGAGTATAGTGGTATTTGTTTAGTCTGTCCTTGCGTTGGGTTGTGTGCGTTATATGGTATTCAGAGCCCGGGTGCGGGAAGATTATTGATGGAGAGAACGGAGTACACGGGCACTAACTGCCCTGATCCTGTGGTTTATGCTCGCAGCTATTATAATGGGTGAATGTAAATTTCTTTCATGGAAAGTCTGAGGGCTTAACGATAAAATCAAGCGAGCCACGGTTCTTCAATTCATTAAGAGGTATAAACCTAACATGGTGATCCTCCAGGAGACTCAGCTGGTGGGACAGAGAAGCCTGACACTTAAGAAACCATGGATCCATTGCTCCTTTCATGCTCTCTTCTTGTCCTACTCTACGGGGGTCTCCGTGCTGATCTCCAAGGGTACCCCGTTTGCCCTATGCTCTGTGCAAAAGGACCGGGAGGGTCGCTTTGTGATCCTTCATGCTAAACTTATGGATACTGATGACATCATAGTTGGTGTGTACGTCCCCCCGCCTTTTTGTATTCAGGTGTTGCAACAGGTTATGGAAAAAGTGGTCAACTATCCCCTTTCCCCGATAATAATGGGAGATTTCAATATAGTTCTGGAATATGTGCTGGATCGGCTGGACAGAAATCCGGAGGTGGAAACACCCCACTGATGAGGTGTGCCATAAGCGCCATCGCTGCAGTTAGGGAGAAGAAGGGGAGAGAGAGAGTAGAGCTTGAGAGCAAACTTGCCACAGCGAAAGAGAGATTTGTTGCCTCAGCCGATAGTCGGGACCACTCGACACTGATGACTTTGAAACGTGAATATAACTTGTTGCTCACTGACTCTGCTAGGAAATTGCTGCTATACAAGCAAGCTACGATTTTTGATAAAGGGGACAAAAACGGTAAGACCCTGGTGTACTTAGCAAGAGCCGAAACCAAGACCAATAGCATTGCCGCGATATCTGATGGGAGGGAGACAGTAACGGAAGGGGGTGAAATTGCCCAGCGGTTCCTCGAGCACTACTCAGCATTGTACTCCTCAAAGGCAAGCTATGATGTTGAAGAACTGGAGAATTACTTAGATCAGATCAACTTCCCAGTGTTGGCCCCGGAGTGTCAGGAGACGTTAGACACCCCCATCTTGGTGGAGGAGGTTATGAGTCCAATAGGGGCACTCCCGGGAAGGAAGGCATCGGGTCCTGATGGGATTCCAGCCAAATGGTATAAGCAAGAATCAGAACAGGTAGCCCCTAGACCTTAGAGGTGCTGAAGCAAGCGCTAGAAAGTGTCTCCCGGCCTCCTTCCATGAAGCCCATATTGTCCTTATTTATAAAGAAGGGAGGCCCCCTGATGCCTGCGTGTCATATAGGTCCATTTCATTACTAAATCATGATGCTAAAATACTAGCCAAAATATTAGCTAACAGGTTAAACAGGGTTATACTACAACTGGTAGGACCAGAACAGTCTGGCTTTATGCCCGGGCGCACTACGGGGATAAACCTGCATAGGCTCTTCTCAAACCTTCAGATTGTCCATGATATTTACGGAAACCGGGCAATTGCCTCACTTGATAACGAGAAGGCCTTTGATTCAATTGAATGGGCTTATTTGTGGGCAGTGCTGGCTAGATTTGGGCTCCCTGCCAATTTTATAAAGTATATCAAGCTCCTATATGGTCGTCCGACGGCCAGAGTACGAGCCAATGGATGCTATTCAAATCCGTTTGAATTAAGCAGAGGGACCAGACAGGTTGCCCACTCTCGCCATTACTTTTCACATTGGCCATTGTACCACTGGCGATTATCGTTAGAAACTCCCCAACTATCACGGGGTGGAAAATAGGGGAGGTTGAGGAAAAGATTTCCCTCTATGCGGATGATACCCTGCTGTACCTAGCGGACAGTAACGAATCCCTGGAAGCGGCATTAGATATCATAGTAATATTTGGGAGATTTTCTGATTTGAAAATTAACTGGGATAAGTCCAGCTTAATGCCAGTCGACGAGTCTGACCATCTAGACATCTCTCCGAGATCTCAGCTGAAAGTGGTTCAACAATTTAAGTACTTAGGAATTATGATTAGCAAGCAGCCGAGTGAATTTATCCCCCTTAATATCTCACCAGTGATATCAAAACTGAGGCTGCGAGTCTCTCAATGGGAAAACCTCCCGCTATCGGTCATGGCAGGATAAATATATACAAGATGATCTTTCTTCCAAAGTTCTTGTACATATATCAGGCCTCGCCGGTGTTGCTTCCTGCTTCTCATTTCAAGGCATTGGAGGCGATTATCTTTGGCTTCATATGAGGACAGTCACCGCTGCCGTTAAACAGGCAAATAATGAAGGCACCACCGGACACGGGGGGCTTTCGGTGCCACATATGCTGATGTATTTCTATGCCACACAACTCCAGTACACCGTACACATTGGTGGATCAGTCAACCGAGGGAAAATCCGGTGGTGAGTCTAGAAACGGCTGTTCTGGGCTCCCCTGGGAGACTGGCCACCTTGATATATAGAGGTACGAAAGGGATCCGGGAAGCAACTGGGTGTATGAGAATGGTATGTAACATTTGGGACAGGGTGGATAAGTTGAGTGCAAACTCGGATGAGGGCGGGGCGTGGTCCCCCTTTACCCCCCTTTGGGATAACCCCAAGCTACTGGAGCTTGGATCTATGCAGGACCCGCAGTTCTGGATAAGGAAAGGGGTGCACTGGATAGGTCAGATATACAAAGATATACAAAGACGGGGTACTTATGTCCTTTGCACAGGTTAAAGAGGAGTTTCTTCTATCCCACCGGGATTTTTTCCGCTACTTGCAGATTAGACACGCTCTGCACGCCCAGTTTCACAGGGTGGGTCCGAGGATACTGATGTCACATATGGAAAAGGAGATTAGAGGGATGGAGCTAACAAAGCCTGCCTCCACACTGTATCAGTGCCTGACGGGTGTGCTAGATTCTCCCAGGGATAGGGTGGAAATGAAGTGGCAGGTCTTAGACCAAAACCGGGATCAAGATGACTGGGAGGAGATAATAGATAATCTGCACCCATCAGTGGTGGAAGCAAAGGATAGGTTCATTCAGACTGAGTGGATTCACCAGGCGTATATCACCCCGGTCCATCTGCACAGAATGGGTCTATCAGATAGAGACTTGTGCCCTAGATGCGAGAGAGACAGCGGCACGTGGGTACACGTAACTTGGTCGTGTGAGATCTTGGTGAATTTCTGGGAGGGTGTAATGGGTCTGATCAGCAAAGTAGTGGGAATTCGGATCAGGGGATCAGTCTCGTCTTCTTGGGGTGGTTGAGTCAATATCGAAACTCAGAGCATTAAAATCATTGCTTCGGCTGCTGCTCTTTTATGCTCGAAAATGCATATTGCTAAATTGGAGGCACCCTGCTAAACCTTCAGTGCAAGCATGGAAAAGATTAGTCAATCAGAAACTCACTATGTATAAATTGACATACGCTGCGAGGGGGGGGGGTCCCTCATAAGTTTGAGAAGATCTGGGATCCGTGGCTACAGTGTCAGGAGTCGGCATCTGATGATGAGTGAACCAGGGAGGGGGGGAGCGCTGTCAGCGCTGTGGTAATTGCTGAGTCAGGCGTCGGCAAGATGGAGCCGAGGTCGATATCTGTCCTGTGGGGTGAGGGGAGGGCATGGCCTTGGAGCATGACAGGATGAGCCTCGGTCGCCACCCTTTCTGGTACTCCACCTGAGATCTGCTTGTTTCTAGCACAACCTGGGTCTGGTGTGAATGCGGTGTGAATGGTTGCTGTTGTTGTCTGATAGGATGCCATTTTGATGTTGGGTGCCTGCGGCACCAAAAAATACAGAGCATTTTGACATGTATATGTATGTTGTTTTCACGTTACAACGCAAAATAAAAACTTAAAAAGAAAAAAAAAAGAAAGATCAGATGGTAATAAACAAAAGTACAATATCACACAATAGATATGTCAGACATATAACCAAGTAGCCACCCCCGTGGCTGTGCCCGCCTGGCAAAACCCACCTGTCCGTTGGTGGCAGCGGGGAGCGTCACGTCCCGAGTGAGGCTGGTTGCATAGCAACCGACTTCTTCACTCTCTCCGTGTGAGGAGAAGGACAGGAAATGACATTACCCGGCCGGGCAGATCTGCCTGGCAACAGGTGATCCGCGTGTCCTGCAGCCAGTGATTGGCACAGGAATGATGCAAAGCTAGCACTCAAGACAGAGCTGTCATTGCTCCGTCCAGAGTGTTAGTATCTCCTGTCCCTGGAGCAACATGCTTCAAACAGCAGGGGGGGGGGGCACATAAAGTATAACACCATTAAAGAAAGAAAGTGTACAGAAAATAAAACCGTTCCACCCCCCCCCCCCCTTCTCCTTTCCTTGATCTCTTGCCTGTCTCTTCTTCCCTCCCTCCCCTCTCCGGGGTTCTGTTCCTGTTGCCATTGCCTCTCCTTTTTCCCTACATCTGTGCTCATTCCCTTCTCCCTCATCCTCTGATATTTCTTATTTTCTTCGCTGCTCTCCTATATATCCACACTTTTCCCCTTATGTACTTAGAATTGCCTTGTGCTTATCGCTTTTATTTTCTGTACACTTGCTTTCTTTAATGGTGTTATTGTTTATATTGTTTACTGGTGTCTGTGGAATAATTGGAGATCCAGTATCGGGAGAGAATCAAGAGTGATTTGGCATTGTGCATCTGGATATTGTGAAATAGCCATTGAAGCATACCATCTTTTGCTGTATATTGAAGTCCTGGTGATCAAGGTTTAAGGAGATTAACAGCAAATTGGTTGTATTTACTCTGACCAACTCTGGTAAGGAGATTTACACAGTGGTGAAGGATTGTGATTTTCACTACATGTTGATGTGGATGTACTTCTTGGATTTTTAAATTGGTCTTCATCCCGGCGTGTATGCACCTTGGGATACTAGGAAAATAAGCAAGCTCTGTGTTTATTTTGATTTATATGCTGTAATGCTCTGTGGACAGAGGAGTTATTTTGCACGTTGAGCTCCTATTGTTGAAAGACTCTTTGAAAGAACTTTTTTCAAAAATAGAACTTTTTAACATTTGCTTAGCGCTGTATTTTTTATATTTTTAGATCTCTACGATTGATAACTCTATGATTTAGCTTCAAAAGCTGCAAAGCTACAAAAATACAATTCTGTGATTACTCACCTGTAGAATTGGTATTACACGTATACAGCACGTCCTGTTCCACTTGAATCCTTACTCCTGGGTAATACATCCACAAGATGGCGCTGGACTGCAGAGACAGAAAAGTGGCTCCTCCCGGCCCCATATATACCAGGGACCTCCCACAAATTCCCCAGTATTGAAAAGCTGTTAAAATGAAGCCGGGAGAACTATAACCATTATCAAAAATTGTAACATAAGAACAATCACCATACAGAGGTAGCTAAGAACAATGAAAAACAAGGACGGGGTGGAACAGGACGTGCTGTATACATATAATACCAATTCTACAGGTGAGTAATCACAGAATTGTATTATTCTAAATATACAGCACGTCCTGTTCCACTTGAATCCTTACTCCTGGGACATCCAATAGCAGTGTCCGTAAGGTAGGGTGGGATCCCCAAAAAGTAACAGCGGGCAGTTTAAACCACCGCTGCCTGCAGAAGTTTGCGGCCAAAAGCATTGTCAGCTGAGGCCCTAACATCAACCTTGTAAAACTTAGAAATACAAACATAAGCCAGCCGGACCGTGATAGGGAGATCCGACACACGCAGCAAAGAGAGCCAAAATGGCGCCCGCATATACCTCGAGGGGCGGGCCGCGGAGACAGTGATGCAGAACGCGTCATCCGCAAGGCCCGCCCCCCGAAGAGTGCGAAAAAACGCGCCCACATGACAAGGCCAGCCAATGATGGCGCAGCAGTGCCTGAGGCGATGTCGTCCGCCGACCGCGGAGCAGAGTACAAACGCGCAGCGGCAACAAGAAAACCAGTGCAACCAATTCAAAGGGATCATAACATAAGCCCAACACAGTTGAAGGCGAAGCAACGGCCAGCCTAAAAGGAGCCAACTGAGGGGACAGGGGGCGAGGGGCATATGGAGGCGGGAGGGGCATCCCATAAGGCTCACCATGGGCCTGTACTGCCTACCCTTTGATGGGGGACTGCGGATGGAGCAGCGCTCCTTAGCACCTGACAGCGCTGCCTACCATCACCCGACCAGCGCAGCCTCAGCTGGGAGGCAGTAGAGAGAACCATCTTCTAGTCATCGCAGCCCAGACTGCAGAGAAGATCTGGGGCATTTGTGGGAGGTCCCTGGTATATATGGGGCCGGGAGGAGCCCCTTTTCTGTCTCTGCAGTCCAGCGCCATCTTGTGGATTTATTACCCAGGAGTGAGGATTCAAGTGGAACAGGACGTGCTGTATACTTAGAATATAAGTTTTATAAACGTAACCTATAAACGTTTCTTGTTTGGAATTAGCATTTATGGTGTTGTTTTTTTGGTACCTAGTTCTGACTCCCAACTGCTTTAGGGGCTGTTGTGAGGTGGAATCGGTTTTACATAACTATATGTATTTACATACGTATCAGGCCCTTAGCTGATGTATATATGTATGTATATGTACCATTTTGAGAGTAAAAATAAAATTCTGTGAAATACTTACCTGTAGAATTGGTATTATAAGTATACAGTACGTCCTGCTCCAGATAAATTACTTACACTTGGGGTTATTCTCCGCCAGATGGCGCTGCACTGCAGAGACATGTAAAACAGGCTCCTCCCCCTCAAATACCCGGGGACCTCCCAGAAATCCCCAGAATTGAAAAGCAGAGAACGAGAAGCCGGGAGAATTTAACCACCCAAACTGGTAACTATAACAATGATAACAATCACCATACAGGGGATCCAGAATAATGCAAAACCAAGGGTGGGGTGGAGCAGGACGTACTGTATACTTATAATATCAATTCTACAGGTGAGTATTTCACAGAATTGTATTATTCTTAGTATACAGTACGTCCTGCTCCAGATAGATTACTTACACTTGGGACATCCAATAGCAGTGTCCATAAAGTAGGGTGGGATCCCCAACAAAGAAGGTAACAGCAGACAGTGTAAACCACTGCCGCCTGCAAAACCTTGTGGCCAAACAGCATCAGCTGAGGCCCTAACATCAACCTTGTAAAACTTTGAAAAGGTATGAACAGAAGACCAAGTAGCGGCCTTGCAAACTTGTTCAACAGAAGCCTGGTGCTGGAAGGCCAAAGAGGCACCAATAGCATGAGTAGAATGAGCAGTAAAGCGGAAGGGAGGATTCTTCCCCTTAGCAGAATAGGCCTGCATCACAGCCTGGCAAATCCATTTGCTAATAGTAGACTTGGCAGGAGCCAAACCCTTCCTGGGCCCAGAATGGACCACAAAAAGAGCATCAGTTTTCCTGAAGGACGCAGTGACCATCAGGTAATACTTGAGACACCTGACCACATCCAAGGAATGCAGAACCCTTTCCTTAGCGTTGCTAGGATTAGGGCACAATGAAGGAAGAACAATATCTTGATTTAAATGAAAAACAGACACCACCTTAGGCAGAAAGTCTGGCTTAAAGCGGAACACCACCTTGTCCTGGTGTCTCTCAAAGTATGGGGGCTGAATAGACAGAGCCGCCAACTCAGACACACGTCTGACCGAAGTAATGGCCATCAGAAAGACAACCTTGAGGGTAACCACAGCCCAAACAAGGACCATAGGTTTACGTGGGGGACGCACATGAGTAACCCCCTGGAAGAAGGTCTTAACCAAAGAATGCTGAGCAAACGACTTCTGAAAGAAAACAGACAGGGCAGAAGCCTGACCCTTCAGAGTACTGAGTTGGAGTCCCGACTCCAACCCATGCCGTAAGAACTCCAGAACCCTGGGAACTGAAAACCCCCGACAGGGAAGAGACCTAGACTCACACCAGTCAATGTAGGTACGCCATACCCTGTAATAGATGGAAGAAGAAGTTTTCTAGCCTTCCTAGCCTTCAACCACCGAGGCGGACAAGCCTTTCTCCATCAAGATGGAGGTTTCAGCAGCCAGGCCGTCAAAGCCAGAGTTTGTAAATTGGGATGGCGTAAGGGGCCCTGAGTGAGCAGATCTGGCACCCCTGGCAGAACGTACTGGTCTACTGCCATCTGCACCACGTCTGCGAACCACACTCTTCTTGGCCACCTGGGGGCCACCAGAAACTCTGGCACCCCTTCCAGAGCAATCTTGCGCAGAACCCTGCCCAGCGAGGGGAATGGAGGAAAGACATACAGGAGACGAAATTCCTGCCATGACATGGACAGAGCATCCGTGGTCAAGGCCATAGGATCCTGAGACAGGGAGACAAAGGCGGGAGCTTGTGATTGTGACGGGACGCAAACAGATCCACATCTGGTAGACCCCAACGGTGACACAGGGACTGGAATACCCTGTTGCAGAGGGACCACTCTCCCTGACGAGAGGTCCCCCTGCTCAGAGAGTCTGCCAGTAGATTCTCTGCCCCCGGGATGTACACAGCCAAAATGCATTGAACATTGGCCTCCGCCCATGTCAGAATCCGCGACACCTCCTGGAGGGCCCCCCTGCTCTGGGTCCCTCCCTGATGGTTGATGTATGCAACCGCCGTCCTGTTGTCTGAGCGCACCTGCACAGACAGACCCCGCAGGTGGTCGGTCAACTGATCCAGAACCAATCTGATCGCCCGTAGTTCCAAAATGTAGATAGGTAAGTGGGCCTCCTGAGGCCCCCACCTTCCCTGGAACCGCGGGGACTTCCAGAATCCCCCCCATCCTGACAGACTGGCATCCGTGGTGACCGTCTCCCAGGAGGGGGCAGAAAGGACCTGCCCCCCAGCAAGTTCCTGGGACCAAGGGGGGGAGCACACAGACCCCGTCCAAGGACATTAGGTCCTTGTCCCAAACTGACAGAAGGTGAAGTTGTAGAGGCTGTAGAGGCTGAGCAAAAGCCACCGCCTCGAAGCACGCCACCATCAGGCCCACCAACTGCATTCCCTGCCTGAGGGAGGGATGGAGACATGACAGCAGGAACCTCACCTGCGCAGTTAGAGCTTCCACCTTCTGTTGAGGAAGGAATATCCTTGACTGAACCGTATCCAGAATCATTCCCAGGAACGGGATCACCGAGGAAGGGGACAGAGAAGACTTGGGGTGATTGATCACCCAGCCGAAGGACTCCAGGGTGGACACTACCAGCTGGGTGTCCAACTCTGCCTGCTGTAGAGACCGAGAGGTGATGAGTATGTCGTCCAGGTAGGGAAGCACGCGGATGCCCCTTGACCTCATAAGAGACATCACCCCCGCCAGCACCTTGGTGAACACTCTGGGAGCTGAAGTGAGGCCAAATGGCAGGGCCACAAACTGGTAATGTTGATCTTCCAACGCGAATCTGAGGAACCTTTGGTGTCCTGAAAACACAGGGATGTGAAGGTAAGCGTCTTTGATGTCCACAGACGTCATGAAATCCCCTGGGCGCAAGGAGCTGATGGCCGAGCGCAGAGTATCCATGCGAAAACGCCTGTTCTTGACAAATTTGTTGAGGATCTTTAAATCCAGAATAGGCCAGACTGACCCATCTTTTGGGAACTGTGAAGAGGTTGGAGTAGAACCCCTTGCCTCTTTCTCTTAAGGGGACCCTGCAAATGACCCCCAGACCCAGAAGGCCTTGCATGGCCTGCGCCAACACCTGAGCTGAGACAGGGTCCTGGGGGATCCGGGACCTGATGAATCTTAGGGGAGGCCGCACAGCAAACTCTATCTTGTAACCGGAGGACAGCCTTAGCCCCGAAAGGGCAGAGACTGCCGTCTGCGCTGGGGTAACTTACCTCCCTTAGCAAAAAGGTCTAGGCGGTCCCCAAACAGGCGTAGCCCCTTAAATGGAAGCCCAGTGAGGGCCTTCTTTGCAGCATTGTCAGCAGCCCACTGGCGCAGCCAAACCGCAAGGCGTATAGCTACCACCAAGGCAGAAGTTCTCACACACATCCTAATGGCATCATCCAAGGCAGATAGGATAAAGTTTACAAACACATCACAGTTAGACAGTGCATTAAACACATCAGGTAGCAATCATCAGGAGCACCGTCAAGTACACTTCTGATCAGGGACCTGAGCGCCACAGATGTAATGGCCGAGGCGCAAACCGGGCAAAGCGCCATCCCCACAAATGCAAAGGCATGGCACGCCAATTGGTCAATGCGCCGGTCCTCGGCATCCCGCAGAGTAGTAGAGTCAGGGGGGTGCATAACAGAGGCGTTTAGACAGCCCTAGAATAGGAGCATCCACCACGGGAGGGGATGACCAGCACTTGACCATATCAGCAGGAAAGGGGTACTTTCTGTCCCCACTCTTAGGTATACTGGGAAGTCTACTGGGACGTTCCCACTCCTTAAGCACGAGATTATTGAAATGGGTTTGCTAAGGAATTCCAAATGAGCCTTAGCAGTATGAAAAAGCTCACCCCTTTGCCTCGGAGACGCAACAGGGGGAGAGATGGACAGAATCTCAAAAATCTGAACCAGCAGTCTGTCAGTATCATCCGGGGCCCAGGAGTCAGAGCCAGAATCTTCATGACCCCTGGGTCTCTCAACAGATGATCCTGAATCAGAAAACAGCTCCCTTTCGTCCGAGGGGGTATAGCCACATAGATGCAATAACTCATCAGACTCCATAGGGAAAAGAGTGGCATCAGGGTTTAAGTGACGCTTTTTAGCAGTGGCCTTACGCGCTAAAGTATTAGCAATCAATTTTTCAACACTGGCCAGTCTAGCAGACACATCAGGCTGAGAATCCCCGCTTGTATGCAATTCAATGGGGGTGAGACTCAAGCTTGGGGGAGTAGGTGAAGTGAGACGAGGTGCAGGCCCAGCCACAGGAGGAGCGGATTGAAATGTTAGCACCTGCTGTGCGCAAGGAACACAGACCCGTGCATTGTCACCGCTAATAGGTGAGACCCCACAAGCTACACACAGCCGGGCTTGTCCCGAAGGAGCCCCGGTCACATTATCCTGAGATGACTCCATATGGTGATTATTAGGCACACTATGCCAGTAGGGATTGACGCTATAAAGCAACCCTGGATGCCCCAATGACCTGCTAGGGAAGTGGGAGTAATTATACAAGGCCCAACTATCAATTACACCGGGCCGGGAGAAGCCAATGGATTCACGCGTCTGAAAGACACAATGGGAAGAAGGGGTGTCAGAACCAAACACACTAAAAAGAGTATGAAGTCGCCCGCGAGGGCACTTACGGACCGCGGTAAGTAGAACCGTCACACACGCGCGCGCGACCTGACAAAATACCGCCGAGAGTAGCTCGAAGGGCGGGCCAGAGCGAGCCATGACGCAGAGCGCGCCAAGCCAGGCCCCACCCCCCCCTCAAAGAGCGCAAAGCCCACAGACAAGCAACCAATGAGAACGCAGAAGCGGCTGAGGTAACGCCGCCGCCCGGTGCAGAACATCCAAATGAAGGAAAAGACGCGCGCGCCGGCATTTGCAATAGTAAAAAGACAAGTCAGCGCGGCGGCTGACACCACATATACTAGTCAAAAAACATGACAAAAAGCCGTATGCACGAATCACGATACACGCTCACCCACACCCCCCCCCTTCTTTCCCCCCCGAAGGCTACAGGGAGAATGAGGGAGGATGGCGGCCTTCTGTACAGGACCCACCGCTACACGAGGCATGGGACAATAATGCGGGAGGGGCATCCCATAAAGGCTCAGCCTATACCGCCTACCCTTTGGTGGGGGATTGCGGTGGAGCGGCGCTCCTTAAGCACACATGGTGCTGCCTACCTTCACCCGACCAGCGCAGCCCAGGCTGGGAGGCACATCACGAGGAACGGGTGGGAACAGTCCAACAGGGCCGCAGGCTAATAGCCCCGCTCACCTGCGAGAGAGTGATAATTTCATGTCTTCGCATTGAGCACTGCAGAGAAATCTGGGGATTTGTGGGAGGTCCCCGGGTATTTGAGGGGCCGAGAGGAGCCTGTTTTACATGTCTCTGCAGTGCATCGCCATCTGGGGGAGGATAACCCCAAGTGTAAGTAATCTATCTGGAGCAGGACATACTGTATACTAAGAATATCATGTCAGTGTAAAAACAATGTAGGGAAACCCGTTCCTATAGTAATAAGCTTGTTTTTGAAAATTCAAACATAAAAACATACTGAACTATAAAAAATATTCTACACCTAAATTGGTATTGCAATAAAACATGATAAAAAGATTTTTGGGGGAACAATTTGAGTTGGAAAATCCGGTTAGAACTTTAAGGAGAGACTCATATAAGTCCATGCAGGGGGATTAAAGATACCAAAATTCCACCTTTTAAAGGAAACAAGGTTAAGAGTGCTTTCTTAAGACAAATAACATAATACATTCAGACCAAGAATAACAGAATTTCCCACGGGATCCTTAGCAGTAGGCAGAGCCCAGCAATTCATATCATTACGTCTATTGGCCTTCTCTTAAAACTCATGAAGACTGCCAGGGAGGTGCAAAACTAACACTGTGCACTTCACTACATTCATTTACAGATGCTCTTAAAATTGAATTGGCTATACTGTCATACCCCCATACTGTCACTATTGTTATTCCAAGAAATAAACCTTAGCGATTCCATAACAACGTAACAATTTGTCTCTTTTCCATTTTGCAATCCAAGCCATATAAAAATACAATTCTGTGAAATACTCACCTGTAGAATTGGTATTATATGCATACAGTACGTCCTGCTCCATATATAATACTTGCACGTGGGTAATCCTCCGCCAGAGCGCGCTGTTCACTGCAGACATGCAAAAACAGGCTCCTCCCGGCCCTTCATATACCCAGGGACCTCCCACAAATCCCCAGCATTGAAAAGCAGTGAGAAAAGAAGCCGGGAGAAACCAACCACCAAACTGGTAACAATAGCAATGATAATCACCATACAGGGTATCCAGAAAAATGTAAAACCAGGGTGGGGTGGAGCAGGACGTACTGTATGCGTATAATACCAATTCTACAGGTGAGTATTTCACAGAATTGTATTATTCTAAGCATACAGTATGTCCTGCTCCATATATAATACTTACACGGGGGACATCCAATAGCAGTGTCCATAAAGTAGGGTGGGATCCCCATAAAAAAAGGCACAGCAGACAGTAAAGGTGCTGTCACCTGCAAACCTTGCTACCAAGAGCGACAGGAGCAGAGGCTCTAAAGTCAACCTCATAAAACAAAACCTTTGAAACGGTATGAACAGAAAACAAGCAGCGGTCTAGCAAAACCTGTTTAACAGAAACCTGGTGCTGAAGGGCCAACGGTACCCAAGCACAAGTAGAAACAGAATAGAAAGAGAAGAATATTCTTCCCCTTAAAGGAATAGGCCAGAGTAACATCCTGACCAGTCCAAATGCAACAGTAGCCTCGGAAAACTTAGAACTGTCCCCATCGGGGAAAAGAAACCTGCTAGACAGGCGGGGATACTGACCACTACTCTAACAAGGATCAGCAAGAAGCCGAAACCTTTACTCAGGACCAGAAGGACAAATCATTCAAGTAAGGTCAGTCCAAAGGGCGCAAAGCCCCTGGAAGCAAATGAGATCAGGCGCATACGTAAGGAGGCGTCCACAGACCCCAAGGGGAATCAGTCCCCCTAAGGGACAAGAAACAACCAGGAAACTTCAACACCTGTTGAGGGAATGTAGACCCCCTTACTTCAGCATTACTAAGAATAAGGCCCATAGGCAGACAAAAGGGACTTAAAAAATGATCATAAGACACCACCTTGGGCAAAGGTCCAGCGTAAGGCGGAATACCACCCCATCACGGTGTGTATATATATATAAAATGAACGAGGGCTAACTAAACAGAGCTACCCTCTCAGGCACACGTCTGACTGAAGCAACAGCCCCCGGAAGGGCAACTTAAACTAAAAAACAGCTCAGAGAGCATTCGGAATAAGTCCCAAGGGAACAACCCGCAAGGCAAAAGAATAAAAATTGATCCCAACAGGGACCATATAACTACCTGAGCAATCCCCAAGAGAACGCTTAACAAGAAAGACTGAAGCAGACTTCTACAGGAAGGCAGACAGGACAGAACCTGAACCTTCAGAGTACCTAGATGGGGAGCCAACCCCAACCTATACTGTAATAACTCTAGAACCCTGGGAACCGAGAACGTCCAACAGGAGAGAGACCAAGACTCATGCCAATCAATATGGGTACACCATAACCCACAATAGATGGAGGAAGAAGAAGAAAAAGAAGCTTGCTCCTAGCCCCCCCATAGACCAAGTCACCCAGAAGATAAACCCGTCTCCAAAAGGGTGAATGAATCAGCTGTCAAGCCCTCAGACTAGAGCCTGTAGATTGGGGCGACATAAGAAGGAGCCTGACAAGGGCAGAACCGCACTCCTGAGAGAGCGTACAGGTCCGCTGACCTCAGCAGAAGCATCTGCGAACCACAGTTCACTAGGCCACCCAGGGGCCATCAATCTCACGGGTCTCTTTATCAGCGCAACCGTGCGCAGAACCCCACATAGCAGGGTGAATGAAGAGAAGACATATAAAATAGAATGTCCAGACATAAAATTACTAAGCCCCCATGACCAGAGTCAGAATATTCTGGGGCAGTAAAAACAAGGGCAGAGCCCCTGAGATATTAGCGAGACCCAACAGAGCCACCCTAGTTGGCTCTCAGAGGGACACCAGGATAGCACAACCTGCCACTGAAAGACATCCATTGGAGCGAATACCACTGAGGTGCAGGGGACGTAGACCCCCACCCAGATCAAGATCAGAAACCTTCCAGGAGAAAAATCCTGCTTCAAGCTCAAGACCAATAATAAATACAGGCCATTGTCTTCCAACAGGCCAAGAGTCCCCAAATAGACAGGTCCTGAAGAGGAGAAGTCCAGCAATATAGAGCCAACTGAAGGCTCATTGTTTTAACAAAGCCAGTAGGTAAGATGGACCCTCTAAGGGACCCTACCTAGGAACCACGGGGGGTTTTGGAAGAAATTCCCCCCGCCAACCTGCGAGACTTGGTACCCAAGGTGACCATTCACAGGAGGATGCAAGCAAAGAAGGGGGTGCCCCCTGACAGGGTCCTTGAATTTAACCAGCTCAAGAGGACCCACTGTACCAAGGGGGAATGAGCTCAGACCTAGCTCCAGGGGTGCAGGAACCCCATCCAGGATTAATAACCTACTGTGCCGAAGAGCTCAAGGGCTCTGTATATAAGAAACATCAGCTGATCCGCCACCAACGGGCCCACCAGCTGCAATCCTGCCTAGTGAAAGTAAGGTGTCAGCACAGAGGGACAGAGCCCATGTAACCAGGAGTCCACTTATTGCCAAGGAAGAAGATTCAAGCCTGAACCGAATCAAAGGAATGTAGCGAATAAGGGACAATGAGGGATTGAGGTGACTGAGCACCCATCCAAATAACTCCCAGAGGACACCGCCGACCGACTAACCCACTAGGCCTGGCGTAGAGATCGAGGAAGTAAGGAAGGACGATCCGGCAGGTCCTAGTGCGGACACCCCACAGGCATGTCAGAGACATCACCCCCATCCGCGCCTTGGCGAGTAGCCTGGGAGCGGAAGAGAGGCCAAAAACAAGGCCCCAATCCACAGGGTTGGTCCTTCAACCCTGACTAGTAATGGACTTGGTGTCCAGAAGACCCAGGGGAAACTAAAGGGATCTAGATCTCCACAGGAGGCCAGAAGCCCACCCTTGCACAGGGCGCCTGTGTCCCAAGATAGAGATATCCTGCAGGGAATTGCCAATCCTACAATAGGCCAGCAGGGCCCAAACTGCCTCATCATTTTGAAGGAAAGAGGAAGTACAACTTAGAGGCCATAGCCCCAGCCTGCTAAGGGCAACACCCAAGTTTAAAGAAAAAAGCAACGGCCATAAACGTGTCTAACATTACGCTGGGACCGCCACACACATACCCCCCCTTTCTTTTCCCCCGAGCTACGGGAGGAAGCGAGGGAGAAGCGAACCTGCACCCAGGGTTCATCGCTATGAGGGGCACGGGCAACAATGCGGGAGGGGCATCTAATGGAGGCTCACCATTGGCCTAAACCGCCTACCCTATGGTGGGGGATTGCGGTGGAGCATAGCTCCGTGAGCACACGAGGTGCTGCCTACCTTCACCCGACCAGCGCAGCCCAGGCTGGGAGGCACATCCTTATCGAAGAGGACGGGTGGTAATAGTCCTGCAGAGCCAAAGGCTGTAAAAGCCCCGCTCACCTGCGAGAGAGTTGATACTTCATGTCTTCGCAGTCAGCACTGCAGAGAAATCTGGGGATTTGTGGGAGGTCCCTGGGTATATGAAGGACCGGGAGGAGCCTGTTTTTGCATGTCTGCAGTGAAAAGCGCCCTCTGGCGGAGGATTACCCATGTGTAAGTATTATATATGGAGCAGGACGTACTGCATGCTTAGAATATGACCACTATGCACCACTGCATACATTTCCTGTTTCTTTTAATTAGCAAAAGTTTCTTCAGACATTTTGTGGACTTTCCATGAAATGTTGCTTAATTCAAAGAGGTTCTCTCAAATATCTTGGACCTAACAGAATAATTTTCATACAACCATATTTATTGGTTATTGTGACCACCCACAGAGAGTTCCGTATTTTGTAACACCATTACTGAAAACAATGAAATCAACAAAAAGACCATACATGTCAGAAAGACAAAAATAAAAAGGAAATTGAGAGAGGTTCTTCAATACAATGACATTACTGTTTAGAAAGCTAAGCTATTAGATTGTACACCTCTACATTTCTTTGTAATTTTAACTTTGTTAGATTAGACAGTATACTATACACAAAAGATTGATTCAATATCTTCAAATGTTCTTGTAGAATCAGCGTAATAAAAACAGATGGTGTAATCCAAATGATTTGGTGAGGAAAGGCACATTTTGGGTTAAATATATAGCTGCAAATAAATTGTTGTTAAGTTTAATGTAAAAAGCTAAGTAAGTATACCTCTTGAAATCCTGCTGTGGTGTACTGCAGAATCTTCAGGTCATAATTCGACCTCTGACCTTTGCTGTTAAATTCCACATGCCCAGTAAGACCTTCCAACTCTACCTGTGCAAGAGACAGACAATCACAGAGAGCCAGAAATATAATATTTTTGAAATTATACCTGATATCAGATGTCAGTGTCAATACTGTGCAGAGATAAACTAAATATTGTTTTTCTAAAATATCCAGGAAGATTGTAAGCCTTCAAACACAAATACAATGTAATAAATGAATGTAGTACTACACTTTGCTCTGTATCTTTTGATTCTGTGCAAGCACATGGGTGGGAGGGGCATTAGGCTGTATGGCAGAGGCTTTCTACCCTTTCTCCACTTACGCTTCACTCAAGGCAACCTTAGGTATGCTGCTCCCAATTTAGCCATTGTATTGTATGTCCCAATGGAGGCTCTCATAGATTAGAGCTAGGACTGCATTTACACGGAGGCACATTGGCGTTTGGTGGTGCAACTTTAGCATACCTCTGCAGATGTGTGCCAACAGATTTAGAGACAGATTATAGGGATAATAGCGTTGAGTGCTATGGCCCCTTTAAGATTTCTGAATCACAAATCCTAGCCAGTAGCTGAATCCTCCTTGGTGATCTCAGGTGCAGAGGGATCCAGCCCAGATGCAGAGCAGATTGCAGGGATCCTTTTCCTCCCATAGTGAAAGTCCAAAGCAAAAGCACATAGTTACTCTACCCCTCTGCTGGAAAAAGTCTCAGACAGTCCCTCAGCTTCCTTTCCTGGCGGATTCTAGGTTTTATGGTTTCTTTGGTAGTGTCATACAAAACTACACACGCTGCAGATGCAGTTGTATCATGATCCCAGAGGAAGAGTCTGAACATAAACAAAATGTAACGACCAGCATGGGCAGCTGGTCTGCTCCACAGATGCACGGGTTAGTTCATCTGTTTCTACGACAATGTAATGTGACACTTTTTAAATTATTCCATATGATGTTGCTGTTTGCTTTGAATAGTGCCACTACTAGCTAGACATCTACTCTAGCTAGGCTCGGATAAGACACTCCATCTCTGTCAGCCATTTTGTCGTTGATCTGCGGTTGTCCTATGCTCTGTCTCATACATTTTCACCTGAATTGTGTACTTTCTGTCTGGATAATAAAGCTAACTTTGAATCTTCACATGTGTCCCTTTAGCTGGGCTGACAGTACGACTGGTATTTGGTGTAAGTACTAGCTCAACACAGACATACACGGTGAACTCCCACAGCTGTGTCCTCAAGTCAGAAAAGAAAATTACAGTTTTTTTACTAATAAGTTAGCCTCAACATTTTAGTCAGGTTTATTTAATAGTACGAAGAAAATTATATTTATGTCTACACTCCCCTATTAAAATGGCAAGTTTTTGACATGTAACAAAGGAGAATCATTTCAGAATACCCACCTTAAATGTAACCCATAATCTGTACAATATTATTGAAAAACAAATAATCATCGGGGGAGGGGGGGAATGGAAAAATTATAAAAAATTGGTTGCATTAACCCTTTAAGTGCCAGCCTACCTAGAGATTTTGTAACCCTCTTTTGCTAGACCATTTTTCACTATACATGTTCAACTGTGATTTTCAAAGGGATTTCCCAGGAAAATTCTATATTGTTTTTTCACCGTCAGGGCTTTAACATGAGATAGCTTGTTTTTTTTTTCCATTTTTTTAGTGTATTCTCAATATTTATGGCTGAAATGTGCAAACAAGCTACACTACAATTTGTAGTGTTTTTGTGTAATAAAAAATGTTTTTCAATAAACTCATATTGCGTGTAAAAGCCCCATTTCTCCCGGTTACAACAGTACCACATATGTATTGGTAGACACCCTTTCCTTCCCAGGAGACTCCCCCAAACTGAAACTGCGCTTTAGGAGATTTTAAGATAAAACTCAACTGCTATGCACATCTTGCAATTTTTCAAGAAAAACATTTGTAATACCCCTCCACAAACTACATATTCTCTGAAAGTGAACATCTCAAGCTTTCTAGGTGTACCAGGCTTGTTGATGTGGGCTAGTTTTCTGGAAGTAATCCCTCAATGAATTCTTTGGTTACATAGGGTTTCGATAAAAAAAGAATAATAAAGCAGAATCAAACCCACATTTTCCTAAAAAAATATATACAAAACAAGAAAAAATAGGTTAAATATGAAAAAGCATGGTCTCCCAATACCCATCACACATGGGTACAATCAAGGGAAGAGTTGCCACCCCAAGGTAAAGCATTCATTTATTGGGTAATTTTATTTCAAACAACTTTTATTCAATGTTTCTCATGTAGAGGTTGGTATAAAATTACATGCATAAATAAAGCATCATATAGCTCATTTACATGGTAGGTTACTATTACAATACACACTAGAGTGACAGTAACTCAGAGTCAATCCTGGAGTCAACATAAGTATTCTGTAAGATGAAATAGGCATCCTAACCATCTTGCTTTCCTGCCCAAACAAACAACTAATAAACTTTCCAATAGCATTATGGCAGTACTCAGTAGTTATTCATGAGATGTGATTAATAATGTTACCAACATGAGAGGAAAAATTAGAAAAAGGTGTAGAAGTGAGAGGGAGAAATAGAAATAGGGAGCGAAAACATATAGGGTAATTTTACTTGAAAATTTCAGCTCTGCAGACAAAGTGTGCACCTTGAGCTTTTTCAACCAAAACAACCCTATGTTCCCTAAAAGTACACGCATTAAGCTATGCAAGCTCAGCTTGTTGCAGTGGGCACATCTTTCTGGACGTAATAAATGTATAAAAGAATAGAATAAAAAAACATTTTCCAAAAATATCAATAAACTAACAAGAAAAACAAGCTAAATGTGAAAACGCAAGGCCCCCCAAACAGCACAATACCCAACATGCATAGCTAATTTTAACCCTTTTACCTGCCAGTCTACTTCAGATTTTGTCACTGTTTGTCTCTGTTAACAAGTAATTTTTCACCATTTTTAGCAGAGTTTAGGCTTTAACATGAACTGACTTGTTTGTACCTTTTCCAGTGTATTTTAAAAATATTTTGAGTTAAAAAGAAATATATATATTTGTTAATATATGCTTTATATAAGAAAATCATATTACATGTGAAAGCCCAATTTCTCCCAATTTTCGATTACAACGGTACCACATATATATCAGTAGCCCTCCGCTCCTGTCCAGGAGACCCCTCAAACTGAAAAGACCACTTTATAACATTTACAAATTAAATACAAAATAAAAAGAAAAGAAAAACAAATAAAAAATAAAAATATTGTGGGGGCTTTAAAAACCCATATTTATTTATTTATTTTTAAATAGCGTGGGGTCCCCCCTACCCAGCATAGAATAACCAGCCCGGGAACCAGCTATGCAGGGTTTTTAGCACAGGACGCAGAGGCCAGCCTTCACGGCCCCTGGGGGGCTGGGGGTTAATGCTAACTGCAGGTGACATGCCAGAACCCGAGTCTTGTGAACTGGTTTTACAGGTCTTATGGATCCCTTACCAGCACACAAAGGGCTAAATGTAAAAAGACACCACGTACTAGAGTGAAATGACATTATTTTTTTCTTTACTTACCTCGGATCCTGTGTCCTTTGGCGATCCTTTCCCACGGCGATTCCATGACAGATGCCGGTGGTTGCATGGTGGTTGGGGAGGTAGTGGATCAGAGTTCCCTCCCATCTGCTCTGCACCAGTACTATCGGCATCTGACATTGCTGAAGCTGGGCCGGAAACTACAAAGAAAATGATGACGTAATTCATCCCCCCACAAGGAGAAGCTGGAGGTGGCGGCCATGGTTGTCGGAATCGGCGGCGGAAGCAGGGTGGAGCCCGAAGAGCCCCGGGGGAATTGGATGCCCCCCAGGTAAATAGATGACCCTCAATCGAGGAGTCAGTTGAGTTTTTTAACTTTTGTAGTTTTTTTCTTTTCTGTTTAAAGTCAGCTACGCAACTTTAAAACAGTTGGAAAGGCAGCTACGTGGGACTCACGGAGCTGGCACTAAAAGGGTGTTAATGTACACACCCTAATATTTTGTGATGTGGTTGTGTTTAGAAATAGCATCCCATTACCCAGAACTGGACATCCCTGAAAAATTGATGTATAGAGAAGAAGAAAATTGGTTCAGGAGGCTACCTACAATACTAAAGAAGCTGCAGGAATTTCTGGCAAGCACTGCTTGTATACTGCATGTGACAAAAATCTCCAGTATTCTTAATATGCCTGGGTATTCGGGTAGGGTGGCAAGATGGAAGCCCGGCTATGTTTTGCCAGCACTTACATTAACTATGTGTTGTCTGATTAAACCAAGGCTGAACCTTTTGGCCATATTTCAAAAAGGTAGTTTTTTGTGCAAAGTCAACACTGCACATTAGGGACGTAAATAATTGCGAGGGGGCCCTGGTGCAAACATTAAATGGGGCTCTGCTGTGGCTCATTCAGTGAACTATTTCCCTGTTATTAATACAACTGCTGACAACTTAAACTGGACCAACACCCTTTCAACAAAAAGTGCTCATATGCATCACTCCCCAGGGGAAGTCAGATTGCTGCACCTAAGAATTCATTTATCTATTTCTAGCTTCTACTGTGGTCAATTTTAAAAACAAAATGGAGACTCTTGGAGCTGCAGTCAGTCTGCAAACAAGAAGTGCTGCTGGGTTTCCCGTTCTGTGCGTTGTCAGTTATGTGAGTTGAATCCAGGCAGCAACACAGCTGGGATGCTGGGAAACAAAGCTCCAAAATGGTTGATACCACTATCAAATCGTTGAGGAGGTGTTTTAGCTTTGAGCAGATGTAGGAGTGCTGACAATGATTTAGAATCATGCATGCAGATGGGGCAAGGACATGCCAGGGAGTTTACTTTTGCAGCTACAGCTGTGTTAGGCTGTTGGTTCAGTTTAAGACTGAAACAGCAAAAATACAATTCTATGAAACTCACCTGTAGAATTGTTTTTGAATATATCCAGTCCAGGTCGTCCCAGAAGTGATGACAATTGAGTATTCCGCCCCCAGGGGGCGCACGACTGCAAGATCAAAAGCTGTTGCTCCTCCCAGCCCCCTATAAAAGCAGGTGTCTCACTATGATGTTCCAGTGGTTAAACAGCAGTAAGAAAAGAGACAGGCCGGGAGGCCAAGAAACCATGTTACTTCACATAGCTTCAGCATGTACTCTCTCCAACAAAAACCTTAAGGACAATGGTCCAGTATAAAAATGGTAATCACCATAACAGGCAAACAAGAGATAATGAAAAACAAGGACAGGGTGGGGCGACCTGGACTGGATATATTCAAAAAAAATTCTACAGGTGAGTTTCACAGAATTGGATTTTTCACTATATCCAGTCCAGGTCATCCCAGAAGTGATGACAATTGGGACATCCAAAAACAGTGTCCATTAGGGCGGGATCCCCAGTGCGGAACAGCATGTAGTTCATTTCACTACCGCCTGAAGCACCTTTCGCCCAAAGACAGCATCAGCTGAGGCCCTAACATCAACCTTGTAGAATTTTGTAAAGGTATGAACGGAAGACCAAGTGGCGGCCTTGCAAACTTTTTCAACAGATGCCTGGTGCTGAAAAGCCCAGGAAGCTCCAATAGCTCTGGTAGAATGAGCCGTAATACGAAAAGGGTGTTCTTTCCACTTGGCAGAATACGCTTGCACCACCGCCTGTCTGATCCACTTACTGAGAGTGGACTTGGCTGGTGGCAAGCCCTTCCTAGAACCTTTTTTCAGGACAAATAGCAAATCCGATCTCCTGAAGGATTCAGTCGCAACCAGGTAATACTTAATGGCTCTGATCACATCCAAGGCATAGAGGGTCCTTTCCTTAGAATTAGTCGGTGCTGGACACAAGGAAGGTAAGACCACTTCCTCATTAAGGTGAAAGGGAGAAACGACCTTAGGCAAAAAATCAGGCTTAAAGCGAAACACCACCTTATCCTTATGCTGCTCAAAATAAGGAGGCTTCATACAAAGTGCAGCCAGCTCTGATACGCGACGCACCGAGGTGATCGCCACCAAAAAGACCACCTTTAGGGTCAAGATAGACAAGGCAGCATCGCACAGAGGCTCAAAGGGAGGACCCTGGAGAGCAGAAAGCACCAAATTCAAGTCCCACACCGGTGTTACAGTCTTACGCGGTGAATGTACATGGGTGACTCCTTGGAAAAAAGTCTTGATCAGTCTATGATTGGCGAAGGATCTTTGGAAAAAAATGGCCAAGGCCGAGACCTGGCCCTTGAGGGTGCTCAGCTAGAGACCCAAGTCCAAGCCATGTTGTAAAAATCCCAATATCCTAGAGATAAGAGAATGTGCTACAAGGGAGACTCTTGGACTCACACCAAGCAATGTAGGCATGCCAAACTCTGTAATATATCATGGAAGAAGACTTCTTCCGAGCCTGAATCATGGTCTGCACAACCGTAGCCGACAGCCCCTTCTCCGTCAGGATTGAGGTCTCAACAGCCAGGCCGTCAAAGCCAGTGTCTGTAAATTGGGGCAGCAACCCCTGAGTGAGAAGCCCTGGGTCGTCAGGCATGATGTAGCGATCGACTGACATCTGAACTATGTCTGCGAACCAACTCCGTCTCGGCCAGCGAGGAGTCACCAGAATGGTTGGTACCCCCTCCTGGGTGGCAATCTTGCGCAGCACTCGGCCCAGGAGTGGAAACGGAGGGAAAACAAAAAGGAGCCTTAACTCCATCCAAGGAATTGCCAGAGCGTCTGTGGCAAATGCCAGAGGAACGCTTGACAGGGAGATGAACCTCGGGAGCTTGTGATTGTGTCTGGATGCAAACAGGTCCACATCCGGCTGACCCCAGCGGAGACATAGGGCGTGAAAGATCTTGTTGCTGAGACCATTCCCCCAGACGTGAGGCACTCCTGCTCAGGAAATCTGCCTCCTGGTTTTCTACCCCGGGAATGCAAACAGCCGTGATGCAGGAAACATTCTCCTCTACCCAAGTCAGAATCTGAGTCGGCTCCTTGAGCCACCCTGGTGATTGATGTAGGCGACAGCCGTCTGATTGTCCGAGCGAACTTTGATCGCACAACTCCTTAAATGGGGAGTCAAGCGAAGAAGCACCAACCGGATCGTTCTCAGCTCCAGGAGATTTATGGGCAAGTGGGCCTCCTGCAGCCCCCACTGACCCTGGATCTTCTGCGTTTGCCAAAAGCCTCCCCAGCAGGTCAGACTGGCGTCCGTGGTAACTCTGACTCCCCACCGGGGAGTCAGAAAGGACTTGCCCACCAATAGGTTCCTGGAATCCAGCCAACAAGAGGGACTGTCTGGCCAGGGGAGCCAGTGAAAATTCCTGTTCCAGTGACTCCTGCGTCCAGTCCCAGCCGGTCAGCAGATTCAGCTGAAGAGGTCTCATGTGGAATTGGGCGAAGGGCACTGCCTCGAAAGCATGACACCATGAGGCCCACCAGTTTCATCCCCAGACGAATGGATGGCCGCTGACAAGACAGCAAAGCCTGCACCTGAATCTGGAGGCCCACCACCTTCTGCTGTGGCAGGAATATCTTGACCTGAGAGGTGTCCAACGTCATGCCCAGAAAGGACCTCAACATTGAGGGAGTGATAGAAGACTCGGGGTAGTTGACTACCCATCCAAAATCCTCGAGAGTGGATAACACGTCCGGGTGTCGCTCTCGGCCTGCTGAAGGGACTGAGCCACAATCAGTAAATCGTCTAGATAAGGCAGCATGTGAATGCCCTGGTTCCTCAGGATAGCCATGATGCCCGCCAGCACCTTGGTGAACACACGGGGGGCTGAGGATATCCCGAACGGCAGCGCCACAAACTGGTAATGCTGATCCTCGAACGCAAACCTCAGGAACTTCTGATGCCCCTGGAATATAGGGATGTGCAGATAGGCATCCCTGATGTCCACCATGGTCATGAAGTCGCCGCGGACCGTAATGTCTCCAGGCAGAAATGTCTGATTCTAACAAACCTGTTGAGACCCTTCAGGTCCAGGATAGGTCTCAGCGTTCCGTCCTTCTTGGGCACCGTGAACAGATTGGAGTAGAAGCCTTGACCTTGTTCCTGACGTGGTACAGGACAAATCACACCTAACCGCAGAAGGTGTTGGACGGCCATTCGCAGGCCCTGTGCCTTCAAAGGGTTCCGGGATATCCGAGACTGAAGAAATCTTGAGGGCAGCCAGACTGCCAGCTCTATTTTGTAACCGGAGGACACCACCTCCTGAATCCACCGATCCGAGACGTGCTGTCTCCAGATATGAGCAAAAAGCAGAAGCCGTCCCCCCACCCGGATGGGTGAGGGCGCCTCTTATGCCTGTGGGGCCTTGGCAGGGGGCTTGGACTTGGATCCCCAAGTGGGATTTGGTCGACCGTGGGACCTACCTCGACCCCAGGAATCTCTGTGAGTACCTGGAAATGAAGAGCCTCTTCCTCCTCGAAAGGAGCGATAGGCAAAAGAGCCTCGAAAGGGCCGCGCAGGCTTCCGCCGCTGAGGAAGTCTTTAGTCCTTGACCAGGAGGTCCAGACGCTCCCCGAACAATCTGTTGCCCACGAAAGGAATACTAGTGAGCGACTTTTTGGCCGTGGCATCAGCCGACCATTGCCGCAACCAGAGCGAGCGGCGAAGCGCAACAAGCAGGGCCGAGACCCAGGCACCGAGACGGACCCCATCATCCATGGCAGAGACAACGAAGGCAATAAATTCCACGCAAGCCTTGAGTGCCTTATACTCCTCTGCCCACTTGCGAGACTTTGCAATATCCACAGGACGTCCCACCTTCTTTCCGATGGCTAGGGAGACAATAGCCGCGGCACACACAGGTCGAAACCAAGCACCGGCAAAGGTGAAGGCATGACAGACCAGCTGGTCCATGCGCTTGTCAGCCGGATCACGTAGGAAAGCAGTATCGGGTGAAGGCATGACTTTTGTGTTGGACAGCCCCGACACGGGGGCATCCACCTCGGGAGGACGGGACCAAAGCCTAACCAGCTCCTCAGGAAAGGGATAACGCCTGTCCAGGCCCTTGGGCACCGACGGTAACTTGTTAGGCCTTTCCCACTCCTTGAAAATCATGTTAGAAAAATGGGCCTGCTCAGGGGAGACTCGTCTCTGTCTCTCAGGCCTAAATAAATCACCCTGCTTCCTCTTAGCCACTCTAGGGGGGATAATATGCAATGTCTCAAAAACTGAAGCAAGCAACTTCTCCGTATCATCAGGGAGCCATGTATACTTATCAGAGGAAGACCCAGAGCCGCTGTCATAGCCAGCAGAATAGTCCACTGTGGAAAGAGAGTCCTCATGCAACTCGCCTTCCTCCATGGAGCCCGGACCTCCAAAAAGATCATCATCATTATCCGAGTAAACTGGCTCGATGTGCCGCTTCTTACTCGAGGCCTTCTTAGGCGCCGTTCGCGAGATCTGTCTCTCGAGGCTGGCCATCCGGTAAGCCAAATCAACCTGGGACACCCGGCTTGCTTCCCCCTCGCTGGGGGCTGAATGCAGCAGCGGGGATTCTGGAGAGGCCACAGGTAGTAAAGGGCTAGGGACAGCAACGTCCGCCTGATCATGCTCCAAAATGACGCTCCTGGCGCAAGTGATACAAACAGTGCTGAATCCTCCCAGAGGGCTAGCACCGCACATGGGGCAGAGCTTCACCTGCCCAGATGGGACCCCAGCTCACTATCACCAGAAGCCTCCATTATGGTGATTAGCAGAGAAAAAATTTGTATACAGGTTACAAGGCACTAACGGCCCAATTCAAGTAATCCCCTCAAATAATCCCTCTTTTAGTGATCCCTCTTAATAAAAGGGGAGAGAGGGGGGCAGGGGGACCGGGAGGAACCACAACCGCAATCTATCATTGGCCACCTGAAAGACACAAGCATAAAAGCCATAAGTATCCCCAAAAAGCACAATCGCAGGATATAAAAACAAGAGGGATAAGCAATAGGGACTCACGACACCGCAGCATCACCTGAAGGGTCCAGGCAGCATGAACAGCAGGCAGCTAAAATGGCGCAGAGCAGCAGCAGAACGCATCATAGTGTGGCCCCGTCGTCGGCGAGAACGGAGCGCCTGCCTCCTGCCTCCTCACAGGACTTCCAAAATGGAGGACAGACTCAGAAAAACGCCAACACACATGTCCCCGGGCGGCCCACAGCCGCTCGCTGCGTCAAGCAAGAAGACCAGCGGTCATACAACAAAAAAGCGCCAGGCGCCAACCCCCCCTCCCAGCAGATAATAAGATGGAGGGGAGAAGGGAGCAGGAAGGAGGAACACCCGAAGGAGCGAGGAAGGTAAGTATAAAGAGATGTGAACACAGTGAACCACACGGCACAATCAATAAAGCTTGTGACACACATTGGGAATGAAGGCCAGAGGGCAGTAAGTGGTTCCTCCCCCCCCCCCATAGGCTCACAATCAGCCTATGGCCAGCTACCCTTTAGTCAGGGTCTGCGGCCCAGAGCATAGCTCTGCCAAAACGCCTGACCCCCGGCGTTCTCCCTACCATCACCGTCCCGATCAGCCAAGGCTGGGAGGCAGTAGTGGATCCACGGGATCAGTGGTAATAAGGTCGCAGCAGCCGACAGGCTAGGAGGCCCCGCTCAGCTGCAATATCCAGGAGAGAGTATCCAACGACCTTCAGCAGCCAGACTGCAAGATGAACACTGGGAAATCATAGTGAGACACATGATTTTATAGGGGGCCGGGAGGAGCAACAGCTTTTGATCTTGAAGTTGTGCGCCCCCTGGGGGTGGAATACCCAATTGTCATCACTTCTGGGATGACCTGGACTGGATATAGTGAAAAATGTTGCTTCTTTTTCCATTATGTGATTTCAAGTGAGAATAAATCTGATAAATAAGGTGGAGTAGCAACAATGAACTTTTGGATTCCAGTGCAGTCGCACCCCCTGCACCCTCTATTTTTACCAAGAGGCCTAGGTAGGCCTATAGCCCCTGCAGCACATCACCAAAAAGCATCATGCCCACAGTAAAGAATCGTGGAGGTAAAGTATGCATTCCCAGAAGAAGATCAAGGTTTTGAAATTGCCTAGCCAGAGCTCAGACCAGAGCCTCAGAGGGCTGAACACAGAGGGAACCCTTGAAATCTGACAGATTTGGATTTGCAAGGGGTAAAGATTGCTATGTCTGCCGTGCCGTGCTGACAGGCTCCTACCCAAAGCACTGAATGTTATCAAATGATAATTAAACCAAGTTATATTTTAAGGACATATTTATGCAACCACATTATTTTACTTCTTTAGCTTCAATTTTCCACCCTATAAGTTCAGTTTGTTTTTCAAGTGAATTATACATTTCATTACTGAGACTGACATGTTTAAAAGCAAACTAAAGCTATACATATTAGGCAATTCCATTGCCAAGCAGCTGCAAATTTTGTTCATTCATTTTCACATTTTGTTCTGTTAAACAAGCATAAGATACATGCGCAACATGGCTTTAAATTAGCCATTTGATTGTATATAACTTGTTTGTGATTTCTTGGGGGCATATATGGCCACTATATACTTGTGTGCACATAGGAATTTTTCCTCTGCATTTAAACCGTTCATGCAGTGAGAAATCGGTCTTACAGAACATATTCAAGAAAAAACATTTTTTATGATTTTATCACTCACCATTCTTAGGTAGTTCATAAGGCTAGTGCCATGTTGCCATATTTGTGCTGACCCACAAGAAAGTGGTCTCACGCCAATCTCTTGACTTCGGTTCAATTCCTGTACTGCACTGACAACACCATAAACAGCATCAAAGAGCAGAGCAGCAGAAAGCTGATAAGAAAGATGTTTTATTTTTATGTAAACTATATGAATGAAACCTGCATGGCAAATATTTATAAAACTGCAAGAAACATATTTATTCATAAATGCACATCCTTTTTTGTACTTGCAGCATATAAAATATTTATAGTGATTTAGCAGCTAAAGGTTCCCACAGCTGTCCTGTCTGGCTCCAGTGTTTGAAAATTTACCAAGATTTAGTAGCCTGCTGTCCCACCCCATTCATTGCAATGAAAGGAGCCTGCTCCAGACACTACGACTGATGCAGAGGAGGAACATCCATCTCGAAGGAGACAGGCACTCATCCCTAAATAAAGACCAACCCTGGACAGCGCACAGCTTAATGTTGGTATGTTCTAAAACATACTCAGAGGAGAATGGAAGAGCTGAGGGACTGAAGGACTGTAGAGTGTATAAGTGGCATGATACAAAACTGTCCTCCTGAGTCTCCCTCGTCTGGGAGCACTAACTCAATTTTACACAACTAGTGTATACTCTAATATCAATGTTTTATGTACAAAATATACATTTTTACACAAACAAAATAAAATTAAAACTAATTAAATTAAAACTAATTAAAACTAATTAAAACTAGTTCATAACATCCAAACAAGGCCTGGATTTTCAAGGTTGTGGTAGTGTCGAGATTTTCTCAGTGTTTCACAAAAATCATCATTCCTGTTCTTTTTTGTTTTTCAATATTTGTGCATGTTGCATAAATATTGATTTGGGATGTCCTGCTCAATGAAAACTCTGGATCGCCCGGTATACTTACTGGTAACACAATGTATTTTGAATGGATAGTGTAATTTGTCATCTGTGTGTGTCTGTGATAGATGTTTCTTTACTCCATAAGGCTTGGCAGATAGCCTACTCGGCTGTTCGTGGATCATGTAGGATACTTTACAAAGGCTTTATTTCAGTACAGAATCTTGCAATAAAACACTTCTTACAACAGAAATCTCTAAATGTACGTTCAATAATGCAGGAAACTTGTGATGTAAGCCATACAGCAACAGCAGATAGAAAGACTGTAGCTGCAGAAGGGAGCAGCAGGTGTGTACTGCTTGAATGCCAAAAATATCCTGAAGAACCACAAAGTATTAGTGCTGACTCATCTATCACTACATAATGTGGACCAAATGTCCAAGTAGACTTTTAGTCCACTGCCTAATCTCCCATTAGCCTAAACAGTCCCAGTCTCCCTCCCTACAGAGGAGTATTGATCACTGGAGAGCTAGGGCAGAGGGAGTTCTCTAGATTAAAATGGACCAATAATCTATCAGACTCTAGGGCTGCCAGATTTCCTAACAAGATATGGATGTCTGGACGTTTAATTAACTTCCTGCAATCCCAAAGCACATGTGCGGGCCTTGGCTGGCTATTAAGATAGACTGGGTAAGAATACCGGAGATCTGGGGAGTTTC
The DNA here is from genome assembly GCA_027917425.1 of Gastrophryne carolinensis. NCBI lineage: Eukaryota > Metazoa > Chordata > Amphibia > Anura > Microhylidae > Gastrophryne > Gastrophryne carolinensis. The sequence continues at coordinate 104,801,924 of CM051242.1, forward strand.
ACACAGCAGGGCAACCTGATATAGCGGGCACGGACCAAAGCCCATGGATAGATAAAAAAATCAAAGGTTTTGGTCCACAATAAGGAGATTTTTGTACTACACAGTCAATTTTAAGAGAGCAGAGTTACGGTACCACTTAAAACACCAGGTTAGATAATTTAACATTTGGCGCATTGAAATAAATGTGTAAAATTCTTTTCAGCACAAGGGTTTTTGGACTGTACTAGGGAAGGGATTCCTAATGTGCAATGTTTTGTTTATAGCCACAGTCAAATTCAGATTTATGTCTAACTAGGAGCGACATTAAATATCATGGCCAGCTAGCACCATGATGCATCAAGGCCATAATTGTAAATGTGCGAAACAAACATCTTTTGTTGTGTACATAACAAAATACTCTACAACTCTGAAGTGGCCTGTCTGTTAAACTGGGCACTCATTTACTCTTCCACATTCCACTTAGACCTGCTTTAAAATGCCTGCATTTTAAGTGCAATATTGCCTTATGATTACTTGATTCAAGAAAACCATCAGAATCAGTATCAGTTTATTATTTGCTAAGTACATTACATACAAGGAAATTTATCATCCATATTCTGCATTGCATGCTTTCATATTTTCTCCCCGATATTTCATAGCAGATCCCAGCAAAATGAACAAAGGTTTTTGCCTTAATTTAAGCTTAATGTCACTTACTGCAGGACCAGTGAAAGGCGTGTGATCACAATTCTCCTCCCAGGACTGCTGGAGTATCTGTGTGAATTCCTTAAAGTAGCTGTGTGACTGATTAAACATTGAAAAACTCAAGATGTTCACCCGGTCATCCAGTTGGCTGTCAAAGCGCTGCAGTGAAAATTCCTAGTTGAGAGACATGTTAAAAATAATTACAGTATCAGTTTGACAACACATCAGCAACAGGCATTATCAGCATAATGACTAGTAGCTGATATGCACTGAATAGATAGTCATGACCGCCATAAGGAATTTACAGGCTCCATACAGCAGCAAAGTCTGTCCCCTCCCAACCAATGTGAGCGGCAGAAGCTGGGAGAAACTCCTCCTGCAGGGAGGAGACTTTTCTACCAGGGAGTGGGCTGACATCTGCATACTTGCTGATATAAAAAATCCCTCCCCGTGGTGGGGAGGGAGCTGTCAGATGCTTCCCGTGGGCAAGGGAATCAATGTTCTCTGCCCCGCTGAAGAGCCCCGGTCGGAGGAACTTAGATGGAGGTGACCTTTTTTTTGGGCTGTAAACTGGGGAAAATGGCAGGCATGTAGAATCTGGTCAGAGAAGCAGCCACAAAGATTCTACATGCTTGGCACCTAAAGGGTTAAACATCTGTTTTATGCCCTAGATTACCCTCCCTTCCACTTGCTTCCCCTTGCCATCATCAATGAATGGTGTCCATCACCTTGCATAATGAATGCCCCCCTGGTTTTGGGGGTATGGGTAATGGGGCAGGGAGCTAAGAGCAAGTCACCCACTATGGCAGCCAACCATCCTACCCTTTGAAGTAGTATAGAGGTCCCCTGGACCCCTACTGGTTTCAAGGTAGTGTAAGTGATTAAAAAAAACATACTACACAAAGCATTTTGTTAGTCTACATTTACACTTTACTTAGCCAATGAGGGACTGCAGAGCCCAGAGAAGCAGGTAAGCAAAGCCAATGGCATGTTTTTTCTATTACTTTCACTACTTTGAACTAGTAAGGGGTTCCTATACTAGTTCAAATGTAGGGGGACAGGTTATCTGCTGCCATGACAGGTGACTTGCCTTTGCCCCCCTCACCCCATTGCCGATATCACCAAAGGAAAGGGGGATATAGAAGAGCCCAGTGCTCATGGGCATGGGTTCGGTGTTTATCCCTAGGGGAGCACCCCACACCGCAGAATGGCTTAGGTGGCTGGTGTCCTGGCATGGCCGGAGACCCACTGTTTGGCCTCCAAGCCCAGCCCCTATGCCTGATGTGCCAGCTGGTGGCTTTAAAAGCTTGGACTACACATAACTTTATTTTTTTGTTTTATGACCTGCATTGTGTGCGGCACTGCAAAAGCCAATCATGATAAACTGGCTGATTTCATAAGGACAGTCATAGAGGCTGCCTAATATGCTGATTCTAGCCCCCAGGCTGGGATGCCCTAGGGGAAGGCCAGTAGACGCCCTTGGAACCTTTTAGATTCCAGGGCCATGCCATGAGGGTCTTGGTCTGCTTCAAGAAAAACCATCAACCCCCAAAGCAGATCAAAACCCTTGCTGGCTCTGGGGTGGCCTAGTTCTAAATAAAAGTGGGTTTTTCCACCGACTGTCAACCACGCCCAGCGGCAGCTTTGAGATCACTGATTGGCTGACCTCAAAACTGCCATATGAGGATAAGCTACTGGTTGGCATCATCATCAGCTTTCTATTCTAATTCATATAGGCTGGACGTTGGAGTACGCACAACTACAGGAAAACCGGGTGAAGAATGTTGGTTCCTTGTTTTTGTACTTTACAAGGAATATCAAGGTATCCGTATATAATCTCAGCTATTGTAATTCACAAATCAAGTATTGGGTCGAAACCAAAAATCTTTGAGTGGATTTAATTAAAATAGAGCCAGTTGCGTTATGTTACATAACAAGTTATAACATGAACGGTGTGAATAAGATGGAATGTTACAATGTATAGATTCTAAGAGTCTTGAGCGTCTTCTGAGTGTCTTAATTCAAAAAGGCGGCGATCTCTTTTCAGGCTACAGGTTTATTGTGAAAAATCAAAAAAGTGTATATTTTTAGTAATTCAGTTAAAAAACTGAAACTCATATATTGAGTCAATACAGAGTGAACTTTTTTTATGTTAATGTCGATGATTAAGGCTTACAGCCAAAGAAAACCCAAAATTCAATATCTCAGAAAATTAGAATAATTAACCCAAAACAGCTGCAAGGGCTTCTTAAGCATAAGCAAATTTAATGTAATAATTAATATTTGAGATCATAAACATTTTATTGCTCCGAAACCTTCTTATACGGGAGGTGCGGCAGGCAGCAATTGCAGCGTTGCGGAAGTTACCGGTAAAGGTGAGTTTACTAGCAACTCCGTGGGTTTCACAAAGAATGCCCCAGGGTCAGGCTGGCAGCCAGCTCTGGAATCCTTTAGATTCCAGGGCCGGCCCCATTGTGTTTTCATCTACTTTAATAATTCTGTCATTTCTTCTTCAGCCCAGTCTAGCACAGTGCCAAGATTAGCCCTATGCCCAAGCGATTTCATTTGTTCATTGTTTGAGTTGGATGTTGCTGTTGTTTTGGTTGTAGGGGCAGATTGGGAAAAAACATATTCTATTTGAAAAAATAACTATACATGGCTCTACATATTTGCAAATAGTAACATGGAAAACTTGTTAAAAATGTCCTGAACCCAATTGGTTAATGCGAGAAATTCTACAGGAGAGGCGCAGAATTTTTCAGGTGACAAATCTGTGAATAACAGTGTCATAGGGGAAATTCAACATTTGGTGAGGCTCATTTAAATGTTTGTGAATATCCAATAGAGTTGTTATTTACATATTTTATTGTGTGTTCAGTTGGACAAAAATAACTATACATGGCTCTACATATTTGCAAATAGTAACATGGAAAACTTGTTAAAAATGTCCTGAACCCAATTGGTTAATGCGAGAAATTCTACAGGAGAGGCGCAGAATTTTTCAGGTGACAAATCTGTGAATAACAGTGTCATAGGGGAAATTCAACATTTGGTGAGGCTCATTTAAATGTTTGTGAATATCCAATAGAGTTGTTATTTACATATTTTATTGTGTGTTCAGTTGGACAGTCTCTTGAGCTGGTGGTATAGTTTGAAAAGGCACTCAAAAGTTAATAAAATTGTATCTAATAGCTCCTGGTTTATGTTTTGTTCTATGAAAATATGATTTTGAAATGTCTGCCGTGGCCCATATATGCACTGCAGGATCACTGGCGATGTAAGTTTATGTGTGATCTGGGGAATTTCACATATCCGGACATGCCCCACAAAGAGGGAAACTACCATCCATAGTCTTAAAGGCACCAGTGGTTGCTCCTCTAAAATATAAACATGTACATAAAGACAGGCCACTATGACACTATTTCATTATTAGTTTATGCAACCTACAGCATAGAAACTTTGAAAAGTAACAACAGAAATGTAAGACCTTACCAAATTTGTAAAAATATATGTGTAGTAAGCTGACACCATTCCCAATTCTGCTGCCTAAACAACAAAGGGGATGAAAATTACATTAATATGTGCAAAATTAAAAATCTCATTTATTTATTTCTTACTATTTTGTGTTGTGCGTATCAGACCAGAAAGAAAGACGGGTTTTCAAAAACAGGCAGATATTGTGGGTCATGCTAAAAATATGATAACAATATGGTAAAACAAGGTGTACTATCAGAATGCCTTGCAGTGTGACTTGCAAACTGCATATTCTTGAAGATACTATAAAAAATGTTTGTTCCATTTTCACTGGTACCCGCAAATGGGAATTTTTACAGGTAAGGTACATACTTTTTCCAGTGAGGAAAGTTTTTTTTGTTATGTTATTTAAAGTTTGGAAATAACAGTACCCTATAGGCTAAATAGAATAATTTGGCATTTTTCAGCATACCCAGTAGGGTGCTGTTATTTTAAATACCTCATTGTAAAAATATAAAACTGCACTATCGAACGTAAAGGTTATTTTCTTTGGGGGGCCGGGGATGGAACAAACATTTTTATTGCACATTCCTGTGTGGTAAAATTATAAAAGCTTTCCGAAATGCGCTTTGCAATTCATAGACCAAGGCACACCGGTAGGGTACCTTGCTTTACTCAATAATTAGCAGGCCCCCCACAAGGCAGCCAGCTAGCTGATCAGTGTGTCGAAGTAAGGGGGTTCATGCTAATTATTTGGCGAAGAAAGGTGCCCCTGCTGTGCCTTGCGGTGTGAATTTCAATCGGCATCTCGGTTAGCGTTTCAACTTTAACCCTTTAAGTGCCAGCCTTCCTGGAGATTTTGTCACACTCTGTTGCCAGACCATTTTGCACTATTTTGCGCTCCTCATGTTCAACTGTGATTTTTGAAGGGATTTCCCAGGAAAAGTCTGGGCTTTAACATGAAATGTCTTGTTTGTCATTTTCTAAGTGTATTCCCAATATTTTGGGGTGAAAATTGTGCAAAAAAATAAAAAAAAAACTATTTTTTACAATTTGTAGTGTTTTTTTGTAATAAAAAATGTAAGTTTGTCAATAAAATCTTATTTTGTGTGAAACCCCAATTTCTCCCGGTTACAGCGATACCACATATGTATAGGTAGACACCCTTTCCTGCCCAGGAGACTCCCCCAAACTGAAACAACGCTTTAGGAGATTTTGAGATAAAATACAACTATGCTTTGCAATATGCGCACCTTGCAGTTTTTCAAGAAAAACAACCCTTTACATTTGAAAAACCTCAACAAACTATATATTCCCTAGAAGTATACACCTCAGGCTTTCTAGGCGTACCAGACTTGTTGACATAGGTGCCGTTTTCTGGAAGTAATCCCTCAATGTATTCTTTGGTTACACAGGGTTTCCCTAAAAATTAATAAAAAAGCAGAATCAAAACCACATTTTCCTAAAAAAAACTATATGCAAACCATAAAAAATCTGAAAAAGCAACATCCCCAAAACAGAACGATACCCAACATGCATAGGTTCAGTCAAGGAGAGAGTTGCCAAACACACCAGTAAAGCATGCGCATAATGGTAATTTTACTTCAAAATTTCAGCTCTGCAGACAAAGTGCGCACCTTGTGCTTTTTCTACCAAAACAACCCTTTACATTTGGAATATCGCTGATAAACCATAAATTCCCTGAAAGTACACATGTTAAGCTTTCTAATCGTACCCAGCTTGTTGTAGTAGGCTCATCTTTCTGGGAGTAATATCTCGAAGAATTCTTAGGTTGCACAGGGTTTCACAAAAAATTGTATAAAAAAGCAGAATAAAAAACACCTTTTCCTAAAATATCAATATGCAAATAATAAATAACAAGCTAAATCTGAAAGCGCAAGGTCTACCAAGCAGAACAATACCCAACATGCATAGGTACCTGTAACCTTTTAACTGCCAGCCTACTTGAGATTTTGTCACCCTCTGCTGACAGGTAATTTTTCACCATTTTGCGCCATGCTTAAGTGTGATTTTTGCAGGAATTTCCAAGAAAATGGCGAATTTTCTTTTTGTGGCAGAGTTTAGACTTTAACATGAAATGTCTTGTTTGTATTTTTTCTACTTTTTTTAATATATTTTTTCTACTTTTTTTATATATTTTTAAGTAAATAAGTAAAAATAAATAAATAAATATATATATTTTTTTTAAAATTGTCTCCTTTATTTTAACAAAAACATTTATTTTATTAAAGAAAACCATATTGCACGTGAAAGCCCCATTTCTCCCGATTACAATGATGCCACATATGTATCGGTAGCCCCCCGTTCCTGTCCAGGTGATCCCCTAAACTTAGAAGAGCACTTTATAACATTTACAAATAAAATACAACTACTATCCACATAATAAAGGGTTAAATAAAAAAATTGGTGTGGGGTCCCCCTTCACGGGGGGGGGGGCACCATTTCTTGGGGGAATATAAGGTTTTTTTGGGAGGTCTAGGGGTTAATGGCAAGTCACCCACTAGCCGCAGGTCACTTGCCAGACCCCCGAGCCTTGTGTACTGGTATAGGGGTCACATGGACCCCTTACCAGTTCACAAAGGGTTAAAAGTAAAAAAAAAACACAGACACACTTTTTTCAAAATAACTTTATTAACAAAAATATTCTTTTTTTTATTATTTATTTTTTTTTGCAATAAGTTTTTATTAGATTTTCAAGTATACACAGAATTTTTACAGAAGGAAAGAAAAAACATTTACAGATAACAGATAAAGATAACAGATAATGGGGTGCAAACAGGGCATACATAGCAACAATGTAAGACCATCTATGACCGTGCTTATTATCCAAGGGCCTGGGGTCTTCCATCCGTCGCCCCAACGGCAGATACACATGGGTGGGTCAATGAAACGAGGGTGACAGTACCGGGCGATGCTAGTCCCAAGCTTCAACCAAAGGTGTTATGGATCTCATCTGTCGCCAGACGGCCCCCCCAGATCTGCACTGCCCCATCCACCCCGTCCGCACCCCGGAAAAGGAGTAGGGAAAGGAGGGCCAACTTGCCCCGAGGGGCTTGCGGCGGGGATAGAGGAAGGAAAGAGAAAAAAAAAGGGAGAGAAGACAAAGAAACTAAGAGGACTAAGAAGACGGGCCCAACCCCGAAACCCCACCACCCCCACCACTACTTCCGTCCTTCAAGAGATCCTGAAAGTCTGGTGCTCCTTTAGAAACTTCCCAAAGCACCCAAGCACCCAAGTACCTCTGAGTCCCACCGTCCGTTCTCTCCAGCGCCAATTCCTCCATCCTTCTTATGTTCTCCACCTCCCCATACCACTCCAATAAGGAGGGGGTGACATTAGTCCGCCACTGGCGAGGGATCACAGTCCTAGCCGCTGTGAGCAGGTGTCTCAGTAGTCCCCTCCCCCCCGCTGCCACTGATCCTGGGAGCATTGACAGAAGGGTCACCTGAGGAAGGTTGGGGATGCTCTCTAGCGTCAAATATTTAAAGATTCCCAACACCTTTTCCCAAAAATTCCTGACCACTGGGCATTCCCACCAAATATGAGTAAGCGTCCCCGGGGCATTATTACACCTCCAGCAATCCCCTGATTCCGCACCCCCAAACCGCATCAAATCCACTGGGCATTTATACCATCTGGACAAGATTTTGTAATTCTTCTCCTGGGCGCTACAAGCCATAGAGAATTTGTGAGTTAGGGCAAAGGATTTCTCCCATTCACTTGCCTCAAATGATTGTCCCAATTCCTCCTCCCACCTCCTACAGAACTGAGGAAGCTCTCCTCCCTCTTGGAGGATCTTATACAGACCAGAGATGACATGAGTGGGGGGGGGGGTTGGGTTCTTAAGAATCCTCTCCAGCGCCGTAAGAGGGCGAGACAACACTAGCCTGGGGGTAAATGAATTGACAAAGGCCTCTAGCTGGGCATACAGGAACCATGACAATCCACGCCCACCCGCCCCACGTTCCTGGAGGTCTGCGAGAGTGGGAAGGCCAGACCCAGAAACTACGTCCCCCAATCCTACATCTTGGGAAGCGTTCCAAGCCAGAAACGTTGGGGTTCCCACCCCCGCCGGAAATGCCGGATTATCAAATAGAGGGGTAAGGGGTCCCGGCCTATGTGAAATACTTTTCCGTTTTATAATCCTATCCCACAGGGCCAGCAGGGGACCAACCAGGTATGGGAGCTCCTGTTTCTTAGGGCAACGGGATGGCTCCACCCAAGGCAAGGCCGTCAGACCAAGTGGGGAGATGTTCCCCTCAAGAGCCACCCATCGCTTGCTCTCCTTATGGTGAAACCAATCCGTGAGCCGCACCAGGACCGCCGCCGCGTGGTACAGTTTGAGGTCCGGGACTCCCAGCCTACACAACGTATCCCTTTTCACCCTGGGTTTCTTGCTGCTCCAAATAAACTTAAAGAAGGCTTCCTGTAACATCTTAAAAAAAACCCTCTCCGGGGCAATCGGCAGGGCCTGGAACACGTATAAAAAGCGGAGTAACACATCCATTTTCAAAATATTAATTCGTCCCAGCCACGAGTGTTGTTTCTTCCCATAGGCCTGAAGGTTACTTAATGTGGTGTTCAGGAGTGGGGCGTAATTTAGTCTATATAGCTTCCCCAAATCAGTAGGCAGCCTGACCCCTAGGTACTTTACTGATTCTGTCTGCCATTTGAAGGGAAAGTTCGCCTCCATTAATTGCCGTGTTTTTGCCGGCAGAGAAATGTTCAACACCTCCGTTTTAGACAGGTTCACTTTGAAGTTACTAATTAGAATGAAGCGGTCAAACTCTGCCATAATAGAGGGTAGTGAGATGTGAGGGGAAGTGATATATAAAAGCAGGTCATCGGCAAAAAGGGAGAGCTTGTATTCCTCTTCACCACAGGGTATTCCTTTAATAGATGTATTAGCCCTTAATGCATTAGCGAGATGTTCCATTACTAAAACATATAGTAGAGGGGACAGAGGGCAGCCCTGCCGAGTGCCATTTCTGATCTTGAATGATCCCGAAAGGGTTCCATTGATTTTTACCCTAGCGGTGGGGTCCTGATAGAGGGCCATAATTCTCCCCACCATTACCGGACCCATCCCCACCTGGATTAGGGAGGCTCTCAGGAATCCCCAGTGCACCCTATCGAACGCTTTTTCCGCGTCTACTGCCAACAGACAGGCAGGGATCTTTTGCGCCTGAGCATAGTGCATCAGGGAGATAGTCTTAATAACATTATCCCTAGCCTCCCTACCCGTGACAAACCCCACCTGGTCATTGTTAACCAATAAGGGGAGTAGGGGCTGGATCCTATTGGCAATAATTTTAGCGTACAGTTTGACATCTATGTTAATTAATGAAATTGGTCTATAGTTGCCAGGTAGGGTTACATCCTTGCCCGGCTTTGGGATAACCGCAATATGTGCTTCCAGAGCCTGTCTTGGGAAGGGATTACAGCCAGAGACGGAGTTAAACACTTTCACCAGGAAGGGGGCAAGCAGGGGACCCATGACTTTGTAGAACCGGGGGGTAAACCCATCAGGGCCCGGACTTTTCCCTGCTGGGGTCTTCCCTATGGCCTCCGTCACCTCCTCCCCTTTAATGGGGTCCTCTAGGGCCTCGCGTTCTTCCAAAGGTATAGTTGGTAAAGCCGTTTCCTCAATATACATATCAGTCAGAACGGTGGGGTCCTGCCGCAGCCCCCTGCCTGCCGGCTCTCTAATATTGTATAGATCAGAGTAGAAGGTCTGAAACTCACTGGCGATTAACGGGGTTTTATGAACCTCCACACCTCCCACAGTTCTAATGGTGGGAATGAATGTACAGCCCTGCCTTGGGTGTAGAGACCGAGCTAACGTTCTCCCACATTTATCTGAGTGCTCATAGAATTGTGCCCTACATCTATCACGGAATCTGAGGTAACACTGGTCGTATAAGCCTCTTAACTTCTGCCTGGTTTCCAGTAGTTCTTTCAGCTCTGCGTGGTTAGATGAGGACTTGTGTGCACTCTCCAATTCATCTATCCTATCCAGTGTAGCCTTAATCTGCTGCGCCCGTTCCCTCTTGAGCCTAGCTCCATGCTTAATAAAGATCCCACGCAACATACACTTAAGCGCCTCCCACTGTAACGGCAATGGGGTATCATCGCCACAGTGGTCAAGATGAAAACCGGCCATAGTGGCTTTAATTTCTGACAAGCAGGCGACATCCTTTAGTAGGTTGTCATTGAGGCGCCAAGTGTACTGTCTTGGGGTCGCATTCAGGATCGGGAGGGTCAAGAAGACAGGCGCATGATCGGACCAAAGAATCTGCCCGATCGAGGTCCCCGGATCCCGTGCGAGGGCATGGTGACTAAGGAAAAGATAGTCCAGTCGGCTATACGTGTTGTGGGTATGAGAGTAAAATGTATAGTCCTTTTCTCCCCCATGCAGCACTCTCCAAGCATCAACCACCTGCAGGGCCTGGAGGGCTCTGCGGAGCTTGTTAAGCGCAGAGTGGGAGATTCCCGATCTGCCCTGGGAGGAGTCCACCCTCGGGTCAATTGCTAAGTTGAGGTCCCCCCGACAATCAAGGTGCCCTCAGCGAACACCTCCAGTGCTCGTAACATCCTCAGACCTGCCTCCACCTGCCCTTGATTGGGCAGGTATAGATTGGCCAGGGTGTATTTAGCTTCACATAGCACAAATTTAAGAAATAAGAATCTACCCTTCGGGTCTAATTTAACCTCTAGATGCTCCAGGGGGACGTTCCTATGTACGGCTATAGATACTCCCTTGGACTTCTTTTCGGGGTTGGGACTGTGAAACCATCTGTCGTAGTATCTGTTTTTGATCTCCGGCATCTTCCCCAGACAGAAGTGTGTTTCCTGAAGCATTACCACGTCTACCCTTTCTTTATGGAAACCATACATAATTTGTGCCCTCTTCTCAGGTATATTGAGCCCCTTGGCATTGAACGTACACATTTTTAGGTCAGCCATCTGGGTCAGGCGGTTTGCGGAGCGGTTCACTCGACTATATGGGACGACGGCGCTCCAGGAAGCACTACGGTGACCTGTGTCCTAGGGTCGGGGGCCGGGGTCGGGTCTTCAAGAGAAAGGGGAAAGTGGAAAGAAGAGTGGAAGAAGTGACAGAGAGATAAGTAGAAAGGAGTAACTTGTCTCTCCCGGTTTAAGGCAGGAGAGACCTAAACTTTAGAAACCTTAGAAAACTCTCCCTATAGGGGAGGCAATTGTGCTAACTAACTAACGGGGCCTAAGACCCCTTGCCTTTGCGGATCCTGATAGGCCTAGACCCTACAGGATGGCGCGGCAACCTATTTGGGAGAAGTGGCTTCTCAGGAAAGAGCGTGCTCCTGTAAGCCCATCACTGGATTCAGATATGTATCCGACCCCACTTCCACCCCCGGCCAGACAGGCAAGCAGTTGTCCTCTATATCGGCCCAGACTTCTACACGGCACAGCCCCCACCTCCCTCAAAACGATGTCAACCCATAATGCAAGACAATTGTTATTTAACATACAGTTATACTTAATCAAACAACGCTTCCATCAGGAGGCCGAGCACCGGGGAAGCGCACAAGCCCGCGCGTCCCCAGCCCCCGGCCCCCCCTACCGGGGAAAGTGCGCCCCCCCCCCACCCCCAACATATTAAACAATGGTGCAAAGAGAGAGGACGGACCCCCCACTCCGGAGCGAGGCGTGACCAAGACACAGGATGCAGGGCACTAAGCTATTGTGACTCGACAGAACTTAACATATATCCTGACTCCGTAAGGCCCCCTACATCTCTGCAGCCGAGAGAGAGTACATAGTGTCCCCTCATAAGTCCACCTGTGAAGAAACAAATAAGAACCAGAACCACAAAAGAGAAAAAGGGGGAAGGGGGGGGCAGGCAGACGAAGGACGGGGCCCAAACCACGTCTAGCGATCCGGGTGTCTCCGGAGCCCGCTTCCACCCCGCCCACGATGGCGGTCCAGATTCCTCTCGGGTGCGTCCCCGCCCCGCTCCCGGACCCACCGAGGACGTCTAGGAGCCCTCTGTGGCAGCGGGGGCGGCATGCTGAATTCTAACCAATCCGGGATCGGGAAGGCCTCCAGACCCAAAAAGATAAACATTCCGGGCAGGTCCGCCTTACTACGCAGAGTAAAAACAGAATTGTCCTTGCGGATTATGAGGTGGAACGGGTGACCCCATTTGTAGGAGGCCCCTATTTCTCGCAACTTATCGAGCAGAGGTCGGAGCATTCTTCTCATCTGCAGAGTGCGGCGCGATACGTCAGGTAAGATCGTGATCTGGGAGCCCCTCCACTCCAATCTGCCTCTTTCCCAGGCCCTGCGCAGGATGTCTTCCTTGACAGTGAAAAAATGGATCCTACACAGGACGTCTCTGGGGGCCTGTGGATCTCCGGCCGGGCGGCCCGCCACTCTGTGGATCCGATCGATAATTACTTCCGCATCCAGTGGTCTCTCTAACAGGGAGTTAAATAGTTCAGTTGCTGAAGAACGCAGTGCCTCCGTTCGGACCGACTCAGGGATGCCACGGATCTTAATGTTATTGCGTCTATTTCTATTTTCCTGGTCGTCCACTTGAAGCCGGAGCTCATTTGTTGGTGGTGTACTTCTTGCATTCTTTCTAGGTTGGAGAGCCTAGCCTCATGGTCCCCACGAGAGTCCTCAAGGGTGGCAACTTTGGTTTCTAAGGCAGACGATTTTTGCTGTATATCTTCAATTTCCCTGCGCAACGCTCTCTCAATTCTGGTAGCCACCGCCTCCAGGTCCGCTCTGAGCTCTGATTTTGTCGGCAGGTATTGAAGAATAGCACGGAGGTTATGATCGATGGCTGGAGTTGCGGGCTGTTGATCAGCAAAAAGGTATCCTGAAGGTGACCCCGGTGAAGAGCCGGCACAGGAAACATCCATATGTCGGGGGGGGGGGGGGGGCTCAAGTCGACCTCCCCTGGGACTCCGCCCCTTCTCTGCCCAGATGAGGAACCGCCTGCAGAGCCGGTATTAGACCCACACGACCAGTCCAAATCGATGGTTTTAAAGCTCTGTAAGTGCCCTGGATGGGGACTGTTGACATCACCCGTGTTGGCCGGGACTGAGTGGACCTCCGCACTAATCATTCTACCCACAGGGGTAAAGGTAGCTGCCTTAATATTAGGGTCATTGCGCTCCCTTGTGTGGCATGGGGAGTTCCTCCTTAAGTCTGCTGGTGACCTGGATTCATGTGGGGATGCTGGCTGCCCACCGTCCCCAGCACTTTCCCTCTCCCAGCAGGGACCCACCAGGGATTCAGCCGCCTGTGTAGCCAGTCCGCCCCCGCCTCTGGCCTCATAAGTGTGCTCGGCATCATAGGGGGACAAGCAGCCGTCTGCCTCTCGTCCTTGCAGCGCGGCTGTCACTGTCTGTCCCTCCTGCGCCCCGCAGCCCCTCCCTTCACTCCCGCAGCTCACCTCCGAGCTGCTGCTGACATCACTCCCCGAGGCCTCCTCTTCAGAGCCGCCTCGAGACACGGTGACGGCCGGCCGCCTCCGCACTTCACTGCTCCTCTGCTCTTCGCGGGCACCTTCCCGCCCCGCGCCGGACCGCGATCCTCTGGCCTCGGCAGCGCTCCGGTCCACCGCGTCACCAATCTCTCCAGCCGTGTGCAAGGTGGGTCCCGGCTCTCTCCCCGCGTCGATCACTCCCTGGGATTTGTCGGGGGATAACTCTGCATGCTCTTTAGTTTCTTTCTGCCCACCACGATAAGCATGTGGTGGGACCGGTGCCATCTTGCTGGGAGGAACCGCTGGCCCCAACTGGGCTTTGGGCATGAAAAAACTGCCGATGGTGGGCTTAGGGGGTCTCTTGACGCTGCCCCCCGTCTTCCTCTTCCTGTTGCCCCTCATCTGGCCGAACGGGGCAAATTGTGGGGTGCGAGATCAACTGTAATGACCAGGGCTAGTCGGGAGCTCTCCTAAACGTGCCTTCACCCAGCTTTAGTCGCCCCTGGCCCTGCGGCTACAAGCCGTCATAGCCTAGGGCCACGGCTCTTGTGCGCCCCCCTGGGCTTTGGGGAGGCAGGTAATTTGGGGGGCCAGAGGTTAATGGCAAGTCACCCACTAGCCGCAGGTGACTTGCCAGACCCCCGAGCCTTGTGAACTGGTATAGGGGTCACATGGACCCCTTATCAGTTCACAAAGGGTTAAAAGTAAAAAAAACACACAGACACACTTTTTAAAAAATATCTTTATTAAAAAAAAAATGTTTTTTAATATTTTTTTTAATACTTACCTCCCATCCATCCCTGTGTCCCACGCTGATCACTTAGGCTTCTGCTCTCCTGCTGCTGCTGGAAGCCTTTTATACCTACTGGGTTACAGGTAAGAAAGGGTTAATTAAAAAAAAATGACATAGGGTCCCCCCTCGAAGGGAGGGGGACCCCATTTTTTTTTTGGATTTTTAAGGGTTAAAACCCCCCTACCCAGCGTAACTAGCCTGTGACCAGCTATGGGGGCTTGTAGAACAGGGCGCAGGGGCCAGCTTTAGTGGCCCCTGGCCCTGCGGCTACAAGCCGTCATAGCCTAGGGCCACGGCTCTTCTGCCCTCTCCCCCCCCCCCCTGGGCTTTGGGGAGGCAGATAATTTGGGGGCCAGGGGTTAATGGCAAGTCACCCGCTTGCCGCAGGTGACTTGCCAGACCCCCGAGCCCTGTGAACTGGTATAAGGGGTCTCATGGACCCCTTACCAGTTCACAAAGGGTTAACAGTATTAAAAAAAAGACACACACAAGTTTTTGTAAAAGTTTATTAAAAAAAAAAAAAAAAAATGTTACCTTTACTCACCTCTGATCTTCAGATGCAGTGTCCCGCGGCGATCTGATGCAGGTGACAGCTGGGCAGAGAAGGGGGGAGGCAGGCTATCGGAAGATCGCCTACCTCCCTCCTTCTCTGCCCAGCCGTCACCGGCATCTGACAGGAGAACTGCCGGGTGCCCCGATGACACCCGGCGGTGACGTCGTTAAAATCCAAGATGGCGGCCACCATCGGAAGCTGCAGCGGAGGGAGGGCTGTTATGCCCCCCCTGCAGCCGGAGGAGCCCCAATCGGCGATCGGAGCCCCGCTGGCTGAAGAGGAGACCCGGCCGGATCAAACAAGGGGTCAGGTAAGTGCCTTTTTTTTAACTTTTTTTACTGTGATTGGGGAATGCCAGGCACGTAAAATTTACGTGGCTGGCACTTAAGTGGCGGAGAGGCAACCACGTAAATTTTACATGGCTGCCATTTAAAGGGTTAAAGGGACTGTAAAACACCAATATTAAGGCAGCTAGCATCTCGCCTAATGCCTGTCCCAAGTGCCTCCCCTCCATTTCCTGCAGCACCAGAAAGAAGCCATGGAAAGGTTCCAAAGGTATAATTACAGAGCTGTAAGCTTAACATCCATTGTGGGAAAATTTGAGGAGGGACTGCCTACATACTGTAACTGTCAGCCAGCACAGTGTTCCTAAGGACAGAAGCTGCCAGACTAACCTGATTGACTTCTATGAGGAGGTGAGTAAAAGCATGGGTGGCTATAGATATAGTTTTTCTGGCTTTTGCAAAATCATTTGACACTGTCCCTCATAGATGGTTATTGGAGAAATTGAGGTCATAAGGGTTAGAAAAATACCATTTTGTGAGTACTCACCTGTAAAATGGGTATTACGAATATGTCACACACCCCGCTTCCAAATATTCATGACACTTGGGAAAACGGCCTGTAGAGGGCGATCTTGCAGAGATGACATGAAAAAAAGGAGCCCCTCCTGGTCCATAAGTACCTGGGACCTCCCACTCATTCCCCAGTCATAAGATAGCAGAGAGGAACCAGGAAGAGCCAAATCAATTGATGTATTTGAAAAATAAGATACACCATATAAAGGATCCCTAGAACAAAAAAGGGCGGGGGAAGTGGGGTGTGTGACATACTCGTAATACCCATTTTACAGGTGAGTACTCACAAAATGGTATTATTCCTAGTATGTCACACACCCCGCTTCCAAATATTCATGACACCCTAAAAAGGTTGGGGATCCAACCAAGGAATAAATGCATAACTTAAATGACTGCAGCTTGCAGAATTTTGCGGCCAAAAGCAGCATCCGCTGAGGCCCGCACATTAACCTTGTAAAATTTAGAAAAAGTATGCACAGAAGACCAAGTTGCAGCCTTGCAAACGTGTTCAACAGAAGCCTGGTGCTGAAAAGCCCAAGAAGCCCCAACAGCACGAGTAGAATGAGCAGTAACCCGAAAAGGGGGAACTTTCCCCTTAGCAGAATAGGCCCCAATAATGGCCTGACGTATCCATTTACTAATGGAGGGCTTGGCAGGTGCCAAACCCCTCCTAGGTCCGGAGGGCACAACAAAAAAGGCATCCGTCTTACGGAAGGCCGAAGTAGTCACCAAATAATATTTAACGCAACGGACTACATCCAAAGAATGTAAAACCCTTTCCTTGTCACTACTAGGCTTAGGGCACAAGGAAGGAAGAACAATGTCCTGGTTTAGATTAAAGGCAGAAACCACTTTAGGAAGGAAATCCGGTTTAAAACGGAAAACCACCTTGTCTTGATGCCTCTCAAAGTAAGGGGCTTGAATAGACAAGGCCGCTAACTCTGAAACCCGGCGGACAGAAGTAATAGCAACCAAAAAGGCAACCTTCTGAGTAAGAATAGGAAGAGGAATATCCTGCAACGGCTCAAAAGGAGCAGCCTACATAGCTGAAAGCACCAAGTTAAGGTCCCAAACTGGAAGTAAGGGCTTTCTAGGAGACCGCACATGCGTGACCCCCTGGAAAAAGGTCTTAACCAAAGGATGAAGAGCCAATGACCTTTGAAAGAAAATTGCCAAGGCAGAGACTTGCCCTTTCAAAGTACCAATCTGGAATCCCATATCCAGACCCCGTTGCAGAAACTCCAAAATCCAAATCACCGGATCCGAAGGCATCCGGGACCTGAAAAATCTGGGAGGAGGCCGGAACTCGAATTTCAGTTTGTAACCGGAGGACACTACTTCCAGAATCCAATTGTCTGATACCTCTTGGACCCAGACCTGGAAGAAGAACCGCAGCCGTCCCCCCACCCGTAAGGGTGAGGGCACCTCCTCGTTGCTGGGCAGGCTTGGAAGCAGACTTAGGTTTAGAACCCCAACTCTGACTTGGACGGCCGCGTCCTTTTCCTCTATTCCATGCATTCCCTCTAGGGACTGAACAGGCCGATCCTCTACCAGATCTGGACCCACGAAAGGATGGGTTAAAGGAGGCCATCCCACGAATGGAACGACGTTGTCTCTTACGCTGAGGCAATTTCCCTCCTTTAGTGACAGAATCCAATTTTTCCCCAAAGAGGCGCAATCCCAAGAAAGGGAGCGCTGTAAGTGATTTCTTGGCCACAATATCAGCCGCCCACTGGCGTAACCATACCGACCGCCGAATGGCAATTAACAAGGAGGAAGTTCTGCTGCATATGACCAAAGTATCGTCCAAAGCAGAAAGTACAAAAGACACAAACAACTCGCATCGCTTAAGAGCGGCAAACTCATCAGAGGCTGGATCAAGCCCTGAGGTATTCAATAGGTCTCTAATTACAGACCTAATAGCCACCGCCATAAATGCCGAAGCATCAACAGGCCACAAGGACGAGCCCACACTAGCAAAAGCGTGGCACACCATTTGATCAATACGCTTGTCTTCTCCATCTTTAAGAGTAGTGGATTCAGGAGAATGCAATACAGAAGAATTGGACAAACTAAGCACAGGGGCATCCACCTCTGGAGGGGATGACCAACGCTTAACTGTGTCCGCTGGAAAGGGATATTTTTTATCCCAGCCCGAGGGAATGCCAGGAAGCCGTGTAGGCTTCTCCCATTCCTTAAGAATAATATCCTCAAAATGTATCTGATTAGGAAATTCTAGACGAGGCTTAGAGGCTCCAAAGAATTCCCCTTTTTGAGGAAGGACTGCTTCTGGAGGAGCAATTGCCAACACTTCAAATAATTGACCAAGAGCTTTTGGGGTGTCCAAAACATCCCCCTCACCCTGCTCAACATCAGTAGCCAAAAACTGCTGATCATCAGAAATATCAGACACCTCAAATAATTCTCCTTCCTCGAGCAGAGAATAGTCAGACCAATCAAGCAAATCACAATTGTCAAACTCCCTAGCCGGAACGGCTGGAGTCAAATGTTTCCTTTTAGCTGGGGCCTTCCTGGCCGCAGAGGTAGAAATAAATTTTTCAATGTGAGCCAGTCTGGCACATACATCAGAAAGCGACTCTCCACCCATGACAACATCACTGGGGGTACGGACAAGACACGGTGGGGTAGGAGAAGAGGCAGGAGCCACAGACCCTGAAGCCTGGGCCCCTGTCTGCTGCATTATAGTCAATTGTGCACAAGGGATGCAAAGAAACGCGTTATCCCCTACAAGGGATGCCCCACATTCTAAACACTGCCGAGTCTGTCCCGAGGGAACTGAAAGCCCAGTATCCTGAGATGCCTCCATATGGTGTTTGTTTAAATACTTTATTATTTATAGTCGCAAAGTTTATATGGGATTTACGCAATGAGCTACCTGGGATGCCCCTTGAAAGTCCCAGGTGGGAGGATTTGATTAAGTATTAATAATATAATAACCCCCTACAAATAAGGGCTAAGGACCAGGAGAAACCCCTTCTATGAAGAGTTTCCAACTGAAATAAGGAAATACACAGTCACCATAAGCACCACTACATAAACGAGCATAACAACTCAGCGCGCACAGCGAGAGAGGAAATGGCCCGAAAAGAAGCGACGCCGACTAGCTCACACGCAAGCCGAGCTAAGGGAAACACGGAGGGCGGGCCCGACAGAGCACGTCAATGGGCTCTGAGCCATAGAGGCATAATAGAGTGGGGGCGGAAGGAGACGCCGCATGCCAAGCCCCGCCCACCTCCGGATCCAGCACGCTGTTAAAAAAAAAGGAGGGAAATACAAAAAGATCCCTCTGCATGCAGAACCCTTCACCAAAAAGGTATGCAATACACAAAACATCCTATTTCCAAATGCAGCCCCCTCCTTTTCACCCCTGCAGGGCCCAGGAGAACAAAGGAGAGAGGTACAGGAAAAGCACCCATAAGGCACAAGGGGAATTAAAGGGACGGGGCATCCCATGCCGGGGAACACCAACCCGGATACCGCCTACCCGTTATTTGAGGTCTCACGGAGGGGCAAGCCCCAAGTACACCCAAGGGTGTATCTACCCTTGCCCGAGCCTTTCAGCCAAGGCTGGGAGGCATATAGTAACTATTACAAAATATAAAAGAGGTTCAGGCAGAAATAGAAAAAGGCAGGGAGTAATCCCGGCTACCTGCAGAAAGGAGAGTCATCTTCTGAATGCTTCGCCGACTGCAGAGACGAAAAATTGGGGAATGAGTGGGAGGTACTTATGGACCAGGAGGGGCTCCTTTTTTTCATGTCATCTCTGCAAGATCGCCCTCTACAGGCCGTTTTCCCAAGTGTCATGAATATTTGGAAGCGGGGTGTGTGACATACTAGGAATATACAGTTTGTTACTGGATTGAAAACTGGTTGAAGGATCGTTTGCTGAGAGTTGTGGTTAATGATACCTACTCTGAATGGTTACCAGTTGTAAGCGGTGTACCCAAGGGTTCAGTTCTGGGCCCATTCTTATTCAACTTGTTTATAAATGATTCAGAAGATGGAATTAAAGACACTGTCTCTATTTTTGCAGATGACACCAAGATACATGTATGTAGCACAAGATGTTGACAAGCTTCAGCTGACTTGGACACTTGGAGTGTCTGGGCATCCACATGGCAAATAAAGGTTCCCTTTGTGTTCTCGGTGAAAGAGAGCACAGTAAACCACAGTGGCCCCACAGTCATCTCTGACCACAGTAGAGTATGTTCAAGACTCATAAAGCTGCACCATAATATGCATTTCCCAGCTCAGCCACGACCCAGAAATTGGAGCAAAGAAAGCAGCTTTGCTTAGAATCCATGAGGTATTTATATATAATCTGAGATATTGAGATGCTTTGACAAAGCTTCATTTATGATCTTCCCAATCCCTTAAAACTGCAGAAAAAAAAGTTGTTAAAAAATGTCCCCAAAAAGCCCCTGCACTTGCAATGGGGCATTTTTAGAGTTGAAGTACATAATTTTCCAATGAGGTAAGGATAGTTTTTAAACGTTTGGAAATGTTAACACCTGCAGAAAAATGATTGTGGCATTTTCTTCACTGTCACGGTCACTGTTGTTTCTAAACTCTAACATTAAGCATTAGGGTCAATTCAGCACCATGCAAGTTTTGGAACAAAAAATTTGCATCGGGGGGCCTGGTCTGACTATGGCCGCGTGAGGCAGCAATTTGGAGAGCTCTGCGACTAACTGACCAAAGACACCCTAAGTTGAGCCATTGGGGCTATTAAATAATATGGCCAAGAAGAAGAGGACTCGGGCGACTGCTGGCAGCCCTCAGACTGGCGGGATCTGGCAATTTCTCTCCCCCGGGGACTCCTCTGTCCGGGTGAGAGGAAGTCCCAAGATGGTGGCGAATGCGAGGCGAGGGGGTGAGAGAAGCCCCAAAGAGGAAACGGCAGCCCCTCGAGCAACCAGCGGCTGCAGCGACAACCCAGCCTCCCACCCGATGCCCCGACGCTCAGAAGAGGAGCAACTGAAGTTACCTGGAGGCTTCCCGCCTCTGGAAGCAACGAGCGGCGACAATGGCGGCGGGCTGTGAGCTGGCAGCTCCCGGCAAGGACCGCAGACGCGACGAGGAGAGAGGTGAGGGGGCGAAGGAGGATGGAGAGGCAGCGGACGCTGCAAGTAAGTCCGGGCGGCACCTGCCTGTGATCTCAGAGGCGGATGTGGCAGGGGGGCCGGAGCGAGAGGGAGCGGGCCGACCGCACACAGACATCAGAGACCTCCCGCCTCGCGTGAATAAGAGGCGGGAGGAAATCATTTAAGCACACCTGCTCCCTTCCACTGCCGCAGCATCCTGGCAGACAGGCGGACCCCTGGCGGCATCTTCAGAAATACTGGAGGGGGACCTGGACAAACACTCCCCCAACAGGGCAAGCAGAATCCCCACATGCCCTGCCAGAGCCTTGGGAGGGAGTGGGTGACAGAATAGAAAGCCCCTGACACTCGCCTCACCCATGAAGTGAGCCCTCTCCTGCATGGTCCTGGGCTGACTCAGAAGAGTTACCCCACCATCTCCTTTTCTCCCCGAAGCAAACAAGACTGAAGTGTGCCAATTACACACCTTTCTTCAAAAAGGAGCACCAATATCAATATGGATACAAAATTCTTTATTATGAATAAGGATATACTATTAAAATACACAAAAACACACTGGACAATTAAAATCACATGGATGACCCCATGTGTGTCAAACCCTAAGGGGAACAATGCATCAAAAGACCCTATGTGCGCTTATTAGATCCTATTATAACAGTTATTTTATGCCGGCATAAAAATTATATGTGTAAACCCTCAAAGTGTACAACCTCTAATAAATATCAACTCTTAACAACAATACCTCATATGTGAAAATGAATAAAAAACTAAATTCCACAAAAAATATATTGGCAGACTCGCCCAGTTCAAACATTTATAAGTGAATTCTTTTCTCCCAGGAGCACGAGGGAAACCGCCAAGTAGTGGCAGCCCGGTTTAGGTCAACAGCGGAGCCGACCCGGAGGGGCAATCCACGACCCCAGGATACCACCCCCCCCCAGGCTCGCCCCCGGATATCTGGGCTCTCAAAGAGGGCCCCTCCTCCCATCCTCCCGGATCTCACCTACTGAGTTCTCCTTATCCCCTCACAGAGCGACAGAAGCCCATCCGAGTGGCTGGGCTGTGTTATTGCAGGCGACCCGACGGGGCCGGTCCGGTCGGGAGCACCCCCTGGCCGATGTATGTGACACTCGGAGGCTGAGAGTTGACCTACCAGCGGGGAATCATACACTGCGGCTCCCCCCGCATCCTGAAGCCGGTGTTGTTCCTCCCTCCCGTGGGATTGATGACCCTCCCTCCTGAGGCGGCGGGTCTTAACTGGCCGGATCCACGACATGCAAGCCCACCACTGTCTGGGACCAGTTCCTCCACTCCTGAAGGTCCAGGATTAGCTGCGTTGGTTCCTTCTGCACAACACGACGTTGAGGTTCTTCTGAGATTTTTACCCTCAAGGAAGGACTTTGAGAACTACACCAATAGGATGGAAACAGTATTCAGAAGGGAGATGAAGTAACAAAATCAGTTGCCAACAGACAGAGTCCAAGTTCTGGAACAAACTCAGATCTCCACAGACCAGCGCTTGACATCCCTGGAGCGGGCGAATGCTACCCTTGAGAGAGCGCAGACTGCTTCAGCACGACAAACCGCCAAGATATTACTCCATCTCGATGACATGGAAAATAGGCGAAGGCGCAACAACATCCGCATTCGTGGCCTCCCTGAATCACCTGGTAACGGCAACCTTGAAGAGGTTGCCACCGCCATCTTTAACGAGCTGCTGGACCGTCCCCTAAGCAACAACATTGAAATAGATAGAATACACAGGGCGCCGGGGTCGCGGCCATTGAACTCATCCAAGCCCAGGGACATCATATGCCGAGTCCACTACTACAAAATCAAGGAGGAAATACTAAAGAAGGCATGGGACAGGGGCCCCTTCTCCTACCGTGGTGCCCCGATCACGCTCCTACCCGACCTAGCAAGACGCACCCTCCAGATGAGGCGAGCTCTCAAGCCGCTCCTGAAGGTCATCAAGTCCACAGGGGCTACTTACAGATGGGGCCACCTGTTCCACCTAGTGGTCACTAGAGGTGGCTGCCCTTTTGTCCTGCGATCACCTTCCCAACTCCCTGATCTCTTTGCCTTCATGGACTCACCTGCTGTCCCTGTGGAAGACTGGCTCTCTCCAGATCTTGGTTTTGAAGCGGAGAAACCCCTGGGCGGAGGCGCAATGACCAGTGACCGTGTAGCCCCCGCGGCCTCAACGAATGAAGAGGTGGACCCCGGAATCCGGGCCCGCGAAACTAAGCATCCTGAGTTATTTTTCTAACTGACGTTTTTGTATTTTCGCTCCCTGCTGACCTGGTACCCCCTTTTTGGGGTGCGTAACCGCCTCTCGTGTCCTTGTTGACCTGGTCTGCCGCGGCCCCGTCTCCTCCCTTGGTTCCCAGAGGAACCTGAGCGATGACCGCTTTGAGCTCGCTACATGGGTGGGGGTGGCGGTCGGCCCGTGCGACATCCCACACGAGTGAGTTCGACTTGGGTGCACTTGCGGGGGTCGGGTCACCTGCCTCCGGGCCGGGGGTCGGCGCCCTGCGCTACCGGAGGTGGACTGCATTCAGGCGGGGACCGGCAGCCGGGGGGGCGTTGTTCCACTGAGCGGGGGCTACTTCTGCTGCACCGGTCTAGGCTCGACCATGTTATTGTTGTTTTTATCCGGGTTAATAGGGACGAATGTTACGGTTCATATCGTTATTAGTTGTGTTCTTGTGGTTTCAGGTCTTGCTAATAATAATGGTTATATAGATGTTCTGAGCGTGACCTAGGTTTGGTCACATGTCCAGTGTAAACAGTGTAACTAGCACTGAGGCGCTGGCAGAATTACTGGTCGTGGTGCCAGCCCGGCGCCCAGAGTGGGGGACCCCTCTACAAGGGGGGTACCCCGCTCTGGACCGCGGTGGGACCCATGGTGCTGTTTATGCTTATATCTGCTACTCTGGTAGCTTACGTCCCCAATGGCCACTTTCACAGACCTCAAGGAAAGCGCACCTCCCCTTTCTGGCCATAGCTCTCTACTTCCCCGACATAGGCCTACCTCCCCTACCCTATACTGGTAGAGGGGAGAGTGTAATTAGTTACGCATAGAAAAAACGTTTCTTTTTTCCTTTTTTCTCCTTCTTCCTTCCTTTCCTCTTCTCCTTCTTCTCTTCACCCCCTCATCCTCCCCCCCCCCCCCCCAGCCCCTACCAATATATCCCCTTCTGGCCCCCGTTAGCATCCTCTGGCCACATTCCCCCGCCCTCCCCGCACTTGCCTCTCTCCCTCTAGTTTCTCCCTTCACCCATACCCGTCCCTCCTGTACCCTCTCTATAAACTTTAGGGGGGACAAGAGCAGCTCCCCCAATGTCAGAACTAACAGTATGCTCCTTCAATGCGAAGGGGCTTAACGTACCCGTATTTCAAGACCAGCCGTATCCCCAAGATTCGAGACTACCCACCGTGGTTCCACTGCCCCAACCCCACAGGCAAATCAAAGGGGGTGTCGATTGCTCTCCATAAATCTCTCCCTCACAAGATCCTCGAATCCAAGGTAGACCCTCTGGGTAGGTTCCTCTTTCTTAAACTTAAATTCTTCACTAGAACATACACGGTGGCAAACATCTATGCCCCTAATACTGACCAAGCCAATTCTTGCATAAAAGTATTACACCTTATTGAGAACTTCACTGAGGGGGTCCTACTCATTGGGGGAGATCTTAATATTCCTCACAATCCCTCCCTTGACACCTCCTCAGCTGGTGGACGTATGGAGAGTGTTCAACGGCTCTAAAAGAGACTACTCCTTCTACTCACATACTGCCAATTCATACAGCAGGATAGACTACCTTCTGATTAGCCATCATGCCTTGGACTGTGTGGATCGGCCCAATAGTGTGGTCCGACCATGCTCCAATATACATGTCGATCCTCCTCCGGGGTCTTTCTCCAACTTGTTGGTCGTGGCGCCTCAACTATACCTTGCTTGACGATGCAGTCTGTTCCTCCGCCATTGAGACAACTATCAGTAACTTCTTCAGGGACCACAAAAGGATACCACCCCTCTACCCTTTCAGTGGGAGGCACTGAAGTGTGTCATCAGGTGGGAACTTATTAAACAAGAGGCTAAAGAGAGAGCGCACCTTATTAGTAACCCAGACCCTTCAGCAGATCCACACTCTGGAAGATCACAAAGCCAACCCTACAAACACCACTTGACTTGGACTAATGAATGCCAGGGAGAAGCTCCATAAATTGTATAACCAATCATACATGCGATACATGGACAGAGGTAGAGCCTACCTGTATGAATCGGCCAACAAATGTGGGTGTCTACTGGCAAGAGCCCTGCACTCGAGGTCGCTAGCAACGTACATTCCCAACCTGAAACGGCATAATGGCGGTGTAGCACAGACCCCATCTGAAATTGCAGGGGCTTTTAAACGATTATTATACCTCCCTGTATAACTTACAGAGTCATTCTTCACACCCATGCCCGCCTGCCACCCCCAACGAAATAGCTGATTATTTAGCCGCTACCCCTCTTCCCTCTATCCCCACGCTAGAGGTCACAAACTTGGAAAAGCCCTTTTCAGAATAGGAGGTAACGTGGGCGATAAAAGTGTTGCCGTCAGGTAAATGCCCGGGTCCAGACAGTTACTCCCCCAAATATTATTAACATTTTGGTTTGCGTCTAATCCCTTTTCTGACTAAGACCATTAACGCAATCAGTGAGGAATGCCCCTTTCCCAAGCAATCCCTGGAAGCAACGATTTCGGTTATACCCAAACCATGCAAAGATATCGCTCTCTGTAGCAGCTACAGACCCATCTCCCTGATCAATGTCGATCTGAAAATCTATGCTAAGATCATCTCCTTGAGGCTCCAGCCGTTGCTACCCGACTTGATACATCTAGACCAGGTGGGGGTTGTTCCAGGTAGAGAGGCTAGGGACAATACCAATAAAGTGTTTAATTTAATCTCTTATGTTACTTTATTAAAGACCCCGGGATGCCTTCTGTCATGTGATGCGGAGAAGGCTTTCGACAGGGTTAACAGGTCATTAATGAAAGCCTCCCTTTAACAAATTGGTATTGGCCCTAACCTTCTTTCTAAAATCCTTTCCCTATACACTGCCCCGTCAGCAAAAGTTAGAGCCAACGGCCTTCTCTCCTCTTCATTTCCAATCAGCAACAGGACTCGACAGGGTTGCCCCGTCTCCCCTCCTTTATGTTATCACTATGGAGCACTTGGCCATTGCTATAAGAAACAACCCCAGCATACAGGGAATACAGATAGCTGACCGACAATATAAGGCCTCATTATTTGCAGATGACCTTTTACTACATTTATCCTTTCCATTAATATCGTTCCCATCAGTGCTAGCAGAATTCAACCGCTTTAGCCAGGTAAGAAATTTCAAAATTAACTACTCTAAATCGTAAGCCCTCAATCTCTCACTATCCCCAGGATAAAGTAAACAGTTAGAGCTCAATTTCCCCTTTAAGTGGCAGCTCCACTCAATTAAGTACCTAGGCGTTCAAATCCCAACCGACCTGTCCAAGATATACAAGTTGAATTACAAGCTCCTATCTACTAAAACACTGGCCAACCTAGGTTCCTATGCAAATAAACCATTCTCCTGGTTTGGAAGGATTAATATATTAAAGATGGACATATTACCGAAATTTCTATATCTCTTCCAGACGGCCCGATAAACCCCCCCAGTATGTTTTTCCGTAAGTTGAAGTCTGCGTTCTCCAAATTCGTGTGGGGAGCCGCAAGACCAAAAATTCGCCTGTCCACTCTTTTCAGGAGTAAATCGGAGGGAGGGGCAGGTCTCTCTGATCTAAAACTGTACCACGCAGCTGCCGTTCTGCAGTGAGTGATAGATTGGTCTCCTAAAAGTGACTGCAAACTCTGGGTGCAGATGGAGGAGGCACTCTCACCATTTAACCTTGCGGCTATAGCATGGGCCGCTCCTCTCTCCAGGCTCCAGAAGGCAGCCACCCCTTTCCTCACACGGCACTTCCTGGGAATATGGGACCCCCCTTTCAAGCAAATGCGGAGTAGCACATAGGCCAGGCCCCCTTACTCCCCTATTCGGTAATCCTGCCTTTGAACCAGGGATGCTCTCTAGCAGTTTCCTTATTTGGGAAGCCTCCTCAAAGATTACACTTGGACATATACTTTCATCAGGGAAGATCCCTTCCCTTGAGGATCTCAAAAGGGAGGCAGGGGGTGGCCATGTCTCCTGGCTGCTACATAGGCAACTCAGGGCTTTTATTACAGCGAACAACATAATGGAGACTTTCCGACTCCAGGTATCAGTATTTGAGACCCTAGCCACACAAATGCCCCCCCCCCCACGTTTATTGATAAATGGGAGAAAGAGCCTGGACACGGACCTCGTCAAAATCTACGCCTGTACCCACAGTCTGTCCTCTGATTGTGCCAATCAGGAACGGAACTACAAGGTTCTTTCCAGATGGTATAGATGCCCAGTGGAAATTAATAGGTTTGCACCGTCCCAATCAGACAGGTGTTGGAGGTGTCACCTGGCAGAAGGGAATATGACTCATATCTGGTGGGGATGCCCAGGGGTCAAAGCTTTGAGGGACCACATTTTAACCATCTACCAATATGTCTCGGGGATTAAGAAAGCCAACACACCTCAGATGGCCCTCCTATCGCTCTTACCGGGCTCATTGTCTGCCCTTAAGAAAGGAGTCCTGCAACACTTTTTAGCAGCTATGAGAGCAATAATCCCCAGAAATTGGAAATCGCAGGTGGTGCCCACTTTGATGGAATGGATTCAAGAGCTTGAGTGGATTCGCCATATGGAGGAGTTGACATCTACCATGAAGGGTACCCAAGAACTCTTCCTAGTCTTGATCCAGTTGGATCACGTTCCCGGATTCCCAACTCCCATCCATGCTCTGACTGGATAATTCAAAGAATGCTCACTGCTTAGACACCTGTTCCCGGCTAGGGTACATACTAGTCACTACTACCTGGGGCGAATGTCGGGGAAATAGATCACTCCCAACCTCTCCTTGTATTCTCCTGCTCTCCATCCCCTCTCACTTCCTGGTCAGCACCTGGCCCCCCCCCGCTTTGGGATGCCAATCTGTATGCTATAAACTTGGTCCTTGACTCATACCCAGCGCTGAGGGGACTGATCCATCCACCGCCCATGAGGGTCTGGGAATCCGCCCCCACGAAGAGTGGGAAGCCCTGCGTGGCTGGCGGCTACTAATTCAGGGGCCCCGGTGTGGGCTAATGCATGCTGATCAGGACATAAGGTTTGATGTCTCAGTTTTGTGACTTCTTGTACGAAGTGATGTAATGCCTTGTTCCCCTCCCCCCCCCCATTCCCATCCATTCTGTTCCCACCCCTTATCCTTTATTGTTGTAAATTTCAAAAATCAATAAAAGCCGATTTTACTAAAAAACTTGCATCAACTCTGACATGGAAAATATTCAGGTGGTGAGTGATTAGCACCCAAAAATGTTCCACATCACAGAATTAACATTCAAGTTTTCTACACCTGGCATTAGTGTTTCTTGCTTCAGAGGAAGTAAAATGAATTACAGCATGTAAGTTAAAGGAACTCTGGGTTTTGGTCCTTTCCCCAGGGGCACCCCGATTGTGGGTGCCCCGCTGTGTGAAACCCCCCATATCGCCTGAACCCAGCTCACCTCTTCCCGTTCCCATCGCACGCCTAAGAGCAGCGGCTCTGACGGCCGCATCCTCCGCCTCCCTCTGACAGGGAACATGCCAGTGCCGGCCATTAACAAGGGAGGCAGAGGATGCGGTTGTCAGAGCTGCTGCTGCTCTTAGGCGCACCATGGGAATGGGAAGAGGTGAGCTGGGCTAGGGCGATCTGGGGGGTTTCACACAGCGATTGGGGTGTCCCCGGGGAAAGGACCAAAAGCCAGGATAGTCCAAAATATGGACTATCCTGGGTTTTGGTCCACTTTAAGACATTTTTCATTGAAAAAGGCAGTATACTTTAGTTAAAAATTGAAAACAAAACATCCCCACCAACCCCCCTAAGCCAACCAGTCCTGGCACAAGGTATAAGGGCTGATAACTCATGGCTCAGCCCCTATTCCCTTCAGGCTGGGTTCATCATACCGATGGACACCAGGTTCTTCTGCACACCAGGTGCCCCAAGAGAAGGTGCAGGTATTCGATGACAGTCAGCCACTGGCCCCCCTACCCTGTGATCTAGTATACAGGTCTCCTGGACCCCTTACCAGTTCACCAAAAGTAGCAGAAAAAAACACACAAAATATATTTATTATTCTAAATGGGGCTCCTTACAGGATTATGTCATCTTCATCTTGAAATGTTTGGTCCATGGCATCTCCATCTATCACTGCAGTGTCTGCAATGCTGGGGGCGGTATCTCCCCCCCCCCCCCCACCATGTTACTGAATACAACACTGGATGGAAGGGTAAGAAGGGGGATTTCCTGGAGTATCCTGCACCATGTGCCTCCCCTCCAGTGATGTCAATGTCCGCCCCTGTGGTATAAAAGCTTTGCTCCCCAACTCCTGACATGATCCTTAGCTGAATTCTAAATAGATTGTGAATTCTAAATAGATTCCTTTCTATTCGTATGTAATGCCTGCTGGGTCCCCCTTTATCGTCAATCTTGCTGTGCAAATGTACGTGCATTAGCTTCATAGTGCGCCTGTCCCTCCACATCCATGTGCATTAACCTATAACCTGAATGACATCTTTGCACCTAGAGGTGATTGGAGGATAACTCCTGGATTCCCCTCAAGGACCCGATGGGCAAGGATGGTGTGGTAGGCAGGAATTAGGTTGTGTTCAGGACACACTCTTTGTGTTTTCTACTCCAAAAGGTATGAATAAGAGCCCAGACGGTCGTTGGACTGAGCTCTTAAATTAGGATAAACAAAGATGAAATAGATACTAGTGCCAGCATGTTTTAGGAGGAAGGGGTACCTGTTTCTGAGATTGATATTGCGCTTGCATAATTTAAAGACAGTCAGCATGTCGGGATGAGGTAGGTGTAGTTAAATTTAGAATAATATTTTTGTGTTTTTTTGTACTACTTTTACATTGGTAAGGGGTTTAAAGCACCCCTATACCAGTTCAAACAGCAGAAGGGTTGCTATCCACTGGCCCAACATACTGGCGGGCGACTTACTGCCTTATTCCCTGCACTCCCAATGGCCTGGGGGTGTGGATGAGCCCAATGCCCCTCAGCATGAGCCTTTTGCTCAGCGCCGTATAACAAAGGGCATAAAGGCATAGGGCAAGACACTTCCACTAAAGCATTAATCAGTAAACAAATGGCTCCCCTCTCCAAAAGTTCACCGGCCTGCCACACCAAGGGACTCGTTCGGCCCTTGAGCCCTGGATTACTTCTGGTCCGACCTCTTCTACATTCCCCTAGCCATTGGGAGTGTGGGTTATGAGGCAAGGGAGTTCAACAAGCCACCCTTGGGTATTTTGGCTTGATGGTTTACCATCCTTTCTACCATTTAAAGTGGTATAGGGGGTCCTTTGGACTGCTTAAATGTTCAAAGGTATGCAAATTTGAAAAAATAAAACACCACAAAAAATGTTTTATTATTCTAATTTTAACTATACACCCAAAGTCACCATTTTCTGAGATGAGGATGACACATGGCAGGTCTGAATCTAATCACCCCCTCCCCCCACTTTTCTTTCAGCTGGGATCATAGGGCAACAGAACCTCTGGTATATGTACTACCCAGAAGCGGCCTCAAATCGCCTGGGGCCGGTTTGGGACACCGCTACCGCTGTCTGCCACCGCTAACAGAAGAAGATCAGGGCTCAGGTAAGTTACAGTAGCCCATCAACCAGCTTTTCCGTGTTCAGGCTGGGTGCTGAACTCGAACACAGACTTCTGACTGAAGTCCGTGTTCGGGTTTAGGAACCCGAACTTGCAAAGTTCAGTATAAACCTGAAAGCGGACCTTCACTCTAAATAAGAGTCTATCTTATATGTTTCCCACACCCTGTACATACAGATTGCTCACATTAAAAATCATCCTACCTGCATCTACTGCATTTTATAAGCCTTTAAACATCCAAGATGGCGGCTTATGGAAGCTGCCATTTTTGCAGGCAGCCTGCAAACAGGAAGTGCCTGCAAACAGGAAGTGACTGTGCTGCTCTGCATTCTGGGACTGCTGACCTTTCCCTGACCCCAGCTCTGCTCTGTCTGAGCAAAGCACAGCTATAACCCGCCCCCCTGTACCTTATCCCACTCTCCTCTCCTCAGTAAGTGTGATGCTTCTGAGTCAAAATGGCGGCGCCCGTATCCTAAATTCCCAAACAGAGTTGCAGCCCAGTGGGGGAAAGTATAATAAATTAGTGACTAAACATGTAAAATATATTAATTTTAGATGCTGAGGAATTGTTTTTTAAGAGTTTGGGCTTTTCATTAAATCAGGGTGAAGGTCCGGTTGAACTTTGTGGTTCAGGTTTGCCCATGTCTACTAACAATATACTTTAACTCACATAATCCTCTGCTGCCACCTACTGGTATAGTAGCAAGCACAGGGGTGATCGGCCTGGGAATCTATAAGATTCCCGGGCCGATCGCCTCCCTCACCGCGGGTCCGAGATCGGGATGTCCCGCGGGGTGAAACCCCCCCCAAAACCCCCAAAAAACCTTACCTTAACGGACGTGCGCGCGCCCGCCGTTTGGGAATGGCCGGCGCGGGCGCGCGCCCTGTAAGAGTGACGTGCGGGAGGCGGCGGATGCGCTGTCTTGTCCGTCGCTGTCACCCGCTTGTCTGTCGGCGGGGATTGGATGGCGCGGTCACGTGGGAGCGTGGTGAGTTTTTGGGGCTTTCTGGGGGGTTTCACACAGCGGGGCACCCCCAATCGGGGTGCCCCCACGAAGTGGACCAAAACCCAGGATAGTCAAAATCCTGGGTGTTGGTCCACTTCAAAAATTCATAAGAAAGAAATTCTTGCTGCCACCTATTGGTTGAAAAGGACTGTATAACATACTGACACATTAGTTTATTGGCACATGATAAGTGCACTTATTCACCAATACGTGCGCACTTATCTACCAATACAGCATCTAATCGGCATCCCCTATTGATACCTAATAAGTGTGTTAATTTATTTACCTAATAAGTGCACTAGTCTACTGACACCTGATAAATGTATTGATCTATTGACACCTGATAAGTGTATTGATCTACTGATGCCTGCTATGTGCAGTGATCTATTGATACCTTTTTAACATAACTCTATTAACAAACATATTATGGAAAAATTCTTAGACAAACAGGCTCATCAAAGGGCTTGTCACATAGCATAAACAAAAACAGGAAAAAGGTAAATCCTGACCAAAAGACCATTGAGTCTCCCCATGATCTGTTCTCAACAGATGAGAACTCACAAGACACTGCACTCACTCCATTACAAACTGAACTAACCAGTGCCTCAGTTAGAAAAGCCTCAATTGGCAGTGAACTCAAGGTAGACCACATGTCTTCCCTAAAACTGAAAACTTTCTACTCTAGACAATTTGAGCGGGCACATAGAATTGACCAGGAAAGGCAAAGATCAGGTCCCAGACTTTGGCCAATGGTTGCCAAATAATTCTATTACATGGACAAGGAGGGCTTACATAAAACTCAAAGAAGTTATAATAGATCGATCAATCCTGATATTTCAGGATTTTTTGTAGCTGCATCCCAAAAAGGAAGAGCATTCAGACCAGTTTGCAAATTGCTAATTGACCATGGCCTCAGATTCACTCTTATGTACCCAGCCAAACTAAAAGTCACATATGGCAATCAAACAACATTTTGAGAGGATCCCAAAAGAGCCCAAGGTGAGCTAAGAAATGATCTAGATGTGTCAGAAGACCGCCTAGCACAAGTAGTAGTGCAGCCTCTGCAGAAAACCCCACAAACAACACATGAATTATCGCTACAGCACACACGTGTCACTGCAACTATACTGGGATCATGATCCTAAAGAGACACAAGAAAAGAATAGGACGGCACCAACCCAATATCTAGTAGTTGTGGTGCCTTGCTCTGGTAGGGGCCAATTTAAACTAAATACACAGATTGGGATGCCCAAGCCCCTAACCAGAGACTTATGATGGCACTCACTGGTTAAAGTTAATATAAAGTTTATTGAGATTCCATAGTAAATCACATTAAAATACCCAATAAAAACACAAACAAACAACAATTACACAATCTGCTATGGGGGGCGCCCCTACTATTGAGAATACACCTAAAAAATGACAAACAAGACATTTAATGTTAAAGCCTGAAAAAAAACAATATATAATTTTCCTGGGAAATCCCTGGAAATCCCACAAAATAGTGCAAAATGGTCTGGCAACAGAGAGTGACAAAATCTCCAGGTAGGCTGGCACTTAAAGGGTTAAACTAACCTCCGGCGGGCATGCTGTCTGCAGTGACGCCAGAGGGCATAAAAATACAATTCTGTGATTACTCACCTTGTAGAATTGGTATTATAAGTATGCAGCCCGTCCTGCTCCAGATAATGATTCATAACAGATGGGATTACCTCTGCCAGAAGGCGCTGGACTGCAGAGACGGCAAAAAGAGGCCCCTACTGGTCGCATATATACCCGGGACCTCCCACAAATTCCCCAGTATTGAAAAGCAGTAAGGAGAACCAGGAGGAGCAAAGAATCAGTAACAACTTAACAAGGATAACAATCACCATACAGAGGATCCAAGATAATGCAAACAGGGTGGGGTGGAGCAGGACGTGCTGCATACTTATAATACCAATTCTACAGGGTGAGTATCACAGAATTGTATTATTCTAAGTATGCAGCACGTCCTGCTCCAGATAATGATTCATAACAAATGGGACATCCAATAGCAGTGTCCGTAAGTAGGGTGGGATCCCCAAAAAGCAAACAACGCGTAGTTCAAACCACTGCCGCCTGCAGAACCTTGCCAAAAACAGCATCAGCTGAGGCCCGAACATCAACCCTGTAAAACTTGGGAAAGGTATGAACAGAAGACCAGGTAGCGGCCTTACAAACTTGTTCAACAGAAGCCTGGTGCTGGAAGGCCCAGGAGGCCCCAACAGCACGAGTAGAATGAGCAGTAACACGGAAAGGAGGATCCTTTCCCCTAGCAGAATAGGCCCTAACGATAGCCTGATGGATCCACTTGCTAATAGTAGACTTAGC
This sequence comes from Gastrophryne carolinensis, assembly GCA_027917425.1. Classification (NCBI taxonomy): domain Eukaryota; kingdom Metazoa; phylum Chordata; class Amphibia; order Anura; family Microhylidae; genus Gastrophryne; species Gastrophryne carolinensis. The sequence goes on from CM051242.1 coordinate 104,836,096, forward strand.
AGGAGCCAAACCCTTCCTGGGACCCAAAGGGACCACAAACAAGGCATCAGTGTTTCTGAAAGGTGCCGTAGCCACCAAGTAGAACTTCAAGTTCATGACCACATCCAGGGAATGCAAGGCCCTCTCCATGGAATTGCCAGGATTAGGGCACAAAGAAGGAAGCACAATGTCCTGATTGAGATGGAAGGCAGAGACAACCGTAGGCAAAAAATCTGGTTTAAAGCGGAAAACCACCTTGTCCTGGTGTCTCTCAAAGTAGGGGGCCTGAATAGAAAGGGCCGCCAACTCCGAAACACGCCTGACACAGGTGATAGCCACCAAAAAGGCAACTTTATGAGTAAGAATAGACAGAGCAGCCTCCTGCACAGGCTCAAAAGGCGGGCCCTGAAGGGCCGACAAGACCAAATTCAAGTCCCAGACTGGCAACAGAGGTTTACGGGGGGGACGCACATGAGCAACCCCCTGGAAGAAGGTCTTGACCAGAGGATGCAGAGCGAAAGATCTATGGAAGAAAACAGCCAAGGCAGAAACTTGACCCTTGAGAGAGCTGAGCTGAAGTCCCATATCCAAGTCATGCTGAAGGAACTCCAGGATCCTAGGAATGGAAAACACACGACCGGGAAGGGCCTTAGACTCACACCAGTCAATGTAGGTCCGCCAAATCCTATAGTAAATGGAGGAGGAAGACTTCTTCCCAGCCCTAATCAAGGTATTGACTACAGAAGTAGAAAGCCCTTCTTCCTTCAAGATGGAGGTTTCAGCAGCCAGGCCGTCAAAGCCAGCGTTTGTAAATTGGTGTGGCAAAGCCGTCCCTGAGTGAGAAGGTCCGGGACCAGGGGCAGAGCGTATTGATCTACTGCCAACTGTACGATGTCTGCGAACCACACCTGTCTTGGCCAGCGGGGGGCCACCAGAATTGCAGGCACCCTTTCTAGAACCACATTGCGTAGAACCCTGCCCAGCAGGGGGAATGGAGGGAAGAGATACAGGAGATGGAACCCCTGCCAGGAGAGAGTCAGAGCATCCACGGCCAAGGCCAGGGGATCTTGAGACAGACAGACAAAGACTGGGAGCTTGTGATTGTGGCGAAATGCAAACAGATCCCCATCCGGCACCCCCCAACGGTGAGACAGGGAGCGAAAGACCTCGCTGCTCAGGGACCATTCCCCCAGGCGAGAAGTCCCCCTGCTCAGAGAGTCTGCCACCCACGGAATGTACACCGCTGAGATGCAAGGAACATTGTCCTCCACCCATGAGAGAATCTTGGACACTTCCTTGAGGGCACCCATGCTCCTGGTCCCTCCCTGATGATTGATGTAGGCAACCGCCGTCTGGTTGTCTGAACGCACCTGGACCGGCCGGCCCTGAAGGTGCGGAGTCAAATGGGCCAGGACCAGCTGGACCGCCCTTAGTTCCAGAATGTTGATAGGGGCGTGGGCCTCCTGAGGTCCCCACAGCCCCTGAAATTGTAGGGTTTTCCAGAAGCCCCCCAGTCAGTCAAACTGGCATCCATGGTGACTGTCTCCCAACAGGGGGCCAGAAATGATCTGCCCCCCAACAGGTTCCTCGAGTCCAGCCACCACGAGAGGGACTTCCAGGCTAGAGGAGAGAGAACAAAAGCCTGATCCAGGGACAAGGGGCTCTTGTCCCATACTGACAAGAGGTGGAGCTGAAGAGGTCTCATGTGAAATTGCGCATAGGGAACCGCTTCGAAGCAGGACACCATCTGTCCCACTATCTGCATCCCCTGCCGGATGGAGGGGTGAGGGCAGGACAGAAGGAAATGGACTTGAGCTTGCAGGGAGTCCACCTTCTGCTGAGGAAGAAAGATCCTGGCCTGAACCGTATCCAGATTCATGCCCAGAAAGGAAGTCACCAGAGATGGAGACAGGGAAGACTTGGGGTGATTGATCACCCAGCCGAATGACTCCAGAATGGTCACCACCCGCTGGGTATCCAGCTCCGCCTGTTGGAGAGACTGAGAAGTGATGAGAAGGTCGTTCAGATAGGGAAGAATGCCCTAAGGAGAGCCATGACACCCGCCAGCACCTTGGTGAAGACTCTGGGTGAGACCAAAGGGCAGTGCCACAAATTGGTAGTGCTGGTCCTCCAGCGCGAACCTGAGGAATCTCTGATGCCCTGGGAAGACTGGAACATGCAGGTTAGCGTCCTTGATGTCTATAGAGGACATGAAGTCCCCCAGGCGCAGGGAGCTGACAGCCGAGCGCAGAGTTTCCATGCAAAAGTGTCTTGTCCTGACAAATTTGTTGAGCAGTTTTAAACCCAGGATTGGCCTGATGGAGCCATCCCTTTTGCGCACTGTGAAGAGATTGGAATATTGTCCCTGACCTCTTTCCCAGAAAGGGACCAGACGGATGACCCCCATGTCCAGAAGGTTTTGCACAGCCAGAACCATACCCTGAGTTGCCAGGGGGTCCTGAGGCATCCGAGATCTGAGGAATCTGGAGGGCGGCCAGGCAGCGAACTCTATCTTGTAACCGGAGGACACCACCTCCAGAATCCACCGGTCTGAGACGTGTTGTCTCCAGACATGAGCGAAGAGCCTCAGCCGCCCCCCACCCGGATGGGTGAGGGCGCCCCTTCATGGCTGAGGAGGCTTGGGGGAAGACTTGGGCTTGGAACCCCAGGAAGAACCTGGACGGGCACGTCCTCTGCCCCTGCCCCAGAAGTCTCCCCTGTGTCCAGCAAAGGATACCCCTTTCCCAGACCTAGGTCCACGGTAAGAGGGGGCAAGGCACCTGAACCCCGAAAGGGCCGCGGCTGTCTCCTACGTTGAGGCAACTTACCCCCCTTTGCAAACAGGTCCAAGCGATCACCAAATAGGAGCAGCCCCTTAAAGGGGAGCCCCGTGAGAGCCTTCTTATCAGCGTTATCAGCTGCCCACTGGTGCAGCCAAACAGAGCGACGTATAGCAACCACCAAGGCAGAGGTTCTACTACACATCCTAATGGTGTCATCCAAGGCAGAAATGATATAAGCAATAAACATCTCACAATGGGACAAGGCCCTGAACTCGGCACTAGAAGTATCATCAGGGGCGCCGTCCAGCAGACCCTTGAGGAGAGTCCTAATAGCCACAGCAGTAATAGCAGAAGCACAGACAGGGCGCAAGGCAGACCCTACACAGGCAAAGGCATGGGAAGCCAGCTGGTCAATACGCCGGTCCTCACTATCCTTCAAGGTAGTGGAATCCGGGGAATGTAACACAGAGGTGTTGGACAACCCCAATACTGGAGCATCCACCTCTGGGGGGGTTGACCAACATTTAACCACGTCAGTGGGAAAAGGGTACCTTTTATCCCAGCCCTTAGGAATTCCGGGGAGCCGGCTGGGACGTTTCCATTCTTTGAGAGAACAAGAGTATTGAAATTGGCCTGTTCTGGAAATTCCAAACGTGGCTTAGCAGTATTGAACAATTTCCCCTTTTGCTTGGGAGCCACAGCAGGGAGAGAAATAGAAAGCACTTAAAAAATCTGAGTCAACAGTCTATTGGTGTCATCAGCACCCCAATGATCAGAGCCAGAGTCAGCGCCACTGTAACGCTGATCATCAGACAGCTCTGAATCCGAGAACAATTCCCCCTCCTCAAGGGGGGTATAGTCAGTCATGTCAAGAAAAACCTCAGTTTCCATAAAAACAGATGCACCAGGCGCCACATGCCCCCTCTTAGCCGGGGCCTTACAGGCCGCAGAGCTAGCAATCAACTTCTCAATGTTAGCCAGTCTAGAAGACACATCAGGGTGAGACTCCCCACTAGTATTCAGCTCACTGGGAGTACACAAACCCGCACATCATCACTTACAGGGGATGCCCCACACGCCCCACACAGCCGGGCTTGTCCCGAAGGGACCCCGAGCACAATATCTTGTGAAGCCTCCATATGGTGATTATAGTGGGCCAATTGGCCAATAGGAATTACGCTGTAAAAGCAACCTGGGATGCCCCAAAGGTCCACCAGGGAAGTGGGAGGATTTTACTGATCAGGCCTCTAATAAAGTTTTAACAAACTAATAGAGGGGACAGGACCGGGAGAAACCTCTCTACAGTTTTCCCGCCTGAAAGACACAAAAGAGTACACCCCATAAGCATACAATAAAAATACATGACAAAGACATAAGCCCGCAGGGGCACTCACGGCCCGCAGCAGGGAGTCACAGGTCAGGCCGGAGGAAGGGACCAAAATGGCGCCGGGTACCTCAAGGGGCGGGCTGCAGGGAAGAACGACGTGGAGCGCACCGCCCCATAAGCTCCGCCCAAGAAAAGCGCAAAGGCAAAATGTGTGACTAGGCCAGCCAATAGGCGCGCAGCAGCGCCTGCGGTGACGTCACCACTGACCGCGGAACGCCGCAAGGCGCGTGAGTCAGCGGCGGTAAATTTAAACCAGTACAACTGACAGCAACAGCCCGGGCGAGGAGCCCTGAAGACAGTGGTAGCAAAAAAACACCAACGAACGCGCACACACACACGCATACAACCCTCCCCGAACTAACGAGACAGCGAGGGGGGGGGGCGGTCAGCAGCAGAGACGAGGGGCGGAAGGGGCATCCCAAATCAGGCTCACCATAAGCCTGCACCGCCTACCCTTTGGTGGGGGATCGCGGTTGGAGCAATGTTTCTAAGACACCAATCAGAGGTGCAGCCTACCATCACCCGACCAGCGCAGCCAAAGCTGGGAGGCATAAGTGAAGGAATGGAACGGGTGGGAATAGTCCTACAGGGCCACGGGCTGATGAGCCCCGATCACCTGCGAATAGAGAAGCCATCATTCTTGTCCTTTGCAGCCGACTGCAGAGAAGAAACTGGGGAGTTTGTGGGAGGTCCCAGGTATATATGGGACCGGGAGGGGCCTCTTTTTGCCATCTCTGCAGTCCTCTGGCGGAGGTAATCCCATCTGTTATGAATCATTATCTAGAGCAGGACGTGCTGCATACTTAGAATAAAAGCTGTGCTCTTGTGCAGGCTGGGGATGCGGCCACAAGTGGAAGACACACTCTGCACCACACGACCACATGTGGATGTTGATCGCATGCATAACATTGAGCAATTCAAGCTGACCCGACTTAACCGTGTTTCCCTCAAGAAATTGTGTTGTAGCCATGGTTGGCCCCCACCACAAGAAAGGGGCATGCAGTTGCAGGCATGACCAAATTGGTTGTCCCAAGAAGATAGACAGCTCAGAAATCCCCTGAGATATTTCACCTGGGAGCACGGACAGACCTCTGTAAGTCCCAATTGTAGTAATGTGCTGCAGGTCCAGCTCACCAAGTGTGATAAAACATAACATTTAATGTAACATTTTAAAATATAGCATGACCTGTGTGGAGTGAATATCCTGGGCTCCCCATTCAAAGGTAACGCGTTTCGGGGTTACCTCACCCCTTAATCCTACCTTAAAACAGATGGGGATCCATTGCTCTTTTTAAGAAAGATATCAGCATACTGAGCAGGTGGTGAAATAATGACACTTCCTGCTTAGATGCTGGAAACGAAGAAACCCCGCCCCCTGTCTGATGATTGGATGGAGGGTGGAGAAATAAAAAGAGAGAGAGAGGGAGAGGGAAAGGATAGCTAATGGCAAAAATTTAACCCTATCCCGCACAGTCACTGGATATACTTAATGCAGGTTTTTCTGTTGTGAACTGTAATATAATATAGTTGCACATTAATGAATTAGTACTATAAAGTGTTTGAATTATACTTATAATATTCATATAGAAAATATAGTTGTCTAATATTTAGACTATATGTATAGGGCAAAACTATATTAATACAGTTGACAAAACTGAACTATGGACTGGAAGCCAATTTACGGCATAGATCAAAAAGGTTATACCAATATTAAACAGCATGAAAATCAAAAATTAGAGTCATAAAAAATAATAGAATATAACCAAACAGATCATTGGGGATGGTAAAATTGAACTACTGTATCTTCCCTCTAGGTTCAGATTGTTTAATGATAAACCCTCTTTCTACTAAAAGGAGCAATGTGATAACATTTATTGTGATGGTTAAAAACAAAATCCCAATAAAAATAATTGGTGGTGCCCTAATACACTCTATACAACCGGAGTCAAAAACATTTAGTTACTATTAGCTAGAGGAAATATAGAAGCCAATGGTTATCTATTAGTACACAATAATAAATCAAAGCGGTCATTAAGACCTTTAGGCATGCATGTGTCTAAGAGAAAAATCCATCGTGCTTCATTGCTTTCTAATTTCTTGCGGAGGTTGCCCCCTCTAGGGCCTAAGGACACCTTCTGTACAACCTGAACTTTAAGGGACAAAGTTTCCCCCGCGTGTTTATCCCTGCAGTGTCTTGCTACATTGGATTTAATATGTATGCTGCGTGCATTGTAAACATGCTCCATGAATCTTTGTTTGAGGGGGCGAGATGTACAGCCAACATATTGTAGATTACAAAATGTACATGTAATCAAATAAACCACCGCTTTGGAATTGCAAATATGAAAACCATAGGTTTTGAATTTGCGGCCGTAAGTTAGAGATTCAAACTCGTTCCCCTTGGTAATATATTTACAACAGGAGCATTTGGTAGCACCACATGGAAAAGTACCCTGGATACTTAACCAGGTTTCAGTTGTTGCGGGGGTATCCCGCAGTACAGACGGTGCTAATAAGGAAGATAAAGTGGGTGCTCTCCTAGATACAACTCTTACCCCCTGTGATAAAATTCGATCCAGCTCCTCATCACTGCGCAGGATGGGTAGGCTAGACATGATTATTTCTTTTATTTTATGAAATTTACTAGAATATGATGTAACCATCATAATGGGTCTAGTTTCATTTTGTACTGGGGCCCTTGAGTGTTTCCCCCTCAACATGTCTGTCCTATTTCTTGATTTGGCTTTATCCTCAGCATGTGTCAGTAATGCTCTGGGGTATCCCCTTGTTAATAACCATTCTCTGATTTTTGTACACTCCTCATTAAAGGTGTCATCCCGTGAGCAATTACGTCTTGCCCTTAGGAACTCCCCGTATGGGATAGCATGCACCGTATGTCTTGGGTGACAGCTATTGGCATGGAGTATAGTATTTCCCGTGATCTGTTTGCGGAAAGTACTAGTACTCACTTGATGAGTAACGGGATCTGTTTTTAGCATTAAATCTAAAAATTCAATTTTCTCCTTATGCCAGTGTCCTGTGAATCTTAAATTGCATTGATTAGTATTGATGTAATTCAAAAACTCTATGGTATTCTCACCCTTATAGATACACACGATATCATCAATATACCGTCCATAGAACTCTATGTTCCACAGGTAGGGATTCTCCTCGTTGAATATGCGGTGCTCCTCCCACCATCCCATGTAGATGTTGGCCAGGGATGGGGAGAAGGGGGCCCCCATGGAAGCACCGCATTTCTGGAGGTAGAATATACCTGTGAACATAAAGTAATTGTGTGTTAGTAAATATTCAACACAGTCACATAAAAACCTTATATGATCCATAGTATAAGCTGTATGTTTATACAACATGTGGTGTAAAGCATGAACGGCCAAGTTATGGGGGATAGAGGAATACAGGGCTTGTACATCAAAAGTTGCCCACATAAAGTCATGCCCCCAGATTACATTCTCCATAGCTCTCAAAACCTGTGTTGAATCTTTGATGAAACCTGGAAGATTCACCACCAGGGGTTGGAGTTGGGAATCAACCCACTGTCCCAATCCTTCATTTAAACCACCTACCCCAGAAACTATCGGCCGACCTTTTGGGGGAAATTCTCCTTTATGCACTTTGGGAAGGTGGTGGAAGATGGGAGTGGAGGGACATGGATTCCTCAACTGATCCTGGGTTTTATTAGTAATGATTCCCATTGATACACCTTCTGCCAATAATTTATCCAGTATTAAACTGAATTCTACAGTGGGATATCCTTTGAGACTAACATATGTTCCTTCATCAGAAAGTTGCCGGTAAGCCTCTGCTACATAATCGTCACGGTCCATGACCACAATGGATCCACCTTTGTCCGCTGAGCGGATCACTATATCCCTATTATCTTTGAGTTCCTTGAGGGATTTTCTCTCTGAATAAGTTAAATTGCTCTTATATTTGTTTTTGTTTCTGGGGGACCTGGCCAGGTCACATAGCTGTGAGATCACCACATCCTGGAATTTGTCCAATGCTTTACTTCTGGACTCTATAGGATAAAAATCCTCATTTCTAAAATGACATGCCTTGGGTGGCTCCAAATCCCCTTTTTCTCCAATTTTGTTGACGTCCTTCCAATGAATTATATTAAGGATATCCATGAAATTTAATGGTCCTTCAGTTGGATCTGAAGTGGGATTTGGGTCACTTGTAGGATTTTGAGTTATTTGTGGACTAGATCCTCTTGTGGATATCTCATTTTGGATAACCGGGGGGTTGACATCCTCCTTCTCTAAAAAGTGTTTCTTAAGGGCCAACTGGCGAATAAATCGGTTTAGGTCCACAATCGTTTCAAAAATATTAATATCATATGTTGGTGCAAATGATAAACCCTTTGCCAGGAGTTGTAATTGTGTGTCTGTCAGAGGTGTTGATGATAAATTAATTACTGGTGAGTTTTCCTTCCTCTCTCCCTCAGTTGGTAATTGCCTGGGGGTGTGATGTTTCCTCCCCGACCTCCGCCTTTTCTTCTGCTTTTGTCCTGCCGTGCTTTGTTGCCATTAGCTATCCTTTCCCTCTCCCTCTCTCTCTCTTTTTATTTCTCCACCCTCCATCCAATCATCAGACAGGGGGCGGGGTTTCTTCGTTTCCAGCATCTAAGCAGGAAGTGTCATTATTTCACCACCTGCTCAGTATGTTGATATCTTTCTTAAAGGGAGCAATGGATCCCCATCTGTTTTAAGGTAGGATTAAGGGGTGAGGTAACCCCGAAACGCGTTACCTTTGAATGGGGAGCCCAGGATATTCACTCCACACAGGTCATGCTATATTTTAAAATGTTACATTAAATGTTATGTTTTATCACACTTGGTGAGCTGGACCTGCAGCACATGACCAAATTGGTTGGCTGCCTTAAATTTCTGGTGAAAGGCTCATTCCAGAGGCTGGGCGCCCTATTCGTGGCCATGTCCCAGCCTACGCTCAGCCGCACCCTCAATAAGTTTCTCCATAGCATGGCTACCTTGGTGGACAAATACATTTGTTTCCCTGACACCATGGTAGACTGGAATGTGGTCAAGTTTGGATTTTACGAGCTGGCCGATATGCCTAATGTCATGGGTGCGATTGATTTCACACACGTGGCGCTGGTGCCTCCAGTCCCTGATGAGTATCTCTACAGGCATGTCTTTGTTTTCCCTTTGCCTCCTTCATTTCATGCAATGTAGTTAATTATTTTTGGAGACTAGCTTCCCCATATTTAGTGTGCATTTTTACCTTGCATTGTATTGGCTCCTGTAATGTGGATCTCAATCTCCCCTTTCAACTAGTAGTCCCTAAGGCAATAATGTTTTTGTCCACTTCCTTGTCCTTTTTTATTACACAAGTTATGGCCCCCCATCTTACACAATCAGTCTTTTTTATACTCAGGCAAAAAAGGCAGTCATACCAGTCGTTGTCTCATCCTGCTTAGAATCTGTTCTGTCAGTGTAGGTGTGCTTGAATGTAGATTTGCTATTGACCAGTGTACTTTGTGTCTTTTGTGCAGGAACCATAAGATGGGACATTCCATCAATGTCCAATGTCTGTTTATGAGTGTGATGGTTGTATTTCAGAGCTCTATCCATAATGTTCTATATTCTGAGGAATTCCAGTCGAGTTATCAGGAGGGTGGCTACTTGTGTAACTAGTGTGTTTGTCAATGCATCCCCTGTCTCTACCCCATTTTTTTTTTATTATTGCCGCCACATGCCGCCTACACCGGGCATATAAGAAGACCAAGGCCAATTGTGGAACATGCATTTGGCTTACTCAAGTTCAGTTGCTTGGATCACACGGGGGGGGGTCCAGTACCAGCCTGAGAAAGTGATCAAATTAATTGTGGCATGCTTGGTACTTCACAATTTTGCCTTTTTGCAGGTCCCCCGATATCTGGATGTGCCCCCCTCTCCAGCAATGTTGGGATATTCCTTAATCTGTTTATCTGGGCACACAGAGTGCCTCTGGTCAGTAGGTCAGGAATCACCTTGTCTCGTGTCATTTTAGTTAATTTGCGTCTATTTTTTATTCTCCCATTTTTGTCTCTATGTCTTTATGTTAATTTGGATTTGATGCATCGCTTGGCCTTTAAGGTTTGCTCTGTATGCTTCAAACCCTCTTTTTACTTATTCAGTGAGATTAAAATGAAAAAAATAACTTAATTTGTTATGGCTTTATTGTTGTCACTAAACTATGACATCATATTACATTGTGAACACTGTGGCACAATAATGTTAGGCAACTGAAAATTTACTTAAAGCAAAATGTTTAAACGTCAAACACAAAGTCTGTATCATCATTGGTAGGGTGGATGGCCTGCAAAGTATGGTGGTTGTCTTGCCACCAGCTGTGATAGGTTATCATTTAACATCTAGTCTTAACCACTACCCTAGCATTGCCTTCCTCTGAAGGTAGCTGTTATGCATTTCTTCCACCACTAAATGGAGCTCATGGTGGATCTGACTTAAATTCTGCTCTATGGCTTGGCAGAACCGAACCCAGTTTTGCCTGAAGGCTCGGCTATCTGCCTCCATCATCTGCACCCACCTCACCAGGAGAGTATGGCGACGTGCCTGAGCCCATCGCCCTCTTCCCCTTGTAGGGGCACTTGCAGCTAGAGTAGTACTTACCTTTTCCACATGGGTATTGCTTGATGTGGGTGAAGCCAAATCCTCTGCAACAGAGCTGGCCCATGGAGGTGATGGATGCAGCTGCTGCTCACGCTCCACCTGCTGTTCATGCTGGAGCTGTGGATCCAGCTGCTGCTGCAGAGGGAGTGGGTGAGGCTGCTGCAGTGGCACCTGTTGATGCAGCAGCAGCTGCTGCTGCAGTGGCATCTGTTGATGCAGACTGGAGTGGATGCTGATTGGGAGAGGGGGTTGTTGGGGGGCTGCTATATCTTGCCCTAGTCTTTCCTCTGGTCTGCTTAGCCTTAGCACTCTTGCTTGAGGAGCTCTTGCTTGGCAGAGCACCATGGCTGAGACTGCTTTGGTTTGCCCTAGTAGTTGGCCTGCCACTGCTCTGCTTAGCCTTAGCACTCTTGCTGAAAGAGGTCTTGGTTGGCCGAGCACTGTGGCTGGGACTACTTTGGCTTGCCCTGCCGCTGCTCTGACTTTGCCTAGGTGTGTGCTGGAGTGAGCTTGCAGACGAGCTTGACCCTTGGCGAGCATCCAGCGGGGCATGGCTTGGTTCTGCTTGGTTGCGGCTTTTGTGGGTGTGTTTTTTTTCTGCCATCCTGACAGATTTGACAATGGAAACTGTAGATTGGAGCAGTGCTGGCTCTACTTTAACAACTTATACTTACTTACTCCGTCACTGTGTATGCCTACGCACCGAAGTTTCAACGCATGCCAACTTCCGGAAACCACTGGGGCGCATCAGATGATGCATATAACATCCTCAAAATGGCACCTTCGCTGTTCACCTGTTCACCCACAACCCGCAGGATACCATCATGGCCAAAAGTACACGAAAATGCCCGCATTTGCATACGCTTAAGAATAGGCCACCATTTGTAGAATCGTCTTTTGCTTCAATGTAAACGAAACCGTCGCCCATTGCATATGCAACTATGGGGACAGTACAAAGCGCTCCCGATGGGGGCTCTGATTCATGCAAACGCACGTAAACTCAAAGGATAATATGTGTAGTGAACAAACTTATGCACACAAACGAAAAGTAATATAGAAGGCTCTGAATCAACCCTTATGTCTGCTATGCATGCTAGCCCAGCTGTGCCAGTCAGGCATAGGTCAGGACACTCTAGCATAGCTTTAATAAATCTATGTGTAAACTATATGGCTGTTTGAGAACTCTGAAGATAAAATGATATACATTTGGAAAGGCTCTCTTGAGTTTTAAATGCCTCTCCAACACACAAGAAAAAAATATACATGTGTAATATATTTAATATTGTTTTCTTTAATATTATCCTAGTCTTACCCTCAAAATCAATCACAGGAAAAAAATAATAATTTTGCATCACAATGTTTGGCAACCATGAAATAATTGGCAGGGTGAGGCTCACTATGGGAGTTCCTCACCAATTTATTTTGGTTACCCTTGCTCTGAGTTGGAGTTACCATTTTTGTTTACTAATTTATATACAACATCAGGTAAGGTAACATCAAATAGGTGCCTAGCCAAAAACCAGAATACAGAACTGAATATACGTTTAAAGAAATATATTACATACATCATTATAACAGAAAATATTTTTTTTTAGAAAATGTAACATGCCACCTAGGATAAAAGATTTGGAGGGTAAAGAGTGAGGTAGTGGCAATGTAGAGTTCTGATGGTCAGCAACATTTGAGATCGGTGAGGTGCAGTGGAGAAAAAACACTTTTTTGAGTTATTGGCTGCTGTTCAGTGATGGGTTGTTTGGGTTTGTTGATATTTCTGCTACCACTACATTACTCATTATACATTCAACACTGAGTGTACGAGGCACTGGAGTGCCATGTCCATGTGCCAACCAAACCTACATCCATCTTATCAGAAGGACTGACCGGGAGAACTCTGTATTTTTATATTTATAAGTTATTAGGGTAAAAAACACACCTTTATTAGAACTGTGTAAGACATGGATGCATTAGCATGGATAATGATGGTACTGGTCTTATCATCCCGGACTTCTTTCAACAGTGGTGTTGGGTCCCAGCTGTCGTCAAGCATCCTGACTGACAGACAGTCCCTGGAGATCAGAAACTGACGTAGAAGCTTCTCTAGGTTTAGAAGACCTAAAATGAAAAAATGGGAGAAAACTTTAAAAAATGTTATACATTGATATTACATTTCAAACAGTATCGTTTACTGATAAGTGCCATCTCAACAAGGTGGTGACATTAGCAAGGAAGTGAAGAACTCATGTTCTGAGCCAAATCATGGCTCAGGGAAAGAGCTGGTAAACTTCTTCTTCCATGGTACCAAAAGTGTGCCTTGTGTAGCAAAATCATATTCATGCGTGGCAATGCACCATCTCATGCTGCTAAGAATGCCTATTTGGCTGCTATGGAAATAGTAGGAGAGAAACTCATGGTGTGACCACCATCCACTCCTGAACACAACCCTACTGAGAATCTTTAGAGTAATTGCAAGCAACAGATATATGAGGGTAACCTATGTTAACATGTAACTTGGCCAGTTGTTTATTTTTAATTGAAATTTCAATAAATGGGACCTGTTAATGCAAATTTAACAACTGACGATTTTCAGCTTTTAATAACCTGTACAATGGTCTCGATTCAGTGGAACAAAACCCAGCTGGATCGGCCCGGGAATCGCTTGTTAGAGGGAAGCGCGAGATGCGGTCACCAGCGCGCTCGGAGCCGCTGAGCTAAAACATCGCTCAGACGTGCATAGCTCAGCGGCTCTGAGCGCACTGGTTGGATGAGCGGCTGCGCATGCGCCGTAGGACCATGCTGAGTTGATGCGCGCGATCTGGGGGGTTTCACATAGCGGGGCACCCCCGATCGGTGTGCCCTGGGGGAGTGGACCAAAACCCAGGATAGTCAAAATCCTGGGTTTTGGTCCACTTTAAGTAAAAAGTATGAGAATTTCATTGTTACTGAATTACCAGCTAGGAACACATTGAAAGGCAATGGAACTTTCCTTAACAGTGTAAAAAGGAGTATAAATTCAGTACTTTTCTGAGAAGTAAAATGTGCTATTGCCTCTCATGTTATTCCTAGCTGGTGATTCAGCAATATTAAAATTTTCATGATTTTTTCAGCTAAAGTGATTTTTTTACTAACAATAATCTTTTTTCAACATTTACTGGATCAAAGTATTCTATTCTACTCTGTAATGCACAATAATTTAAAACATTGTATTTTTAGTATTTTATGAAAATACTGTTTTTATTGGGAGGTTAACAATAACATTGTTTTTATACTCTAATGGTTGATGACTTGAATAATACTGACAGGCATCCATGGGCCACAGATCAACCACAATTGTTATAGCAGTCACTGATAACAATCACATTGCACATATATACTATCTTTTCAGAGCCTCTGCATTTTTTTGGAGGCTGCGTTTTAAGAACCTTTTACAATCAACACTAAATAAACTGGAAATAAAATCTTGCAGTGGGGCAGTTATATATACATAAGTTAGGAAATCATCAACTTATTGAGAATTCATGTTAATTTGTTTAAATTCTATATAAGGGGCTTTATATTTAAATGTTCATTAACATGTAAAAGAAGACCAGGGTATAATAGTCTAAAGAAGCATAACAACAAATAATAAGCATGGAGCAATAATTTTCCTTTTGATCATGTGGTCATGTGGAGGACGTGGTATCAGGAACTGATGCTGTGTTTATTAGAGAAATTGGACACTAATAATAATGTTTAGTTTCGACTGACCCCCCCCCCCCCCCCTTAGGAGACTGGCCAGTTTGTAAAAAAGTAATACTGAGACTAAAAACATCATTAAAATCTGAACCAGAATACAGCAGCCTTAAACCAGTAGGGAGGGAGCCGTGTCCTTTACACTCCCAGAAGAAAGAGCTTTTATGGTAAGTACTGCAACTTTTGTTACACCCAGAGAAAACGGTGCCAAGAACTTCTCTAATCTGAAACTGTGTGATGTATCAAAGCAGTGAGAAGTTGGGAGAATTCTTAAATGGTAACTTCCAGTGGAATTTTTTAAAGTGTATTTTTGTGCCAAAATGATGTGCTCAATGTTGATATATACACTGATATAGCACTTTTTAATGTTTTCCTATGTTATCTATTGAGTGTTTTATGGAAGTAGTTTCAATCGGTTGCCACTGGCACGTACACCAAGAAGAAAGAAGTGCATCCTGAAATAAGTGGTAGCCTTTAAAGTGGACCAACAGGACGCCCAGAAACCTTACCTTATCCCCGTTCCAATGGCGCATTTGCAAGCCGCGGCCGCATCTCGCGCTTCTCTCTAGCAAGGCGCGCACCCGCGCCGGCCATTTGAGAATGGCCGGTGCGAGCGTGGTCCCTGTTAAAGGGGAAGCGTGAGATGCGGCCTCCAGCATGCTCAGAGCCGCTGTGGTTGTCCGTCGCTTGACCGTACATACCACAGCAGCTCTGAGCGCTCTGATTGGACGAGCGCACGCGTAGGAGCGAGGTGAGGTGAGTTTTTTAGGGCGATCTGGGGGATTTCACGCAGCAGGGCACCCCCGATCGGGGTGCCCCGCGGAAGTGGACCAAAACCCAGGATAGTGAAAATCCTGGGTGTTGTTCCACTTTAAGGGAGTCTGTTTGCCGTTGGATGAACAGACTTTAAAAATAGTAAATTTGATCTATTTGCTAAGCAAAAAGAACAAAAATAGACAAAGGTTTTATAGGTTTTTTGAAAGCAGGACAGACATGAGCTTGCCTCTGCCAAAAAGTACAAACAGAGTAATTTTCAATGACAGGTTTCTGTAAAAGAATAGTCAAAGCTGAAACTTGACCTTTTAAGTCACTGGCTAACTAACAAACCTTTGTCCAAACTGAAGAAAATAAAAATGCATGCCACATGCTTTTAACAAAAGTAAATATTCCAATATCAATGATAACCTCTTTCATAATAATTCTTTTCTAGCCTTCAAAGTTGCTGATAATGGAACGTGTGGGAGCACGCCCACCTTTTTGTTTCAGCATTGCATCGGGTCACCTGAATTAACAGGGCAGTATATAAATTTTCTTTGATTTGACTATTGCTTGGTTGATACATGTTTTATATTGAACTGCCCACTATATCCCCTAAGCATAACATTGTTTTTGATTATTGGAGATTTAATATTTAGTATTTTATTTACACCAAATATATATGGTAATTGTAGTGTTTTGATTGTTATTGGATATTTATATTTTGTTTGGGATGTCCCAGAATCATGTATTTTAGGCTCTACTGGATTATGTTTTTAACAGTTTGGCCTTGATTCACAAAGAGTTGAAAAAAAACTCTCATGGTAGTAAAAAATTAAATTCATGAGAAAAAAGCCTGAGAATGTCACTGTTAGTGAATCACCAGATAGGAAGACAATGAAAGTCAATGGCACTTTTTACTCTTGAAAAAGGAATTGAACTTTTTACCTGTAGTAAAAAGCTGCCATTGATTTGCATTGTATTCCTATCTGGTGATTCACTAACAGTGAAATTCTCAGGCTTTTTTCTCATGAATTGAATATTTTACTACCATGAGAATTCTTTTCAACTCTTTGTGAATCAAGGCCTTTATCTGTAATTGGTTTGGTTCTCAATAAATATATCTAATTGTATATACTGTTTAGAGTAGTGTTCTTATGAGTTAGAAGAGTTGGTGCTGGAACAATTACTCCAGCTTCAAGGAGGTCTTGCACTGTTTGATAGAGTTATAATGCTCTGTGGGGATCATGTGGCAGATTTGTATGGAAAATAACTATTTGTAATTAAAGATAGAAACTCTATCTTTTAACCAGATAAAATTATTTTCCTGACCCAGTGGTTTGACACATGATCCAGCCATGTTTGAGCAAAGATGAACAATCATCCTCTCCAGAAGTATAAGAAAGTATTTCTCCAGCTCCAAATAGTGATAAAACATCCATCAGTCCATCATAAAAAGTATAATGCCCTTATTCATCAAGCGATAGCGCCAGGTAGTGTCTGACGAGCGCCAGGTAGCGGCAGCTAACGGCGACTACCGACTCAA
Organism: Gastrophryne carolinensis; assembly: GCA_027917425.1. NCBI lineage: Eukaryota > Metazoa > Chordata > Amphibia > Anura > Microhylidae > Gastrophryne > Gastrophryne carolinensis. Next base: position 104,852,935 of record CM051242.1, read on the forward strand.
GTACGCCCGGCGGCGGTCACAATGACGCATTTATCAAGCAAAATGAGGCTAGCGCCGGCGAGAGCGACGGCTAGCGCGGCATTCATCATGAAGCCGCCTGGACCGAACAGCGCCGCTGCAAATTCCCTCACAGCGCCAGGTATGAGCTGTCGCTCCCTGGCGATGTCCAATGCATTTCAATGGAGCAATCTATAATTAATCAAAATTAATTGGTATATTTTTTTTTTTTTTTTTAATGTCAAAAATTCGGAGACCACTTCTGCAATGATTTATTTTTAAGTAAAAAAAAAAATGTGAAAAAAATTTGTGCAGAATTGATCTAACATGTCTGAGATTAATGTATTCATATTACAAAATGATTATAAAAACATGTCTAATGTTACATTAAAAAAATATGGTTGTTTAGGGGTTAAAAACTAGTTAATACCCATCGCCGCCAGCGCTCTGGGGTTTAAACAAGGAATGGACAGCGACAGCACATTTGGAGCGTCATTTTTTAATGAATATGAAGCTAGCTGTTCGCTCTGGCCATTCATTGTCAGGCGCTCACATACAACGCTGAACCTGTGAAACAGCGACCCCCCAGCCCGTATTCAACATTACCGCACACCGACTGAGTCGCTGTCATCAAGCTAACGCCGGCCAAGCACAGCGAATACTGGCTGGCGCTGAAAAAATCACGCTACAGTCGCTCATCTGGCGCTACCTGGCGCTATTAATGAATCGGCCTCCCCGTAGCAAGCATTCTTTCAACATGATGCATTTCAAGCATGTACCTGCTCTTAATCATGTATAGTAATTGCTTCAAAAGACAACACTATAAAGGAAGTCAGGGAACTGGGAGCCTGCAGCGCTAAATGTTAACCCCATTGTGGACCCAGGTAAGCAGCATGCACTGAGCATGAATAAAAGATAGCGAGATAGCTGGTGCCGCAACAATCATACCCCCCGAACTGCCTACCTTGAATGGCAATGAGTTGGCACTGCCAAATACCCAGAGATCAAGGATACTGGGAGAGCCGAAGGATGGAAAAGATGACCAGTGACATGTTTTACTGGCACAGTGGGCCCAGGAAATTTAAACCGGAAACCAACGCACATCACTTTAGCGCAGAGCAAAAGGACACGGCAGGGGGCAAAGAAAGCATATCGGCCAGCATGCACTGTCAATCACCCAGTATACTCATATATACTCACTGCATAAGCTGATCAAGGACCACAAGGTCCACAGTTAGAATAAAATTATGAATAAAATTATGTGCCAATAAATATGGAATTAACTGCTGTAATCACGTTTTAAAATGAACATAACCTAATGGCCCTGTCCTATGGCAAATAACTTACTGACAGTATTAACTTACTGTTACTGTATAACTACATATAAAACTTTGAAAAGCAGGCCTTATCAATGTATATACTAAGTATAGGGAATACGGGGGGCGTGGTTTGGTAATGGCAGCTCAAGGACGTGTGTTCCAGGAGCTCTGCACTAAACGCAAGACAGTTTAATAATAATCGCGAAAAGACACATAGCTTCTTTGGTTAATGTAAGATGATGAAGTTATCCCGAAGCCCATGCGTGGTAACCACCGTCGCGTGCCCGCCACCGGTATCACCAAAATCTTACCAGATCATTAGAGTGATAGTTGCATTCAAATGAATTTGGTTCAATCCACTTACAAAAGCAGCGCCTCAACCTTCCTTTAAAATACGGTCATGTGGCTTTAAGAGAAATCTTCGATCTTAAATATCCATATAAGCCAATGAATGGCTCCAAATAAAATGCATGCAAAAGGAAGAAAGGAAACAATCTAGTGCAACATTGCTAGATCCAAAAACACACTGCTTTTAATAAACTCCAATGCACTCACAAACATAAAAATATAAAAGTTTGTCAGTAGTCAAAAGATCGTGAACAGCTCTCACCGCTCCCGAGTGGTATACTGAAAGACGACTTGCAAGTAGTGAAGAAAGCTTCCAACAGATTAGGAAGCCCCGAGCCTCCGATGCGTTTCGCCGCTCTTCCGCGACTTTGACTAGGATCCTGTTGGTGTTGCCAGAAAAGGAGTAATTCTTTTCCTGTTTTTGGAATCTATTGAAATGACGAAAGTGTCGATTTGACTCTGCTTGCTTTGCCATTGTAGGGAAACACTTTTGAGGAAGAAGCTTCCACCAGTTAGCTCTTGATGAATTAATGAATTTCTAAATCCTCACCAAAAACTTTATAAGGTAGAGCAACCCTGGTGCATTTTGCGCTCATGTCTCCAGAGTAAGATTTTAACCAAAGAACTCTTCTAGAAGCTAACAAAAGAGACAGAGCCCTAGCTGAATTTTTAATAGTATCAAGAGAGGATTTGAACCTGGATTGCAGACAAGATTTGGTCTGTGTGCTCACCCCTGGCAATGTTCTTCTCCAAGGCCTCTAGCTGACCACTAGCTGCCCTAGATAACAGTACAGAAAAACAAAGGCGCACATCTGCAACCAAGATGGACTGTTGATGCTTCATTAAAGTGGACCAACACCAAGGGGGGATCAGCCCGGGAATCTATAAGATAAGATCCCTCCCCGAAATCGGGATGCCCCGCTGTGTGAAACCCCGCAGGACGCCCAGAAACCTTACCTTATCCCCGTTCCAACGGCGCATGCGCGAGCCGCGGCCGCATCTCGCGCTTCTCTCTCGCGGGGCGCGGACCCGCGCCAGTAGCTTGTAAATGGCCGGCGCGGGCGCGCTCCCTGTTAAAGGGGAAGCGCGAGATGCGGCCTCCAGCGTGCTCAGAGCTCTGGTTGGACGAGCGCTCGTGTAGGCACGGGGTGAGGTGAGTTTTTAAGGGCGATCTGGGGGGTTTCACGCAGCGGGGTACCCCGCGGAAGTGGACCAAAACCCAGGATAGTGAAAATCCTGGGTGTTGGTCCACTTTAAGGCTTCTGAACATCAACCAAAGGGGTCCTTTAGGGCTTCTGGTTCTACTGCAGGCAAAGATGAATCTTTGGTAAGAACCACAATGCAGTGATGGTATACAATTTTTGTAATAAAAAAACTGGAAGGGGGTACCAAGCACCCCAAAAACCTTAGTCATTATGTTAGGCTTTTCCCATTCTGTTTTAGAAATGATGTTGAACTCGGAATAATTAGGGAAAAAAACATCTTCAGGGACGATTTATTAGATAACACTGGTTCACCGTCTGGAGTCTTGAGAAACATGATTTTGCTCAAGAAACTTAAGAATATCTCTATCCCAAGAAGCTGAATGAGAAACATTCATCCCCCTGATCAGTTATCAATTTGGAATCAGAATCGGCTGCAGCCTGAAGTCTGTGGTTTCACAGTATGATTAATTCACCACAGAAAGTAGATGCAAAGAAAGTAGAAACTCTGCTTCTTAGCACTCTTTCCCTGCTTTGGGGTAGATGGAGGTATCCCTAATAAGGAAACTGGCTGTAAATTGGCCAGGGCAATTTGGGCAAAACTATGAGAAAACATAAGCATTAAAGCAATAATACCCTGCAGCTAAGAAGGCACTGTGGAAGCATTACAAAACCAAAAACAAATAAAAAACATAAACAGATAAGGGCAGCAAATCTGGCGATAAAAAGATGGATTGCCCCAAAATGTTCTACAGCTACATAAAAAGTAAAAGATACGAATGTGAAACTGTGGCCCCTCTGAAAAGCAAGGGGGTAACTATAGAGGGTAATGCAGAGAAAGCCAATTTACTGAGCCTATTTTTTGCTTCCATATTTACAAAAGAATGTCATATGCCAGGTGAAATGCAGGTAAATAAACCAAACTCCATTAAATATCATCTGTAAACATCACCTGTCTAACTAAGGAAGAAGTGTGGCAGCACCTTAAACAGATTCAAGCGGAATTCCACTCAAAATATACCCCCCCACCCTGCCACCCTATTCTGGCGTAGGGAGTTACAAATTAAAAAAAAAACCTTATCCTGCCCATGGTCCAGCGCAACTCTCCTATTTCTGTGCGACCGCCAACACAATATATAAAAAACGGCATCCTTCAGCTTGGTGCGATTAAAATGTAGCCATTTCAGTTAATATGCGGCAGGCAACCACAGCTTTATGTCTTTGGCCGGCCGCACAGAAATTGTGGTTTATTTTCTCATGGTAGGAATAAAGTGACAAGTTTATTCTATCAGGGCTGACAGAGCCTGTCACCCCGGATGTCCTTTTCCTTCCATAAAAAGAAAGAAAAACAAGCCTGACTGCATCTTTCTTGATGATGGGTGTATACGTGACCCCTCCTCCTGACATCCATCAAATTTATATGGATTTTTATCATTAGGACATTTTTCGTGATAATGCTCCTTTAAAGTGGACCAACACCCAGGATTTTGACTATCCTGGGTTTTGGTCCACTTCGGTGGGGCACCCCCGATCGGGGTGCCCCGCTGTGTGAAACCCCCCCAAACAACTCACCTCTCCCCGCGCCGACGGACAAGCGGCTCCTCCGCCGCCGCCTCCCGCGCGTCCCTCTTGACGCGCGCGCGCCCGCGCCGGCCATTCGCAGACACACGCCTAGAGGGGCGCAAGGAAGATAAGGTAAGGAGTTTGGGGTGTTTGGGGGGGTTTCACCCCGCGGGACATCCCGATCTCGGATGTCCCGCGGGGAGGGAGGTGATCGGCCCGGGAATCTTATAGACCCCCGTGGGTGTTGGTCCACTTGTAGCAACTCTGGTGGACATGTTTTGCATAAAGCTTTTTTGCTTAACACCAATTTATATCAGAAAAGATCACTATGTAGGTGTCAGCTTTTGCTGCCCCCTGGTGTGCAGATTACCATATTAGCCTATGGTGAAAAATGTTATGATCATGAGTGAATCTCTACAGCGTTCCAAGGGATGATCCAGGCCTCCCCCTCCAGTATGAAGTAAGGGCTTTGTAGTGCTCCAGGGGCTGGATGTTTGTACTGGTCAATGCTGAGGTTTGTGCTTAAGTGGAGTGATCAATTTAAAACCAGGACTGTCAGTAAAACTAAGAGGCTGATTCATCATTAGCGGCAGGTAGCGACAGATGAGCGTCTGTAGCAGACATTTTCAGAGCGCCCGCTAGTAGTCACTGTGCTCAGCCGTGGGTCGCTACTTTGTCGCTGTTCAGTAATGTTGAATACATTTTGAGGAGTCGCTATTTAACATGCGCTATGGGAGCACATGTTAGCGACTGCTCATAGCGACCGACTCACACCATATTCAGGAAAAAAACAGCCTCCCAAATCTCTGGCGCTGAAAAATACTTGTTTGAAGCCCAGAGCGCAGGAGGCGGTGTGTTTAAAGTCTGTTTTCAAGCATCTATCAACTAGTAACAAAGCGAAAACATATGGAATTACATTGTAGCAACATTGTAACATGAACACTTTAATGCCAGACCTGTAATGTCATTTCTGAAGAAATATTTAAAAAACGTAAAAAATGTGAAAAAACAGCTTTTTCAGTGCCAGAAGAGGTCACAGAGTTATTTGTGATTTTTGGAAAAAAAAAAAAAAAAAAAAAAACAGTTTTAACCCTTTCGCTGCCAGCCTACCTGCAGCATTTGCCACTCCCTGTTGCCAGACGATGTTTCACTATTTTGCGCTACACATATTCAACTGTCATTTTTGAAAGGATTTCCAGGGATTTCCCAGGAAAATTATATATTGTTTTTTTCAACAGAGTCTGGGCTTTAACATGAAATGTCTTGTTTGTATTTTTTAGGTGTATTCTCAATTTTTTTGGGTGAAATGTGTGAAAAAAAATAAAAAAAAAATATTTTTTTACAATTTGTAGAGTTTTTTTGTAATAAAAAATGTAAGTTTGTCAATAAAATCTTATTGCGTGAGAAACCCCAATTTCTCCCGGTTACAGCGATACCACATATGTATAGGTAGACACCCTTTCCTGCTCAGAAGCCTTTTATAGCTGCTGGATGACAAATGGTTAATTTAAAAAAAAAATGACGTGGGGTCCCCCTTACCCAAAGTAACCAGCCCGGGACCAGCTATGGGGGCTTGTAGGCACAGAGTGGGGGGGGCCAGCTTTGGTGGCCCCCCCACCCTGCAGCCTACGAGCCCACATAGCCTATGTGGGCCCGGGCTCTTCTGCCCCCCCCTGGCCTTTGGGGAGGCAGGTAATGGGGGTGCGGGGGTTAATGGCAAGCCACCCGCTAGGGCAGGTGACTTGCCACCCCCCCAGCCTTGTGAACTGGTATAAGGGGTCTCATGGACCCCTTACCAGCTCACAAAGGGTTAACTGTTAAAAAAAAAACCATGACACAATAATAAAAAGTATTTTATTAGAAAAAAAAAAAAAAAATTTTTTACTGTACTTACCTTCGATTGCAAGCTCTTGTCCCTCGCCGCTCAGCTGACAGATGCCGGTGATCGGCATCCAGAGAAGGAGAAGGCAGGAGATCAGAGGATCTCCTGTCACCTCCTTCCCCAGCGCCGATCACCGGCATCTGAGAAGCTGAGAAAGCTGAAGCCCGTTCGGGGCCGGGATGACTTCATAAGCCCCGCCCCCAAGGGGGTGGGGCTTAGAGGCATGATGGCGGCCGCCATCGAGAAGAAGAGAGGAGAGAGCCTCCCAGGCTCTCTCCTGAAGATCGGTAAGTCCTGGGGGGAGATCGGAGGCCCCCCAGGTGAAGAGGAGGGACAGCGGGAGCCAGCGCACACACAGGTAAGTGAATGTCATTTTTATTTTTTTACAGTTAGAAGCTGCTGCTGAAGCGGGGGGGGGGCGGCCTATTCCGGGGGCTCTCCTGGAGCCATCCGACCCCCCACGGGGGATCGGATGGCACCAAATTAAAGAGGAGACCCGGCCGGATCCAACAAGGGGTCAGGTGAGTATTTTTTATTTTTACTTTTTAAACTACAAGCGAGGAAAGTCAAGCACGTAACACCTACGGGCTTGGCACTTAAGGCCCAGCCAAGCCAGCACGTAGGTGTTACGTGCTTGGCAACAAAAGGGTTAAAGAGAAGAAAAGGTTCGTCCATTGAAATGTATCGGGGAGCGACAGGTAGCGAGAGGTCATACCTGGCGCTGTGCAAGGCTGAACGCAGAGGTTTTGAAAATGATGAATCAGACACTACATGCCGCTATCCCAGTCGCTAAACAGATTCTGCTTGATAAATGTGGAATTGCGTGCCGTGTCCCGCGTTGACCAGTCACTATCTGTCGCTACCTCTCATTAACCAGGCGCTACCTGACGCTATCCTTTCTTAAATAACCCCCTTAGTTTGGAGGAAAGACACTTCTTGTACCGACATAGGAGGGGATTTTTAACTCTAAGAGCAGTGAGACTATGGAATTCTCTGCTATAGAGGGAAGTCATAAATAATACAATAAAAGAGTTCAAAAGTGGCCTGGATGCCTTCCTTGAATGTAATAACATTACCAGCTATGGGTACTAGATCATTAATAAACAGGCTAAAATGGATGCCTTTTTAATATAATATACACCCCCTTCACCATAAGCATATTGGCCTTGATTCACTAAAAAAATTAACGCTTGGAAAATAAATTCGCATGCGAGAATTTTTCAAACCTTGAATTACATTTTTTTCGTGCGCAGTTGAAATTCACTTTACAACTGGAAAACTCAGTGAAAAAGTGCACGAATTTGCCATACCCAAATGCTGTGTGTGAGAATTTTTTCTACTGCTTCCTAATTTGTAGCAGAGCAGTATGATCCCTTGTTGCTCTTTGTTCTGTTTTGCTTTTTTTTTTGCTTTGTGTTTCTGGACTTTCTAATTGATGTGGACTAGTACATGTCATTGTTAATGTTTAATTATGTTTAATTTTGCACTTTGCATTGGTTCGGTGCATCATTTTTTGGTGATGGTGGTTTAGGTGCCCTTTTGGCAGTGTTGCTTTGCATTGCTTTACATCTATTGTTATTGTACCCATTTATTTGGGTGGTTTGTAGATTAACACTTCTTAGTTTTGACTTTGCTCTGTGGATCCATTAAAATACGAATGTGAGTGCTGCCATGAGTGTCATCATTAGAATAGATTTTGGTTTGGTCGCCCCATATAGTCCTGATGTACTTACATTTCAAACCACATTAAAGGTTTCTGTTGCATCCAGGGCCAGCTCCAGAGTCCCAGTGCGCCCCTTGTGTCACGTCACTTGTGCGGCTCTGTGAATCTCCCTGGGATGACCGGTATACTCACCACACATATTAAAGTGCACCAAAACCCAGGATTTGGACTATCTTGGGTTCTGGTCCTTGCCCCTAGGTCGCTGAAACCAACTCACTTATTCCCGGTCCTACAGCGCATGCCAGCCACTCATCCAATCAGCGAGCTCGGATCCGCTGACGTCACATCGTCTAAGGCAAGCGGCTCCGAGCGTACTGACACACGCATCTCCTGCTACCCTTTAACAGGGAGCGCACGTCGGTCATTCACAGATGCCTGGCGCGGGCATCCCCCCTCTGCTAGAGGGATAGCGGAAATGCAGCTCACACATGGTTTGTTGGACCGAGAAAGAAGGTAAGTGTATGGGCGACCTGGAGGGTTTCACACAGTGGAGCATCCCGATTTTGGATGCCCCGTGGGAAGGGAATCGATCGACTTTAAAGTGCACCAAAACCCAGGATTTTAAATATCCTGGGTTTTGGTACTCAAATTGGGATGATCCACTATGTGAACCCCCCCGGTTTGCCTGTAAAACATACTTGACTGCCAACCCAACGGCACATGCGCAAGTGTGCAGGCAGTCAGTACACTTGGCTCCATTCTGCTTTGCTCAGTTGTCGAGGGGTCTCATCGGCTAAGGCCCTGATGAAGGCGAGTGCACCGATAACTGCATCCCTGTTAGTTTCCAGCTGGGTGCATGCCTGTGCCAGCTATTCACAAATCATTAATTGGAGGCCCCAAGGAGAGGGAATCAGGTGGCCCTGGAGTCTTATAGACTTCATGGCCGCTTCTGGTCCACTTTAATGCAGGGCATAGAATTCTGTTTGTCCACAGAGCACAGCATAGAGAGCAGGAAATGAACAGCATCCCCGGTTTCCCTCCGACTGATGTGTGTGCTCCAGCACCCAGGTTGTCTGTCTGAGCTCCCGCCCGAACATAAACTGGGGATGAGCTGTGGGATCACAGGCAAGATGAGTATACAGGTGATCCCTAAGGGTTTTACACAGTGGGATGGCCCAAGGATAGGGATTTGGCCACATTAGGGGTTTGTTAGACTGCAGAGCCAGCTGGGTTTGGGTCCACTTTAACAACAATCTCAAATATTCCACTGTACACTGGCTTTCTCCCATGGCATCCTGAGTTAGGATATCATGCTGTGTGAACCCGCCGCCCCCCCCCCCCCAGAATATCACTATTCACTCACCTCTGCCTCATTCCTATGGCACATGCGCAGGCTCTCCTCCAATGCGAGTGGCTCATTGACTTCAATGGAGAGCGCATGTTGGCGTATCCCCCTGTGGCATGTGCTTGCTCCTGCCCTAGCCAATCATATAGGCTGAGACAGGAGCGGGTGCCACTGGGGATGCATCAGCGCGCACTCCCCATTAAAGTCAATGAGATCCAGTTGTAGAATGACATAGTCATGGCAGACAGCTGTCATTGGACGAAAGCCCGGGCATGCGCCGCTGGAACGAGGAAGAGGTGAGTGAATAGCGACATTCTGAGGGGGTTTCACCCATGGGGCATTGCGGGTTTTGTTCCACTTTAAAGTGGACCAATCACCAGGAATTTCACTATCCTTGCCCTACGGGCATCCGGATGTTCTGCTGTTACAAACCCCCTGATCTCCCACTCCAGTCATCTTTCTGCTGTTCCCACAGTGCATGAGCTTATCCAATCAGTGATTTATGCCGTGCATACTAATGTAGGGCATAAAGCCGTTGTTTTGGATTCAGCGTCGGCATAGGGAGCAGGTTTCCCTGTGGAGTGCACGTTACCATGCATTTGGACTGTCTGAATGGATGGGTGTGGGAGCGCACACATCAGCAGGAATACTGGGGAGCCTTTTAGACTCCAGGGCCTTCCATGGTGGCGACTGGTCCAGTTTAAAGAGGAAGATTCGCCTGGGCAGCCATGGGGTCTAAAAGATCACTTAAAATACACACGGGCAACTTACAACCCCCGGGGCATCCCTATTAGGGATGTTCTACTGTGTGAAACACCCTAGGAACCCCCACAAATACCTTTCCGTGGATCCACACCAGATTTATGGGTCTCGACATATCCTTGGCCTCCCTGCAGTCTGTGGTGCGCTCCCACGCTCAGGCACGGCCTAAATCACAAGTTTGCAGCGCAATACAAAAGTACAAAAAAATACTTCCAAAAACAATTCCAGGCAGCCCAGGAATCCAGTGGCACATGCACCAGCCAAAAAAAAATGAACAAAAAGTGGCTAAAATAATTTTAACAATCCCAGCCCATTGAAATGTATGGGATAAGGCCACACAGTGCAGGGTAAGCGCCTGGTCTGACACTGTAGGGAACTCAGCAATGGCACTGATGATAGATGGGACACTACCTGGCACTATCACAGGTGCTCTGGATTTTTGATTTGATAAATACATCTTTTGCACTGGGACCTGACATTCACCTGACACCTGGCACTAAGTGGCCTTAGCATTTCTTAAAGTGATTCCCTCCCCCAGGGGCATCCAAAATCGGGATGCCCCGCTGTGTGAAACCCCCCAGGTCGCCCCATACACTTACCTTGTTTCCCGGTCCAATGGCGCATGCACGAGCCGCGACCACATCCCCGCTATCCCTCTAGCATGGGTGCGTGCCCGCACCAGACATTTGTGAATGGCCAGCGCGGGCACACTCCCTGTTAGAGGGAAACGGGGGATGCGGCCGCCAGCGCGCACGGAGCCTCTGGCATTAGACGAAGACTTAGAGGCCGATTCATTAATAGCGCCAGGTAGCGACAGATGAGCGACTGTAGCATGATTTTTTCAGCGCCAGCCAGTATTCGCTGTGCTTGGCCGGCATTAGCTTGATGACAGCGACTCAGTCGGTGTGCGGTAATGTTGAATACGGGCTGGGGGGTCGCTGTTTCACAGGTCCAGCGTTGTATGTGAGCGCCTGACAACGAATGGCCAGAGCGAACGGCTAGCTTCATATTCATCAACAAATCACGCTCCGAATGTGCTGTCGCTGTCCATTCCTTGTTTAAACCCCAGAGCGCTTGCGGCGATGTGTATTAACTAGTTTTTAACCCCTAAACAACCATATTTTTTGAATGTAACATTATACATGTTTTTAGAATCATTTTGTAATATGAATACATTAATCTCAGACCTGTTAGATCAATTCTGCACATATTTTTTTTAATTTTTTTTTTTACTTAAAAATAAATCCTAACATTGCAGAAGTGGTCTCCGATTTTTTGACATTAAAAAAAAAAAAAAAAAATTAATACCAATTAATTATGAATAATTATAGATTGCTCCATTGAAAAGCATTGGACATCGTCAGGGAGTGACAGCTCATACCTGGCGCTGTGAGGGAATTTGCAGCGGCGCTGTTCGGTCCAGGCGGCTTCATGATGAATGCCGCGCTAGCCGTCGCTCTCGCCGGCGCTAGCCTCATTTTGCTTGATAAATGCGTCATTGTGACCGCCGCCGGGCGTACTTGAGTCGGTAGTCACCGTTAGCAGCCGCTACATGGCGCTCGTCAGACACTACCTGGCGCTATCGCTTGATGAATAAGGGCCTTAGACAAAGTGGCGTCAGCGGCTCCGAGCACGCTGATTGGACGAGCGGCTGTGCATGTGCCGTAGGACCGGGAAGAAGTAAGTTGGCATCGGCGATCTGGAGGGGGTTTTACACAGCGGGGCACACCCGATCAGGGTGCCCCTGGGGAAAGGACCAAAACCCAGTATAGTAAAAATCCTGGGTTTTGGGCCACTTTAACCCCTAAATGTTTTTTTAATATTTTGGGATGGTCATTTTACTGTCTGCTAGATTTATGTTGTCATGGCGTTAGGTATTGTTTACCTCACTTACATTTATGAAGTTGTGCAGCGGCATGCAATGTGGTAAATAAAACATTGCACATGTTACTGCACATGATTTATTTTATATAAATGTTTTTGCTAATATGTGTATATTAATTATATATTAATTAAATATAATAAATATAATATTATTATATTAAATATAATAATACATTTTACACAATTTCATGTTCATAGGCCTCCTTATGGTGCACTATGGGCTTTTTTTCAGGTATAGTGGATAGAAGGACTCCATGGTGGAAGTCAGAAAACAGACTTTTCTCCTCCTGAAAGCTGCTGTAAAAAATTAGTGTGAAACACTTGACTTTAACTCATGTGTGGAACCAATCCATGGAACCTGAATCACTAGAATTGTTTTTCGCTTGTAAATGCCACATAAATTATTTTCGCAAATCGAATTATTTTCTAGTGCTTTTTCTCTCACTCTAATTGAATTAGCAAAAACGAAAGTAAAACTTTGTGGAATCGCACGTAGAATTTACGCGTGCAAAATCGCACCTTTTTCTCAAAAAAACATGCGAAAATTTTAATCCGACCATTAATGAATCAAGCCCATTGTATGAGAAACAACATTTTACCTAAGAAATGGGACAAAATTAGAATCTGAGGAAAAAGAAAAAACAGTATTATAAAAAGGGAGCTTTGGCAAACAGCATTGGCTAAAGAAAAACAGCCGATCTTCTTACCTAGTTAAGAGGTCCAGGAGCACACAAAGTTTTTGACAGCAAAAAAGGCGAAGTACAGTCCTAAAATGGAACTGATCCCCAAAAGACAGCGCAAGCCCTACCCTTATACTTTAGCACTGGGAGAATGCCCTTCCCTCTCTCTCTGTCCACTGTTCAGCACCATAGACATCAGCCCCATTTTCGTATAATAGGAGCCACATATCTTGTATAATAGCATCTTATATGCCATGGTGTATATCGCATGGGGACCAAAAGTCTGCATCATGTGGTCTGATTTTTTGCCCACCAACAATATGCTCACAAAATAATAAAAAAATTCAAGTAGGAGCAATTTACAGGTGGAAATGCATTCCCCAACAGACCCATGAAAGCGGAAATATGTTCAGAGTAAACATTTAGGCACTAGGAACTAAGCACAAATTTAACAAACTTCTGTAAAAAAAACGACAACACTAAGAGAGATGAGATGCAGCCGCAGTGAAAAGTGAAGTTGATCGGGCAATATGGGGGGTTTCACTTTTTCCCAATTGGGATACCCAATAAAAATGTAAAGCAACCCCCTACAAGTTTTATAGACTTGAGGGGGTGTTGCTACTCTTTAATATTAAAAAGCCAATTTTATCTACGGTATTACACTCTACCTTCTTTTCAATTATACATATTATATGTGGGAACTCTGATTGGCACATCTTGAGGAAAGTTCTCAAGATTACCAGCTACAGTCTGTGTCATGTCTCACAATGTGTGTTCATAAAAGGGCAGGAATTACCCAGAAACCCCAGTGTTTGAAAAGCAGCAATGCAAGAAGCCGGGAGACAATACATGTTAGAAAAATATAGCCAAAAAAAGAACTCTCTCAACAAAAATCACCATAACAAGGCAAAATAGGATAACGATAGCAAGGGTGGGATGAAGCAACACGTGCTGGATTCCATAAAATCAATTCTACAGGTGAGTAATCACAGAATTGTATTTTTCTGGAATCCAGCACGGGTTGCTTCATCTGCAATTCTTCACATTTGGGACATCCAACAGCAGTGTCCATGAAGAAGGGTGGGAAGCACTTTGCGGCCAAAAACAGCATCAGCTGAGGCCCTAACATCAACCTTGTAAAACTTAGAAAAGGTATGAACGGAAGACCAAGTAGCGGCCTTACAAACTTGTCCAACTGAAGCCTGGTGCTGAAAAGCCCAAGAGGCACCAATAGCCCTAGTGGAGTGATCAGTAACACGAAAAGGAGGGTCTTTCCCCTTGGCAGAGTACGCTTGCACCACCGCCTGTCTGATCCACTTGCTGATAGTGGATTTGGCAGGATGGCAATCCCCTCCTAGGTCCAGCAGGAAGGACAAACAGAGAATCCGACTTCCGAAAAGACTCAATGGCGACCAAATAATATTTGAGCGCCCTAACCACATCCACGGAATGAAGAGTCCGTTCCTCAGAATTAGAAGGGGCAGGACACAAGGAAGGCAAGACAATGTCCTCATTGAGATGAAAGGCAAACACAACCTTGGGCAAGAATTCCGGTTTAAGACGGAACACCACCTTATCCTGATGCCGCTCAAAATAAGGAGGTTTCATGGAAAGCGCCGCCAGCTCAGAGACGCGACGTACCGAAGTGATAGCAACCAAGAAGACCACCTTAAGAGTCAGAGTGGACAAAGAGGCATCGCACAAGGGTTCAAATGGTGGACCCTGAAGAGCAGAAAGCACCAAATTCAAATCCCACACCGGTAGCAGGGGCTTACACGGAGGACGTACATGAGTAACTTCCTTGGAAAAAAGTCTTAGACTCACACCAGGCAATGTAAGCATGCCAGACCCTGTAATAAATCATAGAAAAGGATTTCTTCCGAGCCTGAATCATAGTACTGACAACCGAAGCCGGCAACCCCTTATCCAAGAATAGAGGTTTCAGCAGCTAAGCCGTCAAAGCCAACATTTGTAAATTGGGATGGCGCACTTGTCCCTGCGTGAGGAGCCCTGGATCTTCGGGGATGACAAAGTGATCCACCGCCATCTGGACGACGTCTGCAAACCATACTCTCCTTGGCCAGCGGGGGGCCCCCAGGATGGTCAGTACCCCCTCCTGGGCTATCTTGCGCAACAACACGACCCAACAGAGGAAAGGGAGGAAATGCATAGAGGAGTCGAAACTCTGTCCAAGGAATCACTAGTGCGTCTGTGGCGAAGGCTAGAGGATCTCTTGACAGGGAGACGAATTTGGGAAGTTTGTGATTGTGACGGGACGCAAACAGGTCCACGTCCAGCTGACCCCAGCGGCGACACAGGGCATGAAAGATCTTGTTGTCGAGAGACCATTCCCCCAGACGAGATATCCCCCAGCTCAGGAAGTCCGCCTCCTGGTTCTCCACCCCTGGGATGCAAACCGCTGAGATGCAGGGAACATTCTCCCCTGCCCAAGACAATAGCCTTGATTCATAGACACATTCGTCTGGACTTCCGTAGCTGTCTGTGTATGTTTTTGTGTGTGTTTGTCATTTTTTTAGGTTTTTTCGTTGCATTTTCAATCGTACGTTCGTTCGAGCTCATGCGTATATGCGCTTTCAATGAACGAAAGTAAATCGGATCATTTGCGTTAGTTCTGATCATTTTCCCATCTAAATCTGATATTTTGCGTTCGTTCAGATAACTTACATTATTGGTATGGACTTGCGTCTCATTCAGAGAGCTGATTGCAGAGGGACCACCACCCTATAAAACCGGTTCATTTGAACCCCTTAAGGGACCATTTTGACCTCGGATACCTTGCAATCACCATGTTTTGTGCCTTTGTGGAGGAACATCACCAACTCCAGCTAATGGGGATTGAATATATCAGCAGGGCCGAGGCCAGATTGCACCAGCGACGCATGCATATCGATGGCATGCATGACGTTGAGCTGTTCGAGCTGACAAGATTTAATCGCGCTTCCCTCCATAAGTTGTATAGTGAGCTGCGGCCATGGTTAGCTCGCACCACAAGGAAGGGGCAAGCAATTTCAGGTATGACCAAGATGCTTGGCTGCCTGCAATTTTTGGCGAACGGCTCTTTCCAGAGGCTGGGTGCCCTCTCCGTGGGGATCTTCCAGCCTACGCTGAGCCGCGCGCTATCCAAGTTTTTGGAAGGCATGGCTACCATTAGTCAGAAATATATTTATTTTCCTGACGACATGGTAGCCTGGAACGCGCTTAAGCTGGCATTTTATAATGTCGCCGACATGCCCAACATCATGGGTGTCATTGATTTCACCCACGTTGCATTTATCCCTCCGGCAGCCGACGAGTACATCTATAGGTAAGTTTAATCAGTCATTTTTTTATATTATATATTTTATTTTTTATATAGTTTACATAAATTGTATTTTAACTATATATATTAATCCCTCCTTGTAAATTGTCCCTGTGAAATAGCTTACACTGTATATCCATTAATCCCTCCTTGTAAATTGTCCCTGTGAAATAGCTTACACTGTATATTAATCCCTCCTTGTAAACTGTCCCTGTGAAATAGCTTACACTGTATATCTATTAATCCATCCTTGTAATTTGTCCCTGTGAAATAGGTTACCCTGTATATCTATAAATCCCTACTTGTAAATTGTCCCTGTGATACATTTGGCCGTCTTTAGCTTCATCAATGTTTTTCATGTCGGCCAAAGCCAAACATTTTCATGTGGACCCTAATTAGTCATTTTAAAGTTAATCTTTAGTTGATCCAACATACATATCCTGTTTTGGGCTAAAAAATAATTAGGTACTTAGTTAGTGTTATTTGTATTGCCAAACATGTTTTTTGGAGGATGTTAGGAGTTAGTGTTTGAGTAGTTTACCTAGCCTTGCTAATTTTTGTTGTTTTTCTTTTTTCCCAGGAACCGCAAATAGGCCTCTCACTGAATGTCCAAGCAGTGGTGGCCCCGGACATGCGGTTCCTTAGCGTCCTCGCCGGGTTTCCAGGCTCATCCCGTGATGCGTACATATTACGACGATCTGGATTGTACTGTCGGTTTGAGTCTGGACAATTCTCCGGTGGATGGCTCCGTGGTAAGTTGACGCAAATAACGTCATTCACTTTTCAATTTATGCCTATGAATATAGTTGATGACCCATGTCTGAACCTATGGCTGTTTTTACCTCTTGATGACATGTTAAACCGGACCTTAACCATGATCTTTCGCAAAGCAAACACCCTTAAAAAATGATTTGCCACCATTTCAAAAGAATATATTTCTACTTTCTAGTAAATTACTTATTATTCTTCCAAACACTCGGCTGCAATTCTGTTCTTGACTTTATGTTAGGGTCTGCGCCATCTTTGCTCAGAAGCAGGACACTTACTGAGTAGAGGAGAGCGGGATAAAGTGCAGGGGGCAGGTTAGAGCTGTGCTTGGGTCAGGCAAAGCAGATCTGGGGTCCTGAAAAGGTAAGACATGCAAGAATGC
This sequence comes from Gastrophryne carolinensis, assembly GCA_027917425.1. Lineage (NCBI taxonomy): Eukaryota > Metazoa > Chordata > Amphibia > Anura > Microhylidae > Gastrophryne > Gastrophryne carolinensis. Next base: position 104,870,049 of record CM051242.1, read on the forward strand.
TGAGCAGCACAGTCCTAACCCAATTCCTGCTTGCAGTCTGCCTGATTTGCCCTCATCCGCCATCTTGGATGTTTAAAGGGTCAGAACATGCAGGCTGTTTTTTTAACAGAGCAATCTGTATGTACAGGGTGTGTCTAAAATATAAGATAGGCTCTTAGTCAGGGGGAACGACCGCTTTTCCCAAAATTTTTTGTTGTAATGTGTAATTTATGTTATTATTTTCTCATTCTTTCAGGGGATTCCGGCTATCTGCTACTTCCCTGGCTTATGACGCCCGTCCTTTGGCCACAGAATGCGGAACAGGACGCCTACAATCGGGCCCACCGGAAGACCCCAGTTGTGGAGAGGGCCTTTGGCCTGTTAAAAACACACTTCCGGTGTTTGGACTATACCGGGGGGGGGGGGGGCACTCCAGTATGACCCCAACAAGGTCATCGATATACTGGCCTGCTGTGTCCTACATAACTTTGCCATCATGCGTGTCCCCCGGTATGTGGATCTGCCCCCCTCTCCACCCAGCCAGGACCCAGAAGACCACTACCGTGGCACATCTAGTGCCTCTGGTCAAGCTGTTTGGGCCAATTTGATTTTGCCTAATTTGTTTGTCCTGTGTTTGTTTGTTGCATGTAATTATTATTTTATACTATAATTTGGCTTTGTGAATGCTTTAGTATTGTTTTTTGTATCAAATAGTAATGAGTTAACTACTAAAATATTCACACATGATCTGAGACTCATGCATTTTTTGGGCCCTGTTTGTTTTGAAAAACCTTCAGTAATCTCAAAATAACCCAAACATTAATGCATCAACTTAGTTAACAACAGCTAAAGTCACATTCAATATATTTTTTGGAAATATGATAAATTAAAGTTGAAGGGCACTCGCAGACTTCATGTACATACATAGTACAACAAAAATATACATTGGTGCTGAATCAGGGCACCTAGCAATTGGCAACATCCAGGAGTAACGCACTCCAGCCCGAAGTTTAAAAAACAAATAAAATAAACAGACATAGGGAGAAAGCATTTGAATGTCAATATTTGACCAGTAATACATAGGGCCACATACACACCCTCTCCTGTTTGGCCACATTTGCCACAGGCACAGGTGGAAAGCAGCCATACCTATGCCACATCCATGCCTGTAAGTCAGTGGCCCACCCAAACAATAACCCCCAGTCCAATGTTTGCCAGGGTTCAATGTAGTAGTTTGCCAGCCCAGAATGTCCCAATCTTGCCTAGAAACAGGATGAGCCAGACAAAATTTCATTAGGCCACAGCCTGCAGCGTGGCAGCTTGAGCAGCAGGTTCAGTGAGGCTTTATCTCAGGCATTGGCTAGTGGGGTATCTCAGCACTCTAATGAGCTATATGGGCGAAAATCCAAATCATACAAGCAAAGCCATAAAAATACAATTCTGTGATTACTCACCTGTAGAATTGGTATTATGGTATTATTATTGGTATTATGAGTATACAGTATGTCCTGCTCCAAATATAATACTTACAATCGGGTTATACTCCGCCAGATGGCGCTGGACTGCAGAGACATCGAAAATAGGCTCCTCCCGGACCCTCAAATACCCGGGGACCTCCCACAAATCCCCAGCATTGAAAAGCAGTTAACGAGAAGCCGGGAGAATAAATCAACCCAAACTATCAACTATAACAATGATAACAATCGCCATACAGGGGACCCAAGATAATGCAAAACCAAGGGTGGGTTGGAGCAGGACGTACTGTATACTCATAATACCAATTCTACAGGTGAGTAATCACAGAATTGTATTATTCTTAGTATACAATACGTCCTGCTCCAAATATAATACTTAGAATCGGGAGATCCAATAGCAGTGTCCATAAAGTAGGGTGGGATCCCCAAGAAAAAAGGCAGCAGCAGGCAGTTTAAACCACTGTCGCCTGCAGAACCTTTCGGCCAAAAACAGCATCAGCTGAGGCCCTAACATCAACCTTGTAAAACTTTGAAAAGGTATGAACAGAAGACCAAGTAGCGGCCTTGCAAACTTGTTCAACAGAAGCCTGGTGCTGAAAAGAGGCACCAATAGCACGAGTGGAATGAGCAGTAAGGCAGAAGGGAGGATTCTTCCCCTTAGAAGAGTAGGCCTGAATCACAGCCTGACGAATCCACTTGCTGATAGTAGACTTGGCAGGAGCCAAACCCTTCCTAGGACCAGAAGGGACCACAAAAAGAGCATCAGTTTTCCTGAAAGGTGCAGTAGCCACCAGATAGTACTTCAGACACCGAACCACATCCAAAGAGTGCAAAACCCTCTCCTTAGCATTGCTATGATTAGGGCACAAAGAAGGAAGAACAATATCCTGATTCAAATGAAAAGCAGACACTACCTTAGGTAGAAAGTCAGGTTTGAAACAAAACACCACCTTGTCCTGGTGTCTCTCATAGTAGGGGGGCTGAATGGACAGCGCCACCAACTCAGACACACGCCTGACAGAAGTGATAGCCACCAGAAACACAACCTTGAGCGTAAGAATGGCCAAGGCAGCATCCTGCACAGGTTCAAAGGGAGCACCCTGCAAGGCTGATAGGACCAAGTTCAGATCCCAAACAGGCACCATAGGCTTACGTGGAGGACGCACATGAGTGACCCCCTGGAAAAAAGTCCTGATCAGAGGGTGCTGAGCAAAGGACTTCTGGAAGAAAATAGCCAGGGCAGAAACCTGACCCTTCAGAGTACTGAGTTGGAGCCCCATCTCCAACCCATGCTGCAGGAACTCCAGAATCCTGGGAATAGAGAACACACGACAGGGAAGAGACTTAGACTCACACCAGTCAATGTAGTCACGCCAAACCCTGTAATAAATGGAAGAGGAAGACTTCTTCCTAGCTTTAATCAAAGTATCCACAACCGAGGAAGACAGCCCCTTCTCCATCAAGATGGAGGTTTCAGCAGCCAAGCCGTCAAAGCCAGAGTATGTAAATTGGGATGGCGTAGTGAGCCCTGAGTGAGCAGATCTGGCACCAAGGGCAGAGCGTACTGATCTACTGCCAGCTGTACCACGTCTGCGAACCACACTCTTCTTGGCCACCTGGGGGCCACCAGAATTGCTGGCACCCCTTCCAGAGCAATCTTGCGCAGAACCCTGCCCAGCAGGGGATTGGAGGGAGGACATACAGGAACTGAAAGTCCTTCCATGACATTGCTAGCGCATCCGAGGTCAGGGCCAGAGGTTCCCTGGACAGAAAGACAAAAGCTGGGAGCTTGTGATCGTGGCGGGACGCAAACAGATCCACATCTGGTTGGCCCCAACGGTGACAAAGAGATTGAAACACCCTGCTGCATAGGGACCATTCTCCCTGGCGAGAGGTCCCCCTGCTCAGAGAGTCCGCCAGGCGATTTTCCACCCCCGGGATGTACACAGCTGAAATGCAGGGGACATTGGCCTCCGCCCAAGTCAGGATCAGAGACGCTTCCTGGAGGGCCCCCTTGCTCCGGGTTCCTCCCTGATGATTGATGTAGGTAACTGCTGTCTGGTTGTCTGAGCGCACCTGAACAGGCAGGCCCCGAAGATGAGTAGTCAAGCGAGCCAGAACTAACCTGATTGCCCGCAGCTCCAAGACATTGATAGGTGTGTGGGCCTCCTGAGGGCCCCACCTCCCCTGGAACCGCAGGGACTTCCAGAAACCCCCCCAACCTGACAGTCTGGCATCCGTGGTGACCGTCTCCCAGGAAGGGGCAAGAAAGGATCTGCCACCACAAGAGGGACCTCCTGACCAGGGGGGAGAGCACACAGACCCTGTCCAGAGACGCTGGGTCCTTGTCCCATACTGATAATCGGTGAAGTTGCAGAGGCCTCAAGTGGAACTGAGCATAAGGGACCGCTTCGAGTGCACGCCACCATCAGGCCGACCAGCTGCATGCCCTGCTTGATGGAGGGATGGGGACAAGCTAGGAGGGACTGAGCCTGTGCAATCAGACTGTCCACCTTCTGCTGAGGAAGGAAGATCCTTGCCTGAACTGTATTCAGACTCATTCCTAGGAATGGAGTTACCAAGGAAGGGGACAGTGAGGACTTGGGGTGGTTGATCACCCATCCAAATGACTCCAGAGTGGACACCACCAGCTGAGTATCCAACTCTGCCTGATGTAGAGACTGGGAAGTGATGAGGATGTCATCCAGATAGGTAAGCACGCGGACGCCCTGACATCTGAGCAGAGACATCACGCCAGCCAGCACCTTGGTGAACACCCTGGGAGCTGAAGTGAGGCCGAAGGGCAAGGCCACAAGCTGGTAGTGTTGATCCATCAGAGCGAACCTGAGGAACCTTTGATGACCTGGGAACACAGGAATATGAAGGTAAGCATCTTTGATGTCCACAGAAGTCATGAAATTCCCTTGGTGCAGGGAACTGATGGCAGAGCGCAGAGTTTCCATGCGAAAGCGCCTGCCATTGACAAACTTGTTGAGGATCTTTAAGTCCAGGATGGGCCTGACAGAACCATTCTTTTTGGGTACTGTGAATAGGTTGGAATAAAAGCCCTTGCCTTTTTCTCTGAAAGGGACCTGGCAGATGACCCCCAGCTCCAGGAGGCCTTGCACTGCTTGCACTAGCTCCTGAGCTGACACAGGGTTCTGAGGAATCTGGGATCTGATGAACCTTGAAGGGGGATCGGCAGCAAACTCCAACTTGTAACCGGAGGACACTACCTCCTGAATCCACCGGTCTGAGACATGAAGCCTCCAGATGTGAGCGAAGTGCTGCAGCCGTCCCCCCCACCCGGATGGGTGAAGGCGCCCCATCATGCCTGAGGGGGCTTAGGGGAGGATTTAGCTTTGGGACCCCAGGAGGAGCCAGGACGTCCACGTCCTCTGCCTCTACCCCAGAAATCTCCCCGGGCCCCAGGGAAAGAAACCCCCCTTCCCTGTCTTGCACCACGGTAAGGGGAGGAGAAGGAACCCTGACCCCGAAAGGGCCGAGATTGCCGCCTGCGCTGGGGTAACCTGCCTCCCTTAGCAAAAAGGTCTAGGCGGTCCCCAAACAGGCGCAGTCCTTTAAAGAACCGCTTGTACACTCATATGAGAGCGAGAAAATTTCATAAAAAAAACAGATTGACACAAAAACGAAAGTCTTTTTTTGTCTCTCTGAAACAACCCTAATATCAGGTACACCTCCCTGAGGGCTCGTTTGCTCCGAGTCCCGCCCTGATGATTTATGTAGGCGACCGCCGTATGATTGTCCGAGGGGACCTGGACCGCACAACCCCGTAGGTGGGGAGTCAACGGAAGAGAATCAACCTGATCGCTCTCAGCTCCAGGAGATTGATAGGCACGTGGGCCTCCTGAGGGCGTCACGCCCAGGAAGGACCTCACCGATGACGGAGTGAGTGAAGACTTGGGATAACTGATCACCCAACCGAGGGACTCAAGGGTGGACACTACCACCTGAGTATCCCTCTCGGCCTGATGAAAGGATTGAGCAGTAATCAACAGGTCGTCCAGGTAAGGAAGAATGTGAATGCCCTGGCTCCTCAGAAGGGCCATGACACCCGCCAGTACCTTGGTGAACACCCGAGGGGCCGAAGTGATACCAAACGGCAAGGCCACACACTGGTAGTAACTTCTGATGACCTAGGAAGATAGGAACGTGCAGATAGGCATCCTTGATGTCACCTTGGTCATAAAGTTGCCTGGCCGAAGGGAGCCCACCGGCGACCGTAAGGTCTCCATGCGGAAAAGTTTGAACCTGACAAATCTGTTGGGACCCTTTAGGTCCAGGATAGGTCTCAGGTAACAGTCCTTCTTGGGCACCGTGAACAGATTGGGGAAAAACCCCCGACCCTGTTCCTGAAGAGGCACAGGACAAACCACTCCGGACGATAGAAGACGTTGGACGGCCAACCTCAGGCCCTGCGCCATCACTGGATTTTGGGAGATACGGGACCGAAAGAAACTTGGGGGCGGCCAAGCTGCCAGCTCTATCTTGTAGCCAGAGACACCACCTCCTGAATCCACCTTGATGGGGGGTTGGGCTTGGACCCCCAGGAGAGACCGGGACGACCACGGGATCTACCTCGTCCCCACGAGTCTCTGCGGCTACCAGGAAAGGAAGAGCTGCGCCCCCCCCGGGAAGGACGAAAGGAAGAAGACCCCCGAAAGGGCCGAGAATGCTCTCTACGCTGCGGGAGCCGACCATCCTTGGTCAATACATCAAGACGCTCCCCAAAAAAATGGAGTCCCGTGAAAGGAAGCCCAGTGAAGGACATCTTGGCAGCAGCATCGGATGCCCACTGACGCATGGCTACCAACAGGGCAAAGGCCCTACGAAGCCGGACAGCATCATCCATGGCAGATAGCACAAAAGCAATAAAATCAGAGCACAGCAAAAGATCCTTATACTCATCCACACGCTTGCGGGATCTGGCGGCCTCAACAAGGCGCTTAATCTTCTTCTTGATAGCAATGGCAACAATAGCCGCGGCACAGACCAGCCCCCACAAAGGTGAAAGCATGGCAAGTAAGTTGATCCATGTGCCGATCAGCATTGTCGCGTAAGGTAGTGGTGTCGGGAGACGACATAACGGAGGTATTGGAGAGCCCCAGGACAGGAGCGTCCACCTCCGGGGGACAAGACCAAAGACAGACCCAATCTGCAGAGAAGGGAAACCTTCTATCCAGCCCCTTAGGTACCGAAGGCAACCGGTTGGGCAGTTCCCATTCTTTAAGGACCATCTTGGAAAAGTGTCCCTGCTCCGTAAACTCTAGGCGTTGCCTATCAGGACAGAAGAGATCACCCTGCTTCTTATTAGCCGCCTTAGGTGGGGCAATGTGCAAGGTTTTAAAGACAGTGGACAGCAGTTTATCTGTATCATCAAGGGAGCAAAGTGTCCTCGTCCGAAGAAGACCCAAGGTCACTGTAGAAATCGCCCGGCCACTCCTCAGAGGAGTCGGAATCATGGAATAGCTCCCCCTCCTCCATGGAGTTGCGGCTGCCAAATGAGTCGTAATGTCATCGACAAGGAAGGAATAAGCCAGTTCCAAATGCCTCTTCTTACTAGAGGCCTTGCCGGCGGCCGGATGGGCCAACTGCCACACGAGGCTGGCCATGTGCAACGCCAAGTCCGACTGGGACACCCTGCTAGCTCCCCCTCGCTGGGTGCAGACTGCAGGCGAGGGGGTGTCGGCAAAGCCGCAGGCAGGATAGTACTGGGGAGAGTAGTGCTCGCCCCATCCTGCTCTGCAACAGCGCTTTGGGCACAGGGCACACAAACCGCGCTGCGACTGCTCAAAGGGGATGCCCCGCACATGAGGCACATCTGAGCCCACCCCGAAGGGCCCCCAAGCTCGCTATCCCCAGAAGACTCCATATGGTGATTACAGCAATAGCAAAAAAAAAGCCAAGCACGGGATATCGGGGCTAAAAACCCCACCCGGGATGACCCCAAGGGATCCCCTAACAAAAAAAGGGGGGTACTGGACTGGGAGAAACCACAAGCACAATAAGTAGGCCAATCTTAAAAACATAATAAAGAGCCAATGAGCATCCCACAGCACATGCACAAGCACCTGAAAACACATAGAGAATGAAAGGATCAGACTCACGGGACTCAGACTCAGCGGGTTTGGAGAGCTTCCAGTAGCCTTAGCCAGGAAGCGCAGCAATGGATCAACAGGCAGGACGAGGGGGGTCCAGGACAAATGCCCCCGAAGCAGCCAGCAGCAGCCAGGACAGCGGGCCCCACAGCCGAGCAAAGGAGAGGGCACAAGATGGCGCTAGTCGTCAGAAACCTCAGGGGGGGGGCCACGCAGTGATGACGCAAATCGCGTCATCTCGCGGCCCCGCCCCTCGGAAAACATGCAAAACTACAGGCGCCCGTAGGCAAAAATGGCGTCCAGAGGAGGAGGAATTTCTCCTCAGAAGGCCCCGTCGCGGAGCGCAACGCCGCAGCAGGGCAAGAGATGGACGGTGCCTGAGCACGGCCGACCCCGGCCCCGACACCCCCCCGGGGCCCCGCAAGCAGGCAGAGACCCCGCTCCTGATAAGGAGAAGGGGGGGAGAGAAGAAGGGGTGGGGGAACTACCACACGGCCAGAAGCCTCAGCCAAATCCACCAGAAAGTAAAACACGCAATAACCAAAGCGGCACAATCACAAAACAACATAATAAAGCATGTGGGATAAAACGATAAGGGTGGTTTCTCCCTTCCCCCATCCAGGCTCACCATTAGCCTATGGCTGGCTACCCTTTGGGTACAGGGTCTGCGGCCCAGAGCACAGCTCTATGAACACCCGACCCAGGTGTTCCCCTACCTTCACCTGAGCCGTCAGCCGGGGCTGGGAGGCAGAAAAGGGTCCGGAACAGGTGGGAATAGGCTTGCAGGGCCGATGGGCTCAGTATGCCCTGCTCTCCTGCGAATAACCAGAGAGAGAAAATCTTCTGTCTTCGCAGTCAGGACTGCAGAGAAACTCTGGGGTTTCTGGGTAATTCCTGCCCTTTTATGGGCCGGGAGGAGCCACAAGTCTTTCTGCAGTTGACTGCGCCACCTGGTGGCAGATTACCCGAATGTGAAGAATTACAGATGAAGCAATCCGTGCTGGATTCCAGAAAATAATGTTTATTTACATAGGCTGAGCAGTGTGCCTTTATTTCCCTTTTCCTTGATTCCTTAGTCTTGCTTTGATGCAAGTAGCTACACACTTCTTCCCTCTCCTTCAGCCATTTCTAGTTTGGCATCCAAGCAGTGCAAACCTGCTGCTCCCTTCTGCAGTTACAGTCTTTTTACCTGCGGTTGCTGTATGGGTTATTGAACGTACATGTCAAGATTCCTGCTGTAAGACATTATTACAAGATCCTGTACTGAAATAAAGCTTTTAAAAATACAATTCTGTGAAATACTCACCTGTAGAATTGGTATTATAAGTATACAGTACGTCCTGCTCCAGATAGATTACTTACACTTGGGTTATCCTCCGCCAGATGGCGCTGCACTGCAGAGACATGTAAAACAGGCTCCCCAGGGTGGGGTGGAGCAGGACGTACTGTATACTTATAATACCAATTCTACAGGTGAGTATTTCACAGAATTGTATTATTCTTAGTATACAGTACGTCCTGCTCCAGATAGATTACTTACACTTGGGACATCCAATAGCAGTGTCCATAAAGTAGGGTGGGTTCCCCAATAAAAAAGGCAACAGCAGACAGTTTAAACCACTGCCGTCTGCAAAACCTTGCGGCAAAAAACAGCATCAGCTGAGGCCTTAACATCAACCTTGTAAAACTTTGAAAAGGTATGAACAGAAGACCAAGTAGCGGCCTTGCAAACTTGTTCAACAGAAGCCTGGTGCTGGAAGGCCCAAGAGACACCAATAGCACGAGTAGAATGAGCAGTAAGGCGGAAGGGAGGAATCTTCCGCTTAGCAGAATAGGCCTGAATCACAGCCTGACGGATCCATTTGCTGATAGTAGACTTGGCAGGAGCCAAACCAAACCCTTCCTAGGACCATAAAGGACCACAAAAAGAGCATCAGTTTTCCTGAAGGACACAGTTACTACTAGGTAATACTTCAGACACCTGACCACATCCAAGGAATGCAAAACCCTTTCCTTAGCATTGCTAGGATTAGGGCACAATGAAGGAAGATCAATATCTCGATTCAAATGAAAAGCAGACACCACCTTAGGCAGAAAATCCGGCTTAAAGCGGAGCACCACCTTATCCTGGTGTCTCTCAAAGTATGGGGGCTGAATAGACAGAGCCGCCAGCTCAGACACACACCTGACCGAAGTAATAGCCACCAGAAAGACAACCTTGAGGGTAAGTACAGCCAAAGCAGCATCCTGAATAGGTTCAAAGGGAGCACCCTGCAAGGCAGACAAGACCAAGTTCAAATCCCAAACAGGGACCATAGGTTTTCGTGGGGGACGCACATGAGTAACCCCCTGAAAGAAAGTCTTAACCAAGGAATGCTGAGCAAAAGACTTCTGAAAGAAGACAGACAGGGCAGAAACCTGACCCTTCAAAGTTCTGAGTTGGAGACCCGACTCCAACCCATGCTGTAAAAACTCCAGAACCCTGGGAACTGAAAACACCCTACAGGGAAGAGACCTAGACTCACACCAGTCAATGTAGGTACGCCATACCCTATAATAGATGGAAGAGGAAGTTTTCTTCCTAGCCTTCACCATGGTCTCAACCACCGAGGCAGACAAGCCTTTCTCCATCAAGATGGTTTCAGCAGCCAGGCCGTCAAAGCCAGAGTTTGTAAATTGGGATGGCGTAAGGGGCCCTGAGTGAGCAGATCTGGCACTCCTGGCAGGACGTACTGATCTACTGCCATCTGCACCACGTCTGCGAACCACACTCTTCTTGGCCACCTGGGGGCCACCAGAATCACTGGCACCCCTTCCAGAGCAATCTTGCGCAGGACCCTGCCCAGCAGGGGGAATGGAGGAAAGACATACAGGAGCCGAAATTCCTGCCATGACATGGACAGAGCATCTGTGGCCAAGGCCAGAGGATCCTGAGACAGGGAGACAAAGGCCTGAAGCTTGTGAGTGTGACGTGATGCAAACAGATCCACATCCGGTAGACCCCAACGGTGACACAGGGACTGGAATACCCTGTTGCAGAGGGACCACTCTCCCTGACGAGAGGTCCCCTGCTCAGAGAGTCTGCCAGTAGATTCTCTGCCCCCAGGATGTACACAGCCGAAATGCATTGAACATTGGCCTCTGCCCATGTCAGAATCCGCGACACCTCCTGGAGGGCCCCCCTGCTCCGGGTCCCTCCCTGATGGTTGATGTAGGCAACCGCCGTCCTGTTGTCTGAGTGCACCTGCACAGACAGACCCCTCAGGTGATTGGTCAACTGCTCCAGTACCAACCTGATTGCCCTTAGTTCCAGAATGTCGATATCTTGTAACCAGAGGACACTACCTCCTGAATCCACCGGTCTGAGACGTGATGCCTCCAGACGTGTGCAAAGTGCTGTAGCCGTCCCCCCACCCTGACGGGCCAGGGCGCCCCATCATGCCTGAGGGGCTTAGGAAAGGGTTTTGGCTTAGACCCCCAGGAGGAGCCAGGACGTCGTCCTCTGCTCCTGTGCCAGGAATCTGCATGAGCCCCTGCAAAGGACACCCCTTTTCCCTGCTTAGTACCACGGTAGGGGAGTGAAAGGGCAGAAAGGGCAGAGACTGCCCCGAAAGGGCAGAGACTGCCGCCTGCGCTGGGGTAACTTACCTCCTTTAGCAAAAAAGTCTAGGGGGTCCCCAAACAGACGTAGCCCCTTAAATGGAAGCCCAGTAAGGGCCCTCTTAGCAGCATTGTCAGCAGCCCACTGGCGCAGCCAAACCGCGCGGCGTATAGCTACCGCCAAGGCAGAGGTTCTGGCACACATCCTAATGGCATCATCCAAGGCAGATAGGATAAAGTTCACAAACACATCACAGTTAGACAGTGCATTAAACGTACCAGGTGGCAATTCATCAGAACCTTCAAGTACACTTCTGATCAGGGCCCTGAGCGCCACAGACGTAATGGCCGAGGCGCAAACCGGGCGCAGCGCCGCCCCCACAAATGCAAAGGCATGGCACGCCAATTGGTCAATGCGCCAGTCCTCAGCATCCCGCAGCGTAGTAGTGTCAGGGGAGTGCATAAGGTGTAAGACAGCCCTAGAATAGGAGCATCGACCTCGGGGGCGATGACCAGCACTTGATCATATCAGCAGGAAAGGGATACTTTCTGACTCTCGTCAAATGACCTTGAGTCATAGAACAGCTCCCCTTCGTCCGATGGGGTGTAGCCATACAGATGCAACAACTCATCAGATTCCATAGGGGACGGAGTGGCATCAGGATTTAAGTGACGCTTTTTAGCGGTGGCCTTAAACACTAAGGTATTAGCGATCAATTTTTCAACACTGGCCAGTCTAGCAGACACATCAGGTTGAGAATCCCCGCTTGTATGTAATTCAATGGGGGTGAGACTCAAGCTTGGGGGAGTAGGTGAAGTGAGACGAGGTGCAGGCCCAGCCACCGGAGGGGCGGGTTGCAATGTTAGCGCCTGCTGTGCGCAAGGAACACAGACCCGCACGCTGTCACCGCTGATAGGTGAGACCCCACAAGCTACACACAGCCGGGCTTGTCCCGAAGGAACCCCGGTCACATTATCCTGGGATGCCTCCATATGGTGATTAATAGGCACAATAGGCCAGTAGGGATTGACGCTGTAAGCTACCCTGGATGCCCCAATGACCCGCTAGGGAAGTGGGAGTAATTATACTAGGCCCAACTAACAATTACACCGGGCCTGGAGAAGCCACTGGATTCACCTGTCTGAAAGACACAATGAGAAGAAGGGGCGTCAGAACCATACACAGTAAATGATGAGCATGAAAGTCGCCCGCGAGGGCACTTACAGACCGCGGAAGGGGGGACCGTTACGCACACGCGCGCGTGACTGTAGAGGAAAATGGCGCCAAACGAACCTCGAAGGGCGGGCCAGAGCGAGCCGTGACGCAGGGCGCGCCAGGCCAGGCCCCGCCCCCCTGAAGAGCACGAAGTCCATCCGGCAAGCAGCCAATGAGGATGCAGGAGCGTCTGAGGCAACGCCGCCGTCCGACGCGGAACATCCAAATGAAGGAAAAGGCGCGCACGGCAGCGGCATTGCAATAGTCAAAAAGACAAGTCAGCGCGGCGGTTGACACCCCATATACTAGTCCAAACAAACATGACAACAGGCGGTATGCACAATCACGATACACGCTCACCCACACCCCCCCCTTCTTCCCCCCCCCCCCCCGAAGGCTACGGGGAGAATGAGGGAGGATGGCGGCCCTTTGTACAGAGCCCATCGCTACAGGGGCATGGGACAATAATGCGGGAGGGGCATCCCATAAAGGCTCACCATCAGCCTATACCGTCTACCCTTTGGTGGGGGACTGCGGTGGAGCAGCGCTCCATAAGCACGCATGGTGCCGCCTACCTTCACCCGACCAGCGCAGCCCAGGCTGGGAGGCACATCACACGAAGGACGGGTGGGAATAGTCCAACAGGGCCGCAGGCTAATAGCCCCGCTCACCTGCGACAGAGTGATAATTTCATGTCTTCGCAGTAAGCACTGCAGAGAAATCTGGGGATTTGTGGGAGGTTCCCGGGTATTTGAGGGGCCGGGAGGAGCCTGTTTTACATGTCTCTGCAGTGCAGCGCCATCTGGCGGAGGATAACCCAAGTTTAAGTAATCTATCTGGAGCAGGACGTACTGTATACTAAAAATACATATTCTATGTGAACCACGAGCAGCCGAGTAAGCTATCTGCCAAGCCTTATGGAGTAAAGAAGACATCCATCACAGACACACACAGGCAACGTGGAGCTGTCTACAGGACTCACATTACTGCCATCTGGTGAGTCGGAATTGTCTACCCACTGGGTATTGAATTTTTAAAAGTAGGAGTTCAATGCATAACAATTGTGATAAAATGACAGCACTATCAAAAAACCATGACACGTTTCAAGCAGGTATCAGCATCTTGAGGAGACTTGTTGGTGTGATCGAGTGGAAATGATTTGTAATAAGAAGTAAAAATGAGATCTTATCTTGCTTTAGCAGTTGAAATCACATTATGGCTATTCTGATGGAATAAGAATGAACACTATATTTGACACATAAAACTTTTCTGTGAAGCAAATTTATTGCTCCATGCTTATTATTTGTTGTTAAACTTTGTGTAATGCCTGGTATATCTAATCTTGCAGAGACACAAACATTTAAAATGTTGATTTGGTAGAATTTGTTTTATCTACCTACATTCTGCTTTTGCGCAGATAAGACAGGCAGTGGTGCTGTTGAAGAAATTTAGTAAAGCTGCTATAGCCGCACTGATGTCTGTGTTGCTGGGATGCAGGTTCAAAGTTGTGAATCTTGGAAACTGGAATCTTAAAACTTCCTCAGGGGATACTTTTATGTGCGGTACCTAATAGCAAAATATACAGCGTACAATAAATTTAGCGAACAATAAATTCATATAGCATGGAGGAAATAAAGAGTTGAATAAATGTTGTAGAACAAGTATTGAAAAATTAAAGTTAAACATGAATCCTAAAAAGCAGAGCAATACATTAAGATATTTATTAGAAGTTACAGAAAACATATTTTGACAAAAATAATTGGTTATACCATACATACATTCAGTGTCCGACTGGCCCACCAGAGCATCAGAGGATCCTCCGGTGGGCCCAGGTATCAGGACAGTACAATTGATCTAAGACTGAAACAGTGTTTCTGGCTTTGAGTGTTCTCTGATGTTTATTCAGTAGATTAAATTTCCTATTTGGTCACATCAGATTTTATATCATAAAAATCTAATTGCGTTTTAGCTAAAGGGTGGGCTCCTAAGAATAATTTCCCTGGGTGGGCCCTAAGTGCTTCAGTCTGACCCTGCATGTATTTGTTACATCTGCCTATCAATGCATATGTAAAAATCTTTTATGTTTTTTTGCACAGCTAAAACTAGTGCTTAAAAGTGGACCAAAACCCACCCTGTGTCAAACCTCGCAGGTCGCCCGAAAACTCACCCTCATTCCCGGACCAACTGCCCCACTATGCCTTTAGCAGGATGCGTGCATGCACCAAGAATTTTAGAATGGCCGTTGCGGGCATGCTGCCTGTTAAAAGGGTAGCGAGGGGGCGCCAACCAGCACACTCGGATCGGCTTGCATTAGACGAGCTCCTGGACGAAGGGCAGACTCGAGCGCGCTGCGCATGCACCATAGGACCTTGGCAGGGTAAATGAAATCGGACCACCTGGAGGGGTTTCACACAGCGGGGCACCCCCGATCAAGCCAAAACCCAGGATAGTCAAAATGCTTGGTTTTGGTCCACTTTAACATACATGTGTTCGCCTGCTGGGTTGTGATGTGAACTTTGAGAGAATAACAGATCTACAGCTCACATGCAGCACAGTTACATGCACAGGCACACATGTAAGAGGTACCTACTATATACAAAATGGTAGAGAAAAAAATTTAAGGGCAAAACTATTATAGGCTTTAGCAGCCCTTAGATTAAAGAAATTGGATCTTTCATCTTGATCAAAAGAGTTTGGAAAGCTTACAACAAAAAAATATACACCTAAAAGTGGAACATCTTTTAGACCCCAGGGCTGCCCCAGTCTCAATCTCTGGGTCATCCCCAATAGGGATGCCCCACTGTGTGAAACTCATGAGTCGCCCATTTGTCAGGAGTTGTTCATCATTAAAGCAGACCAAAACCTTTGATAACCTGGCTCCTAAAGAATTCAGGGCTGGGTTACAGCTTGCCACAAACTGGGTTTCCCCTGCTGTGTAAAACCCTGCCAGTTTCCTGTAAACTCACATTGTGCATGCATGGGCCTCTGACAGCATCTCTAAGACTCCTCCAGCTGATGCGCACAGCAAAGGGCAGCCAATGGAATGCACCTGGAAATGGGTTCTATTCAAAACTCATTGCCAGGTATAATTATGCACAGCTATGAATTCTGATTGGATGAGCATGACATGAAGTGTGGATCAGGGTGATTAAAGCGGACCTTCACCCTGAATAAGAGCATATGTTATATGCTTCCCCCACCCTGTACATACAGATTGCTCACATTAAAAATCATCCTACTTGCATCTACTGCATGTTATGAGCCTTTAAACAACCAAGATGGCGGCTCATGGAGCATCAGGCAGCCTGCAAACAGGAAGTGTCTTCTGACTGTGTCGCTCTGCATTCTGGGATTGCTGTCCTTTCCCTGACCCCAGCTCTGCTCTGTCTGTGCAAAGCACAGCTATAACCCTGTACTCTATCCCGCTTTCCTCTCCTCAGTATGTGTGATGCTTATGAGTCAAGATGGCAGCGCCCATATCCTAGAGTCCTGAACAGAGTTGCAGCCCGGTGGGGGAAAGAATAATAAGTGACTAAAAACGTAAAATCTATTAATTTTTGATGCTGGGGAATAGTTTTTAAGGGTTTAGGCTTTTTATCAAATCATGCTGAAGGTCCAGTTTAAACAGATGATTCTAAGGGTTTCACACATGTGGGCAATTCATTTCCGGATATGCCTCTAATGCAGCCCAAAATCCAGGCAAGGTATCTCCAAGAGGTACCATTTTTCACAAACCCGCTTTTCATTTTTCCCATTCTTGCAACTCTGGTACTGAAACCACAGCTGGCTTCTGTGCCCACCCCAGCTACAGGGAGCAGGCTCCATTGTAGATTGGAAGCAGGGGTATACTTTGTGAGTGTCCTGAGGGTATCACAGCTGAGACCAGAATAAGAGAGGTGAGTCACCCTGCAGGACTGCAAGGAGTTAATCCTGCAAGAGATTAGATAAATATATATATCATATAAATTACTTAGATACAAAGTAAGAAACAAAAGGATTAAAATGGAACAAAACATGTGATTTTCACTGGATTTTGAGAAACCTTACTTTTCTCCTCTGCCTCCCAGTGCTGCAATTGGCTGCCACGGTCATTTGGTGACCAACATGCTCAATTTCGCTGGGGGGATCGAGGAGAAAGGTAAGATTTCTCTGACTTAACATGGTTGATACACAGGGGGCTACTGTCAATTAGGATGCCCCTCCTGCACTAGGAACAACTACTACTATTAGTGTTAGCACTCAAGTTTCCTTCTGATGATGCAAATGAGCCCCGGGAAGGTGGAAAGTGTGGGGGTGACACAGGAAGCACCACAGACAAGCTGCAGCATGGAGGGGGGGAGTTTTTTTATCCCAGGATAAGAAGAGGTCCACTGTAAGAGGATATTTATTCCTCTTTGTCGGACATGATATATAGGCATACATACATATGTAATGATGGCTTACAAAAGGCAATACCTTATTTTTTCAAACAGTAATGAATTTATGATACCTGTGCTACCAGACGAAGCATGAGCATATTTTCTAAAAAAGATGTTAGGCTCCCTTGGCACTCCAAACTGGCTTTAGTACCCAGGCTGGTTGTTCTCTGCACCCCGAGGTCAGGCTGGGCTGTCAGCAGCATAGCCGGTTACCTCAGCACTTCTGCAGCTGTGCGAGAATGCATGGTCACACCCACCCCCCAGTCTATATATGCACCTGCCAGGGACAAGGTTTATTGGGCCAATGGGCATAGGAATAATGGCTGTGACAATGAGCCCTCGCTTATCTAGGTTAAGGAGTTAAGGGTTTTTACTGGGATTTAGAGCACACAGAAGTCAGGGCCAAGGAGCCAAAAGTTTACTGCTGGCCATTCCAGCCCTCCCTTTCCCTGATTGGTTACAATCCCTTAATCTTAGCCCAGACCTCCATGCCCACGATAACTGTGAAGCTACTTAGGATGTGCATTATTGTAGCTTTCCAGTTGCTGCTTCATTCTTGACTCTCTTGACTCTCCCTGTCTATCTGATCATGTCTTTGCCTGAACCTTTGGATATCACATCTTTTTGGTTTCTTGACTGTTGACCTCCGCTTGCTTTCGGACTCTTTTTCTGGTTGCCTCTTCTGCTTAGATAATTCATAGACATAGACATAGACATAGAAGGTTGACGGCAGAAGGAGACCATACGGTCCATCTAGTCTGCCCTTATGTGTATACTGTATGTACTCTTTATCTTAGGATAGATGTGTGCTTATCCCAGGCATGTTTAAATTCAGTGACTGTTGATGTTTCAACTACCTCTGCTGGAAGTTTGTTCCAAGCATCTACTACTCTTTCTGTAAAATAATATTTTCTAACATTGCTCCTGATCTTCCCCCCCGACTAGCTTCAGGTTGTGCCCCCTTGTTCTATCATTAAGCTTCTTCTTAAAAACACTTCCCTCCTGAACCTTATTCAATCCTTTCACATATTTAAAGGTCTCAATCATGTCCCCCCTCTCCCTTCTTTCCTCCAGACTGTACAAATTAAGTTCTTTAAGTCTCTCCTGATAAGTTTTAAGTTTAAGTCCTTCCACCATTTTCGTTGCCCGCCTTTGGACACGTTCTATTTGAATAATGTCTTTTTGCAGGTAAGATCTCCAGAACTGCACACAGTATTCTAGCTGTGGCCTTACCAGGGCTCTATACAGCGGCATCACAACCTCCCTCTTCCTACTGGTGATGCCTCGAGCTATGCAGCCGAGCATCCTGCTTGCTTTTCCCACTGCCTGGCTACACTGTCCACTCATCTTGCAGCTATCAGTAATCAGTACCCCTAAATCTCTCTCCTCCGAGATCCTGGATAATACAGTGCTGCCCATACGGTACTCAGAGCAGGGATTCCTTCTACCCAAGTGCATGATTTTACATTTAGAGACATTAAACTCTAGTTTCCACAGTTTTGACCATCTATCCAGTAAAGCTAAATCATTTTCCATGTTGCAGACACCTCCAGGAATATCCACCCTATTACTAACCTTTGTATCATCAGCAAACAGACAAACTTTTCCTACCAAGCCTTCTCCTATGTCACTTACAAATATATTAAAAAGAATGGGGCCCAGGACAGAGCCTTGCGGCACACCACTTGTAACTCGCCTTTGTTCAGATTGCACGCCATTTACAACAACGCTCTGATACCGATCCCTCAGCCAACTGGAAATCCACTGAACTATCCAGGGATTGAGTCCTACCTTCAATAACTTATCTATGAGCTCCTTATGTGGTACAGTGTCAAAGGCTTTGCTAAAATCCAGATAGGCGATATCCACAGCACCTCCTTCATCTAACACTTTAGTGACATTGTCAAAGAAATCAATAAGATTGGTCTGACATGATCTGCCCTCAGTAAAGCCGTGCTGTTTTGGGTCCAATAGGTCATTAATTTTTAGATGGGAAATTATCTGTTTTTTTAAGAGTGTTTCCATTAACTTGACCACTATAGATGTTAAACTAACTGGCCTGTAATTACTGGCTTCTTCTCTACTCCCCTTTTTATGGATTGGTACGACATTGGCCATTCTCCAATCATCTGGAACCTCACCAGTTGAAAGGGAATGGTTAAGTAAATCAGTTAGAGGGGCTGCAATCACAAACCTAAGTTCCCTTAGAACTCTGGGGTGGATTCCATCTGGACCCATTGCCTTACTTACCTTTAGATGTGCCAGCTCGGCTAAGACATCGTCCTCCAGAAACTCCGGAGCTGTACTTTCCCAGCTGGATGTTGTGCTATGACCATGCCTGCTACTATCTGAAAATACCGAACAAAAGTAGCTATTCAGATGGTCAGCCACAGCCTTATCTCCGTCAATATATTTATTTTCCCTACTTCTAATTTTTGAGACTGCATTGTTTTTCTTCTTTCTGTCACCAATATATCGGAAAAAGGTTTTATCTCCCCTCTTCATAGATTTGGCCATTTCTTCCTCTTTTTGCCCTTTAGCAGTCCTTATAATTAGTTTTGCTTCCCTCTGTTTAATTTTATACGCCTCTCTGTCAGCTACACTTCCACTTACTTTATACTTCTTATAGGCAGACTTCTTATCTTTTATGATAGTGCTGACTTCCCTAGTAAACCATAGTGGTTTCTTCTTCCTTTCATTCTTGCTAGTTTGTTTCACATATTGCTTAGTTGCCTTTAAGATGGCCATTTTTAATAGTGACCACTGGGCACTCACTTCTGCTACTCTGTTCCACTCACCTAATTTTCTTTCTACATACTCCGCCATTTCCTTGAAGTTTGTCTTCCTAAAGTCTAGCACTGTGGTATGTTGGCTTTGTGGCCGCAGGTGACATCCTTTGTTACACCAAGTTCTGGGGGACAGCATATAGCGGCCTTCTGAAGCAAAGTTTACCCCGGCTATAGGTAAAGTCAGACTGAGATTGGGGGTCGCCATTTGTACAAGGCTGGCAATCAACCTGGTAATTACACTAACTCTAACACTAAAGGGTCCAAGTGTTGTTGAAGTTGAATTATTCAATACTATCTTAAAGCAGAACAAAACCCACCAGCCGCTGGCCTGGAATCGAAAAGATTCCACAGCCGAATGATGAATTTTCACTGGGGAATCCCAAATCCAGATGCCCCACTGTGTGAAACCCCCCTCCAGGAAGCACCGGCAACCTTGCCCCACATGCATACTACATCCAAACAATGCAAAACCCTCTCCTTGTCATTCTTAGGCTTAGGGCACAAGGAGGGAAGAACAATATCCTGATTCAAATGAAAAGCAGAAACAACCTTAGGAAGAAAGTCCGGTTTGAACCGAAAGACCACCTTGTCCTGATGCCTCTCAAAGTAGGGCGCCTGAATAGACAAGGCCGCCAACTCCGAGACACGCCGAACCGAAGTGATAGCTACCAAGAAGGCAATCTTCTGAGTCAGGGTAGACAAAGCAATATCTTGCAAAGGCTCAAAGGGAGGAGCCTGAAGAGCAGAAAGAACCAAATTCAAGTCCCAAACAGGGAGTAATGGTTTCCTGGGAGGCCGCACATGCGTAACCCCCTGGAAAAAAGTTTTAACTAAAGGATGAAGCGCAAAACGCTTCTGAAACAAGATAGATAAGGCAGAAACTTGCCCTTTCAAAGTACTCAGCTGAAGACCAGAGTCCAGCCCTGATTGCAAAAACTCCAGAATCCTGGAGACCGAAAAGACCCTACAAGGCAAAGATCTAATCTCACACCAAGTGATATAGGCTTTCCAAGTCCTATAGTAGATGATAGAAGAAGACCTCTTCCGGGCACTGATCAGAGTCTTAACGACCGAGTCAGAAAGACCCTCCTCCTTCAAGATGGAGGTTTCAGCAGCCAAGCCGTCAAACCCAGCGTTGGTAAATTGGGGTAACACAGCCGACCCTGAGTGAGCAGATCTGGCCGAAGAGGCAGAACGAGCTGGTCCACTGCAAGCCGAACGATGTCTGCGAACCATACTCGCCTTGGCCACCTTGGGGCCACGAGAATGGCGGACACCTTTTCCAGAGCCAGCTTCCGTACCACCCTGCCCAGCATGGGTATCGGAGGAAACAGGTACAGAAACCCCAGATCCCCCCAGCTCAGGGACATGGCGTCCACTGCCAGAGCCAGAGGATCCTGGGAGAGCGACACGAAGTTCGGGAGCCTGCAATTGTGACGAGAGGCAAACAGGTCCACCTCCGGCGTCCCCCACCGGAGACACAGTGACCGAAAAACCTGAGGATGGATAACCCATTCTCCCAGACGGGAAGAGCCCCTGCTCAACAGGTCCGCTTCCTGGTTTTCCACCCCTGGGATGTAAACCGCCGAGAGACAAGGAACATGGGCCTCCGCCCAGGTCAGGATCAGGGACACCTCTCTGAGAGCACCCAGACTGCGAGTCCCTCCCTGATGATTGATGTAAGCAACCGCTGTTCGATTGTCTGAACGGACCTGGATCGGAAGGCCCAGAACATGTTGAGTCAGAAGAGCAAGAACCAGACGGATGGCTCTCAGTTCCAGAATATTGATGGGTAAGTGGGCCTCTTGAGGTCCCCACTGCCCCTGGAACTGAAGATCCTTCCAGAATCCCCCCATCCCGAAAGACTGGCGTCCGTGGTGACAATTTCCCAAAGAGGAGTCAGGAAAGACCTGCCCCTCGAGAGATTGGTCGAGACCAACCACCACTGGAGGGACTGCCGGACCCAGGAGGACAACTGGAAGGGCCGATCCAACGACCGTGGTCGCCGGTCCCAGGACGCCAACAGATGAAACTGCAGCGTCCTCGTGTGAAATTGAGCGAAAGGAACTGCCTCGACCGAGGCAACCATCAACCCTACCAGCCTCATCCCCAGACGGATGGACGGCCGAGGACTGGAAAGAAGGACCTGAGCCAACTCCTGAATCAGATAAATTTTGGACTGAGGGAGAAACACCCTGTGTTGACAAGAGTCCAACTGCATTCCCAGAAAGGACACCACCCTGGCCGGAGCGAGGGAGGACTTGGGAAAGTTGATCACCCAACCGAAGCTTTCCAGCGTGGAGACCACCATCCTGGTGTCTGTCTCTGATTGAGGGACGGAGCCATGATGAGAAGGTTGTCCAAATAAGGTACGACACGAATACCCCGAGATCTGAAAATGGCCATCACCCCTGCCAGCACCTTGGTGAACACTCTTGGAGCCGAGGTCAGGCCAAACGGCCACGAATTGAAAATGCTGGTCGTTCATCACAAACCGAAGAAAGCGCTGATGAGCCCGGCATATGGGAACATGAAGGTAAGCATCCTTGATGTCTATGGACGTCATGAAGTCCCCCTGCCGAAGAGAACCGATGGCAGAACGCAAAGTTTCCATGCGAAACTTCCGGGTACGGATGAACCTGTTGAGCAATTTCAGGTCCAGGACGGGACGAACAGACCCATCCTTTTTGGGGATTGGAGTAGAAACCGAGGCCCACCTCTAAGCGCGGCACCGGCCGGATGACCGCCATTTCCAAAAGATTCCTTACCGACGCCAGGAGCCCCTGTGCGGCCAAAGGATCGGTGGGCACCCGAGACCGAAAGAACCGTGAAGGAGGGCGAGACTCGAACTCCAGTTTGTAACCGGACGACACCACCTCCTGGATCCATCTGTCCGGAACCTCCTGGTCCCAGACCAGGGAAAAGTGTCGCAATCATCCCCCCACCCGCACGGGTGAGGGAAGCCCCTCATTGCTGAGCGGGCTTACCAGCAGGTTTGGGCTTACCAGCAGGTTTGGGCTTGGCGCCCCAGGACTGACCGGGACGGCCACGGCCCCTCCCCCGGGTCCAACCTGTACCTCTGGTAGCGGGAAAGGAAGCCCCCCTACCCGCTCTGACTCCCCGAAAGGAAGGATTAAAGGCACTCTCACCCTGAAAGGGGCGACGAGGCCTCTTGCGTTGAGGCAATTTACCACCTTTTGCAACTGAATCTATTTTATCACCAAACAGGCGCAAACCCAAAAAAGGGATCGCTGTAAGCACCTTTTTAGAGATAAAGTCCGCCGTCCACTGGCGCAGCCATACTGAGCGACGAATTGCCACTAGCAGCGCCGCTGTCCTGCTACTCATCGCCAGAGCATCGTCCTGAGCGGTCAAGACAAAGGAAATAAACGACTCAGACTGTTTAAGAGAACAAAACTCATCACAAGCGGGATCAAGACCTGCGTACAGATCCCTAATCATGGACCTAACTGCCAACAGAAGAAGCGCCGAAGCACACACTGGCCGCAGTGTAGATCCAGCACTGATAAAACCATGGCGAGCAAATTGATCAATCCGACGATCCTCACTATCCTTAATGGCAGTGGTCTCAGAAGATTGTACCACAGCCATGCTAGACAGCCCTAACACAGGGGTATCGACGTCAGGGGGAACTGACCAAAGCTTCACCAAATCCTCCGGAAAGGGATAGCGTTTATCCCAACTAAGAGGAATTCCAGCCAGTCGCGTGGGTTGTTCCCATTCCTTAAGGACAACCCTCACAAAGTGTTGTTGCCTGGGAAAAATCAAACGCGGCTGGGGAACATCAAATAACTCACCCTTTGGCAGGGCGACTGCCACAGGCGGATCCAAATTCAAAATTTCAAACATTTGAGCAAAAATGGAAGGGTGTCAAGGGACACCCCCGTAGCCTGATCGCCAGCAGCGTCAATCCCTAGCTAGTCTGCAGGCTCATCCGACTCCTCAAGGAGTTCCCCCTCCTCATCAGGGGGACAATCGGACCAATCCACTATTTCACACATCTCATCCTCCGAAGCAGGTGCTGCTGGAGAAAGGTGTTTCCGCTTCGCTGTAGCCTTCAGAGCTACTTTGGCGGAAATTATTTTCTCGAGGTTGGCCAATCGTGCACACACCTCGGATTGCGAATCCCCACCCTTGACAATGTCACATGGGGACCGGAATAAGGGAGGGGGGGTAGGAGATGACGGAAGTTGCGAGGAGCCAGAAGCCGGAGCGACGGACTGGCGCGCAATGTTCTGCTTTGCACATGGAATGCATAATATGACATAATCGCCTGGGAGCGGAGCCGCACAACCCCCACATAGCCTGGATAGCCCTGAAGAGCCATTTCCGGTATTGTCGGAAGCCTCCATATGGTGAATTTATGGTATTCACAACAACCCAGGGTTTTACGCACTAAGCCACCTGGGATGCCCCTTTATAATTAATTGTCCCGGGAAAGGGAGGATTTAATTTAAAAAAAAATTTTTTTTCATAAAAAACCTTAGGACAAAACCCAATTTAGAGTACTAAGACTAACCAGGTATAACAGACCCGGGAGAGCCACTGCAGTGAGGGGATCCCAGGATCTGTGGGGGAAAAGAGACAACAGTCAGACCCCCAGAAGAAAAGGCAGCATGCAGCATAGTCATTCATTACAGAATAAAAGGCAGCATAAATATCAATAGCAAAGCCCCAAAGTGGCTTAAGAGTTAAACTGAAGCCAGCAAACACACTTTTTTTTTTTTTTTAAAAAACATGCTGAAGCAAACTTATAGTAAAAAGGACGGCCCCACACACGAGGTGGAGACCGTTTACCTGAACAAGCACGAAGAGCAGCAGCAGCAGCCAGCTAGACAGCAACCTGCAGCCGAGTCCCCCGCACCTGACTCCTTGATTAGAAGGAGGAAGTGCGGCGGGGCCGAGCTGCGAGACAACCAGCTCAAGCCACGCCCCCGCCATCGCGTCATCGAAACGCAGGCCGAGGCCCAGCCCCCTCCAGTTCAAACAGCGCGGCCCGCCAAATGGCGGTGCCACATGCAGAGAGGGCGCCCCGACGCCCTCGGAGTCAGTGGGGGGGGGGAAACATGCCACTCATATACACAGCCCTAGCAGTTCAGGCCACGTGAGCGCTACCCGCGGCGCTGAGTCTGAGACTGCCATCACTCTTAATATGCACAGTAACGTTAAACACAACATGCACACAGTATAAGAACCCCCCAAAACCACACCCCCCCATAGTGAAGGGAGAAGGGACCGTAACGGGAGAGAAATGGCCAAAGGGGAACCACGGGACAGGGGCATCCCAAATCCGGATCACCATGCCGGATAGCCGCATTGCCCCACGTGTGAGGTTGAGCGGAGGAGATAAGCTCCTAGGCACCTATAGTGCCATCTACCATTGCCCAGTGAGCAGCCTGGGCTGGGAGGCTTCCATTAACCATCTAGGTAAACAATCAATCAAAACTGGGCAGAAATAGACCCAAAGGGGGTGCCGGGGTAAGACCCCGGCTACCTGCAAGCAGGAGACTTCTTTCTTCTGTCTTGTCGCCTCATGCAGAGAGAAAACACTGGTGTTAAGTGGGAGGTCCCAGGTATATGTGGGCCGGAAGGGGGCTCGTTTTCAAGACTTCTCTCTGCAACGTCGCCACCTGGCGGTGGAGTAACCCGATCATAAGAATTAAAGGGGAAGCGGGGTGTGTGGCACACTGAGAATATCCCAATTTCTCCCTATTACAGTGGTACCACATATGTATTGGTAGACACCCTTTCCTGCCCAGGAGACTCTCTCAAACTGAAACAGGGCTTTAGGAAATTTTTAGATAAAATACCAAACAGAACAAAACCTAACATGCATAGGTCCTGTCAAGGGAAGAGTTGCCAAACACCCCAAAGTAGAGCATGCGCGTAATGGTAATTTTACTTGAAAATTTCAGCTCTGCAGACAAAGTGCGCACCTTGCGCCTTTCCTAAAATATCAATATGCAAATAAGAAAAAACAAGCGAAATCTGAAAGCGCAGGATACCCAACATGCATAGCTACTTTTAACCCTTTTAATTGCCCTCCTACTTGAAGTTTGGTCACCCTCTGTTGACAGGTCATTTTCACCATTTTGCGCCATGTTTAACCGTGATTTTTGCAGGAATTTCCAGGGAAATTATTTATATATTGTTTGCAGCAGAGTTTAGGCTTTAACGTGAAATGTCTTGTTTGTAATTTTTCTACTGTCTTTTTAAATATTTTTTGCATAAAAAAAACAAAAAACGTATTTTTAAGAAAATTGTCTATTTCATGTAAAACATTTGTTTTATTAACCCTTTCGCTGCCAGCATACCTGGAGTTTTTGTCACCCTTGGTGCCAGACCATTTTGCACTATTTTGCGCTCCCCATGTTCAAATGTGATTTTTGAAGGGATTTCCAGGGATTTCCCAGGAAAATGATATATTGTTTTTTTCAGCAGAGTCTGGGCTTTAACATGAAATGTCTTGTTTGTAATTTTTTAGGTGTATTCTCAATACTTTTGGGTGAAATATGTGCAAAAAAATTAAAAAAAATCTATTTTTTGCAATTTGTAGTGTTTTTTTGTAATAAAAAACGTTGTCAATAAAATCTTATTGCATGTGCAACCCCAATTAATCCTGGTCACAGCGTTACCACATATGTATTGGTAGACACCCTTTCCTGCCCAGGAGACTCCCCCAAACTGAAACAGCGCTTTAGGAGATTTTCAGATAAAATACAACTATGCACCGCGCGGTCTTTCCAGAAAAAGAACCCTTTAAATTTGAAATACCCCCCAAAAACTATATATTCTCTGGAAGTATACACCTCAGGCTTTCTAGGCGTACCAGGTTGACATGGGCGCAATTTTCTGGAAGTAATCCCTCAATTAATTCTTTGGTTGCACAGAGTTTCCCTAAAAAAGAATAAAAAAGAAGAATCAAAGCCACATTTTCCTATAAAAAACTATATGCAAACAGAAAAAAAACAAGTAAAATCTGAAAAAGCAACAACCCCTGAACAGAACAATACCCAACATGCATAGGTTCTGTCAAGGGAAGAGTTGCCAAACACCCCAAAGTAAAGCATGTGCGTAACAGTGATTTTACTTAAAAATTTCAGCTCTGCAGACAAAGTGCGCACCTTGCGATTTTTCAACCAAAACAACCCTTTAAATTTAGAATATCCCCACAAACCATATATTCCCTGAAAGTACACATGTTAAGCTTTCTAAGAGTACTGAGCTTGTTGTAGTGGGCTCATCTTTCTGGAAGTAATCCATTGAAGAATTCTTAGGTTGCACAGGGTTTCCCTAAAAACAATTATAAAAAAGCAGAATAAAAACCATGTTTTCCTAAAATATCAATATGCAAACAAGAAAAAACAAGCTAAATCTAAAAGCGCAAGGTCCCCCGAGCAGAACAATACCCAACATGCATAGGTACTATTAACCCTTTTAATTGTCAGACTACTTGAAGTTTTGTCACCCTCTGTTGACAGGTCGTTTTTCCCCATTTTGCGCCATGATTAACCGTGATTTTTGCTGGAATTTCCAGAAAAATTATATACATTACATATACAATTTTTGCAACAGAGTTTAGGCTTTAACATGAAATGTCTTGTTTGTAATTTTTCTACTGTTTTTGAATATTTCTGCTTAAAAAAACAAAAAAAAAAAAAACAAAAAAAATATATTTTTTAAACAAATGTTTCCTTTATTTTAAATAAAACCTTTGTTTTTTTTTTTTAATGAAAACCATATTGCATGACATAGGGTCCCCCCTTTTTTGGGGGAATTTTAAGGGTTAGGGTTAGGCTAACCCTTAAAAATAAAAAAATATACAAAAATAAAAATTCCCCCCCAAAAATGGGGACCCCCCATTTCATTTTTTTTTTTTTTTTTTTGTTAGGGTTAGGGTTAGCCTAACCCTAACCCTCACCCTTAAAAAAAAAAAAAAATTTTTTTTTTTTTTTAATTTTAAGGGTTAGGGTTAGGCTAACCCTAACCCGTAAAAATAAAAAAATATACAAAAATAAAAATTCCCCCAAAAAATGGGGACCCCCCCCCATGTCATTTTTTTTTTTTTTTTTTTAAGGGTTAGGGTTAGCCTAACCCTAACCCTTAAAAATAAAAAAAAAAAGACTTTTTTTTTTTTAATTTTAAGGGTTAGGGTTAGGCTAACCCTAACCCTTAAAAATAAAAAAAAATGACGTAGAGGGGAACCCATTTTTTTTCATTTTAAGGGTTAGGGTTAAGCTAACCCTAACCCTTAAAAATTAAATAAAAATTATGTAAGGTCCCCCCTCCGGGGGGGGGGGGGGGGGAACCCATTTTTTTTTTAATTTTAAGGGTTAGGGTTAGGCTGACCCTAACCCGTAAAAATAAAAAAAAAAGACTTTTTTTTTTTAATTTTAAGGGTTAGGGTTAGGGTAACT
Source organism: Gastrophryne carolinensis (assembly GCA_027917425.1). Classification (NCBI taxonomy): domain Eukaryota; kingdom Metazoa; phylum Chordata; class Amphibia; order Anura; family Microhylidae; genus Gastrophryne; species Gastrophryne carolinensis. Next base: position 104,898,083 of record CM051242.1, read on the forward strand.
CTAACCCTTAAAAATAAAAAAAATGACGTAGAGGGGAACCCATTTTTTTTTTCATTTTAAGGGTTAGGGTTAAGCTAACCCTAACCCTTAAAAATTAAATAAAAATGACGTAAGGTCCCCCCTCCGCGGGGGGGAACCCATTTTTTTTTTAATTTTAAGGGTTAGGGTTAGGCTAACCCTAACCCTTAAAATTAAAAAAAAAATGACGTAGGGTCCCCCTTACCCGTCATAACCAGCCCGGGACCAGCTATGGGGGCTTGTAGGAACAGAGTGGAGGGGCCAGCTTTTGTGGCCCCCCACCCTGCAGCCTACGAGCCCACATACCCTGTGTGGGCCCGGGCTCTTCTGCCCCCCCCCTGGGCTTTGGGGAGGCAGGTAATTGGGGGTACGGGGGTTAATGGCAAGCCACCCGCTAGTTGCAGGTGGCTTGCCAGACCCCAGCCTTGTGAACTGGTATAAGGGGTCTCATGGACCCCTTACCAGTTCACAAAGGGTTAACATAAAAAAAAAAAACACACACACAAAAATGTCATTTATTAAAAAAAAAAAAAAAAATTTTTTTTTACTTTACTCACCTCACCCGATTGTCAGCTTCTGTGGTGATCAGCTGTCAGGTGCCTTGGTGATCGCTGGCCAGAGGAGGGGGGGGGGCAGGGGATCAGAGCATCCCCTGCCCCTCCACTGCTCTGCCCAGCGATCACCAGGGCATTTGACAGCTGAGCCGAGGAGAGGCAGCAAGACGCCCGGGAGTGACGTCATAAGCCCCGCCCCAAAGGCCCCCCCAGTGAGGAGGAGACCCGGAGGGAGGCAGCGCGACTGCAGGTAAGTAAATGTCATTTTTATTTTTTTATTTTTTTTACAGTTGGGGGGGGGGGGCTATTCCGGGGGCTCTCCTGGAGCCCCGGATGGCACCAAATTAAAGAGGAGACCCAGCCGGATCCAACGAGGGGTCAGGTGAGTATTTTTTATTTTTATTTTTCTTACTAGCAGGGGGGAAAGTCAAGCACGTAGATTCTACGTGCTTGGCACTTAAGTGGAGTGGAAGCGAGCACATAGAATCTACGTGCTTGGCACTGAAAGGGTTATAGGAAACCATATTGCATGTGAAAGCCCCATTTCTCCCGATTACAACGTTATCACATATGTATCGGTAGCCCCCCATTCTTGCCCAGGAGACCCCCCCCCCAAACTGAAAAGAGTACTTTATAACATTTACAAGTAAAATATAACTACTATCCACACCTTAAAGGGTTAAAAAAGCTTTGGTGGCCCCCGCCTTGCCAGCTACAAGCCTGTACCGCCTAAATTGGCCCCAGGTCATTCTGCCCCCTCCTTGGCTTTGGGGAGACAGGTAATAGTGGGGATAGGGGTTAATAGCAAGTCACCCGCTAGCCACAGATGACTTACCAGCCCCTAAGCCTTGTGAACGTGTTTAGGGGTCTCATGGGCCCCTTACCAGTTCACAACAGGTTAAATAAAAAAAAAAACACACACACACACACACACTAAGAAAAAAATGTTCTATTTATTTATTTTTAATACTTACCTCACATTCCTCTCCTTCCCTCACCAATCACTTCTGCTCTCCTGCTGCTGCTGGAAGCCTTTTATAGCTGCTAGGTGACAGAACATAAGGGGCAAATTAAAAAAAATGACATGGGGTCCCCCCTACACAGCATAACCAGCCTGGAACCAGCTATGCAGGGCTTGTAGAACAGGGCGCAGGGGCCAGCTTTGGTGGCCCCCCCATCCTGCCGGCTACAAACCCACATAGCTTCTGTGGGCCCAGGCTCTTCTGCCCCCCCGGCCTCTGGCCTGGCAAGTCGCCCCCAGCCTTGTGAACTGGTATAGGGGTCTCATGGATCCCTTACCAGTTCACAAAGAGTTAACAGTAAAAATAAACACGCACACATACAGAAAATTACATTTATTTATTTTTCTCTACTCATCTCTGATCCTCTGCTGTCCTCCGTCGATCATTTCTGATGACAGCTGCCTGGTGATCGGTGGAGGGGGGCTGGGGGAGCAAGAGATCACAGCCCTCTCGCCCCCTCCAATCTTCCTCCTCCGATCACTCCGACTGAGCATCTCAGGGCAGATGAGCATTGCTAGCTGCCGGGTGACGTCATAGATGATGTCATTCGCCCAAAAAGGGCGGGGCTAGCATCTGGCGGCCCAGGAAGTGAGGAAGAGGGCGATTTTTTGTCCTCTCCTCACCACGGAAGAGTCCGGGGGGGCGATCGGAGGCCCCACCAGCGAAGAGGAGACCCGGCGGGACAGATCGTGGCTGCAGGTGAGTAAATGTCATTTTTTTTTTATAAAACTGCTGCAGCAGAAGCGAGGGGGGGGGGGGGGGCGCTATTTCAGGGCACTCTCCTGAAACAAGAAGATGCCCCCCGGGTGAAGAGAAGACCCATGCCGATCCAACGAGGGGTCACGCAAGTTTTTAACTTTTTTTGTGTGGGGGTTTAAAATCAGCTACATGAGTCCCACGTAGCTGGCACTCAACGTTAGGAGAGGCTACTATATGAGACTCACGTAACTAGCAGTAGAAGGGTTAAATAAAGCTATTTGAACAGCTGTGCTAGGTCTCTGATAATGCCATGCTGCACCACATGCAATGCATATGCCTTTAAAAGGCACCTAAATAAGTGATTACAGCAATTAGCATTGGCATATTTACCACCCTAATAAAAAAATTATTTGTAAAAGTTTTTCTTTAAAATAACCTAATACCCATTTTCAACAAAGGGGTCGATTCACAGCCTGGTGAGAATTCTAACTTCTTTTTAAGAAGCAAAAACAGACGTTCACTTTCATTGTCTACCGGGTGTACATTTTCATCTGGCTATGAATCAGCCCCAAGGTAGACGATAAAAGTGAATGGCAGTTTTCTCTTCTAAAAAGGAAAGACCTGGCTCTGAATCGACCCAAAAATGGTTGTTGATCACAGCTGACAGCTGCTTAGGGGGCACCTTGATTGCTCCCACAGATACCTCATTGTTCCTATTGGATCTTTGCATTTGTTGCTATTGTTAAACTTAGTAAATTAGGGCGATGATGCCATAGACGAGTCCACCCAGCAGAACTGACGGCTGATGTGGCAAGACCTCTGGCTGTGTCCCTGGCTTCCCTCTAGCCTGAGGTGCACTTCCACCCCCAGCCTATCTGGCTTGACGTGCCTAAGCTAAAGGGAAGCCAGGGATCCGTCCATCAAAAATGCTGGGGTAGCAATGGGAAAAGTTTCACACAGTGAGGCGTCCCAAATCAGGGCTGGCGAAAGAGGCTCTTGGACTGCTTTAATTATGGAATGTTGAGGATATAATGTCCAGTAATATCAGACTAAAAGGCTCATCTCCTGTATTGACATTTGGATGTAGTCATGTAGTCATATTATTCTTAATGTGAACTTCAGAGAAAAAAAAAAAAAAAACATTCAGTAAATTGTTCTCATATCCCCCCATGATCATTGGCTGCTCTTTAGAGAGCGCTTAACCCCCTCAAAGTTGTGGAATATATTTGCAGATGCTGCACTCCTAAACTGCATGGGAGCAATCGTATAGCTACACACCTGAGGGCCCTGATTACACATAAGTGTGGGGGGGGGGGCGTATACTATCATATAATGACATGCTTGGTTACACTAAACAAGCCTGAATCATGTACCCACAATGCATTATCAGATTTACTGAACAAGTAAACAGGATGTTTACAGAAAAGCAACATATTAATACCCTATATTTAAATATAAAAAACCCAAACTTGTAGTTTATTTTACATATTATAGAAGGCATTTGAATACTAGTTTTTGTTTCATGAGTTAATATAATAATGTTGTATTATCACTGTTTCTGTATATTAATACACTAGCCAAGCTTAGCTTGTCAACATTACAGACAGCTTCGATGGTAGATTTCGTATGTTAGTTCCACTTCACAGACTTTATACAATTAATGAGCAAAATCTATAAATATGCATAATGAAAAACATTGAAATGTAACAAGGATTTATGCTGCATGCAAGATTAGAAAGGCATTCCAAATAAGGTCTGACCTCCTTCTCTCCACAGATGTTGCTGATGATGGAGCTGGACGAGGGGCTGAAAGATGGGCCCAGAACCCCCAAAACTCCCTTAGGAAGGATCTGGCACACTGCAGCAAGGAGATAACATTTTTAGTTAACCAACTCCAAATGACCATGCTTTGCTATATTTAATCATTTCCATGGAGGGAAGAAGAAATAAAGATGTGCAGTACAAATATAAAATACAAAGTAGCAACATTAGCATTAGCACTATTGTGCAGATGTACACCTTTTTAATTAATACAGCAAGATGTCAAGAGGTAAGAGTACCTGAAATACCATATGTGGGGATGGATATGTCACACAGGCTAGGAGATTCCCATTAGGGCATGGATGAATTCATTTATATTTGCACAATTATACATAAGTCTAGTAAGGTGCTGGGTGTGATTTGGAGGAGAAGGAAATATAGTTCTGGCATCAAGGACAGAGGATAGTAATAATTGATAATACTTAAAGTGGACCAACACCCAGGATTTTGACTATCCTGGGTCTTGGTCCACTTCGGTGGGGCACCCCCGATCGGGGTGCCCCGCTGTGTGAAACCCCCCCTAACCCCCCGAAAAACTCACCTCTCCCCGCTCCCAGCGCCGACGTACAAGGGGAGAACTGGAACGTCTAAGCGGCGGCGGCCGCCGCCGCCTCCCTCGCGTCACTTTTGACGCGCGCGCCCCCGCGCCGGCCATTCGCAGACGGCCGGCGCGGAGGCGCGCACGCCTACAGGGGCGCGAGGGAGGCGGCGGCGGCCGGCCGCCGCCGAAGATAAGGTAGGTGAGTTGGGGTGCTTGGGGGGGGTTTCACCCCGCGGGACATCCCGATCTCGGATGTCCCGCGGGGTGGGGGGTGATCGGCCCGGGAATCTTATAGATTCCCGGGCCGATCACCCCAGGGTGTTGGTCCACTTTAAGCAGAGGATAGTAATAATTGATAATACTTAATATGCAGACCATTATTTTTCTTCTTAACAATCCCTTAGCAGAATAAAAAAATATTCTACTATGCTATCCTCCAAAATATTAGAGTGAAAAAAAAGTGTCCGATCCCCCCCCCCCCCACATCAGCCCCTACTTACCTTTTGGATGCTGCGGCAACATCCGGCTGCTTCAGGGCCCGATCACTGTCCCCTGCGCCGGCTTAGCCTTCTGTTAGTGACAGCACAGCTTTAGACATGTTTTTCAAAGTCGAATCACCGATCAGCAAAGTCTCGCGGGATTTCGAGCAACCCCATTGCATCCCACGAGATTGGGGGCCAAGCGCAGTACCCGGAAACCGGGATATCTTTGCAAGGTGAGTAAATACTTCTCAAAGGTATAATCGGAGGGAGGGGGGGGGTAGATCAGTGAGGCTTGGGGGAGGTTTTAACCTTCCCCAATGTTCCGCTTTAAAACACCTTCTTCACAAATAGTCTTGAAGATCAGGCCCTGCAACAAGCTGATAGCCCCTGCACAAGTCAGTGTCTGGCACAATCCTTCTGTTATAGTGAATGACGCTGCACCCTCAATACACTGTGATGGGTCTGCCAGGCCAGACCAGACCACTGTCTATGTGTTTACAAAGTATCTGGTTTTTAAAACAGGTAAGTTAGGATATGCTGTGCTCTGCATTTTTAGCAATATCATTGTTTTTTGTGAGAAAAAAATGTTGATGTTTTCCTTTTTTGCAATTCAGCACCAATTCCTCTTATCAGTTTAGCTGTGCAAATTATCTAAAAATCTACACAGCTAATTACGATGCTGAATTGCACTAAGCAAAAAAATCATTATATATTTTTTTTCTCACAATAAAACAAGATAGAAAAAATTCTTGCAGTGCTGAACATTGTTACATATTTCGATTAAGTTCAACCAAAGGTCGGGTTGGGTAAAGTCATTTTTTAATATGTAGTGATACCGGGTAATAGTAATTGTTAATGTTATTTTCTTCTAAAAAGCATCTAATCCTTTATTGAAGTTGTCAGCTGTTTGTGCTGTAACAAGCTTCTGTGTGAGGCTATTTCACAGATTTATAGTTCTTATAGTAAAAAATTATTGTCACCCCCGGAGAGGGTGCCTACTTGTCTTTACAGAGGATTTTACTTGAAATAGTTTTTCCCCATATTTTTGGTATTGGCCATTTATATATTTATACAGGTTAATCATGTCCCCACCCCCTTAAATATTTCCTCTTAAGACTAAATATATTTAATTACTGCAATCTTTCTTCGTAACTAATATCCTTCATTCCTCTTATCAGTTTGATGGCTCTCCCCAGCACCCTTTCTATAATCTGGGTGTCTTTTCCTTGAACTGGTGCCCACAACTGGATAAACTATTCCAGATGAGGACGCACCAGTGCCTTGTGAAGAGGCAATTTTACATCTCTGTCCTGAGATTTCATGTTTCTTTCAATGCATCATAGTATCTTGTGGCCTTGAAAGCAGCTGCCTGACATTGCATACGGTTGTTTAGCCTGTGGTTACATAGTTGCATAGTTAGTATGGTTAAAAAAAGACATACGTCTAAGTTCAAGGGACGGGGTTGGGGAAGTTATTTTTATGTATTTTTTATTTTCAACTGATGGTCTAAAATAAAATTAAAAAATAAAATACCAGATACATCTCAACAGCTTTATTCCCCAAGAGCATAACTTTATATTTATCCACATTGAATTTAATTTGTCAAATGGATGCCCAGACACTCACAGTGTCCAAATCAGCCTAAAGCTTGTAGACATCCTCAAAAGACTGCACTGTGCTACAAATCATGTTGTCATCTGCAAAAACAGAGACAGTGCCATTAAGTCCATATTCTACATCATTTATAAACAAGTTGAATATTAGTGGAACCAGCACTGAACCCTATGATACATTACTTACAACTGGGGGCCCCTACGAATAGGTCTCATTAACCACAGTGAATACCTCAATTTCCCCAGTAAGCGCCTATGGGGGGGGGGGGCAAATCCAGAAAGAATATTTCTAAAGCCCCCTGTCCAGGCTTATATTCACCTCTTCATAGAAGCCAATCAGGTTAGTCTGGCAGCTTATGTCCTTAGTTTTCACGTGCAGGTTCTCACTTATAAAATTATGCATAATTACATAATCCTGTATGTAGTAGTATTGTCAGAAATACTACCAGTATCAAGATCCCCACCAAAGAGACAGTAGGAGATTAGAGGAGTGAACAGGTGGCAGGTGGCTTGGGTTCCTAATAAACTGGGCTGACTTCTCAGTGGGCTACAGGTTCTTTGGCAGGGTTAGCAAAGTCTATCATCGAATGCTGAACCCTTTTATAATTAAAGGAAACAGGTCACTGAAGAATGGCAAAGACCTTGGCGGGATCCATGTTGACTCCGGTATTAGAGATGTTCATAACTCGAGAGAGGTATGCTTGAACTGGCTAATTTTCATAAAGGCAATGCGAAGGCAGCAGAGGACTTGACGTACATAAAGGACTTGAGCGCAATGTTATTCAAGGGAGGCAGAGTAGATGAGAATATAATATAGATAGATAATGACAAGGACATTGAGAAAGTCCCAAAACCCTTTGAAATGTCCCTGAAAGGTGCAGAAAGTCATCTTTCACTTGTCATTTTTGCGTATACAGATGAGATCGTATGTAACCAGTAGATCCAACATGGTAAAAATACAACTCTGTGAAGTACTCACCTGTAGAGTTGATATTATATGCATACAGCACGTCCTGCTCCAGATATAGTAATAACATGTGGGTAATCCTCCGCCTCCAACGCCGTGCACTGCAGACATGTAGAAAACAAGCTCCTCCCGGCCCTACATATACCGAGGGACCTCCCACAAATCCCCAGCATTGAAAAGCAGTGAGAAAGAGAGGCCAGCAGAAAACAACCACCCAAAACTGGCAATAATACCAAAGATAACAATCACCAAACAAGGGATCCAGAACAAGGTGAAACAGGGTGGGGTGGAGCAGGACGTGCTGTATGCATATAATATCAACTCTACAGGTGAGTACTTCACAGAGTTATATTATTCTAAGCATACAGCACGTCCTGCTCTAGATATAGTAATAACATGTTGGACATCCAATAGCAGTGTCCGCAAAGAAGGGTGGGATCCCCAACAGAAGGCAACAGCAAGCAGTTTAAACTACTGCCGCCTGCAAAACCTTGCGGCCAAACACAGCGTCAGCTGAGGCCCTAACATCAACCTTGTAAAACTTTGTAAAGGTATGAACGGAAGACCAAGTAGCTTGTTCCACCGAGGCCTGGTGCTGAAAAGCCCAAGAAGCCCCAACAGCTCTAGTAGAATGAGCAGTAAGACGAAAGGGGGGAGTCTTCCCCTTAGTAGTATAGGCTTGAACCACAGCCTGACGAATCCATTTACTGATGGTAGACTAGGCGGGAACCAAACCCTTCCTAGGCCCATAAGGCACAACGAAGAGAGCATCCGTCTTCCTAAAGGCCTGAGTGGTAACCAGGTAAGACTTGACACACCTAACCACATCCAAGGAATGCAATAGGGTTACTAGGATTAGGGCACAAGGAAGGAAGTACAATAACTTGATTCAAATGAAATGCAGACACCACCTTAGGCAGGAAGTCTGGCTTGAAGTGAAACACCACCTTATCCTGGTGTCTCTCAAAGTAGGGAGGCTGAATAGACAAGGCAGCCAACTCAGACACATGTCTAACCGAAGTGATAGCTACCAGGAAAACAACCTTGAGCGTGAGCACAGCGAGAGCGGCCTCATGCATAGGCTCAAAAGGAGCCCCCTGCAGGGCCGACAAAACCAAGTTCAGATCCCAAACAGGAACCATAGGTTTCCGAGGAGGACGCACATGAGTGACGCCCTCAAAGAAAGTCTTGATAAGAGGGTGCTGGGCAAAGGTCTTCTGAAAGAAGATAGACAGGGCCGAAACCTGGCCCTTCAAGGTACTAAGCTTAAGACCTAAGTCTAGACCATGTTGTAAAAACTCCAGCACCCTGGAGACTAAGAATTCCCGGCAGGGAAGAGACCTGGATTCACACCAGTCAATGTAAGCACGCCATACTCTATAATAGATAGCAGCAGAAGTCTTCTTCCTGGCCTGCACCATAGTAGCCACAACAGAAGCAGACAAACCCTTTTCCATTAAGATGGAGGTTTCAATAGCCATGCCGTCAAAGCCAGAGTTAGTAAACTGGGATGGCGTAGAGACCCCTGAGTTAGAAGATCTGGCAACCTTGGCAGATCGTACTGATCTACTGCCATTTGAACCACGTCCGCGAACCACACTCTTCTTGGCCACCTTGGGGCCACCATAATCGCGGGTACCCCTTCCAGAGCAATCTTGCGCAGCACTCTTGCCCAGAAGGGGAATTGGTGGAAACACATACAGGAGCCGAAACTCCCTCCAAGACATTGACAGGGCATCCGAAGCCAGAGCTAGGGGATCCTGAGACAGGGATACAAAGCTCGGGAGCTTGTGACGGGACGCAAACAGATCCACATCTGGCACACCCCAACGGTGACACAGGGACTGAAATACCCTGTCACAGAGGGACCATTCCCCCTGCTCAGAGCATCTGCTAGCAGATTTTCCGCCCCCGGAATGTAGACAGCCGAGATGCATTGGACATTGGTCTCTGCCCATGTTAGAATCAGAGATACCTCCTGGAGAGCACCCTTGCTCCGGGTTCCTCCCTGATTATTGATGTAAGCTACGGCCGTACTGTTGCCTGAGCGTACCTGAACCGCCAGACCCTTCAGGTGCTGGGTCAATCGTTCCAGCACCAATCTGACCGCCCTGAGTTCCAGGACATTGATAGGAAGATGGGCCTCCTGAGGGCCCCACCTCCCCTGGAAGCGCAGGGACTTCCAGAATCCCCCCCAGCCCGAAAGACTGGCATCCGTTGTGCCGTCTCCCAAGAGGGAGCCAGGAAGGATCTGCCCCTTGTCAAGTTCCTGTGGTCCAACCACCACGCAAGGGATTGTCTGACCGAGGGGGGAATCACCCAGATCTTGTCCAAGGTCGCTGGGTCCTTGTTCCATACTGACAGAAGGTGAAGCTGCAGGGTTCTCAAATGGAACTGGGCAAAGGGCACCGCCTCGAAGCTTGCCACCATCGAGCCCACCAACTGCATTCCCTGCCGGATGGAGGGATGAGGGTTCGAGAGCAGGGACCTCGTCTGTGTTGTCAGAGCTTCCACCTTCTGTGGAGGAAGGAATATCCTTGACTGAACCGAGTCCAGAATCATCCCCAGAAACGGGGTCACTGAGGAGGGGGACAGAGAGGACTTTGGGTAATTGATCACCCAGCCGAAGGACTCCAGGGTGGACACCACCAACCGAGTGTCCAGCTCTGCCTGCCGCAGAGACCGAGAGGTGATGAGTATATCGTCCAGGTAGGGCAACACGCGTATGCCCTTTAGTCTTAAGAGAGACATCACCCCTGCCAGCACCTTGGTGAACACCCTGAGAGCCGACGTAAGGCCGAATGGCAGAGCCACGAACTGATAATGCTGATCCAACAGCGCAAATCTGAGAAACCTTTGGTGCCCTGGAATCACCGGAACGTGCAGGTAAGCGTCCTTGATGTCCACAGATGTCATGAAGTCCCCTGGGCACAGCGAGGCAATGGCCGAGCGCAGAGTTTCCATACGAAAATGCCTGTTTAGGATTTTCAAATCCAGAATGGGTCTGACTGACCCGTCCTTTTTGGGTACCGTGAAAAGGTTGGAATAAAACCCCATGCCCCTGTCTCTTAAGGGGACGTTGCAAATGACCCTGAGATCCAGAAGGTCCTGCACAGCCAGCATCAAGACTCGAGCTGAGGCAGGGTCCTGTGGGATCCGGGACCCAACGAACCTGGTAGGGGGCAGTACAGCAAATTCTATCTTGTAACCGGAGGACACTACCTCCTGAATCCACCGGTCTGGGACGAGGCGTCTCCAGACATGCTCGAAGTGCTGTAGACGTCCCCCCACCCTGACGGGCAAGGGCGCCCCTTCATGCTTGGGGGTTCTTGGGGGGGGCTTTGGGCTTGGGCCCCCAGGAGGAACCGGGACGGCGTCCTCTGTTCTTGTTCCAGGAATCTGCGCGAGACCCAGCGAAGGACACCCCTCTACCCTGCTTGGCCCCACGGTAGGAGGTCGAATGGGAGCTTGGGCCACGAAAGGGCCGAATCTGACGCTTGCGCTGGGGCAACTTGCCACCCTTGGCAAAGATATCTAACCTTTCTCCAAACAGGCGCAGCCCTTTAAATGGAAGCCCCGTAAGGGCCTTCTTGGCGACATTGTCAGCAGCCCACTGGCGTAACCAGACCGCACGGCGTATGGCTACCACCAGAGCAGAGGATCTAGCGCTCAGCTTAATAGCATCGTCCGATGCAGATAGGATATAATTTACAAAGGTCTCACAGGTGGCCAGAGCATTGGCGGCATCAGAGGGCAAGTCATCCGCCCTTTCCAGAGCAGTCTTAACCACAGTCCTGAGCGCCACCGCCGTGATGGCTAAGACGCAAACCGGGTGGAGCGACGCTCCCCCAAATGCAAAGGCATGACATGCCAATTGATCAACTCGCCGATCCTCTAAATCCCGCAGCGTAGTAGTGTCAGGGGAGTGCATAATAGAGGTGTTGGACAGACTCAAAATCGGGGCATCAACCTCGGGTGGCGATGTCCAACACTTAACCAGATCAGCAGGAAATGAAATACTTCTTATCCACAGCTTTAGGAATCCCCTGGAGTTTGCTGGGATGTTCCCATTCTTTCAGCACTAGGTTATTAAAGTGAGTTTGTTCGGGAAACTCCAACCGCACCCTAGCGGTATGAAACAGATCACCCCTTTGCCGAGGAGCCGCGGGAGGGGGAGAGAGGGATAACACATCAAAGATCTGGGTCAGCAGTCTATCAATGTCGTCCTGGGACCAATGATCAGAACCAGACTCATCCTGACTCCTGGATTCGTCAGAGAACAGTTCCCCTTCCTCTGACGGAGAATGTGCATAGGAAAGCAGTAAATCGTCAAATTCTACAGGAAGAATAGTAGATTCAGGATTCAAATGACGCCTCTTGGCAGTAGCCTTGCGCGCCAAGGAGCCAGCGATTAAGTTTTCCACACTAGCCAGTCTAGTGGCCAAATCAGCGTGAGAGTCCCCACTAGTATTGGGGATTAGACTCAAGCTTGGGGGAGTAGGGGAAGTAAGGCGAGGTGCGGGCCCAGCCTCGGAAGAGGTGGGGAGACCGGCTAGCGCCTGCTGGGCACAAGGGACACAGACCCATGCATTGTTACCGCTGCTAGGTAAGACCCCACAAGCTACACACAGACGGGCTTGTCCCAAGGGAACCCCATTCACAATATCCTGAGATGCCTCCATATGGTGATTATTAAGTTCAATATGCCAGTAGGGATTGACGCTATAAAGCAACCCTGGATGCCCCAATAACCCGCTGGGAAGTGGGAGTGATTTCTTAAAATGGTCTGGACCGGGCGCTACTCCGGGCCGGGAGAAGCCACCGAAGTCCGCGGTCTGAAAGACACAAGGGGAACAGGGATGTCAGAGCCAAGTGCGAAGAAGCAAAGCTAGTGAAAAAGTCGCCCATGAGGGCACTTACAGATCTGCGAGGGGAGGACCGTCTTCACCACGCGCATGTGAGAAGGAAATGGCGCCCAGCAAACCTCGAAGGGCGGGCCAGAGCGGGCGATGACGCGGAACGCGCCAAACCGAACCACGCCCCCCCGGAGAGCGCGAAGCTCGAAGGCGCGCAGCCAATCAGAAGAAAAAGTAGTTATGCTAGAAATCACCTCAGAGAAAAAATCTGACAGGGTGAATACAGGGATAAAAAAGGCCGCAGCGTCCCCGAAAGAGCTGCGGTACGCGGCAAGTAGAATACAATAAAAGCGCTGCGGTTAACTAAAAGCTTAAATGTGAAGCGCGCTCTGACACCCGTTAACCGTTAAAGGCTATAGGTCTCTAGTGTAATTAGGGCAAGGTTAGGCCATCGTACCCACGACCCCCCCCCCCCTCTTTTTCCCCCCACTAACGGGGGAATCCAGGGAGGAAGGTAACCCAATATTCAGGGTTCACCGTTACATGGGGCGTGGGGGCACTGGTGCGGGAGGGGCATCCAACTGAAGGCTCACCATTCGCCTTAACCGCCTACCCTATGGTGGGGGATTGCGGTGGAGACTAGCTCCGTAAGCACACTAGGTGCTGCCTACCTTCACCCGACCAACGCAGCCCAGGCTGGGAGGCATTAATTCACAATGAGGACGGGTGGAAATAGTCCCGCAGGGCCTCGGGCTGTCAAGCCCCGCTCACCTGCGAGAGCGTGATACTTCATGTCTTCGCAGTTCCAGCACTGCAGAGAAATCTGGGGATTTGTGGGAGGTCCCTCGGTATATGTAGGGCCGGGAGGAGCTTGTTTTCTACATGTCTGCAGTGCACGGCGCCGGAGGCGGAGGATTACCCACATGTTATTACTATATCTGGAGCAGGACGTGCTGTATGCTTAGAATAATGGAAGCACACCCAAGCAATTGGAACAACTCACAGAGATAAGTGGCAAGGGATAGTGATATTTGATCATGACCCGATTATGATCCTGGTAGTCAATACAAGGTCTGAGAGAGTCATCCTTCTTTTCAACAAAGAAAATGCTAGCTCCTGCAGGGGAAGATCACTGATGGATAAACCCCTTGGCAAGGTTATCATTGATAAACTCTATGAGGGTCTGCACTTCAGGCTAGGACAGAGGATAGATCCCCCCAAAGGGTATAGTGGAAACTGATAGTAGGTCTATGGGGCAATCGTAAGGTTGATGTTGTGGAAGTTGATTCACCCTTTTTTTTTTATCAAAAACATTGACAAATCCATTAAAGGTTGATGGTAAGTCTTTCATAATCTCCTCAGATAACACAGCAAGGAACAGAGGTCACAGGGTAGCAAAAATACAATTCTGTGAAATACTGTAGAATTGATATTATTTGTATACAGTATGTCCTGCTCCAGATATAGTACTTACACTTGGGTTATCCTCCGCCAGATGGCGCTGCACTGCAGAGACATGCAAAAATCAGGCTCCTCCCGGCCCTTCAAATACCCAGGAACCTCCCACAAATCCCCAGCATTGAAAAGCAGTGAACAAGAAGCCGGGAAAATTTAACCACCAAAAGCTGGTAACTATAACAATGATAAACAATCACCATACAGGGGATCCAGAATAATGCAAAACCAGGGTGGGATGGAGCAGGACGTACTGTATACAAATAATATCAATTCTACAGGTGAGTATTTCACAGAATTGTATTATTCTTAGTATACAGTACGTCCTGCTCCAGATATAGTACTTACACTTGGGACATCCAATAGCAGTGTCCATAAAGTAGGGTGGGATCCCCAACAAAAAAGGCAACAGCAGACAGTTGAAACCACTGTCATCTGCATAGCCTTGTGGCCAAGACAGCATGAGCTGAAGGCCCTAACAACAACCTTGTAAAACTTTGAAAAGGGTATGAACAGAAGACCAAGTGGCGGTCTAGCAAACAAGTTCAACAGAAACCTGGTGCTGAAAAGCCAAAAGGCACCAAGAGCACGAGGAGAATAAGAAGTCAAGCGAAAGGGAAGATTCTCCCCTTAGTGGAATAGGTCTGAGTAACAGCCTGACAATCCAATAGCTAACAGTAGACGTGGCAGAAGCCAGAAAACCTTTCCATGGACCAGAAGGAAACATCCCAGCCAAGTAATGACCAGGTCAAGGCCGCCTAACCCCCCGAGATCAAAGAAGATCAGGCACAATCAAGATGGAGTGGTCGTAGGCCCAAGGAGCATCAGTTCTCCTAAAGGACCCAGTGACTACCAAGGAAAAACTGCCAACACCAGTTCAAGGAATGCAAAACCCTTTCCTCCGCGTTGCTAGGAATAAGGCACGGAAGGCAGAACAATCTCCTAAAACAATGACATAAGACACAACCTTAGGCAAAAAAGTCCGGCTTAACGCGGAACACCACCTTATCCTGGTGTATCTCAAGAATGGGGGCTAGATAGACAGAGCCACCCGCTCAGACACACGTCTGACCGAAGCAACAGCCACCAGAAGGACAACCTTGAGGGTAAGAACAGCCGGACAGCATCCTGAATAGGTCCCAAGGGAACAACCCACAAGGCAGACAGAATCAATTCAATCCCTGCAGGGACCATAGGATTCCGGGGGGGGCGCACACCTCTAAAGGAGGGCGGACAGGGCAGAACTTGACCCCTCAGAGTACTGAGTTGGAGAATCCACTCAAACTCATGCTATAATAACTCTAGAACCCTGGGAACAGAGAAGGCCCGTCAGGGAAGAGACCTAGACTCACATCAATCAATATGGATACACCATACCCTATAATAGATGGGAGAAGAAGAAGAAGCTCGCTCCTAGTCTTCCCATAGTCTCAATCACCGAGACAGAAAAGCCTGTCTCCATCAAGATGGATGTTTCGGGGAGGGGGCGTGTCCCGACCGTGATGTGGAGTGGAAGCAGCTAGCTGAGCTCCCGTTGCCTAAAGCCGGATTACCCGTTTAACTAGCAGCAGCCAGCACCAAAATACAATGCCGAAGCAGAAGAACAAGAGGGGAGGCGGCGGAGGTAGCAAAAGGAGCCCTCCTAAGTGGCAGACAGCCGGAAAATGGATGAGGAGAGAGGAGGTGACGACCAGCAAGATGGCGCCCATGCGGGAGAGTGAAGAGGAGAGCACTGCGGAAGATCCCCGTCTTACCGGCTCGTCGGATGACGTGACAGAAGATGAGCGGAGGGGCGGAGGGAGCCCCGTGAAGAGACCGGAGACGGACGCCGCAGAGAAGCCGCAGCGGCTGCATCAGGGTCCCGCGGAGAGCGACCTACACCCAGGCGGAGGTGGGTGTACAAAGATGGCGGCGGGCGCGCCCCGCCACGTCAGCGAAGCCCGGGCCCCAGGCGGTGAATGAAAGGAGTTCCCAGCCGCCCGGCTCTGAGACAGCGTGGAGCCGTGCGGGCGGTGCTGCGGGGGCCGCTGCTCTGGGAGAAAGTAACAGAGACAGCCCCTCGCATATAGTTCCAAACATCACAGCAATGATAGATGGTGGAGTGGAGAGGGGCCGGGGTGGGGGCAGACATGAGGGGAGAATTAACCCCAGCCCATCCAATAACCGAGAAAGCCTAACCCCGGATATGAGGGGCAATACCAGCCACAACCCCATACGAGCTCGGAGGCAAGGGACACCCCAAGCATTAACACAGTATGCATATGTACCCAGAGACACAGATCAAACATCTGCACCCGCAGCACTTTTATATTCTGGAAATAACCACGGTGAGGAGCTGCAGGTTGCCCTCTCATGGGGGCAAAAGGGTTCAGGATGGGGTAGCCATGGCTGCATGCGGCCAGAAGAGAGCCAGATGCTGGGGGTGGGTTCCCCGCTGTCCTCGCTGTCTCCATCCCTTGAAAGACCCCTGGTGTCCAGCCCCCTGACTATGTCGCCTGTCGGTCCCATTGACGTCCCCGCTCCCACCGGGCTGACAGAGAAAGTGGGTGACTGGGACCTGCTGACCCCCCCGGCACCCGCAACAGATAGGGAAACCCGAGACCCCGAATTGCACCTGGCAACCATCTCTCTCCTGAAAGGCCTCCCCACCAAAGCGGATATCGAGGAGTTGATTTCAAAGTACGCAGCTGCGCATAAACGTGATATAGCGGCGGTTAAAAGTCAAGTGTCAGCCGTCGAGTCCAGAGTCCGTCTACTGGAATCAGAGAGATCCTCGGAAACAAGTCGCATACAAGCTCTTGAGGATAGATGTGATCGGCAAGAGGCCATGATTCAGGGTTGTCACCTTCATCTTGACGACCTTGAAAATAGAAGCAGAAGAAACAATCTGCGGCTGAGGGGCATCCCAGAAGGCGAAGTGGGCGAAGATCTAAAACGAATTGTGTCTACTATTTTCAACTTAGTCTTGGATAGAGACTTGTCTACTAACATAGAGCTGGATAGAGCCCATCGCGCTTTGGGTCCAAAGAGTTCGGACCCCGCCTATCCCAGGGACGTTATCTGTCGAGTCCATCACTACGAACTGAAGGAAGACATCTCTAGGAAAGCCTGGAGTAAGGGCCCGGTGGAATATAAAGGAGCCTCAATCAAGATTCTTACTGACTTGTCGAGGCGGACACTACAAATGCGGAGATCCCTTAAACCCCTACTTGAGGTTATTTTGAAAAATGGAGCTACCTACAGGTGGGGGTTTCCGTTTCATTTGATTGTCAGGAAGGATCAGGGGTCCTACGTGCTAAAGTCTTACCAAGAGCTGGGGGGACTTTTCACTTTCTTGAATTGCGACCCTATTCAGATTCCGAACTGGCTCGAGATGGAAGCAATGTTGCCACCTGGGTTGCCGATGAGAGAGAAGCGGCAGGGCCCGAGGAGCTTCCGGGACCTAAGACAACTCAGGAGACTACCGAGGCGACCGGGAGGAGAGGAGTCCTGAGAGGGCCCTGGATGTGGAGCGCTGGATTGGGTCGAGACTCTCGGTGTACGACGCTGGCTCCCTGGCCCTCCTTGCTCCCCCCTGAGGTGTTGTCGGGTTGGGGGACGAGGAGGGCTGGGAGGAAAACTTTATTTGATTGGCATTTATGGTTCCCTAGTTGCCACGCAGTTTATGTTTATCCTCTTTTCTAGCACTTAGTTTAGGTAATCAGTGAGTTACTCTATTACTTCAGCTTGTACTGTTGTGACACTCAGATCCGATACCAGGATCTAAGAGTGACTCATTGCTTGGCTGGTCCATAACGTTTTGGTGTTACATGTTATCTGGCTGTCACTACAGTAGGAAGCATCCGGTTGAGGGTTGCGGTGGGAGGCTCTTGGTGCTCTCGTTCCGGCCGGATTCGCTACCCCCCAATAGGTGGGTCTTGCGGACGCTAGTCGTTGGTAAGATCCGATCTGGTTTCCCTATTCAGGGAAGGTTTAGTTTTCTACCCCCTAAGTCTCCCCCTTAGTGTTGTGCCCCTCCCCTTGTCTCATTCTTTGTTTTCCCCCTTCCAGGTGCACCCCTGAGTTTAGATAGCGGATCTTAAGATTATCTCGCTCAACGCAAAGGGAATGAATAGCCCGGAAAAGAGATCCTTGGTTCTGAGGAATTTACAAAGCCTCAGGGCCCAGGTTGCGTTCCTCCAAGAGACCCACTTCAGGTCATCAAACCCACCCTCCTTTGGTAGCAGACATTTCCTGAAAACCTACCATAGTCACTCCCCGGACTCTAGATCGAGAGGAGTGTGTATAGCCATTTCAGCGTCCCTTCCGTGGGAGCTAGTGGATTTCAAATCCGATGAAGAGGGGAGATGGCTGTTCCTGAAGGGTCGGGTTGCTTCCTCGCTATTCACTTTTGCAAACTTGTATGTCCCTAACTCAGAGCAGATAACATTCTTAAGTAAAGTTCTGGAGGAGCTCACGGTGTTCAGAGAGGGTGAATTGGTGGTGGGTGGCGATTTTAATCTTGCCCTCGACCCCCTCCTTGACACCTCCAGGGGGGCCCCTCACCTGTCGTACGCCAAGCTGAGGAGACTAAAGAAAATGCTTGCCACGCACCAATTGGTCGACCCATGGAGAATACACCACCCTGACACCCGCGATTACACTTTTTTCTCCCCTTCACACAGATCGTACTCTAGAATTGATGTGCTTCTGGTGCCCCATGGGGTCTTGGGCAGGATAGTAGATACAGCGATAGGCTGTATAACCATTTCGGACCATGTGCCGGTCATGCTTAAATTAGCTCTCCCGTACCCGGTACCTAGGAGGTGGACCTGGCGCTTAAACAATTCTCTGCTAGACGATCAGGGGGTGCTCAATGAGGTCCAGAGAGACATCAAGGACTTTTTTGAGCTCAATGCGTCACCTGAGGTTAATCCGGGAGTTTTATGGGAGACCCACAAATGCTACATCAGGGGGTCCCTGATAAAACTAGGCGCGAGACTTAAAAAGGAGAAATCGGAGGGTGTCCAGAGGCTCATTGACGAGATTATGAGGTTGGAAGCCCTTCACAAGAAATCCCTCTCTGTCGTCCACCTCTCGGCTCTGACGGCGTCCAGAGAAAAACTTAAAACGCTTTGCTGCGACAAGCTCAAAGCGCAGAAAACCAAATGTCGCGGGAAATTCTATGAGTCAGGCGACAAGTGTGGGAAACTCCTGGCACGGGCCCTAAGGGCCGAGAGGGTGAAGACTTATATTCCAAAAATCACAGACCAGAAGGGGGAAGGTGGTTCACTTGACTAACGACATTGCAGAGACCTTTAAGAGGTTCTATGAGGAGTTGTATAATCTACCTGGGTCGGAAGGCTCTGAGAGGGATGAAGCGATGGGAAGCTTCTTGAGGGAGTCGGGGATGCCCAGACTACCGAGTGATGTTATTGAAGACCTGGAGAGCCCGATTTTGCTAGAGGAAGTTTTGCAGGCAATCTCTGGAGCTGCGGGGGGGAGGGCACCGGGGCCCGATGGATTCAGTATTGAATACTATAAAAAGATGCTCCCTTTGCTGGCCCCTAGGCTCTTAGAGACCTTCAACTCTTTTAAAACAAAAGGATATATGCCCCCAGATGCTCTGAGAGCTTTTATATCGGTCATTCCTAAGGAGGGAAAGGATCCTAATCTCTGTGCCAGTTATAGGCCAATTTCGCTTCTGAACACAGACATTAAGATCTTCGCAAAGGTGCTGGCACTGAGGTTGGCCCCCCACTTGCACCACGTCATCGATCTTGACCAGGCGGGCTTCATGCCTCACAGGGAGGCAAGAGATGACACTATCAAAGTCTTGAACTGGATCCATTGGGCCCAGACCAACAATGTTCCCTCCCTATTGCTGGCCACAGACGCGGAGAAGGCCTTTGATAGGGTGAACTGGCATTTTATGCAAGCCACCCTCAAGTACATAGGCCTTGGACCTAATACCCTAGGGTGGATAGGTAGCCTGTATAGCGCTCCCTCCGCGTCTGTGCGAGTAAATGGCACGCTCTCTGATACGTTTGCTATCTCTAATGGGACGAGACAGGGCTGCCCCCTTTCCCCCCTGATTTTTATCCTAACTCTCGAACCCCTCCTATGCATGATTCGCAAGAATGGAGACATAAGAGGTATGGGTGGCCCCTCGGGCAGCTATAAAGTTGCGGCCTTTGTGGATGATCTGATCTTTGGGCTGACTCTACCTGAGGTCTCTTTACCAAACTTGTTGCATGAATTGAAGCGATACGGAGACCTATTGGGCTACAAAATTAACTGCCAGAAGTCTGAAGTTCTGAACGTCAATATCCCTGGGAAAAGATTTAACGCTATCCTGAGCTCCTTCTCATTTAAGTCCCCAGGAGAAAGTGTGACATATTTGGGCACCAGGATATGTAAGAATCTGGGCCACATCTTCGCCTTGAACTTCCCCCCCCTGCTTAAAAAATTTGAGGAGGAAATCGCTAGGTGGTCGGCTAGGAGGCTCTCATGGTTTGGCCGGTGTAATGCATTGAAGATGGTCCTGCTCCCCAAGCTCCTCTATTTGATGCAGGCCCTCCCAGTGACCATACCATAGTCCTTCTTCCAGAAGGTGAACGCCCTCTTCCGTAGATTTATCTGAGGAGGGTGGAGACCGAGGACAAATAGGGCCATTCTTATCAGGAGCAAGGTGGTTTGGGACTTCCTGACCCTAGACTTTACTACGCTGCAGTCCACCTTAACAGGGTGGTTGACTGGTGCCTACATAGAAGCCATAAGCATTGGGTTTCCATGGAACAGAGTCTTGTTGGGGTCCGGATGGACTGTATTCCATGGGTGGAGCGGAGTGACATTCCGCAAGCGATGAAGCATGCTCTGGTGGGGGCCACGCTGAAGGTGTGTCACCAATACTTCGGACAGTCGGGTCTCTCCCCGGCCCCTTCGCCAATGGTTCCGGTGTTGGGTAACCCGGGCTTTCCCCCGGGTTGTAGGGGCTCGATTCCAGAGGCCTGGAGAGCCTCTGGGATCTTCAGGGTTGGACATTTTCTAATAGATGGGGACTGGCGGGAGGTTGAGGGGTTGCCTATTGAAGGAGGGATCCCCAGTTGGTCGGCTTGGCAGCGACAGCAACTTTCACACTTTCTTTCCACACTCAGAGATCACAAGACGGCGCAAAGAGGACTCACCCCATTTGAAGAGCTTTGCTCAAGTAAAAAGACGGAGGGTCACACCCTCTCTTACATTTACAAAATGTTGATTAATCCTCCAGACGTGGCTCCGCCATCGTTTGTTGGGCAGTGGGAGAGAGATCTGGGTAGGACCTTCTCTCCTAAGCAAGCTGGCAGGCTTTTGGCGGCGCCACACAAAACATCAATCTGCACCAGGTATCAAGAATGCAGTTATAAAATCCTGACACGGTGGTACAGAGTGCCGGTAACTCTCAGCAAATGGTACCCAGGAGTCGATGCCAAGTGTTGGAGATATGGGGTCGGGGAGGGCTCCCTGCTGCACATATTTTGGTCTTGCCCTAAGCTGAAATCATTTTGGGATGGGGTCAGAGAGGTGGCTGGGAAGCTGGTGGGCGAGGTGATAGCGGACGATCCGGCCTTGTGCTTGCTCCACATGGCAGTGATGCCACTTAAAAAGTATAGGCGCTCCCTGTTATGCCATCTTCTTAATGCAGCCAAGGCATGCATCCCCCTAATGTGGAAAAAAGAGGACCCCCCTACCCAAGCAATGTGGGCTCTGAAAGTAAACGAGATAATGAGGTTCGAGGATCTCATGACCTCAGGGGAGGTTGGTTTCGAGAAATACTTAGCAACCTGGTTTTATTGGATCCAATACACTGAATCGGATGAGTATAAACTCATCTTCACTGCGGTGTAGATACTTAGGCTTATTTGTGGGGTTGCACCCCCCCCCCGTGCCCTTCCCTCACTCCCCCCCCCCCCTTTTTCTTTCTTATTTCCTCTTGTTGTACGGTTGTACGGTTGATTACGGCTCTCGTAGATTTATCCGGTCACTCCAGGGAGATGCACGAAGAGTTTAAGATCCCTGAGTGACCTGGGGAGAATGCAAGATATTGAGAAGGCCCTGGGCCCCCTGAAGGATCCCCAGTGGCATACATTGTTATTAGGAATAATTCAGCATGAGACTTTTAGACATGTTTACTTTAGCTTGCGATATACATGCTTGATACATGCCCTGTTCTCTGTGTATTGTACTTTTGAGATGACTAATTTGTACGTGTACCAACTTAAAACAAAATAAAGAATTTATAAAAAAAAAAGATGGATGTTTCGGCATTCAGACCGTCTGTAATATGTGGCCCCAGCTACCACCAGGGGTATTCCTAGGCACCACCAAATCAAATAACCTGAATCAAAAGTATATCATAAATGATCAACATTTATTCATAATTATAAAAATGCCATCACAAATATACTTTTTAAAAACAACATATCAATAGCAGGGACACAAACCATCATCCCTCTTCCTCCTTGTGAACAATAAATCCCTATCACACAATATACAATACAGTACAAAAATAAAGTGACAAATGCAGTATTTAAAGTGCTAAATGCTGAGATAAGAAAGTGCTAAGTGCTACAATAACATTCAAAACCTATATAAATGTATCCCACACAGAAAGAGAGAACAGATAATCAATCAATTTGCCCCAGGGAAATAAGTTCCTAACTTAAGAAATATCCTGTGCCGAAGTCACCTTACTAGGCCATCTACTTGGCTGCGAGATGAAAAGCTCAAGGGTAGCTACCCATGTGGCCATTGTAATATCTGCCGGCATTTAGTGAGGACGGATGTGGTGGAGAATCAGTATACGAAAACCAGGTATCGAATCCAACAATTTATCAACTGTAGGACAAAAGGGGTGGTGTATCTGCTTAAGTGTAGCTGTGGCTTAGGATATGTGGGTGAAACCCAAAATGCACTCAAAGTGCGGATACAGGCACATTTATCAAACGTTCGCTTAGCGGACAGAGATACTAAGCTAAATAAAATTATCACACCTGTAGCAGACCATTTCCTTAGGAAACATAATAGTCAAGAGGTTGAGCTACAGGTCATACCATTGGAGAAGATCCAATTGGGAATCCGGGGAGGCAATCTTAAGAGCAGATTGTTACAATGTGAATTGAAGTGGATGCATAGACTTGACACAATTGCACCACTGGGATTGAATGAAGAAGCATCCTTCCAATGCTTCCTGGGGAGATAATGGTACTGTTGACTCAGCATTGTTTATATAAAGATTGATATACTAAAAATAAATTTTTTTTTTTTTTTCTTACACATGTATGGTTGTATATTTTTATGCTTTGTTGTTTCACATTGTTTATTTATGTATACAATTTTTTTTTTTTTTTTTTCTTATTAGATCTCTATTCACGGGTGTGATTGCTATTGGATTCATTGTTTTGTGGTGGTTGGGAATCAATCAAGACACTGAAGAAAATCTTTTGTATGGTTGAGGATCTGAGGAGATCGCTAGAGACCTCTGGATGTGAATTATGGAGGTGACCGATCTATACACAGGAGTACTATAACATCGATCCTTAAACAATCAATGGGATTGTTGTGTGTGTTTTTTTTTTTTTTTTCTTATTCATTCATTTATTCATTCATTTATTTATTTATTTCATTAATTTTTTATTCACATTTATTATATGAATTGGGTTTACTTATTCATTTGCTTATTTAAATAATCAACTGTTTGTTTATGCTTGGTCACATGAATGAATTTATTTATTTATTTAAATAATTAATCATTTATTTATATTTTTGTTTAGTTTATTTAATGTAATTTATTTTATTGATTATTATTGTTTATTTAATTATTATTATTTTTTTACTAAATTAATTAGAACAATTTTTTGCTTATTTGTATTTGAGTATATGGATTCTTGAATTATATTGTTGACATTACCATCTAGATTCTCCTGGTGTTACCAACCAGGATCCTATGTGTGTTCTTTAATTAATAATTTTTTATTTAATTTTTTAATATTATATGGGGGATCGTGTGTGCGTGTGTATGTGCGCCATCATATATATTTTATCTGTGGTGGCGCCCATATATAGACATATGCCCCCCCTTTATCTACTTGGTTTATTTTTTCTTATCTTAGATTTGATTAACAATGCCATTATCATGATATAACTGATATTTTTTGACACAAATTAAATAAATTAAATATAACAAAAGTAAAATAACAATAAAATTATTTAGATCTTATTTATATCATTATTTGTATTTAAACACACAGGATCTATTCTGGTTGCTAACACTAACGGCATATATCTCCCTTTTGATTGTATATGTTCTCTCCTTTTGGAATTGATTGCTTGGTCTCCTCCATATAGGCATATGTATGTTTTGTGTTGACTATCTGATCTTTTCTATATGGGTGTGATCCTGCTTTGATTGTTGGTCTGCATGCATATGGGTATGTGCATGCCTGAATTGGCCCAGACTCATATGTATGATTGATTTCGCCTCTGCTTGCATTTAATAGTGGACAGTTATATAGCCATGAGTAGATAAAAGTTTCATGAATATGTTGTATGTTATATAGTTACTATATCTTATTTTAGCGATAGATTATGACAGATAAAAATAAAGGTTTATTGTTTTTATAAAAAATGGGTTTTAATGTATTTGAATTGCCTGCTCCACACCCAGCTGGGAATTATTAATGAGCTGTTTCAGTGTGTATGCGCTTCCTCCCCGCCGCCCCCCGCCCCCTGCCTTGGCGTCCGTTGCCGTAGCAATGTTGTGCATCGGCGCGGCTGGCTGGGCGGTTTGGGGGGTGGGCGGCGGGGAGGAAGGGTAATGACGTCCATATTTTGGATTGCCGTTCCTGATTGGTGGCGTCTCCTGTACATTGTGCGACCGCCGGCCGGGGCCGCCGTGTGCTGGGGCGCCGCCCTGATTAGAAATGAGCAACACCTGCTAACAGAGCTCTTCCCAGCCATCTATACACAATAAAGGGTATGTGAAGCAGGCATCATTCTCTGGCACCTTTGAAGAAGTGAGCTTATCTCACGGAACGCGTGGGGGATCAGGACGCCAGTTACTGGCAGGGACACCTCTTAACCTCCTATTTGGTGATATCTTATGCACTTTAATCACTAACTAACTTATTTCCCTGGGGCAAATTGATTGATTATCTGTTCTCTCTTTCTGTGTGGGATACATTTATATAGGTTTTGAATGTTATTGTAGCACTTAGCACTTTCTTATCTCAGCATTTAGCACTTTAAATACTGCATTTGTCACTTTATTTTTGTACTGTATTGTATATTGTGTGATAGGGATTTATTGTTCACAAGGAGGAAGAAGGATGATGGTTTGTGTCCCTGCTATTGATATGTTGTTTTTAAAAAGTATATTTGTGATGGCATTTTTATAATTATGAATAAATGTTGATCATTTATGATATACTTTTGATTCAGGTTATTTGATTTGGTGGTGCCTAGGAATACCCCTGGTGGTAGCTGGGGCCACATATTGTATATTTGTATTTGTATATACCTTTCTTTGGGGATTCCTTTAAGGCACACCTACACCTATATTGTTAGGTAATAGTTAGTGGTGCACTGGGCAAAAAACTTCCCTTGGATTGTAGGCCAGAGTCTGAAGATTGGAGTGACTTAAAGGGGCCCCTGAGGGAGCAAAGCTGGCACTCCAGGCAGAACGTACAGATCTACCGCCCTCAATACCAAGTCTGCGAACCACACTGTACTAGGCCGCCCGGGGGCCACCAGAATCACTTGTCCCCCTTTCCAGAGCAGACTTGCTCAGAAACCTGCCTAGCATGGGAATGGAGAAAGGCATAAGGAACAGTGTTAGGAACTTACCTGTTTCCCAGTCACGGGCCTCCTCCGTCCCCCGACGGCCGCGTGCGGCGGGGGCCTCGTCGGAGCGCTCCCTCGCTGGGGCCTCGGCTTCCGCCTCCTGCCCGGCGGCGGCGTCTGTGGCCGGCGCGTCTTCCCCCTCCTCCTCCCCTGTGGCCACCCGGCTTTGACCCCTGCTCGTCTCAACCATTCTTGTCTACCTGCTGGACTCCACGTTTCGGACTCGGCCCGCTCGAACTACCAATTTGGGATACCCCGCTGATCATCCTTCACCATAAGCCTGCAATCTTTGCGCCAGTAAGACCTGGGGGCAACCGAGTCTGGAGAGGCATAACCCGTGTCTCCAACAAGCGGGGGTTTGTCTATAGGCACAAGAGGCGGTGGAGATTGGGGATTGCTTGGCTTATGAAAGAGGGGTGTCCGGCGATCCCTTACAAACAGAATGTCCAGCCATGACATTACCAAGGCAACACGACCACGGCCAGAGGATCCGGGGACAGGGAAACCAGGGCCGAGACCTTGTGATAGTGACGGGACACAAAAAGGATCCACAACTGGTTGGACCCCATAGTGACACAGGGATTAACACATCCTGTCGCAGAAGTACCCCCACCAGGGCGAATACCACTGATATACAGGAAACATTGTCCTCCACCCGGATTAGGATCATAGAGACCTCCTGGAGGACCTCCTGCTCCAGGTCCCTCTCAGATGATTAAAGTAGGCCACTGTCGCCAGACAGAGCAAGCGCCCCCGAACGGGCAGGCCCTGAAGAGGAGTAGGCAAGCGAAAAAGAGCCAACCTGAACGCTCACTGTTTCAAACATCAATAGGTGTATGGACCTTCTAAGGACCCCGCCTCCCCAAGAACCGCAGGGAGTTTCAGAAGAAAACCCCCCTTCAACCTGATAGATTGGCATCCATGGTGACCGTCTCCAGGAAGGGGCAAGAAGGGAACTGCCCCCAGACAGGTTCCTTGAGTTCATCCATTCCAAGAGGGACCTCCTCACCAGGGGGGAAGGCACACAGACCCTGCTCCAGGGATGCCGGATCCCTGTCCTGTACTAACAATAGAAGTTGCATAAGGGCCCAGGGGGGACTGAGCATAAGGGACCTCTTCCAAGCAAGCCACCAACGGCCCAACAGCTGCATCCCTGCCTGGTAAAGGGATGGGTACAGCAATGAGGGACAGAGCCCATGCAACCAGATTGTCCACCTTATTGCTGAAAAAGGGGAAGATACTGGCCTGAACCGAATCCAGATTCATTCCTAGGAATGTGGTTACCAATCAAAGGAACAATGAGGACATGGGGTGATTGAACACCCCTCCAAATGACTCCCATTGGACACAACCAGCCAAGAGACCAACTTAGCCTGACGTAGAGACTAGGAAGTGGAAAAGGACGTCCAGGTAGGTCATAGCGCGGACGCCCCTTGGTCTCATCAGAGACATCACTGAAGAGAGGCCAGATAACAAGGCCACAAATTAGCAGTGTTGGACCTCCTACACGAGCCTGAAGAGCCTCGGTGTCCAGGGGACACAGGGAAGTGAACGGAAGCATCTTTTGAGCTCCACAGACGGCGAGAAGCCCCTTGAGCGCAAGGCGCTGATGGCCCAACCCAGAGTATCCATGCAGAACTGCTGTAACTGGTGAATTGCCACAAACTTGTGAATCCAGGGTGGACCAGACTGACCCATCCTTTCGGGGGACTGTGGGAAAGGTTGGTGTAGCGGCCCTTGCCTCTGCCTGTTAGGGGCAATCTGCAAGTGACCCCAAGACCCCATAGGCCCTGCAAGGCCTGCACCAATGCCTGAGCAGAGGCAGGGACCAGGAGTACCCTGATAAACTTGGGGGAGGCCGCGCAGCAGACTCTATCCTGTATCCGGAGGACACTACCTCCTGAATCCACCAGAATGAGGCGAGATGCCTCCTGATAAGAGCAAGGTGCTGCAGCCATCCCCTCACCCAGACGGGCGAGGGCGCCCCATCATGCCTGAGGGGGTTTGGCGGAAGATTTGGGCTTAGCCCCGCCGGAGGGGCCAGGGCGTTGTCTGCTGCTCATGGGGCAGGAGCCCGCACAAAAAGGCAGGAAGGACACCCCTGGTTCCTGTTTAACACTAAGGTGGGGGGGAGGGGTGCCCCTGCCCCGAGGGGGCCGAGACGGCCGTCTGCATTGGGGTGATTTGCCCTTTTTACCAGACAGGTCCAGACGGGCCCCAAATAGGCATTGCCCTCTAAAGGGAAGCCCAGTAAGAGTCTTTTTAGTAGCATCGTCAGCACCCCACTGTCGCAGCCAGACCAAGCGACGTATAGCCACCGCAAGGGCAGAAGTTCTTGCACACATTCTAATGGAGTCATCCAGCGCTAATAGAATAAATTTTACAAATACATCACAACTGGAGAGTGCATTAAACACCTCCCAGGGGAGATCCTCAGGGTGATGATCAAGCATCTTTGTGATGAGGGTTCTAGCGACCACTGCAGTAATAGCCGCGGCACAGACCGGGCGCAGCGCCGTCCCTGCACAAGAAAAGGCATGGGAGGCCAGCAGATCAATGCGCCGGTCCTCATCATCCCGAAGGGTACTATGAGCAGGGGCTGTAATAAAGGGGGGATTAGGGACCCCTATGATCGGCGCATCCACCACGGGGGGTGATGACCAACAATTAACCACCTCAGGGGGAAAAGGGTATTTCCTATCCCAGTCCCCTGGAACCCCTGGAAGTTTACTGAGACATTCCCATTCCTTGAGCACAAGAGCATGAAAATGAGCCTGCTCTAGAAATTCCAAGCGTGCTGTCGCAGTATGGAAACGCTCCACTCTAGGCTTGGGGACCTCACCGGAGAGAGAGATAGACAGTGCCTTAAAGACCTTAATCAACAAATCGTCAGTGTCACACTGGCCCCAGTATTCAGGTCCAGAATCGTCATGACTCCTCGGCCTCTCATCAGATGAGCCTGAGTCAGAGAACAACTCCCTTTCATCAGAAGGGGTATAGTCACATGGAGTAGTAAACTCCTCGGTTCTCATAGAGAATGCAGAAACATGAGGCGACAAGTGCCGCTTCATACCAGGGCCCTTGCGCTCTGACAACCTCGCAATAATCTGTTCAGCTGTAGGCAGTCTGGAAGGCCTAGCAGGCCACAATTCCCCACTTGTATGCGACTCAACCGGAGTGAGATTTAAGCATGGGGAAATAGGTGAATTGAAGCGAGGCGCAGCCACTGGCAAGCCCGATTGCAGGGCCAGTGCTTGCTCGGCACAGGGTCCGCAGACCCGTGTCCTGTCCGCATCAGCGTAGGGTTGTCCACACGCTATACACAGCCGGTATTGTCCCAGAGGGACCCCGGTCACATAATTCTGAGATGCCTCCATATGGTGATTATTTAGACACAATAAGCCAGCAGGGATTTACGCAATAGGCCACCCTGGATGCCCCAAAGCCCGCTAGGAAGGTGGGAGTAGATTTACAAGGCCCACTATAATTACACCGGGCCAGGAGAAGCCAATGGTGTTCGCCAGTCTGAAAGACATAATGGGAATAAAAGGTGTCAGAACCATGCGCAGTGATCAAGGATCATGAAAATCGCCCGCGAGGGCACTTACAGACCAAGGGAGGAGGAGGACCGCTACCACGCGTGCGTGCTACCAGCATCAAAATGGCGCCAAGCGAACCTCGAAGGGCGGGCCAGAGCGGGCTGTGACGCGGAGCGCGCCAAACCAGGTCCCCGCCCCCCCGAAGAGCACGAAGCTCTGAGATAGTTTCAACGTTGTCATGAGGAGCGAAGTGTATGACACACTTAGAAAATTATTTGCCAATGAAGACGCCGCAGCGTCTGAGGCGACGCCGCTGCCCGGCGCAGCACATCCAGTAAAGGAAAGAGGTGGGCTCGGCGGGGACAGATACACAATAAAAATGCAAACAGCGCGGCTCTGACACCAGGAATACCAGTCAAAGGACAATACTAAGGCCATAAGCGTGTAAACACCATACACTGAGACAACCACACACCCCCCCCCCTTTCTTTCCCCCAGAGCTACGGGGGGAACGAGGGAGGATGGCGACCCTTTGTACAGGGCCCACCACTACACGGGGCATGGGGCAATAGTGCGGGAGGGGTATCCCCTAGAGGCTCACCATCAGCCTGAACCGCCTACCCTTTGGTGGGGGACTGCGGTGGAGCATGGCTCCATAAGCACGCATGGTGCTGCCTACCTTCAACCGACCAGCGCAGCCCAGGCTGGGAGGCACATCACACGAAGGACGGGTGGGAATAGTCCGACAGGGCCGCAGGCTTTGATAGCCCCGCTCACCTGCGAGAGAGTGATACTTCATGTCTTCGCAGTCAGCACTGCAGAGAAATCTGGGGATTTGTGGGAGGTTCCCGGGTATTTGAAGGGCCGGGAGGAGCCTGTTTTTTGCATGTCTCTGCAGTGCAGCGCCATCTGGCGGAGGATAACCCAAGTGTAAGTACTATATCTGGAGCAGGACGTACTGAATAGCCCTTACAATAGGCATATACTGAAGACCAATCAATAGCTGGGGATTGTGCTAAAAGGATGCCCACAATCATAGGATAGAGAGGAGAGCACATTAAAGCGGACCTTCACCCTGAATAAGAGCATATCTTGTATGTTTCCCCCACCCCCTACATACAGATTGCTCACATTAAAAATCATCCTACCTGCACCTATTATGTTTTTTTTTTTTACATCCAAGATGGCGGCCCGTGGAGCTTAACAAGTTGTAGAACAACTCACTGCTGCCCACTATAGCCCCCCTTCTGCTTTGGATGCCTAAACATAGCTTTGGATATAGTATGTACTCATACTGGGAAAAATATAAAGCATGGTATACCATAATTACCTTCTTTAGCAGGGGCGTAACTATTGGGGGTGCAGGGGGTGTGACTGTACCAGGACCTGGGAGGTAAGGGGGGCCCATCATTGTGGCTACTCTACCTTAATTATTATATCTTTGCGCATTTTACATCATTTAAAGAAATAAAGCACCATTTGTCTCTGCTGTTTTAGTTTTGAATTGTCCAGCTGAATCAAATTGAAAAAAAAAGGCAGAAACAGCATGATCCTTTACGCACAGAAAAACACAAGCCCGCATCCCTCGGCTCCATCCGCGCGCATGCCTGCAGTCCATTCAAGCTTGATTAGACTTCGGCTTTAATATTCGCACCAGTGCCGGTCATAATTAGCAGAGGGAGACTGGAACACAAAACAAAAAACATACTTGTTTCAGCTGTTTCATACTCGCTGTCTCTCAGGAGTTCGAAAATATCAACTTCCAGCTTAGATTTTCCTTGTCGTTCAGGGTTTTGATTTATTCTGTCCTTGGCTAATGTAATGGAAAGTCTTTCACCTCTACTGCATTCCATAGGGTCATCCAGAATTGCAGCTGATAAAATGAAATTAGAAATATTTTCATATCAAATAATATACTTAAATTCATCACAATCATATGATTTTTAATACCTCTGTATTCAGACAGTTGGGAACATTCTAATCTGCTACACAATATTAATAACTAAAGTATACTGTTCTGTACTGTTTTGGGGCCTTGTTAACACTGCTGTGATAGGAATTACAAAGGCGATTTTCAAGTGCTTGTGATTGTCCTTCAATGGAATTGAACCGATATCGGTGCTGGCAAGACTTTTTCAGGGAAATTTATGAAAGAGATTGTAGGCTTACAGATGCAGCGCATCACTTGCGATTGCACAGGGGTCAAAATTGCCCCACAGTTGAAGAGCCTAGCAGCAGTGTAAACAGGGCCTGATTGCAAACACTAAGTACCAAGTTTACATAAATGCTGCACACATAGAAACATAGAAGGTTGACGGCAGAAGGAGACCATACGGTCCATCTAGTCTGCCCTTATGTGTATACTGTATGTACTCTGTATCTTAGGATAGATGTGTGCTTATCCCAGGCATGTTTAAATTCAGTGACTGTTGATTTTTCAACTACCCCTGCTGGAAGTTTGTTCCAAGCATCTACTACTCTTTCTGTAAAATAATATTTTCTAACATTGCTCCTGATCTTCCCCCCGACTAGCTTCAGGTTGTGCCCCCTTGTTCTATCATTAAGTTTCTTCTTAAAAACACTTCCCTCCTGAACCTTATTCAATCCTTTGACATATTTAAAGGTCTCAATCGTGTCCCCCCTCTCCCTTCTTTCCTCCAGACTGTACAAATTAAGTCTCTCCTGATAAGTTTTAAGTTTAAGTCATTCCACCATTTTTGTTGCCCGCCTTTGGACATGTTCTATTTGAATAATGTCTTTTTGCAGGTAAGGTCTCCAGAACTGCACACAGTATTCTAGCTGTGGCCTTACCAGGGCTCTATACAGCGGCATCACAACCTCTCTCTTCCTACTGGTGATGCCTCGAGCTATGCAGTCGAGCATCCTGCTTGCTTTTCCCACTGCCTGGCTACACTGTCCACTCATCTTGCAGCTATCAGCAATCAGTACCCCTAAATCTCTCTCCTCCAAAGTCCTGGCTAACACAGTGCTGCCCATACGGTACAGCTTCCACCCCCTATGAGGAAACACAATACAGGAATAGAGGTTAAAAGCCCCCCCCGTTCCTCCCTTCCTCGGTTATAGAAAAGTAATTATACACCAACCCTTGGAATATGGGCGGGTAATAAGCGGTCAGGCTGAAGTCATCCTTCAGCTTGACCACATTGAGAAGATCAGGCAAGTAATTATAACTTAGGGGTGGGATGCTGCAAGTAGTACTCTTCTACCGAAGACCTGATGCTTTGCAGATAGGTAATCAAAAGTATAGTGTTTGAGGAAGGTGTGGGGTGATGACCACATTGCTGCTTTGCAGATCTCATCTATTGAAGCACCTGTCCTTTCTGCCCATGACGTGGCCATTGCCCTTGTGGAATGAACAGAAACCTCTGGGGGAGAGACTCCCCTAATAGAGTAAGTCTTTGCAATGGTAACTTAGAAGCTGCTGAGCCCTTATTATTCCCACTAAAGGTAACTGCTCTGCTGAATGCCAGTCTCTGGTTCTTTCCAAATAAATGATCAAAGCTCTTCTGACATCAAGCAGCGGGAGGGCCTCTTCCTTTCCTGCTACGTTCTGCAGTGATGGAAGAACTATCACCTGCGACCTGTTATTCGAAGTGACTACTTTAGGCAAAAACAAAGGATTTGGTCTAAGTATGACCCTGTCTGGGAGTATTGCACAGTACGGCTCTTTAACTGAAAGTGCTTGAAGTTCACTCACATTTCTTGCAGAGGTAATAGCTAACAAAAAAAAACATTGAAATGATAACCATTTTTCTAAAACCCCTTCCAATGGCTCAAAGGGAGGCTCCATTGACCCTTTTAAAACAATCGACCAGTCCCATGTAGGGAAACCCTTAAAGGGTGCGGGTCTCTTACGCAGAACTGATTTGAACAAGCGATTAATAATTTCATTCTGTGTATTCAGGGTACTTACAGCCAGTCCCTTGTCAAAACCTTCTTGCAAAAATTCTAGAACTGTAGGTATTTCTTTTTTCTTCAAATTGTTAACTTCACAAAACAGAAAATCATTTCCATACCTTTCCATAGATCAATCTCACTTACGACTTTCTTTTAATGTTTCCGCTATTTTTGGGGAATAACCTTTCCTTCTTAACAAGGCCCTATCAGGATCCAAGCTGTCAGTTGTAGTCTTGACGGGTCCGGATACAGGATGATTCCCTGATGAATGATATCTGGACTGTTCGGAAGACTCCATCTTGATGAACACTGCAAACATGTGC
Source organism: Gastrophryne carolinensis (assembly GCA_027917425.1). Taxonomy (NCBI): domain Eukaryota; kingdom Metazoa; phylum Chordata; class Amphibia; order Anura; family Microhylidae; genus Gastrophryne; species Gastrophryne carolinensis. The sequence goes on from CM051242.1 coordinate 104,931,750, forward strand.
TGGCTGATTAACAACACCTCTGCAGGACAGTCATCTGCTGGTGAAGCGGCATATAGCAGGGGAACTCAAGCTCTGGAGGAAGTCCAGAACTGACAGGGGAAATATATAAGTAAGGTGAAAGTCCCATTTTTGGACCAGACCATCCATTGCTACCGCACCTTCCTCCCTGACCAGAGAGAAGAATTTCCTGCATTTTCTCTTGCTGGCAATTCTTCTTGCTGGCAAAAAGATCTATCTGAAGTTGATCCCAAACCCCTGTGATCAGCTGAAATACCTTCTGATTCAAGCACCACTCTGTCTGCTGAACTGCAACTTAGAGCATCTGCCAGCATGTTCAGGGTCCCTCTCAGATGAACTGCAGTTAATGACTGTATTTGATCCTGCAGTGGTAGTAAGATGTCTTGTGCTAAATTTCGGGACCTGGTTCCCCCTTGATGAATTAAATAGGCTACTGCTGTTGCATTGTCTGATCTCACTTGCACCTCCTTTCCCAGAATTTTTGAATGAAAGTGATGCAGTGCGAGCTTCACTGCCAGAAGCTCCCTGAAGTTTGACGATCTTACTGCTATTCTTTTGGGCCACTTACACTGAACCTGCAGTGTTCCCAAGTGAGCCCCCCAGCCCCAGCTGCTTGCATCTGTAGTTACCATTACTGGGTTAACCTGTCTCTCCCTTTTTCCAGGTTTACTGGATCTGTCCACCAAAGCAGTTCCCTTAGGTTTTCGGGATTGAACTGAACCATCTGATCTAGAAACTCTTTTTTTTTGTCCCAATTCTCTAGTAGGAATCTTTGAAGGGGCCTTGAATGCAACTGTGCCCACGGAACTGCTGGTATGACTGAGGTTATTAACCCTCAAACCTTCATGATTAACCTTAAGGATACTCTGGGGTTTATTCTGAATTTTGATTGTCTACTCGCTAGGCTAAAGCCTACTTTGCCCTTATTAACTGATCGTGAATAGAAGGGCCTCTTCTTCACCAGACATTTTTCCCCATCTCCGTGGACCTAGTTAAAATTATCGCGAGACCAGGTTTTCAACCAAATTGCCCTGCGAGCGCAAGCCACCAGGGCAGAGGTCTTGGAAAAGTAGGAAGCGACTCAATAAACTCAGTGGCAGGAACCTTATTGCCAATACATGTCTTGAGGGTATCTACCCACTTGGTCATGCACTTGAGGACTACATCAGAGGCCATAGCTGGTCTAAAGAAAAACAATGCGGCATCCCATGCTCTTCTCAGGATATGGTCCCCTCTGCGGTCCATCGGATCCTGCAGGGATCCCATATCCTCAAAACTTAAATCGGAAGACTTTGAAATCTGGCCCAATAGAGTCTACCTTAGGACACTTAATCCTGAGTTCCATAATTGGATCCTTAAAGGCAAATTTTCTCTTTAAGGATTTAGGCAGAAAAAAAAATATTTTTAGGTGCGGAAGCAAGCGACCACTGAGCCTGAGTGACAAACTCCTTCTGAGCATTTTCAATAGAAACCAACTGTTTAATATCGAAAATTTCTTTTAACAGGGCCACAGTGTCTGACTTAACAACGCTTGGATTCTTTGGCTGCTTTAACATTTTTTGTCTTCTGATCGAGTTTTAGATTCAATTTCTTTCTAAAACACATAAACATAATCACTAAACCAAACAGACCCCTTTAAATGAGAAAAAAATACAATTCTGCGATTACTCACCTGTAGAATTGGTATTATACGTATACAGCACGTCCTGTTCCACTTCTTACTCCTGGGTAATACATCCACAAGATGGCGCTGGACTACAGAGACAGCAAAAAGTGGCTTCTCCCGGCCCCATATATATCAGGGACCTCCCACAAATTCCCCAGTATTGAAAAGCAGTTAACAAGAAGCCGGGAGAAATATAACTAAAATCAAAATTCTTTTTCTTTTTTGTAAACAATAATAATCACCATACAGAGGTAATAAGAATAATGATAACAAGGGCGGGGTCGAACAGGACGTGCTGTATACGTATAATACCAATTCTACAGGTGAGCAATCATAGAATTGTATTATTCTAAGTATACAGTACGTCCTGTTCCACTTTAATCCTTACTCCTGGGACATCCAATAGCAGTGTCCGTAAGGTAGGGTGGGATCCCCAAAAAGTAACAGCGGGCAGTTTAAACCACTGCCGCCTACAGAACTTTGCGGCCAAAAGCAGCATCAGCTGAGGCCCTAACATCAACCTTGTAAAACTTAGAAAAAGTGTGAACAGAAGACCAAGTAGCGGCCTTGCAAACTCGTTCAACAGAAGCCTGGTGCTGAAAAGCCCAAGACGCACCAATAGCACGAGTAGAATGAGCAGTAAGGCGGAAGGGAGGATTGTTCCCCTTAGCAGAATAGGCCTGAATCACAACCTGACGAATCCCCTTGCTGATAGTGGACTTAGCCGGAGCCAAACCCTTCCTAGGCCCAGAAGGGAGAACAAAAAGAGCATCAGTCTTCCTGAAGGATTCAGTAGCTACCAAATAGAACTTCAAGTTTCTAACCACATCCAAAGAGTGTAAAACCTGTTACTAGGGTTAGGGCACAATGAAGGCAAAACAATGTCCTGATTGAGATGAAAAGCAGACACTACCTTAGGCAGAAAATCTGTCTTAAACGGAAACACCACCTTGTCCTGGTGTATCTCAAAGTAAGGGGGCATGATAGAAAGCGCCGCCAACTCAGAAACACGCCTAACAGAAGTGATAGCCACCAAAAAGACTACCCTTAGCGTACGAATGGACAAAGGAGCCTTATGCACAGGCTTAAAGGGAAAGCCCTGCAAGGCAGATAAGACCAAGTTCAAGTCCCAGACTGGTAGCATAGGCTTACGTGGGGGACGCACGTGAGAAACCCCCTGGAAGAAGGTCTTGACCAAATGATGCTGAACAAAAGATCTCTGGAAGAAAAAAGCCAAGGCAGAAACATGACCTTTCAGAGTACTGAGTTGAAGACCAAGATCCAAACCATGTTGCAGAAATTCCAGAATCCTAGGAATAGAAAACACACGTCAAGGAAGCGACTTAGACTCGTACCAGTCAATGTAGGTACGCCAAACCCTATAGTAGATGGAAGAAGAGGACTTCTTTCTAGCCCTGATCATGGTGTTAACAACTGAGGCAGGCAGCCCCTTTTCCATCAAGATGGAGGTTTCAGCAGCCAGGCAGTCAAAGCCAGCGTTTGTAAATTGGGTTGGCGTAGCCGCCCCTGAGTGAGCAGATCTGGAACCCTGGGCAGGGCGTACTGATCTACTGCCAGCTGCACGATGTCTGCGAACCACACTCTTCTTGGCCAACAGGGGGCCACCAGGATGGCTGGCACCCCTTCCTGAGCGATCTTGCACAGCACCCTGCCCAGTAGAGGAAACAGGGGAAAGACATACAGGAGCTGAAAGCTCTTCCAAGACATTGCTAAGGCATCCATGGCTAAGGCCAGAGGGTCCTGGGACAGAGAGACAAAGACTGGAAGCTTGTGATTGTGACGGGACGCAAACAGATCCACATCTGGCTGACACCAACGGTGACACAGGTAGCGAAACACTCAACAAATTGGACCACCAGAAAGGTCCCTATGGGGCAATATATGCGGCCGCACACCCACAAGTGGTATCAAAAAGTAAATTTATTTAATAGAAAAATTGTATGAATCACAAATATGGCTGGTCCATACACATATAACCAACAAACATTTAAAACAAATTAAAACATTAAGGACAGGCGGAAAGGTCAGACTAAATAACAAGGCTACTGTGATTGCAAATATAAAAAATATCGTATATATATATGTTGTAACCTATATGCCATGCAATGAATGACCTGATATGTACAATGGTAACAATACCAGAATATCAGTATAAATCTAAGTAGCCCCTGATAAAAGACTGGAAACCAAGATATGGAAAAGATGTGAAAACACTACCAGCTGAGTGATAAAGCATGGAGTCATTACATCCATGTTAGGAATGAATAAAGTTCAGCAGTGCCATTAATTCATGAAAGATGAATAAAGTAAAATAAAATAAAAAATGTCAAAATTTATCAAAACACATCAAAAAACACAGTGCTCAAGGTGCTCAAATCTGCCAAGCAGAAAACTAAAGTGCTGAGTGCAAAAATAAAATTTTAAGAAAAAGGGCAGAGAGTAATACACAGGGCAACTGATAATAAGCAATAAATGTTCAAAACATCACCAATATTTTGCGAGCTCAGGTCCGACCACCGCACAGCCTGGCAGCACCGACGCGTTGCGTGGTTTCCAACGGTAACCACTTCGTCAGGGTGTAAACCAACACATTCACCGGTCTGCTTAAATACCTCAGATGGAGCCAAAATTTCACGTGCGTGGCGGCGCATCAGCTTGACGTCACAGCAGCGGCGCCACGGTGCGCACCGCAAGCTGGAATGGAGCGCATACGGCGGCGGCGGCCGGCGGCGCACGCGTGCGCACCCGGCGCCCACCGCGCAGGCACACTCCCCTGCAGTAGTAGTAGTCAATAATACATTAATGCACAAGTCAGTCACAGCCATTCTGTGGAAAATATACATAAAGTTATATGGATACTGAATACAATACTTGCTATATAGTAATTATAACAGATGGTGACTACATGATTGACAATAACCCAACAATAAGCACCATGTCCTGGATGCCCCTTTAGGACCAGGATAATGCCACTTAATTACAGAGACAGACTCATTATTATACAAAGTATATAATGACTACATAAAGGGTGTAAACATTATATTATCTGATTATTTATTTACATCTAGTATGATAAACAAACTTTACATTCTCACTCGTGTCGGGCCGACTCTCGCAGCCGTTACATATGAGAGAGCAGAATGTCCACAAATATCAGAGAATACACTGATTCTTCTTTATAATGTAAATCGTATGTTCATATTCATTAAGTCCTCTTTATGGCATATGTTTCTGAACGCATTCATTACATATGATCATGTGAGGAGAGAGATTGGCAATGATAGCAGAGGATCCTGATGACGACGGGGGAGGGGGCAATCAGGTCATCTTTATGGGAGCATAAAAGGTTTTCCCTTGGTGTATCACAAGCTCGGCGGTGGGCTTGACTGATTACTCTTTTCGGATAGCCCCGTTTTCTAAACCGCAGGCTCATGCTCTCAGCCTCCTCCATGAAATCCTGTTCGCTCGAGCAGTTGCGTCTTGCTCTCAAAAATTGACCCGTAGGGATTCCCTGTTTCAGTCTCCTCTGGTGAAAGCTGTCATAGTGCAACACACTGTTAGTTGCAGTTTCCTTACGATGTAGTTTGGTGCAAATGTCCCCGTTCTCTTCAATTTTAATCTCCAGATCCAAAAAGGTTACCAAGTTATAAAAGATTTGAATGGCAGGGCTGTTGTTCCAGGGCGGAGTGAAGGTGGAGGGTTTTCTTAATGAAATTTTGTTTTGCTCCCCCATTTCTTGTTCATCAAGCAACCCCATAAGATCTTGCAGTGCTCTCATCTCAGACTCATCCCAGTTCTGATCTTGTATATCCGGGACAGGGTTAGAGAAATGTTTTTTCAATGACAATCGTCTGCAGAACAGAAAAAGATCTTTGATAGCAGTGAATTTATTAATGGTTTTTGTGGGTGAAAAACTCAGCCCCCTGGCCAAGACAGATCTTTGTAGTTCAGTGACTGGACTATCAGTGAGGTTGATAACTTCTAATTCTGTTGATGATACTTCCGAGTTGATGTTCTCTGAGGCGGTGTGGTACGTCCCCGCCTCACCTCCCTGGGCCGTAATCGTCTGTGCTCCCACTGTATTGGATCCCTCCCTCTTTCTCCTCTTTTTGTTGTTACACCCCCTCCGTGTCCTCCTCTCTCGCTGCCGGAGTCTAAAAAACGTTCCTCAGATGAATATTCTGACATTTGGCTAGAGAGGGAGGAATCTCTCTGAGGGGTGCTTCTAGTGGTTCTATCCCGGATATTACTCTGTGCAAAATGTTCCCGGGGTCGGTCCCGTTTGTTTCCATGGTGTTTCCACCGATAGACCTTGCCACTAGTGGCATCTAGTCTGTCTCTGGCTAACCTATGTTTTTTGTTGTTTCTAACCTCTATCTCATATTTATCCAAGTCACTTGTGACTTTGTCATTAAAGTCCAACACTTGTTCCTTGGATAGGAGGGCATCCAATTGGGTATATAATTCCTGCAGCTCTGTTTTCACCTGGGTGAGTAATTTTTTATCTTCCTTGATCAGCATCTCCATTAATGACATGGAACACTGCATCAAGTGTTGTTCCCATTCCTGCTTAAAATCTTCACTGACCTCCCATGCCGGGAAAATTTGGACACGGAGGCCCCGGGGAATTAGATGTTGTTCTCTGTAAATCTCAAGACTGTTTATATTCCACCAGAGCCGTACGTTTTTACGTCTGCTCTGTTTGATGGATTTAAATAGGGAACTCTGCTCAAGAGTGGCCCTATTGGGTGCCTCATGGTTCAAAGATGGGCCTCTGAGTTCCAAGAGGTGCTGTGACCAATTGTTTTCAACTGAATCGAAATTCATGATACAGTGTGCTTGGGTGTATAACCCTCTACGGGTTGGCTGGACTATATTGGAAAATAGAGAAAACACTCCGCACCACTGTATGCAATAGAGAATGGAATTATATATAAGGGGTGCTGGGCGAAAGAAGCCCCCCACTCACGAAGTGAGTGGTCTAAATACACTCACCAACATGTAGCGAAACACCCTGTTGCTGAGGGACCATTCTCCCAGACGAGAGGTCCCCCTGCTCAGAGAGTCTGCCTCCAGATTCTCCACCCCCGGAAAGTACACTGCCGAGATGCATTGAACATTGTCCTCCGCCCAGGACAGTATCAGGGACACTTCCTTGAGGGCCCTCTTGCTCCGGGTCCCTCCCTGATGATTGATGTAGGCAACCGCCGTCTGGTTGTCCGAGCGGACCTGAACAACCCGACCCCAAAGGTGTAGGGTTAAGTGGGCGAGAACCAACCTGATCACCCTCAACTCCAGAATGTTGATAGGAGTTTGGGCCTCCTGAGGGCCCTACTGACTGGAATTGCAGGGACTTCCAAAAGCCCCCCCAACCGGTCAGACTGGCATCCGTAGTGACAAGTCTCCCAGCAGGGGGCCAGGTTCCTAGAGTCCAGCCACCACGATAGAGACCGCCTGGCCAGAGGGGAAAGAACAAACACCTGATCCAGGGACACAGGGTCCTGATCCCAAACTGACAAGAGATGAAGATGAAGAGACCTCATATGAAACTGAGCATATGGAACCGCCTCGAAGCAGGCCACCATCAGGCCCACCAGCTGCATTCCCTGCCTAATGGACGGATGAGAACAAGACAGAAGGAGCTGAGCTTGCGCTTGAAGGCTCTCCACCTTCTGCTGAGGAAGAAAGATCTTGACCTGAGATGTATCCAGAGTCATGCCCAGAAAGGACCTCACCATGGAAGGAGACAGGGAAGATTTGGGGTGGTTGATCACCCAGCCGAATGACTCCAGTGTGGACACCACCCGCTGGGTATCCAGCTCTGCCTGTTGGAAGGACTGAGAATGTCGTCCAAGTAGGGAAGAATGTAAATGCCCTGAGACCTTAGCAGAGCCATCACCCCTGCCAGCACCTTGATGAATACCCTGGGAGCCGAGGTGAGGCCGAAGCCTCCATATGGTGATTATTGTGGCACAGCAGGCCAATAGGGATTGACGCTAATAATAGCAACCCGGGACGCCCCAATAGCCCGCTAGGGAAGTGGGAGGTAATGTCCAATAAAGAGTTAACACTAAATAGAGGGGATAGGACCAGGAGAAACCACAAAAAGTTTGACCCGCCTGCAAGACATAAGAAAAAGACCCCATAAGCTAAAAGCAATACAGTAAAATACAAAAATAATCCAGCCCGCAGGGGCACTTACGGACCGCGATAGGTAGACGCCAGGCACACGCAGCAAAGAGAACCAAAATGGCGCCCGCATAAACCTCGAGGGGTGGGCCGTGGAGACAGTGATGCAGAACGCCCCCCCCCCGAAGAGCGAGAAAACGCGCCCACATTACTAGGCCAGCCTATGATGGCGCAGCAGCGTCTGAGGCGATGTCGCCGCCGTCCGCGGAGCAAAGTACAAGTGCGGGCGGCGGTGGCGGCAATAGTAAAAACCAAGAGGAATCACACATCATATAATGCACAGTGAATACATACACCCCCCCCCCCCCCCCAGATCTACCCAGGGAGAGCGAGGGGAAGCAGAGGTCAGCCTAAGAAGCCTAACTGAGGGGACGAGAGGCGAGGGGCAAATGGACGCGGGAGGGGCATCCCATAAGGCTCACCACAAGCCTGTACCGCCTACCCTTTGATGGGGGACTGCGGTTGGAGCAGCGCTCCTTAGCACCTACAGCGGTGCTGCCTACCTTCACCCGACCAGCCCAGCCTAAGCTGGAAGGCAGTGAATCAGGAACGGGTGTAGGAATAGTCCTACAGGGCCGCAGGCTAATAAGCCCTGCTCACCTGCGAGTAGAGAGAGCCATCTTCTAGTCATCGCAGTCCAGACTGCAGAGAAGATCCGGGGAATTTGTGGGAGGTCCCTGGTATATATGGGGCCGGGAGGAGCCACTTTTTGCTGTCTCTGCAGTCCAGCGCCATCTTGTGGATGTATTACCCAGGAGTAAGGATTAAAGTGGAACAGAATGTGCTGTATACTTAGAATATGAAATACTTGCTAAATGGAGGGTCTACCGCCTGCTGGCCACCATTGGCTTTCTCTGCCATGTCCACTGCTCCGTTCGCCGCTGCACGAGAGCGCATGAACCGAACTCCAGACTCTGTCCGGGGTATTGGTCCGGTGTGCTGGCCTCCAGACACTGCTGCCGCTGCCCCCTGTGTCGCTCCTGTCTGGCTTGCAACTCACGCTGACAGGAGAACAGCCACGCTGCTTAAAACTTCCAGTTTCTGGCTTTCTGCCGGAAGTTTTTTTTCAGCAGAGTTTAGGCTTTAAAGTGGACCAAAACCCACTAGCATCCCCTAAACTGTTACCCCTATGAAGAGCCCCTTTTGCCAATTTTTACTACCCCACTTCACTCTAATCCCAGACACCTGTTTCAGCTGTAAAGCTCTGCCTCCTCCATTCATTGCCACTGTTTTGTGTGTGGCAATGATGTCATTGTCACATCAATGTAATGACTGATTGTCTGCCATCTTACAGAGAGGGACAGCAAAAAAAAAAAAAACAGTGTTCCAGGAGGATGCAAAAAGTGACAGTATCCATTTCTAGTTCTACACCCTAAGAGGGGAATATTGGGAGGGGCTTTGGCCAAATGTATTTCACAAGTTCAGTGGGTTTGGGGTCTTCTTTAACATGAAATATGTTTGTGCTGTTTGTCCCGTTTTTTTTTAAATTTTTGAGTGAAAAAAGTAAAAAAAAAAAAAAAAAAAAATGTTTTAAACAATTGTCTTGTTTATTTTAAATAAAACATTTATTTTATTAAAGAAAACCATATTGCATGTGAAAGCCCAATTTCTCCCGTCTACAACGGTACCACATATGTATCGGTAGCCCACAGTTCCTGACCAGGAGACCCCCCCCCCCCCCAAACTGAAAAAAGCACTTTATAACATTTAAAAAAAAAAATACAACTACTATCCACATTATAAAGGGTTACATCAGGAAAATAATTGGCATGGGGTTCCCCCCCAGGGGAGGGGGCATTTTTGGGGGGATTTTTAAGGGTTAAAACCCTTACCCTTAAAAGTAAAAACAAAATGCAAAATAACCAGCCCAGGGACCAGCTATGCAGGTCGTAAGAACAGGGCGCAGGGACCAGCTTTTGTGGCTTTGGGAAGGGGGGGGCAGGTAATGGGGAGGTTGGGGGTTAAGGGCACCCACAGGTGACTAGCCAGCCTTGACAGCTAAAGCCTTGTGAACTGGTATAGGGGAATATGGACCCCTTACCAGTTCACAAATGGTTAAGTGTAAAAAAAAAAAAAAGACAAGAAGAAAAAAATACAACTCTGTGAAGTACTCACCTGTAGAGTTGATATTATACGCATACAGCACGTCCTGCTCCAGATATAGTAATAACATGTGGGTAATCCTCCGCCTTCGGCGCCGTGCACTGCAGACATGTAGAAAACAAGCTCCTCCCACAAATCCCCAGCATTGACAAGCAGTGAGAAAGAGAAGCCAGGAGGAAACAACCACCCAGAGACTGGCAATAATATCAAGATAATAATCACCATACAGGGGATCTAGAACAAGGTGAACCAGGGTGGGGTGGAGCAGGACGTGCTGTATGTGTATAATATCAACTCTACAGGTGAGTACTTCACAGAGTTGTATTATTCTAAGCATACAGCACGTCCTGCTCCAGATATAGTAATAACATGTGGAACATCCAATAGCAGTGTCCATAAGGTAGGGTGGGATCCCCAAGAGAAAGGGCACAGCCAACAGTAACAGCGCCGTCACCCGCAACCTTGCTACCAAGAGCAACGTGAGCAATGCTCTAACTCAACTTCTGAACCTTATAAAGGCTAAGCGAAACACAAGCAGCGAACTAGTCAGCCTGCTGAACAAAACCGAGTGCCGAAGGCCCAAGCCAAGCACAAGTAGAAGAGAACAAAACTCAAGAGAGAAAATGAATCTCCCCTAAACAATAGGCCAGAGTAACAACCTAACCACGCTACTGCAAACAACAGGGCACTCATGGCAACCTTAGAACCTTCCCCGTCAGGGAAAACGAAGCCTGGTCTAAGCGAGACCAGCGGAAATACTGAAAGCAACGCTAACAAGGCTCGGCAAGGCCGAAACGTTAACTTTAGGCTCAGAAGGACAACCCAACCGAGCAAGACCAATCCAAAGAGCTCCTACACCCATGTAGGCAATCAGAAACCGTTGCATAAAGGATGGAACGCCTATAAGCCCCAAAGGCATAATCCCAACCATGGACAGGGAACAGTCCAGGAGTATCCAATGCCTGTCGAGGGATACAGATCCCTGTAAGCGCAGGGTAAGCAAGACACTAGCCCGGAGGCCGGAGGGTCTGGAATAAGTAGAATAAAAAACTCCGCCTGGACCCAAACACGATGTAAGGTGGAACATCCTCACCTAATGGTGTACAGATAAGAAACATGTATGTAATACATATAGTGACTAGACTAACAGAGCCGTCCCCTATGGCATACTTCTGAATGAAGTAATCGCCCCGGAAGAATGATGTGAGGGAAGGAACAGGTCAGACAAAAACCTGAATAAGACCCAGGGGAACCCTTAGCAGGGCATCAAGATAAGTAACCTCCCCACAGAGAGTTTAGAAATCCCTGTGGAATGCACCTGAGCAACCCCTGAGGAATGCTCAACACAGGCGATTGAACTAGGCTCTGCAGTGGGCGAACAGGGCGAGCCCTGGAACCCCCCAGAGCACTGAGTTGAGGAACCAACCTCAGCCATGCTGTAATAACTCTAGGACTGAGGGATAAGGCAACATCCCGCAGGAGAGAGAGCTAGTCCAAGCACGCAGCTAGAGCGACATCTCCCAACATACTCGGTAGAGAAGGGAGAAGAAGAAGAGGAGGGAGCTAGGTCTAACCCTCCAAAAGGAAAGGACACCCAGAGAGATCCATCTCCAAGAGGGTGAAGAACAAACCGCCCGATCCCAGTAGATAGGGGCGAGGTAGTAAGGAGCCTGAATAGGCCGAACAGCCCTCATGGGAGGGCACCCAGTACAACTGTCGTCAGCAGAATCTGCGAACCGCACTCCACTGTGCCACCCAGGGCCCCCAGCGTAACAGTCCACCCCTGCTACAGCAATCTTGTGCAGAAACCCACCTAGCGGGGTGAAGAAGATGAGACATATAGAGAATAATGTCCTGACAGAGCCATACTAGGTCCCATGACCAAGGCCAGAGAGTCCTGGAACAATAACCCAGAATAGACCAGGACAATACTCATGACAATAGCCAGGACAGAGTCCCTCCTAACACAGTAGGACAGCCAACAAGCCAATACTAATGGGGTGCAAGCAATGTAAACCCCCAGTGAGATCAGAACCAGACCCCTCCTGAAGGGTCACCGTGTTCAAGACCTTAACAGATAAGAAAGGACAGGTCACCGTCCGCAGACAGACTGAAAATCCCCAAAGAGACAAGTCCCGAAGGGAAGTAGTCCAGCAATTTGGGGCCCAAAGGGGCTCAATGTGATAACCGAAGACAGTATGAAATTGGACCCCCTAAGGGGACCCCCTTTGGAACCGTGGGGAATTTCAGAAGAAATAGAACCCCCTAGTCAACCTGCCTGGCATGGTCCCCATGGTGACCATCTACAGGGATAGGCAAGAAGGAAGGGGATGGTCCCTGACAACTTTCTTGAATTTACAAACTCAAAGGGGACCCCCGCAATAAAAGGAGGGGCGTACAGACCCATTTTAAGGGGAGTTGGAACCCCGTCCAGGATAAATAACCCAAGGTGTCGCATGGTCCAAGGGCACCAGTGGATAAAGGACAGCGTCCGGGCCGCCACAACAGGCCCACCAGCTGCAAGGTGAAATTAGTGTGATCACAAGGAGGGCAAGGCCCTTTCATACTGAGGCCATACTAGCAGAAGGGAAGGTTTTGACCTGAACCCATCTAAATGCCACCCCGTAGGGAGATACCGAACCAGGGTACACTAAGAAGGTGATATGCCAGAGCACCAATCCAAAAGACTCCCAAGGAGCCCCGAGTCAACAGCCAACGCGGCCTGATGCAAAAATTGGAAAAGAATGACAATCAAGTAAAACTAACGCGGACGTCACAGGTGCACATCCAAGACAACACTCCCATACTTGCCTTGGCGAGCCATGGGCGCAGGGGAGGGACCCCAAGACAAGACCCTAATCCGCAGAATTGGTCCTGTAACACTGGCTGGAAATGGCCTGGGTGTCCTGAAGGCACCAGGGACTCCAAAGGGATATAGATCCTTGCAGGCATCAAGAGGTCCACTGGACAAGGGCGCCCGCGGCCCAACAGGTGGATACCATGTAGGAACTGCCTGTGAAAACTAAAAATACTAGACCCTGAATGCCAGTCCTGGTCAGACTGCTTCATCCCAGAGGGAAAAGGTAATGTGGATACAAACACCAGCCAAAGGCCAACCTGAAAGAAAGCCCAGACCCAGCCCGCCAAACTCGGCCTGCGTCAATTCCCGAAGGGAAAAACAGGGACTAGAGGACCCCTGACAACCTCAGAAAGGGACCGCCCAGCAACTCCATTCTGCATCCAGGGAGACTAACTCCTGTAACAACCTGAACAAAGCATGGCTCCCTGCAATAGGAGCCAAGTGCTGCGGCAGCCCCCTCGCCCCAACAGGGCGAGGGCGTCCCTTCATGCTTGAGTGGTTTTGGCAGACTTTGGTTTCGCCCTGCCGGAGGTCCCAGGGCGTTGCCTGCCCCCTCTGGGGCGGGCCTCCACTCCAAAAAGTTGGAAGCACACTTCTGGTTCTCGCTTGACACTAACGTAGGGAGGTGGAGGGGTGTCCCTGCCCCTGGGCGGCCGGGACGGCCTTCTGCGCAAGGGCGCCTTACCATTTCTTCCAAAAATTTCCGACCTGGCCCCGAATAAGCGTCGTCCTCTAAAGGGAAGACCAGTAAGAGCCTTTTTAGTCTCATTGTCAGCCCCCCACTGTCGCAACCAAAGCAGGCGGCGAATAGACACCACAAGAACTGAGGTTCTAGCACACATTTTAATAGTGTCATCCATCGCTGAGAGAATGAACCTCACAAAAACATCACAATCAGACAGTGCATTAAAGACCTCACAAGGGAGATCCTCCGGTTGTTGGTCAAGTATCTTCCTAAAAAGGGTCCTGGCGGCCACCACGGTGACGGCCGCAGCACAGACCGGGCGCAGAGCCGTCCCTGCACTCGAAAAGGCGTGGGAAGCCAATCTGTCAATGCGCCGGTCATCAGCATCCCGAAGGGTACGAGGGGTAGAAGCTGCCATGAAGGGAGGGTTAGCAACCCCAATAATAGGCGCATCCACCTCGGGAGGGACTGACCATCGATCAACCAAATCATGGGGAAACGGGTACTTCCAGTCCCAGACCCCCGGAACCCCTGTAAGTTTACAAGGTGATTCCCATTCCTTAGATATAAGGTTCTGGAAATGATCCTGTTCCAGAAATTCCAGGCGAGGCGTCGCCGTGTGGAAACTCTCCCGGAGGAGAGATGGACAGTACTTCAAAGATCTTTATAAGTAACTCATCAGTGTCACACAGGCCCCAAGAACCCGGGCCAGAACTGTCACGGGTCCAAGACATCTCGTCTGAGGAACTGGAACCTGAGAACAGTTCACCATCATCAGAAGGATCAAGGTCCTGCATAGCGGCAGACTCCTCAGTTTCAGTGGGAACCCTAGAACTAGGGGGCGTCAGGGACCGTTTCTTTCCAGCGCCCAAGCGCTCTGCCAAACCAGACATCACCTGCTCCGCCGTGGGTAGCCTGCGCGGCACCACCTGCCGGTCATCCCCGCTCGAGTGCGACTCATCTGGAGTGATATTTAAGCACGGGGAGACAGGAGTATTGAAGCGAGGTGCAGCTACCGGTAAACCTGATTGCAGGGCCAGCACTTGATCAGCACACAGTCCGCAGACCCGTGCTCTGTCAGCATCGGCATGGGATTGTCCACACATAGTACACAGCCGGACACATAATTCTGAGATGCCTCCATATGGTGATTAATCAAGGTAATAGCCAGTAAGGATTTATGCTGTAAGCAACCCTGGATGCCCCAAAACCCGCTGGGAATGTGGGAGAATTTAAATATAAACCCGCTAAGATATATATCTGGCCAGGAGAGGCCACTGGAATCTTGGTGTCTGAAAGACATAAGGAGAAGAGAGGGTGTCAGAGCCAAGCGCAGCACAGGAAGAAAAAAGATAACCAAAACGCCCAAGAGGGCACTTACAGTAGCCAAGGAAGGAGGAGGAAGACCACGCACGCGCGGGAAGGCCGACAAAATGGCGCCAAGCGAACCTCGAAGGGCGGGCCAGAGCTACAGATGACGCGGAACGCGCCAAACCAGACCACTCCCCCTACGGAGAGCGCGAAGCTCTAAGCACGTAACAAGACAGAAAAAAAAGACAGTAAAAACGCCATAGCGTCGCGAAACCAAGCCACCGTACGCGCCAAGCCAAAATACATTAAAGGCGCTGCGGCCAACTTAAAATGATGTTTGAAGTGCGGCTCTGACCCCCGGTAACCAATAAAGGCTCTAATCATACAGTGCATTAGGGCAAGGATAGGCCAACGTACACAACCCCCCCTCTTTTTCCCCCCACTAACGGGGGGAACTAAGGGAGAAGGTGACCCAGCACTCGGGGTTCACCGTTACACGGGCGTGGGGCAATAATGCGGGAGGGGCATCCACTGAAGGCTCACCATTAGCCTTAACCGCCTACCCTATGGTGGGGGATTGCGGTGGAGCATGGCTCCGTTAAGCACACAAGGTGCTGTCTACCTTCACCCGACCAACGCAGCCCAGGCTGGGAGGCATATTCTTCACAGAGAGGATGGGTGGAAATAGTCCCGCAGGGCCTCGGGCTGTAAAGCCCCGCTCGCCTGCGAGAGCGTGATACTTCATGTGCTATTGTTTTTTCTTCTGTTCTGCATAATTTGTAAAATCTTAATAAAGATATATTGAAATAAAAAGTGCACCATTGTTTTCCCAATATTTAATTTTTAAGGTCTACATGAATGTAACAGTATCAAAGGGTACCCTGGCTAGCTTTGGGATACCGCACACACACTGCCTGTTTGTGGTGCTTCCAGTGAAGCTTGCAGACACAAATACACCATAAAATAGTACTCAGGGTCCAGCACTGCAGAGAAATCTGGGGATTTTTATAGCTGTGGGCGGCATGAGCGGGGGGCGGGGTCTTTATGACCCCCTCCTGAAGCCGGAAGAGACCCGAGGGGATTAGATGCCCCCGGGTGAAGAGAAGATTTTTTTGGCTAGTAGCAGTGAGGAAAGCCAAGCACGACTGGACATGCAAGCATGTAGGTGCTACATGCTTGGCAACAGAAGAGTCCCAGAGTTGGGCAGGTGTATTCTTAATGTGTATAAGTGAGAAGTATGGTTATTACCGCTACTACTATCACTGCTCATATTGATGTTGCTGCTGATCTCCAAAATAAAACTGCATTACCTCAAAACAAGTTGACTGGCACTCTTCTTTGAATCTGATTTACTCTCAAGCTGGACCCTGAGTACTATTTTATGGTGTATTTGTGTCTGCAAGCTTCACTGGAAGCACCACAAACAGGCAGTGTGTGTGCGGTATCCCAAAGCTAGCCAGGGTACCCTTTGATACTGTTACATTCATGTAGACCTTAAAAATTAAATATTGGGAAAACAATGGTGCACTTTTTATTTCAATATATCTTTATTAAGATTTTACAAATTATGCAGAACAGAAGAAAAAACAATAGCAAAGAGGATCACAGGGTGAGAATGACACGGCAGCTCAGCAAATGGGTCACAATCTCATTCGATATAGGAGGGTCCGGGCGAGCCTCGTTCCCATCAGGGCACACTGAAAGATCAGGCACAGGATAACCGTAAACAACCACCAATAATGCCCAGCGTATCAACCGGGTCGCCCCCCCAAAGAGAAGGCACTCCCCTATCCACAGGCCCGTCCCCTCATCCAATTCCAATATATAGCAACCGTAGCCATCCCCCCGCGATCCGAGAGAAGAAAGTGGAAATGGAGAGAAAAAAGGAAATAACGAACAAGGAGAAAGAGCGTACCTAGGAAAGATTTCAAAAGGAAGAAAGGATAGGAAAAGACAAGGAAAGGGAACGAAACACCTGGGGCTCAGGAGCCCATCGGCCCCATCCCTAACCCCCCCCCATCCGGCCAGAACCCATTGCGTCCACTAAAGGGTCATACCCTCACCCAAGGCCCCCCCTCCCTCTCAGCTCACCCACGCTCCAGCAGTATCTGAAAGTCGGGGGAAACCCGCGTGACCTCCCAAAGGGTCCACGTCTTAAGAAACCTTTGAGTACCCCCCTCTACCCCCTCCAAAGTCAGCTCCTCCATCCTCTTAATGCTCTCGACCTCCCCATACCACTCCACCAGGGACGGGACAACATTAGTACGCCAATACCTGGGTATCACCGACCTAGCGGCCGTGAGTAAATGCCTCAATAGCCCCTTCTTATTTGTTGACACCGATCCAAGGATCATCGACAAGAGGGTAACCTGCGGAGTGTGTGGGACCTTCTCAAGTGTCAGGTGTTCATAAATTCCCAGTACTCCCTCCCAAAAGGCCTTCACCCTCGGGCACTCCCACCAAATATGCAACATGGTCCCCCGGGCCCAGCCGCACCTCCAGCAATCCCCAGTGTTCGCTCCCCCAAATTTCACAAGATCCGATGGGCATCTATACCATCTTGCCAGGATTTTGTAATTTCGTTCCTGAGCTCTGGACGCCACTGACAATCTGTGAGCAAGCGCAAAGGATTTTTCCCACTCGCCGGACTCAAATGTTTGTCCCAGGTCCTCCTCCCACCTTACAGTACCGGGGTAACTCCCCTTCCTCCTCCCCGTCCCGAAGAATCCTATAGAAAAGAGAGATCACATGCTTAGGGGGAGAAGGGTCCCGCAAGACTGGCGTAAGAGACTTGACATAGGCGACCAGCTGAGCATGTAAAAACCAGGTGATATTCCCATGTTCTCCTCGAGCCCACAAATCAGTAAGGGAGGGGGGACCCACCTCTGATACTATATCACCCAACCTGGTGTCTTGAGATATATCCCATATAAGGAAGGATTTAACATTCATCCCTGGAGGGAAGGACGGGTTGTCAAATAGTGGGGTGAGGGGACCCGGTCTGAGTGACAATCCTCCCCGTCTCAAGGACCTATCCCAAATCTTCAGCAGAGGGCCCACCAGGTAGGGCAAACCCTGAATCCCAGGCCTGCGTGAGGGGTCCACCCAGGGCAGGGCCACCAGACTAAGGGGGGAAACGTCCCCCTCGATGCCAACCCAACATTTATCATCTTTATGATGAAACCAATCTGAGAGACGTACCAGCACCGAGGCAGCGTGGTAGGTCCGAAGGTCCGGAACCCCAAGTCCCCCCTTCAATTCAGATCTGAGAAGCATCTCCCTCCGAATCCTGGATCTCCCGCTGCCCCAGACGAATTTATAAAAGACCCGCTGAAGGGATTGGAAGAAACCCCATTCCGGTGCTAAAGGGACTGCCTGGAAAAGATAAAGAAACCTGGGGAGGATGTCCATTTTAAGGATATTTATACGGACCAACCATAAATATTGTTTCTTACTATATGAGTTGAGGCCAGTAACCGTGGAGTGCTGAAGCGGGGGATAATACCATTTTGTGAAATACTCACCTGTAAAATGGGTATTATAAGTATGTCACACACCCCGCTTCAAGATATCCATAACACGTGGGTAGTACCAACCTGAAGAGGGCGTTCTGCAGAGATGATAGGAAAAAGAAAGCCCCTCCCGGTCCATAAATACCTGGGACCTCCCACTCATTACCCAGTATACAGAAGCAGTAAGGTAAGGGACCAGAAAGAGGCAAATATAAACCAAAGCAACGCAAAGTTCACAATATAAAGGATCCAGAATACAAAAAGGGCGGGTGAAGCGGGGTGTGTGACATACTTATAATACCCATTTTACAGGTGAGTATTTCACAAAATGGTATTATTCTAAGTATGTCACACACCCCGCTTCAAGATATCCATAACACGTGGGACATCCAATAGCAGTGTCCATAAAAGGGCGGGGATCCAAAACAAGGCAACAAGGCACAACTTAAACCACAACAGCTTGCAGAACTTTGCGGCCAAAAACAGCGTCCGCTGAGGCCCGAACATCAACCTTGTAAAACTTGGAAAAAGTGTGAACAGAGGACCAAGTAGCGGCCTTACAAACTTGCTCAACCGAGGCCTGGTGCTGAAAAGCCCAGGACGCTCCAACCGCACGAGTAGAATGAGCAGTCACACGAAAAGGGGGACTCCTCCCCTTAGCAGAATAGGCCCCAATGATGGCCTGACGAATCCATTTACTAATGGAAGACTTGGCAGGAGCCAAACCTTTCCTAGGCCCAGAGGGCACCACAAAAAAAGCATCAGTCTTACGAAAGGAAGACGTAACCACCAGATAGTATTTCACAACGCGAACAACATCCAAGGAATGCAGCGCCCTTTCCTTGTCGTTTCTAGGATTAGGACATAGAGAAGGCAGAACAATGTCCTGATTCAGATGAAAGGCAGAAACCACCTTAGGAAGAAAATCCGGCTTGAAACGAAAGACAACCTTGTCCTGATGCCTTTCGAAGTACGGAGCTTTAATGGATAAAGCTGCCAACTCAGAAACACGCCTAACCCGAAGTGATAGCCACCAAAAATGCCACCTTTTGAGTAAGAGAAGACAAAGCAACCTCATTCAAGGGCTCAAACGGAGGACCCTGAAGAGCAGAAAGAACCAGGTTCAAATCCCAAACTGGAACCAAGGGCTTCCTAGGAGGTCGAACATGCGTAACCCCTTGGAAAAAAGTCCTGACCAAGGGATGAAGAGCAAAAGACCTTTGAAAGAACACCGCCAGAGCAGAAACCTGCCCCTTCAAGGTACTGAGCTGGAGCCCCAGATCCAGACCATGTTGAAGAAACTCCAGAATCCTGGAAATGGAAATCTCCCGACACGGGAAAGACCTACCTTCACACCAGTCAATATAGAACCTCCAGGTCCTATAGTAAACAGTAGAGGAAGACCGCTTCCTGGCGCTAATAAGAGTCTGAATCACCGCATCAGAAAGACCTTCCTCCTTCAAGATGGAGGTTTCAGCAGCCACGCCGTCAAAGCCAGCGATGGTAAATTGGGATAGCGTAGCCGACCCTGGGTGAGTAGGTCCGGCAACAGAGGCAGAATGAACTGATCCTCTGCCAGACTTACCACGTCTGCGAACCAAACCTGCCTTGGCCACCTTGGTGCCACCAGAATCGCCGACGCGCCATCCAGGGCCAGCTTGCGCACCACTCTGGCTACCATTGGAAACGGAGGGAACAGGTACAGAAACCCCAGATCCCTCCAGTTCAGAGACATGGCATCCACCGCCAGAGCAAGTGGATCCTGCGAGAGAGACACAAATACCGGAAGTTTGTGATTGTGACGAGAGGCAAAGAGGTCCACAGCCGGGAACCCCCACCTGAGGCAAATCGAACGAAACACCTGGGGACTGAGAGACCACTCCCCCTGGCGAGAGGAGGACCTGCTCAGAGAGTCCGCCTCCGTGTTCTCCACTCCCGGAATGTAGACTGCTGAGATACACGGGACGTGGCTCTCGGCCCAATCCAGAATCAAAGATACTTCCTTGAGGGCACTCCTGCTGCGAGTCCCTCCCTGGTGATTGATGTAAGCAACCGCCGTCCGGTTGTCCGACCGAAACTGAACTGGCAGGCCCTGCAACTGATGAGTCAAGCGAAACAGAACCAACCTGATGGCTCTCAATTCCAGAACATTGATGGGCTCGTGGGCCTCCTGCGGGCCCCACAGACCCTGAAACTGAAGGTCCTTCCAAACACCCCCCCAACCTGACAGACTGGCATCCGTGGTGACCGTCTCCCAACACGGCGCCAGAAAAGATCTGCCCTTCAACAGATTGGCAGACCCCAGCCACCATTGCAGGGATCGACGGACTCGGGGGGTCATCCGGAAGGACTGATCCAACGATAGCGGAAACTTGTCCCAAACCTTCAACAGATGAAGCTGGAGCGTCCTTTTGTGGAACTGCGCAAAGGGAACTGCCTCGAATGAGGCCACCATCAACCCCAACCAGCCTCATCCCTAGCCGGATGGCCGGACGAGGGGCCGACACGAGAAGCCGAACCAACTCCTGAATCAAAAGAATCTTGGCCTGGGGCAGAAACACCCTGGCCTGCGACGTGTCCAGGGACATTCCCAGAAAGGTGACAACCTTGGACGGAGAAAGAGAGGACTTGGGGTAGTTGATCACCCAACCGAACCTCTCCAGAGTGGATACCAACGTTCTGGTGTCCAACTCCGCTTGGTTGAAGGAAGAAGCCATAATCAGAAGATCGTCCAAATAGGGCACAATGCGGATACCCTGAACCCTGAGTAGAGCCATCACCCCCGCCAGCACCTTGGTGAACACCCGAGGAGCCGAGGTGAGACCAAAAGGGAGTGCCACAAACTGAAAATGCCGATCCTCCACCACGAACCTGAGAAACCTCTGGTGTGCTGGAAAAATCGGAACGTGTAGGTAAGCGTCCTTGATGTCTATGGACGTCAGAAAGTCTCCCTGACGAAGAGAGTGGATAGCCGAACGCAGCAATTTCATGCGGAATTTCCGCGGCCGGATGAACCTGTTGAGAAACTTCAGATCCAAGATGGGTCGGACCGATCCGTCCTTCTTGGGTACTGTGAACAGATTGGAATAAAAACCCCTGCCCTGGTCCGATAAGGGCACTGGGCAAATGACAGCCATGTCCAGAAGACTCTCTACTGCCACCAGGAGCCCCTGCGCGGCCAGAGGTTCCGAAGGCACCCGAGACCTGAAAAATCTGGAAGGGGGGCGGAGCTCGAACTCCAGCTTGTAACCGGAAGACACCACTTCCAGGATCCATCTGTCCGAGACCTCCTGATCCCAGACCTGGGAGAAGTGTCGCAGCCGTCCCCCCACCCGCATGGGTGAGGGCGCCCCCTCATTGCTGAGCTGGCTTAGCAGCAGGTTTGGGCTTAGAGCCCCAACTGTAACCTGGACGGGCACGTCCTCTGCCCCTGTTCCCGGAATCACCTCTGGAAGAGGGGAAGGCAAATCCCCTGCCAGATCTGGCCCCACGAAAGGAAGGGGTAAAGGAAGGCGCCCCCCGAAAGGGACGGCGTTGTTTCTTGCGTTGAGGTAACCTACCACCCTTGGTGACAGAATCCAATTTCTCTCCAAAGAGCCGTAATCCAACAAAAGGTAGAGCCGTCAGCGACTTTTTGGACATAAAATCGGCCGCCCACTGGCGCAACCACACCGACCGCCGAATAGTCACCAGCAAAGCCGACGTCCTACCACACATCATCAAAGTGTCATCCAAGGCGGCTAATACAAAAGACAAAAACAACTCACACCGTTTAAGGCCAAGGAACTCGTCACTACCAGGACGCAGCCCGGCAGAAGTCAACAGGTCCCTGACCACAGACCTGGCGGCCACCACCATCAGCGCCGAAGCGCAAACAGGCCGCATGGCAGACCCAACGCTAGCAAAACCATGACAAGCCATCTGGTCAATGCGTTTATCCTCTCCATCTTTGAGGGTGGAACAATCAGGATTATTTAAAACAGAAGTATTGAACAACCCCAAAACCGGTGCATCCACCTCGGGGGGGGGGGGATGCCCAACGCTTAACCGTATCCGAAGGGAAGGGATATTTCTTATCCCACCCCTGAGGAATACCAGGAAGCCGAGCCGGTCTGTCCCATTCCTTAGCAATAATTTTGTCAAAGTGTCTTTGATTAGGAAATTCCAAGCGCGGCCTGGATTCCTCAAAAAACTCACCCTTCTGCTGTGGAGCCTCCTCAGGAGGAGAAATAGCCAACACCTCAAACATCTGAGCCAGAGCGTTAGGAGTATCCGAGGATCATCCCAAGTCCCCCAGCTCAGTATCAGCGCCAACAAACTGCTCATCATCTGAATTATCAGAGTCCTCATAAACCTCCCCATCCTCTAGCGGGGAATAATCTGAATAGTCCAAATTATTAACATCGTCAAGGTCATCCGCCGGCGGCAAGTGCTTTCTCTTAGCCGGAGCCTTACGGGCGGCCGAGCTGGAAATTAATTTTTCAAGGTTGGCCAATCTGGCGCACATCTCAGATTGTAGCTCCCTACCCATGACAACGTCACACGGGGTGCGTATCAAGCTGGGAGGAGGAGAGGAAGCGACCGGCGGTGCTGACCCAGACGCCTGTGGTTCGGACTGCCGCGTAATAGTTTGCTGTGCACAAGGTATACACAGAAGTACATCATCCCCAGTAATGGATACCCCACACAACATACACTTCCGGAATTGCCCCGAGGGGATCCCGAGCCCAGTATCCGGGGATGCCTCCATATGGTGAACTTGTGAGTAGTCGCTATGACCAAGGGAATTACGCGTATAAGCAACCCGGGATGCCCCTGTAATGTCCCAAGTGGGAGGATTTGAAATAGGTAAAGGTAACCCAGGGACCTAAGGACCGGGAGAAACCCCCTAAACCTAACGTAGGTCCACCTGAAAGACACAACAGAGAAGGCTATCAGCACTTGAAAGGACAAAAAGGGTAAAAAAAAAAAAGATAAGGGGCCCACAGGGCCACTCACGGTGGTTCCTCCGTCCAAGATGGCGTCCGTCACACAGGAGCCAGCAGCAGCCGCACGGAGGCAGAGAGGAGAAGGGGGGCGTGGCCAGCGCGGAGAGCGCGATTGTCCGTGGCCCCGCCCCCCCTCCATGTCACGGCCCGGCTCCGCGGCGGCGCCTGCCAAACGCCCCGTCCCGCCCCCTCTAACACCGACGTGAGGAGAGATCTCCCCTCACGACACAAAGACCGGCGCCGCGGCGGCTGCGGCGCCGGTGAGAAGACAGCTAGAAAGGAGAGGGGCGGGCCGCGGCGACACTCCGACGCCCGGCCCCGCCACCCTACTCCGGCACGCGAGGAGAGAATCTCCTCACCCGCGCGCCGCAAGATGACAGGGTACCGGCGCCGCGGTAATGGCGGCGACCGCGGCGCCGGTACAAGAAGACAAAACACACAGGCGGGTCGTGGAGACCGAGGCAGTGCCCGGCGGTGCTGTTGCCCGGCCCCGCCACCAAGTTCCAGGCTGAGGAGAGAGATCTCCTCAGCCAGCAAACGACAGTGAAAAACACTACACTACACCTAAATAAAAGCCCCTAAACACCCCCCCCCCCACAAGGAGAAGGGCATCCGCAGAGGGGGACACTAGCTGGGGTAAAGGGCAGAGGGACAGGGCATCCCAAACCGGGGTCACCAGCCCGGATAACCGCCTACCCTTTGGTACAGGGTCTCACGGTGGAGCATAGCTCCTGAGCACCTAGTGTGCTGTTCTACCCTCGCCCAGACCTCAGCCAAGGCTGAGAGGCATGTACAGTAATAAAAAGTGGGATCTGGGTGGAAATAGAATTCAAAAGCGGGCCGGGAAGGTCCCGGCTACCTCAGTTCCCCCTGTGCAAGGAGGAGGCATCATCTTCTGACTTGCTCGCCGACCGCAGAGATGGAAAACTGGGTAATGAGTGGGAGGTCCCAGGTATTTATGGACCGGGAGGGGCTTTCTTTTTCCTATCATCTCTGCAGAACGCCCTCTTCAGGTTGGTACTACCCACGTGTTATGGATATCTTGAAGCGGGGTGTGTGACATACTTAGAATAGTTACGTTTATATAGCTTCCCCAGATCAGAAGGTAACTGAACACCTAAGTATTTTATAGCTTCTTCCTGCCACTTAAAGGGAAAGTTTACTTGTAAGAGACGTTGCATTTAGCGAGACATTCAGGATCTCTGTTTTGGATAAGTTCACCTTGAAATTGCTCAATTCGCAAAAAGGGATTGAACTCCGCCAGAACAGAGGGCATGGATGTGTGAGGTGAGGTTATATACATGAGCAGGTCGTCGGCAAAGAGAGAGAGCTTATGCTCCCTTCCCCCGCAGACGACCCCTTTGATAGACGGATTAGCCCTCAGCGCATTGGCAAGGTGCTCCATCACTTACACGTAGAGCAGCGGAGACAGGGGGCACCCCTGCCGAGTGCCGTTACGAATATGGAAGGAACCCGACAGGGAGCCATTCACCTTTACCTTTGCAGTAGGTTCCTGGTATAGAGCCATAATTCTCGCTAACATAACCGGGCCTAAGCCCAACTGGTCCAATGTAGCTCTCAGGAAACCCCAATGCACCCTGTCAAACGCTTTTTCTGCATCCACCGCCAGCACGCACGCTGGAATAGCCTACAACTGCGCGTAATGCATTAGAGAGATCGTTTTGATGGTGTTGTCTCTTGCCTCCCTTCCCGAGACAAACCCCACCTGATCGAAGTTAATCAAAGAGGGAAGTAATGGTTGCAGCCTAAGAGCAATAATTTTGGCATATATCTTTAGATCTACATTGATCAATGAGATTGGCCTATAGCTGCCTAGCAAGGTAGTGTCCCTGCCAGGTTTAGGTATGACCGCAATGTGCGCCTCTAAGGCCTGTCTCGGGAAGGAACAGTCACCTGAAATCGAGTTGAACACCTTAACTAGAAAAGGGGCAATCAGAGTCCCCAATGTTTTATAAAATCTGGGGGTAAACCCATCAGGGCCTGGACTTTTACCCGCGGGAGCCTCTCCTATTGCCGTAACTACCTCTTCCAAGTCAAATGGGTCTTCAAGCAAATCACTATCCTCATCCCCTGCCTGGGATGGAGAGACCTAGCCAGCATCTTACCACACTTGTCGCTGTGTTCGTAGATACGGGCCTTAAATCTGTCACGGTATTTGAGGAAGCACTGGTCGTACAGGCCCTTCAAACCCTGCCTAGCGTCCAATAACTCCCTCAAAACAGCTTGCGTGGGGGTGGTCTTGTGCGTCTCCTCCAGTTCCCCAATACGCGCCAGGGCAGCCCCAATCTGTTTCACCCTGTCCCTCCTGAGCCTGGACCCGTGCTTAATGAAGACCCCACGAAGCACACATTTGAGGGCCTCCCACTGCAATGGAAGTGGGGTTGGATCATTCACATGGTCAGACTGGAAATTAGTTATGGAAGTCTTAATTTCAGCTAGGCACACAGCGTCTTTCAACAGGTTATCGTTCAGACGCCAGCTGTATTGCCTAGGGGCGACTTCCGGGATCGGGAGGCTCAAGAAGACCACAATATCTGTCCAATAGAGGTGTCAGGATCAAGCGATCAGCGCGTGGAGGCTAAGGAAGATGTAGTCCAATCTACTATATGTATTGTGGGGGTGGGAAAAGAACGTGTAATCCCTTGCCCCTCCATGTTGAACCCTCCAGGTGTCTACTACCTGAAGAGTGCGGAGTGCATCACGAAACCTATGCAATTTAGAGAAGGGCATCCCCGATTTACCCTGGGAGGAATCAAGACGCGGGTCAAGGGCCAGATTAAAGTCCCCCCCCTATTACCAGGGTGCCTTCTGAAAACTCCTCTAGTATACGCAATATCCCAAGACCAACCTCCACCTGGGCCTGATTTGGTAAATACAGATTAGCAAGAGTGTACCTGGCCCCATAAAGTGTGAACTGGAGAAAAAGGTATCTGCCATCCGGATCTACTTTCGATTCCAATGGCTCTAGAGGGACACCCCTATGAACTGCAATGGAGACCCCCTTAGATTTGTTTTCTGGATTAGAGCTGTGGAACCATCTGTCATATTATTTATTCCTAATCTCTGGGATTTTCCCCTGACAAAAGTGTGTCTCCTGTAGCAGAACGATATCCACCCTTTCCCTATGGAATCCGTACAATATTTTTGCTCTTTTCTCAGGGACGATCAACCCTCTAGCGTTGAAGGCACAAATCTTAATACCCGCCATGGCAGCTCAAGGTTGTAACCCCAACTCGGGGAGGGGTATACTGCGGCGGCCAAGGGGGTCAAAGGCCAAAGGGGCCGAGTCTGTGAGGTCAAAGATGAGAACCGAGCCCCAGGGAAGACAGCGATAGATACAAAACAGATGACAGAAAAAGAGATTGGAGACCCCAATGGGGTACCAAAACAAGAGAGGAGATAGAAAAGAAGGTAGAGAAAACCCAAATAAGCCCTACCTTACAGAGGAGGGCAAGTACAAGTATTGAGGACAATGTCCTCAAACACCGCGCACTACCTACTGGACAAAGTCCAACAGGACGGCGCGGAAAGGTTGTTGTGGAAGGTAGCCTAACCACTCAGGAGCCAACCCCAATTTGCTCAAGGATACTAATTAGGCTCCCCATCCCCCGCCCGTCTAAAAGGCAGTGACCCTCCAGTATCATCAAGGGAGTGCTCACAGCATCTCTCCAAGAACCCCCGAACTCCAAAACAAACTCAGAACTAGCTAACATGAAAACGACAACAAGAAACATTAACCTCAGAATGGCCCCCGAGCGGAACCCACTCTCCATCAGATCCAAAAACAACCAGGGGTCACCCTCCCTTCCAATAAAACCAAAGACAAGATGTTACAGTGTACCCGCTCCCCCCGACCCAAGGCCAGCGGACAAGCAAGCAGCCCCCCCCCCACCACCGCCACAACGTACAAGGGATAGGACGGGGGAAGCCAGCCCACCCACAGAACCCGAGAGGGGGGGCACGCCCATGTACCCACCCCACCCCGACCACCACCCAGCAGCCCAAACACATAATCAATGTGATTCATAAAAGTCACTCTGGAAGTCCTTGTTAGAGGATCAATGGGATACAGAAAGCGGGGGGCAGGGGGGGGCACAAGGGGAGGAAAACCGTCATCGGAATGGAAGGGGCGACAAAGCGGCAAAAAGGGAAGATGAAGGATGGAAAAGGGGGCTAGCGACCAAGGATCGGCCCAGGGGCATCTCCCCTCCGGCCTCTGACCATCCGGGGCCTCCGAGGCACCCTCTGCGGCATGGGAGGTGGGAGGTCAAACCCCAGCCAGTCCGGGACCGGGAAAGGATCCAATTCCAGGAAAATAAACAATCCCGGGAGATCCGCCTTGCTTCTGAGGGCAAACGTGGAGTTGTCTTTGCACACTACAAGGTGAAATGGTGACCCCACTTGTAAGAGGCACCAACTTCTAGTATCCTGTCAAGGAGAGGCCGCAGCACACGTCTCATCTGCAGGGTGCGACGCGACACGTCCGGCAAAATTGTAATTTGAGAGCCCCTGCATCCAATCCTTCCCCTTTCCCAGGCCAAGCGCAGGATTTCTTCTTTGACAAGAAAAAAGTGAATTCTGCATAAGACGTCTCTGGGGGCCTGAGGATATGGTGCACTTTTTAAGAAAAAAGACATTGCCAAGTACCATAGGACCAAACAGTACAGGCCCAACATATTCCAACAGAACTCTATCTTTAAACTAGTTAACCTTACAGGTTGGGTCTAAAAAGAATGACAGGGCTAAATCTTTTAGACATCCGATTTGTCATTAAAGACCAGGAGCGGGGGGGGGGGGGGGGGATGGTGGAAAGAAAAACCTCCCAACTGCAAGTGACTGTAACTAAAACTCGCATGGCAAAACAACATGTTATCAGAAATTCTAAAGTACTATCCCTTAGACTGCTTGGAAAAATTGAGCAATAAAAACATTTCCAAAAGGAATGTTAATAAACCTACAGTACATTCAATGATTGAGAGCACTGTCATATACCCATGGACATTTAAATAAGAAAAAAGCGAAATTAAACATTCATCCTGGAATAAAATAAAAATACATTTGGACTCCTGGAAATGCAGCTGTCTCCTAGTATCCAATCCCTGTGATCCACAGATACTTGTTCTACAAGTATATATTGAGCCTGTAGGACACAGGTGTCAAACTCCCCCCTGAAGGGCAGGAAACAGTTTTGGAGATCTCCACACAGGTGTGCAGGTAGACTAATTTCTGCTCAGACAGATCTATAGAGCTGCTGTGTGGAGATCCACAAAACATGACCTGTTACTGGCCCTTCGGGAGGGAGTTTGAGATCCCTGATAGCTGTACTATTCCCATGTCTGCAATGCCTATACTCTATATATTAAAAAAGTAATCCTTCCGTACCCCTCCCAAGTGTTCCATGAATCTGTGCTTTACACTTTACTTTGCAAGTACTGCATCCCACATTCTGGATGTGACATGCAGTGTGGGAAGTATAAGAAATGACATGCTCTCACTACAGCTTTTTTCTTATGATTACACAGCTAGAATCTCTGTGAGGACGACCTTAGCTTCTAGGACACACCTGGTATGACGTGGGTTGTTGGTACAATTTTGAACTTTACTAGGAGGCCGCAGATGCGAAACCCCCTGGAAAAAAGTCTTGACCAAAGAATGGCTTGCAAATGACCTCTGAAAAAAGATGGATAAGGCAGAAACCTGCCCCTTCAAAGTACTCAGCTGAAGACCAGAGTCCAGCCCTGACTGAAGAAAATCCAAAATCCTGGAAACGGAAAAGACCCGGCAGGGCAAAGATCTAGATTCACACCAGTCAATATACGATCTCCAAGCCCTATAATAGATGGAAGAAGAGGATCTCTTCCTAGCACTAATAAGAGTCCGAATGACCGAATCCGAAAGACCTTCCTCCTTCAAGATGGAGGTTTCAGCAGCCAAGCCGTCAAAGCCAGCGTTGGTAAACTGGGGTAACACAACTGACCCTGAGTGAGAAGATCTGGCCGAAGAGGCAGATCGAGCTGATCCACTGCCAGACGAACGATGTCCGCGAACCACACCCGCCTTGGCCACCTTGGAGCCACGAGAATGGCGGGAACTCCTTCCTGAACCAGCTTTCGCAGAACCCTGCCCAGCATGGGAATCGGAGGAAACAGATAAAGAAACCCCAGATCCCTCCAGCTCAGGGCCATGGCATCCGCCGCCAGAGCCAGAGGATCCTGGGACAGTGACACGAATGTCGGAAGCTTGTGATTGTGACGAGAGGCAAACAGATCCACCTCCGGCGTCCCCCACCGAAGACACAGTGACGAAACACCTGGGTATGGAGAGACCATTCCCCCCGGCGGGACGAACACCGGCTCAGAAAGTCCGCCTCTGTGTTCTCCACTCCTGGAATGTAAACTGCCGAGATGCAAGGGACATGAGTCTCTGCCCAAACAAGAATCAGAGACACCTCTCTGTGGGCACCCAGACTGCGAGTCCCTCCCTGGTGATTGATGTAAGCAACCGCCGTCCGATTGTCCGACCGCACCTGCACCGGCAGGCCCTGCAAATGATGTGTCAAGTGAGACAGAACCAACCTGATGGCTCGCAACTCCAGAACATTGATGGGCAAGTGGGCTTCCAGAGGGTCCCACTGCCCCTGAAACTGAAGATCCTTCCAGAAACCTCCCCATCCTGACAAACTGGCATCCGTGGTGACAGTTTCCCAAAGCGGGGTCAGAAACGACCTGCCCTTCAGAAGATTGTCCGAGACCATCCACCACAGAAGAGACTGCCGAACCCGAGGGGACATCCGGAAGGACCGATCCAACGACCGCGGTCGCCGGTCCCAAGACGCCAATAGATGAAGCTGAAGCGTCCGCGTGTGAAACTGCGCGAAGGGAACTGCCTCGAACGAGGCCACCATCAACCCCACCAGTCTCATCCCTAGCCGAATGGACGGGCGAGGATTGGAAAGAAGAAGCTGAGCCAATTCCTGAATCAAAAGGACCTTGGCCTGAGGGAGAAAAACTCTGTGCTGGCAAGAGTCCAACGACATCCCCAGAAAAGTCACCACCCTGGCCGGGACCAGAGAGGACTTGGGGTAATTGATCACCCAGCCGAACCTCTCCAGCATAGACACCACCAAGCTGGTGTCCCCTTCCGCTTGACTGAAGGAAGGCGCCATGATGAGGAGATCGTCCAGGTAAGGCACAATGCGAATCCCCTGAGCTCTGAGCAGGGCCATCACTCCCGCCAACACCTTGGTGAACACTCTCGGAGCAGATGTGAGGCCGAACGGAAGAGCTACAAACTGAAAATGCCGATCCTCCACCACAAAGCGAAGGAACCTCTGATGAGCCGGAAAGATCGGAATGTGAAGGTAAGCATCCTTGATGTCTATGGACGTCATAAAGTCCCCCTGCCGAAGCGAACCGATCGCAGATCGCAGGGTTTCCATGCGGAACTTCCGGGGACGAATAAACCTGTTGAGAAACTTCAAATCCAGGATCGGACGGAACAAACCATCCTTTTTGGGTACAGTGAAGAGATTGGAATAATACCCGCGCCCCACCTCCGAAGGAGGGACCGGGCAGATGACTGCCAATTCCAGAAGATTCCTTACCGCCGCCAGGAGCCCCTGTGCGGCCAAAGGATCCGAAGGCACCCGAGACCTGAAAAACCTTAGAGGAGGGCGGGACTCGAACTCCAGCTTGTAACCGGCCGAAACCACTTCCCGGATCCACCTGTCCGAGACCTCCTGGTCCCATACCCGGGAGAAGAGTCACAACCATCCCCCCACCCGTACGGGTGAGGGCGCCCCCTCATTGCTGAGCGGGCTTGGCAGCAGGCTTGGGCTTGGCGCCCCAGACGTGAACGGGACGGCCACGGCCTCTACCTCTAGGCCAACTGGCGCCCCTGGAGGCCGAGAAGCCCGCACCCCTGCCGGCTCTGGCTCCCCGAAAGGACGGATTAAAGGAGACCGCCCCCCGAAAGGAACGGCAACATTTCTTGCGCTGAGGCAACTTGCCTCCCTTGGCAACAGAATCCAGCTTTTCACCAAAAAGCCTCAAACCCAGAAAGGGAAGAGCCGTAAGCGATCTTTTAGAATTAAAATCAGCCGTCCACTGTCTCAGCCAAACTGAACGACGAATAGCCACCAACAGAGCAGTAGCCCTGCCACACATCAACATGGCATCCTCCTGAGCGGCCAGAATAAACGACAAAAAGGATTCACAACGCTTAAGAGCAAGAAACTCGTCACAGGTAGGATCAAGATCCACACATAAGTCCCTGACCATAGACCTAACCGCCAATGACAAAAAGGCAGACGCACAAACAGGCCTCAAAACCGAACCCGCACAGATAAACCCATGACGGGCCAACTGATCAATCCGGCGATCCTCGCCGTCCTTGAGAGAAGTAGTGTCAGGGAGATGAACAGCCGCCGTATTAGACAGCCCCAAAACAGGAGCATCCACCTCGGGAGAAACAGACCAACGCTTCAACAAATCCGCTGGAAAAGGATACTTCTTGTCCCAACTAGGCGGAACCCCGACAAGACGCGTAGGCTGCTCCCACTGCTTAAGGACAATGTCCTCGAAATGCTGCTGACTGGGAAACTCCAAGCGCTGCTTGGACCCCCCAAAAAGCTGACCCTTAGGCCGAGGAGTAACTTCCGGCGGATCCAAATCCAAAACCTCAAACATTTGGGCCAGGATAGTGGGCGTATCAAGGGGGGGCCCCTCATCCAGGTCCCCCTCAGCGCCCGACAACTGCTGAACCTCGGAATCCTCCGCCTCCTCAACAAGCTCACCCTCTTCAAGGGGACGAACCGACCAGTCCAGTACCTCAACTTCCTCATCTGAGTCCTGCGGAGGCGGAGACAGATGTTTCCGCTTGGCTGGAGCCTTCTGAGCGACCATTGCGGAAAACCTTTTCTCGAGGCTGGCCAAACGGGCGCATACCTCAGATTGCGAATCACTCCCAACGACCACGTCACACGGGGTCCGGAACAGGCGAGGAGGGGAGGGAGAAGGCGCGGTAGAAGAAGTCCCAGGCACCGAGGTGTCGGACTGGCGCTCAATGTTCCGCTGCGCACATGGAATACAAATGATAACATCATCCCCTGGGAGCGGAGTCCCACATCCCCCACATAGCCTGGACTGCCCCGAAGGACTAGTTCCGGTATCTCTGGTAGCCTCCATATGGTGAATTTATGGTATTCGCAGACCCCAGGGATTTACGCAGTAAGCGACCCGGGATGCCCCTCTGGGATTTTAATAAAATATCTATATATATATAGATATATATATATGTGGAAATGTGTAAATAAGCCTGTCAGGGAAATAGCAAGAGGGACCCAAACCCAATAGCCAGGTATATACGACCGGGAGAGCCCACTGACAGCCAGCATGCACCAAGGCCCAGCCACCCCCAAGAGGGGGGGGGGACGGGGGCACAGACCAAGTGGACCCAAGGCCAGTGTAACCCTAAAGAGACAAAAACGCTGCCCCCCCTTATCAGCAAACTGGACGCTCACACTAAAAAGAGCGTTCAGACAACATGAAGTGCCGGAAGAACAACAGCAGGCACCTACCTGAGCTCCGCACAGAAGCGCCGCCAGAACGAGAAAGAGACGGGGATGAAGGGCGGGCCCGCCAGAAGCGCGGGACCTCTGTAGCCCCGCCCCCCACGTACCCCGCCATACACGACGCGGCCCGCGCAGGACGCGGCCCGCGAAACCAAGCCGCGAGCGCCACATACAATGGCGCCCGCATAAGCCAGCAGGAGGACCTGCGGCAAAACATGCCGCCCGGCCCCCCCCCGCCGGGGCACCCAAAAACAAGTTGCCCCAACGGCCGCCGCGCCAATGCCCAAGCCGCGGGCGCCGCGCGATGACGCCCACAGAAGCCGTCGGGCGGGCCGGCGGAGCATGCCGCCCGGCCCGCCCGCCCAAAACAGCCAGCGGAAAGTATCCCCGGCGGACCGGCGCAGCGCGCCGCCAGGCCCCCAAACACAACAAAACACAGGGGCTCCAGGAGCCCCCAAGCACCCTATAAGGGCAGACCGGACGGGCCAGCGCCGCCAGGCCACCCGTCCCTGCCTCACAACACACACACACAAACACACGATCAAATGAAGGAGGGAAAATGATAGGAAAAGAACCTAAGGGGGACATCAGGCCCGGGGCATCCCACATCCGGATCACCAAAACCGGATCGCCGCTATGCCCCATAATATGGGGTCGAGCGGAGGAGCTAAGCTCCTAAGCACCTAGGGTGCTATCTACCCTTGCCCAGCCTACAGCCTAAGCTGGGAGGCTACCAATAACCAGGGGCTACATCAAAAAGAAAGCCGGGCAGAAATAGACCATGGGGGGGGGCCGGGACTTCTCTGCAAAGCAGCGCCACCTAGCGGTGAGTACCCATGTTAATGAATTAATGTCTGAAGTGGGGTGTGTGACATACTTAGAATAAAGTAGGTTTTCCTTCGACCTTGATAGCATCCTGCACATAATACCTTCTTTTTGTTTTTGATACTCAGCTATAGGTGTCCCCATCTGGGGTTTTCTAACCTGGGGACATTCATTGTTATCGGGATGTGGGATGCTGAGGGGAGGTACTTTCCAGGGTGGTCCTTATTTAAATGCTACGAGTAGCACTTCACAAATTATTGAGAATGTGAGAAATGTTGGAAACCTGTTGCGTTGACCCAATGAAACATCTATGGATTGTATAATTATTAATAATTCTCTACTGGAAATAACCATTTGAGGAATATGAATACCATTTGAGTAATACAAGTATTTTTTTATCACACTTGAGCTATTGTCTGTACATTTGCAATAGACCAAGCAGACTAACCTTGTGTGGGGACTTTGTTGTCTAAATTGATTGGATGAGCTGTGGACTTTTTCTTGTAAATTACGTAGGTTTAGCCTAACTTCCTTATTTAACAATAGTGCAATCTAGCGCCCGGCGCATGGTATAAGATAAAAATGGGGCTAACTACAAGTAGTGTCGGGGGATCACACAGGAAACCAGAGTGTATTTATTGAAAAAAATAATTAATTATTAAATAAGGAATCGGAAGCATACAGTGCCATTGTTTAAAAGCAATTTTTAAAGGAGGCAACACTGTAACAATGTGCAAACACAAGGAATGGCACTGGGGAGACACAAATGACATGACACATTTGCAGGGCAAACAGTTTACAGTGCATACAAGTTCAGAAAATGAATGTAAAGACAAGTCCAAACAACCTGGGGATCCCATGGTACATGCATAATCCAAATTACATTAAAAAAACAAATGACAAAATAAGTCAAATATTTCAAGCTCCATAGAACTCTATGGGAAAATTAAACAGGGAGCACGATGTGCTCATGGAGTGAAATGACACTGTAGGAACCACAGCGCCAGTTTTAACAATCTCCGTTGCGGTTGATACATGGGACACTATATGGTGCTATCACAGGCACTATGAAATTTTTTCTTTGTTAAAGCGGACCAAAAGTCAAAAACAGAAAGTTTCGTAAATTTCTCCCCTAAAGCCCCCCTTCTGACAAAAAGTATTTGAGAGGGCTTAATTCTAGAACTGTTCTGGAACAACAGGCCGATTCTTTGCTGGAGAACTGCATGGGAGCGGCCATCGTGTCACACACATAAGCATGAGGGCAGAGCTGTGGCAGCAGCAGCCCACACAAAGCTGAGAGAGATAAATGCCTCAGAAACATGTGCAGCTTATGTATTAAGTTATATAAACACATACACACACCAAATAACTAGCTGCTAGAGTGATTGTGTGTAAGGGGAAAGCTGCAACAATGTTTCTTTATCACTGTTCACTGCAAATCTGGATTTACTGCACACCATTCAGTCAGTGTAAACACATGTATCTTCAGAACACACAGCAATGAGTCATCACAGCTGATGGGATTTTCTACTAGAAATAAAGGAGGCAATTTTGACTGGAAGTTTGAAGCTGGATTCATGTATGTGGCAAGATGGCCACTTCCATGCAGTTATGCAGCATAGTAGCTGCCTGCAATTCCATAACATATGCATGAAGATAAGCCCCTCAACTTGTTTATGTCACTGGATGACAGAGTGGAGCTTCAGGGATACAATTTACTGAAGCTGTTTTGACTTATGGTCTGCTTTAAATACTTTATCAGGTGGCCGGTCTAGATGGGGACCTGGCCCTACGTGGAGCTAGTGCTTCATAAATAGACCGCTCAATGAAACGCAATGTATGTCACTGATATGAGAAGGTTGCCACTGGCAAAAAAAAATACTATTTTTGGTGGGCATTACTTTTATGTTCAAACAAACTCGCATTAAAGTGGACCAAGTTTGTCTGGGCATATCAGAAAACACCTGTGCTATTTCAAATGAAACAAAGGGGTCAGCCTAGAAAAGAAGCTGGCTGGTGAGAGACAGGAGATTCGCTCAGGCAGCAGAAGGACACACACAGTCATGTTTTGAATGGAGACGGACAATGATGAGCTTTGGGATAGAGAGACCTGATTCGTGAACTTAAATACAGCAGCCATCTTGTTTAAAGATTGGATGAGGCCTTCTGATTTCTGCCTGGACTACATTAAACAGATGAGTAATCCATTTTAATATTTAAACAGTGCTTTGTGGCGTTTTTGTATTTGTACATGTTTTGCAAGAAAGGTATAAAAATAACTCTTTAAAATGCATAATCTAGCTTTTCCTTGGAGTTACTGACAAATGAACTCATTAGACAATGTGGTGTAATTTTAGAGATATAAATATATTTGAGCTTTTTAAATTGCCTTATACATTTAAGGGCTATAATGGAATATTGAATACAGTAGTAGAATTGGATGGTGGGAAGACAATAAGCTTAGTTTTGTCCATATTCAGTACAAACCGGACTAACAGCCTGGCACAGATAACTCCCCAAAACTCACTTGTTCCATCTGCATGCATGATACTGAATCATTATCAGCACTTACATTTTGCTCCTACATCCACTGAAAGCTAAAACATTGCA
Source organism: Gastrophryne carolinensis (assembly GCA_027917425.1). Lineage (NCBI taxonomy): Eukaryota > Metazoa > Chordata > Amphibia > Anura > Microhylidae > Gastrophryne > Gastrophryne carolinensis. The sequence goes on from CM051242.1 coordinate 104,968,130, forward strand.
TCACAGATTTCTTCCTGGTGGTGGCCATTTTGGAGCTTTCTTCCCAGCATCCCAGCTGTGCTGCAGCATGGATTCGACTGACATAACTGACAATGCACAGTAACAGGAAACCCAGCAGTGCATCCTGTTTGCAGATGGCCTGCAGCTCCAGGAGAAGCCATTTAGTTATCAAAATTGACTACAGCAGGAGTTAGAAAGGTAAATTAATTTTTATTTGCAGCAATCGGAATTTCCCTGGGTATGGATGCAATATGAGCACTGTTTGTTGTAAGGGTGTTGGTCGGTTTGGGGTGTTGAGATCATGCTAAATATCATGCTTTGGCTGTGCTTTCAGGTCTGAACTGAAGCCTGCATTTGAGTGAGTTTTCTTTTCAATTGTTTGTATTTACAACACTTAGAAATATTGTACATGTAAAGCTTTGTACATAAAATATAAAGCCAAATTATATTTGGTTACAGAGCTCCAATATAGCGTGGGTAACATACAAGTATCAATATGTCCTAGATATAATAAAAATATTTGTATTTGTTTTTTTTGTTATATAGCAATTTATGTATTTGCTATTATTTTGTTAGCTATTCCTCCCCCTTCCTTCCCATAGTGAGCTTTTACACTTGATAAACTTAAGTACCTCAGACGGTAAACATGTCCCATCACAAGGGTAGATGATTTGAGATATATTAGAACACAAACGTTTTATAGAATTTTTTTTGTGTGTTCAATTAAAAAAGATCCCCGAGATGTAAACTTTAGTTCAGACTGAAAATTACATCCACAGGTAAACTTGGTTAACAAGATCTTTAGCATTCCATATAACCACTGTGTTACCCTGGTTACCCAGGTACTTGGAATAGATTCTCTAAGGGTACTGTGTGACTGAATATATTTAAATTTTGAATGAATCAAATCGGGAGGGGTCAGGCTTTCTGATCCTAATTAGTGGTCAGAGTTATCTTCCTCTCACATGCCTTACTCTTATTCTCCTGTATGTATGCAAAACAGTTATAAACAATCCATAGTTAACAAAAAAATTCATTTTTCATTTAATATATAATACCATTTTGTGAATACTCACCTGTAAAATGGGTATTATAAGTATGTCACACAGCCCGCTTCAAGAAATTCATAACGTGTGGGTAATACTGACCTGTAGAGGGCGATATGCAGAGATGCCAGGAAAAAAGAGAGCCCCTCCCGGTCCATAAATACCTGGGACCTCCCACTCATTACCCAGTATAAGAACAGCAGTAAGGTAAGGGACCAGGAAGAGCCCAACACAAAGCATACCAAACCCAAAGTTCACCATATAAAGGATCCAGAATACAAAAGGGCAGGATGAAGCGGGGTGTGTGACATACTTATAATACCCATTTTACAGGTGAGTATTCACAAAATGGTATTATTCTAAGAATGTCACACACCCCGCTTCAAGAAATTCATAACGTGTGGGACATCCAACAGCAGTGTCCATAAAGGGTGGGGATCCAAAACAAGGCAACAAGGCACAACTTAAACCACTGCAGCTTGCAGAACTTTGCGGCCAAACATAGCATCCGCTGAGGCCCGAACATCAACCTTGTAAAACTTGGAAAAAGTGTGAACAGAAGACCAAGTAGCAGCCTTACAAACTTGCTCAACAGAGGCCTGGTGCTGAAAAGCCCAGGACGCCCCAACCGCACGAGTAGAATGAGCAGTAACACGAAAAGGGGGCACCTTCCCTTTGGCAGAATAGGCCCCAACTATGGTCTGACGGATCCATTTACTAATGGAAGACTTGGCAGGCGCCAAGCCTTTTCGGGGCCTGGAGGGCACCACAAAAAAGGCATCCGTCTTAGGAAAGGAAGACGTTACCTCCAAATAATACTTCACAACACGAACCACATCCAAAGAATGCAGGGCCCTCTCCTTGTCATTGCTGGGATTAGGACACAGAGAGGGCAGAACAATGTCTTGGTTTAGGTGAAAGGCAGAAACAACCTTAGGAAGGAAATCGGACTTGAAACGAAAAACCACCTTGTCCTGATGCCCCTCAAAGTACGGGGCTTGAATGGACAAAGCCGCCAACTCAGAGACACGCCTAACCGAAGTGATGGCTACCAAAAAGGCCACCTTCTGCGTAAGTGAAGACAAGGCAATATCATTCAAGGGCTCAAAAGGAGAATCCTGAAGAGCAGAAAGAACCAAATTCAAATCCCAAACAGGGAGCAAAGGTTTTCTAGGAGGCCGCACGTGCGTGACTCCCTGGAAAAAAGTCTTAACCAAAGGATGTAGGGCAAATGACCTTTGAAAGAACACCGCCAGGGCAGAAACCTGCCCCTTCAGAGTACTAAGCTGGAGCCCCAGGTCCAGACCATGTTGAAGAAACTCCAGGATTCGGGAGATGGAAAATTCCCTACAAGGCAACGCCCTGATCTCACACCAATCAATATAAGACCTCCAAGTCCTATAGTAGATATTAGAGGAAGACCGCTTCCTAGCACTAATGAGAGTTCGAATCACAGCATCGGAAAGACCTTCCTCCTTCAAGATGGAGGTTTCAGCAGCCACGCCATCAAAGCCAGCGTTGGTAAATTGGGATAAGGTAGTTGTCCCTGGGTGAGCAGATCCGGCATCAGGGGCAGAACGAACTGATCCTCTGCTAACCTTACCACATCTGCGAACCAAACCTGTCTTGGCCACCTTGGAGCCACCAGAATTGCTGACGCACCCTCCAGGGCCAGCTTGCGCACCACTCTGGCCACCAAGGGAAACGGAGGGAACAGATACAGAAACCCCAGATCCCTCCAGTTCAGAGACATGGCATCCACTGCCAGAGCCAGTGGATCCCGTGAGAGAGACACAAATGTCGGAAGTTTGTGATTGTGACGAGAGGCAAAGAGGTCCACCACCGGGGACCACCACCTGAGACAAATCAAGCGAAACACTTTGGGGCTGAGAGACCATTCCCCCCGGGGAGCTGAGAACCTGCTCAGAGAGTCCGCCTCTGTGTTCTCCGCTCCAGGAATGTAAACTGCAGAAATGCACGGGACGTGAGTCTCTGCCCAGGCCAGAATCAAAGACACTTCCTTGAGGGCACTCCTGCTGCGAGTCCCTCCCTGTTGATTGATGTAGGCGACCGCCGTCCGATTGTCCGACCGGACTTGAACCGGCAATCCTTGCAACTGATGAGTCAAGCGAAACAGAACTATCCTGATGGCCCTCAATTCCAGAACATTGATGGACTCGTGAGCCTCCTGAGGCCCCCACAGTCCCTGAAACTGACGATCCTTCCAGAAACCCCCCATCCTGATAGACTGGCCTCCGCGGTGACCGTTTCCCAACAAGGGGCCAGAAAGGATCTGCCCCTTGACAGATTGTTGGATCCAGCCACCACTGAAGGGAGCACCGAACTCGGGGGGTCATCAGAAAGGACTGATCCAACGACAGTGGTGACCCGTCCCAGGCCGCCAACAGATGGAGCTGGAGTGTCTTTGTGTGGAACTGAGCAAAGGGAACCACTTCGAAGGAGGCTACCATCAATCCCACCAGCCTCATCCCCAGTCTGATGGCCGGACGAGGGATAGACAGGAGGAGTCGAACCAACTCCTGAATCAAGAGAACCTTGGACTGAGGAAGAAACACACTGGCCTGAGAAGTATCCAGGGACATTCCCAGAAAATACACTAACCTGGAAGGAGAAAGGGAGGACTTGGGGTAGTTGATCACCCACCCGAATCTCTCCAGAGTGGACACCACAGTTCTGGTGTCCAATACCGCTTGGCTGAAGGAAGATGCCATAATGAGAAGGTCGTCCAGATAAGGGACAATGCAAAATACCTTGGGCTCTGAGGAGAGCCATCACCCCGGCCAGCACCTTGGTGAAAACCCTTGTAGCCGAGGTAAGACCGAAAGGAAGTGCCACAAACTGAAAATGCTGATCCTCCACCACGAACCTGAGAAATCTCTGGTGCGCTGGAAAAATCGGCACATGCAGATAGGCGTCCTTGATGTCTACGGACGTCAGAAAGTCCCCCTGCCGAAGAGAATGGATAGCTGAACGCAGCGTTTCCATGCGAAATTTCCGCGGATGGACGAACCTGTTGAGGATCTTTAGATCCAGTGAACAGATTGGAATAAAAGCCCCGACCCCTGTCTGAGGGGGGCACTGGGCAAATAACTGCCATATCCAACAGACTCTTTACTGCCGCCTGGAGCTCCTGCGCGGCCAGAAGGTCCGAAGGCACCCGAGACCTGAGGAATCTGGGAGGGGGCCGGAGCTCGAACTCCAGCTTGTAGCCGGAAGTCACCACTTCCCGGATCCATCTGTCCGAGACCTCCCGGTCCCAGACCTGGGAGAAGTGTTGCAGCCGCCCCCCCGCCCACATGGGTGAGGGCGCCCCCTCATTGCTGAGCTGGCTTGGCAGCGGGTTTGGGCTTAGAGCCCCAGCTGTATCCTGGGTGGGATCGTCCTCTGCCCCTGTTCCAGGAATCTCCTCTGGCTGCGGGGAAAACAATTCCTCTGCAAGCTCTAGCCCCACGAAAGGAAGGAGCAAAGGAACCCGCCACCCGAAAGGGACGACGCTGTTTTTTGCGTTGAGGTAACTTACAACCCTTGGCAACTGAATCCAACTTCTCACCAAAGAGCCGTAATCCCACAAAGGGAAGAGTGGTCAGCGACTTTTTAGACACAAAATCAGCCGCCCACTGGCGCAACCAAACCGAATGCCGAATAGTCACCAATAGAGCCGACGTTCTGCCACACATCATCAGTGTGTCATCCAAGGCGGATAGTACAAATTACAAAAACAATTCAAAACTTTTAAGGCCAAGGAACTCGTCACTATCCGGATATAACCCGGAAGAAGTCAACAGGTCCCTGACCACCGACCTGGTAGCCACCACCAGCAGCGCTGAAGCACAAACCGGCCTCATGGCTGACCCACCACTGGCAAAACCATGACAAGCCATTTGGTCAATGCGTTTATCCTCACCATCTTTAAGCGTGGAGCAATCAGGAGAATTTAAAACAGTAGTGTTGGATAAACCCAGAATCTGTGCATCCACCTCGGGAGGGGACGCCCAACGCTTAACCGTATCCAAGGGAAAGGGATATTTTTTGTCCCAACCCTGAGGGACACCTGGGAGCCGGGCAGGCCTCTCCCATTCCTTAGCAATAACCCCACCAAAATGCTTTTGGTTAGGAAATTCCAAGTGCGGCCTGGATTCTTCTAAAAATTCCCCCTTTTGCTGTGGAACCACCTCAGGAGGAGAAATAGCCAAAACCTCAAACATCTGAGCCAAAACATTAGGAGTATCCAAAGACCTCCCTAAGCCCCGCTCGGTATCAGCGTCCACAAACTGCTGATCGTCTGAATTATCTGATTCTTCATATACCTCCCCTTCCTCAAGTTGGGAGTAATCAGACCAGTCCAGATTATCAAGATCATCCAAGTCGGCCACCGGTGAAGACGGCGACAAGTGCTTTCTCTTAGCCGGAGCCTTTCTGGTGACCGTGCTGGAGAATAATTTTTCAAGATTGGACAATCGGGCACACATCTCCGATTGCAGCTGCCCACCCATGACAACGTCAGACTGGGCACGGATCAAACTGGGAGGGGGGGAGGAGAGACCGGCGGCGCTGAACCAGACGCCTGGGGTCCGGACTGCCGCATAATAGTCTGCTGTGCGCATAGTATACACAGATATACATCATCGCCAGTAAGGGATGCCCCACACCCCATACACTTCCGGGATTGCCCGAGGGGAGCCCGAGCCCAGTATCCGAGGATGCCTCCATAAGGTGAACTTATAGTTGGTTGCAATGACCGAGGGAATTACGCATATAAGCAACCCGGGATGCCCCTTTAATGTCCCAAGTGGGAGGATTTGCAATAAGCCAATTAAGAACCCAGGGACCCTAGGACCGGGAGAAACCCCCTAACACCACTGTAGGTTATATCTGAAAGACATAATAAAAAAGGCTAATAAGAAAAGCGGAGTATAAAATATATATATATATGACATAAAAATATATAATTATAGGTGATGGGACAGAAGGGGGGCCCACCGGGCCACTCACTGTGGTCCTGAGGACAGCTTCCTCTCTCCGTGAGGTGAAGAGCAGCTCTGAGGAGAGAAGGGGGGTGTGGCCAGCTCCTTCTGAGGAAACAGGCACAGAGAAAAGCACCTCAGCGGTGCCTGTGACACAGGGGCGGGCCGCAGTGCTGGAAAGCCCGGCCCCGCCCCCAAGAGTGAAAGCGTGAGGGGAGAAGCTCCCCTCCGCCATGACAATGCAAAAAGGCCGGCACCGCAGCCATGTGCGGCCGCGGCGCCGGTCTCAGAAGAGACAGAAGGAGGGAAGCGGGCCGTGGCTTTGACCCTGATGCCCGGCCCCGCCCCTTTTACCTCAGGGAGAAAGCCTGCATAAAAATGGCGGCCACAGCGCCGTTTTGACAGAGAAATACACGCTGTTATGAAGTAATAAATAAGTTAATAACTAATGGGAGGATAATTTAATAAATTAATAAATTAAAACATTATTAAGAATTAATGATTACAAAATTTGGACCTAACATCGAATAAGGGGCCCTGCTCCTACCCTCCGCTATCCCGCTAGAGAGAGGGGCATTACCCTAAGGGGGGGACCACCCAAAGTGTAAGGCCAAGGGACGGGGCATCCCAAACCGGGGTCACCGTCCCGGATGACCGCCTACCCTCTTATATAGGGTCTCACGGGAGAGCATTTGCTCTTAAGCATCAAGGGTGCTTTTCTACCCTCACCCGGACCGTCAGCCTAGGCTGGGAGGCATGAGGTAACAGAAAAAAAAAAAAGATCCAGGCGGAAATAGATAACTAAAGGGCCGGGAGTCATCCCGGCTACCTGAAATCCCCCTGTGCAAGGAGGAGACCACATCTTCTGACTTGCTCGCCGACTGCAGAGATGAAGACTGGGTAATGAGTGGGAGGTCCCAGGTATTTATGGACCGGGAGGGGCTCTCTTTTTTCCCTGGCATCTCTGCATATCGCCCTCTACAGGTCAGTATTACCCACACGTTATGAATTTCTTGAAGCGGGGTGTGTGACATACTTAGAATATATATATATATATATATATATATATATATATATATTTAAATACGCCGCATTAAGGCATTCTCAATCTGCTCTTCCTAACTATATATGAATATGATAATATGCCAATTGTTATAAAAAATTTTCCCCTTATGCCCTGCAGAGCAAACAGGTCCATACCTTTTAGACTTTCTCCGAAGCATGCTGTCCTCTAGTGCTGTTGGATAAGGGTCTCTCGGTAATGCATGTGCCTGCCATTGGGCTGTTTAAATGTCTGTAGCACCTTCCCCCTTGCTGCTGGGTCCTCCTCCACCCACCTTCCACTGGCCAGGGATCTCTGGGCAGAGTCAGGTTGGTTAGACCTACCCAAATCCCTCCCCTGTCTAATCGCTGCACCTGAGTCTCTAGGGGATGCCCAGCCCACATGGGCAAAATCCCGCCTCATCACCCTATCAGCACATGTATCCCATGTGCTTATGATGTGGGTGGGTTAGGGCAACCCTATGTGGACCATGGCTTATCTTGGCACTCCTCCACCCCTGGAGATGGTTGAAGCTGTCTGGAGGGTAAGGTCCAGACTGACTAAAGTCTGTCTATCCCTCCCTCCTCTGTGTACATCATCCGTTCTCAGTAGAGTTAGGTGCTAATTGACAGCACTCACTGCTGGATAGTATCAGGAGCCACCTGTTTGACAGAGGGGTGCTGCTCTCATTGTTGTGATCAAACTAAATACATCAAAAGCCCAACACTGTACCACCTGGGACCAGGCCGAGGTGTCAACAAAAATAAAAGAGAATAAAAAGGGAGGAAAAGAGATGAGAGAGCATTCCTCTAAATGTTGTGTAAAAAGAAAAGCCATGTCCAAGCATTGCATGTCTCAGTGGTTCAGGACGCGTGAAATAGCAAAAAAATGGAATAGAGATGATTTTGCTCCAGCAACACACTGTTATTGATGCATAATCCTGTTATTCTGGGTTAGCATGTGCCACGTAAAAACTTTGTTTTATGACTGCGTTTTCTTTTGGGGTTTTTTTTCAAGTATATATTGATATTGGAAAATAAAAAACAGAAACTACAAAAAAGAGCACTAAAAATAATTCTGCACTGCTACTGCTAAGTTCTGTATACCCTTTTATAAAAGAAGCAGCACATTCCTCGTGTGAAAGTAATGTGTCCATATCAAATGTCTCTGATGTCCATGACATTAAAGCAAGGTTTTTTGAAAGACATCTGCCTTGCCTTTCACACTAAAGGCTTTGCATCTACTATTCCCAGCTGCCTCAAAATCCTTTTCATCAAGTTCTCTGCTGAAGCCTTACATCAAATATTATTGCTATGTCGCTTTAGCTGCACAGAAATTCAGCAATATGAGAATATTTAGAAAATCTAATGACCATGTGCAGGAAACACAAGTTAAAGCGTGCCAAAACACAGGTTTTTCACTCACCTCAGTTTAAGTCCGCTTCACTGTGTGTGTGTGCAGACTCTCCTGAGATTAAATCGACGAACTCTACAACAACTTGATATATGCAAAAGAAGTGGGTAACATTTAATTATAGTACACATTACATGTACAGCAAATACTGTATGAATGATACACAAGATGGAAAATGAACTTGCAATTTCTGAAGTGCGATATCTGTTAAACAGGTATATAGTAATCTTGTGCATAGAATTGTATATAGGCAACAAGATATAGTAACCTAGTAACAGAGTATTATAGCACAAGGACACCTATGTGACCCAAAAATCATAACAGCATATCATGATATAAAACGCATTTGTTCAAACATAAGCATAAGCGGAATAAGGCTTATAGATGGTCAGGTCGGGTCGACAGCTTAAGTAACCCTCAAAGTTTTGGTTGGGTGCCTTTCTCAAGAGGGAAGCAGTATCCAACTTTACTTTTTGCCAGCTATATATAGTATACTAGGACAGGTTTCAGTGTGCAAAATGGCACCAACAGCGGCACTTGAGGCGTCGTCAGGTGGTGATGTCATCGGCAGCCGGCAGCCAACTCTGAAACAGGTTCCCCCTCCACTGACAACGGTTTTTAGACCTAAGGCAGGGCCAGCGCAAACACCGAAAAAAATCAACAAAAAGATAAGTAGGGACACGAAAGAAAGAACAAGCAGCCAACCAGCCACAAGCATCACAGAGCCAATACAACACTTGAAGCAAGACCTCTGCCCAACAGTGATTAATATATCAGATCACAAACTTACATCGGAAGAAATACAGGCACTAACTAAGGGTTTATCTTTTGTGCCTACTACCAAGAGGGACCTGTTTAACACGGACATCCAACTTCAGAAGTTTTTTCCGCACACTAAGAATTAAATCCTTTTTCACATATCATCCCCCCTCTAGCCCACAAGCTAATTTGCAACCCCCAGGGATAGAACTCTTTACCTAAAGGTAAATGGTGTCCACCTTCCACTTAACATGCCCTAGAAACCTTTATTAATCTTGTAGAAAAAGATGTTTAGAAACCACGTCCTCAAAAACACAGCAAGAATCAGAACCTGTCATTGAAAGAGAAGAGGGCCCTTGACTCACTGTAGAACAACCCACACATAGCTATTAAACCAGCTGACAAAGGTGGAGCAATTGTGATCATGAACTTAAAGGACTATGAATTTGAGATCCTGTCACAGCTGGGCGACTCCACTGTATATATATACACCAACCCCGGGGGACCCCACTTTTAAGATCAAGGCCATCTTAGACCAAACTATACAAACAGCACATGACTCCGATATTATTGATGATAAACTTGCCAAATTCCTCACTACTAACTTTCCCTTGGTACCCTTGTTTTACTGTCTACCCAAAATTCATAAAAGGCTCAACCATCCATCTGGTCGGCTTATAGCAGCAGGCACAGAGTCAGTGTTCCAGGCCCCAGCCATATTTATTGACCAAGTATTACAACCATTGGTCGTCTCCACCATCATTCTACCCCCAAGACACCAAAGACTTTCTGAATAGGCTAACCTCTTTTGGCCAACTGACTGGTGATTGCATAATATAGGGAGGGCCAGCTATGACACTTCATCTACTACAACCAATTGGCTCACTGGCTTACAAGCCCCTATAGGCATGTACGCCTGGGCCATTGTGCACACTGCAGCTTCACCTATAAAACTACGACTTTTACACATCCATTAACAGGCCATCGGTACCACCTATGTAGCTTTGCCAAATGCGTGAGTAAGAGCATTAATTACCTTCTGAAATGCCCACGTGGCAAAGGTAATGTGGGCAAAACCTCAAGGGAAATTCGGAAGAGAATTAGCGAACACAGATCAGACATTAGAAATGGGAGGTTAGAATTGTCTGTGGCAAGACACTATATAGAGGAGGGGCACCAGATATCTCAGCTAAGATATGTTGTAATTAAGGTGGTGAGAAAGTCCCCATGGGAAGGTGATCTCAAAAGGAAGCTCCTACAGCGTGAATTGTTCTGGATCTTCAAATTACAGACAAAAAGACTGTTGGAGCTCAATCAGGCATGGAATTTATGCCCTGTTATTGAGCCCCTTATTATTTTTCTTATTGAGCTTCCTAATGATCATTGTCCAGGTAGCCCACTCTTTATTGCTATAATTGTGGGATTCAATATAGCTCTCTTCCTTCCCTGCTTAAATAGATTTTTCTCACCTCTATGATTACTGTGCGATGATGTTCCTAGCACTGGAAAGGATCTCCTCCTCTTGCAACAAAGGGGAATTCAGTGCTAAGTATCCCAAAAATGTTTTTAAACACTCCCTTTTTCACAAGTTTGTATTCATGTTTGTGTTCTCTGTCTTTTACAGAAGGTAATCCCTCCTTCAATTCAATTTGTGCGATACACCAATAAGATGACAGATGTCCCCATTAAATACTTAAGTATCAGTGATAAGCTACCTTACTTGAAGATTACATCACTTCCGCCTTAACTTATGTGCTCACATGGCGGCCGCCATGTTTTTGGTTAGCACTGACTGTTACTATGGGACTTCCGCCCATTAGGTGTCACCGTTCACTATTCCGCCATCTTTTCGGTTAGCATCCTATTGAAACGGTGTCACTCCTGCCTATTAGGTATTGCCGCTCACCATTCGGCCATCTATTTGGTTAGCATCCCACAGCGTCACTCCCCTCTCCGTGCGCCAGATGCTAATTGGGTGACAGGTTACTGACGCCCTTTAGCTGATTGGTCGGGGCGGTATGGTGACGGCTGCAGATGATGTCACCACCCAACGCCAGCTCGAGGGTCGCTGTTTGCACCATTTCACACACTGGAGCCTGTCCTAGTATACTATATATAGCTGGCAAAAAGTAAATTTGGATACTGCTTCCGTCTTGAGAAAGGCAACCAGCCGAAAAGCCGAGGGTTACTTAAGCTGTCTATCCTGCTTGACCACCTGTAAGCCTTATTCCTTTTATGCTTATGTTTGAACAAATGCATTTTATGTCTTGATATATGCTGTAATAATCTTTGAGTCACATAGGTGTCCTTGTGCTATAATACTGATATTTACTGGTACCTATTTCTTGTTGCCTATTTACAATTTTATGCACAAGTTTCCTATATACCTGTTTAACAGATATCGCAAAAAGCACCGACTGGTGGTTACTGTATTTGCTGTACAAAACATTTTGGTGTATAACATGCACTATATTTAATTAAATGTTACCCACTTCTTTTGCATATATCAAGTTGCTGTGGAGTTCATCCTTCCATACCTTAATCTCTGGTTTATGTTATGTGTTGGGCTAGACACACTTTTTTGCTAGGACTAAACCCAATAGTAAACTCCTCCTTTTTCAAGTGCTACTGTAAGGGTGTGCTTTGATCTGATTGTTCTAAATTGCGCAGGCTCCTCTCCAATCAAAATAGATCGGGTGAATCAGCCAATTAGAATAGATTGCGTCAATCCAGGTGCTTCCATCAATCCGTGGTAATTATGCAGAGCGAACCGTGGGGTTCCACAGAGGGGGGCATCACAGGCCAGGATCCTCAGAGATTTATATGTAAATACCTTGTATGTGTTCTACAAAAAGCCACTGGCTTTGCTTCTATTACTGGGTGTGGTTGAGCTGGGAAGGGGAGCTTTATGAGTCTTGAGCAAGCTTTGCTGTGGCCAGAGTCAGCTTGTGGCTTGCCGTGCTCACTTGTGCTGAAAGCTCAAAGAAAAGCTGCATGGTCCTGGAGAATTGGGAATTGAAAAGAGGGCACATTTTGGATCTCTGCTACAGCTTCTCTCTAGGGCTGCAGGAAATGGAGGAGAGGCACATGGGGCAGGCTTCAGGTCAGCCACTTGCTACCTTATTATTGCTATTGCCTGGACAGTCGCGACTGTAAAACTAAAATAATAACAATAACATTCACTCACCTCCTAAGGCGATCTCTTTGGCTGGGTCTTCTCTTCAACAGGGGGGGGGGGGGCACCGCAGGCTTCAGGTGAGGGCCCAGAACAGAGCCCCCCCACCGCTTCTAAAAGCCCCTAGCTACGCCTTTATGTGGGAGGAGGAGGGTGATGTCATCCCGCTCCTTGTAGTTTTTGACCCGGTGCTAGATCTGACAGATGCCAGTAGCACCGTTGCATTTAATTCTTTATGAACTGGTAAACGATCCCTATACTAGTTCACAAGGCTTAGGGGGCTGGCAAGTCACATGCAACTAGCATTAACCCCATTAACCCCCAGCCCCCTATTACCTGCCTCCCCAAATCCCGGGGGGGGGGGGGGCAGGAGAGCCAGGAGAGACAGAGGCTTTGCGGGTATGTAGCATGCAGGGCTGGGACCCACAAAATCTGGCCCCTGCGTGCTGATCTACAAGCCCTGCCTAGCTGGTCCCCAGGCTGGTTATGCTGGGTAGGAGGGACCCCATGTCATTTTTTGGGTAATCTTAAGGGTTTTTAACAAAAAAAAAAAATGTGGGGGGACCCTATGTCTATTTTCTTTAATTAACCATTTATGTTCCATCACTCCGCAGGTATAAAAGGCTTCCAGCATCAGCAGAAGCCAAAGTGATTGTGAGACCCAGTGGTTGGGGACGGATCCATGCGAAGGTAAGAATATATATATATATATATATATATATATATATATATAAATATATATTATAATATTTTTTTTCTACCTGAGTGGTGTCTTTTTTACATTTAATTAACCCTTTATGTCCCATCACTCAGCAGGTATAAAAGGATTCACCTGGAGAGCTAGAAACCAGAGTGTTCGGCGTGGGACACAGTGCTTGGGGTGGATGGGAGGCAACTATTAAAAAAAAATTTATATATATTTCAGGGCTGTGGAGTCGGTCAATAAATGTTCCGACTCCGACTCCTCAGTTTTTTGTACTTCCAACTCCGACTCCTCTGTATTAATATGTGAATGTATTTTATACATTCCTTGAAGGAAAGAAAGGCAACATACATGTCATTACTTCTAGCAGAGAGAGGTAGTTGGGCAGAAGCTGCCTTCTCCTTTCTGTGTGCTGATCTTCTGCTGAAGATAGGACAGTGGGAGGATCCAGAAAGGGGCCTTTATTTTAAGCTAACAATCGAAGTTTACAAGTTTTTATAGCCTTTTGCTGAATGATAGCAGTTTTTCCAATGGTACAGCTTCAGTCTTGAACTATTGATCCCCCATTCCCTTCACTTATACAAGTGTCTCTAGTCCTGCAAAAAACATATTTACTTAATCCCTTATCAGTGAGAGGCTAGGTTACCCATGGGTTCCCTGTAACAGCAGAACACAACACTATGCAAAGTATAAGTATTGCCGCTTCTAATTGTGCGTTGCGTGCCATATAGTGAAGCACATGAAAAGCATGCTTCTTCACGGACACTTTACGTGTTCATTTTGCGGTTACGTGAGGCACTGCATGCATTGGTCTTTATTCTTACAATAGAGAAGTAATTAATTATAACTTTTTGTGAATTGGGACATTTAAACTTGCTAAATGTCCCCAAAATTTCCTCCGACTCCAACTCCTCGACTCCGACTCCACAGCCCTGATATATTTTTTTTTCTACCTGTGTGTGTTTTTTCACAGTAAACCTTTTGTGAACACCAAGCTCCCCCATTACCTGCCTCCCCAAAGCCCAGGGGCCTAAGGGGGCTTGCAGAGGTCATGGCCAGGGGCCACCAAAGCTGGCCTCTGATCTACCAGCCCTGCATAGCTGTTCCCTGGGCTGGGTAGGGGGGACCCCACGCCAAACCCTTAAACAATTTTTTTACAGCGTGGGGTTTCCCTGGGGAGGGAAACCATACATTTTATTAACCCTTTAAAGCTTGGATAGTAGTTTTTTTTTAAGTTGGTGGGGGTCTCCTGAGCAGGAACAGGGGGCTACCGATACTGTTGTAATCGGCAGAAATAGGGCTTTACATGTACATTACTTTTTTGTTTAAAATAAACAAGACATTTTTTAAAAAAACATAATTTTTATTTATTTACTTTTTACATTCTTCGAGGGATTACTTCCAGAAAGATGAGCCCACCTAGAAAACTTAACGTGAGTGCTTTTAGGGAATATACTGGGGGTATTTCAAATGTAAAGGGTTGTTTTGGTTGAATAAGTGTAAGTGCGCACTTTGCAGAGCTGAAATTTTCAAGTAAAATGACTCTTACATGCATGCTTAACTTTGGGGTGTTTGACAACTGTTCTGTTCAGGGGACCTTGCTTTTTCAGGTTTAATTTGTTTTTTCTTCTTTGCATTTTTGCAAGAAAATGTGGCTTTGAATCTACTTTTTTTAGGCAAACCCTGTGCATTCATTGAGGGATTATATCCAGAAAACTGTGTTCATGTCAACATGCCTGGGAAGCTTGAGATGTTCCAGAAAATATATAGTTAGTTTGGATTATTTCAAATGTAAAGGGTTGTTTTTTTAAAAAACTGCAAGGTGCGCATAGCAGTTGTATTTTATCAGAAAATCTTTTAAAGCGCTGTTTCATTTTGGGGGAGTCTCCTGGGCAGGAAAGGGTGTCTACCAAGACATACCGTTGTAACCGGTAGAAATGGTGCTTTTACACACAATATGATTTTATTCACAAACTAACATTTTTTATTACAAAAACACACTACAAATTGTAATAGATTTTTTTTATTTTTCCACATATTTCACCCAAAATATTATGAAAACACTTAAAAAATGACAAGGTGCAGGAAAAGGGAAGTCCCTGGAAATCCCTTCAAAATTTCAGTTCAACATGTACATGTACAGTTGAAAATAGTGAAAAATGGTCTGGCAACAAAGCGACAAAAAACTTTAGGTAGGCTGGCACTTAAAGGGTTAAACATGTAAATACTGTATCTGGGCATATGTGTTATACATTCATTAACATAAATAAATTTTTTTTTACATGGTCATGGTCAGCTGCAGGATATGACCACTTGCCCAGCTGTCTGTAGCTTCCTAAAATATCTTGGCTTGATAGCAAGGATGCCAGGTGAGGAGCAGTTCAGCGGCAGCAGCAATACAGGGTTCTGTGAGAACCAGCAGAGAGAATGCACAGCAGCAGCATAGTAGAGGAACTATGGTGGGACCTGGTAATAAGAGAGGTGGTGGCAGTGGAGGCAGAGAATGGGGGTGAAAGGTTGCAGCCTGGCTGTTCCTAGGCTTCAGCTTTGAGGAGTGGGCAACATAGCATTTGTGGACTTAGGATCAGCTCACAGGGGCAGCATTGATATGAAGGGGAGGGTCTACCCCTCCTCCAGGCGATCCATTTCCTGGTGACTCCCCCTGATGATCCCCAGTCATCTGTTGCAGCCTACAGTAGAAATAAGTCTGTTTCCACTCCATAACACAACATAGGTGATTCCCAGCCCATCTATCTACATACTTAGATGCTCCTGCGGTCCCCCATTTCTATTTAATTTCCCAGCCCCCCTGCTGGTCGGAAATATAGGATTTCTGTAGTAAAAAGGCTGCAGATTTTAGAGCTGGTCTGGCAAACTGTTTTGGTCAAACCACATGGTTCCTCACTAGGATGGCGTCTGGGGAACTAGAACTGGTCCTTAGGGTCAACCATAATAAACTCCAGATATATACCTGGTGGATTGGAGGATATAGTGTGTGGTGGATGTAAAGGGCAATATTTCAAGAGTACATAAGTAATATGTAAACCAACATTATACAAGTTTATTATCGCTACTTGTTAGCAGTTATTTAAAAAAGTAAATAAGAAATACGGTTGTTGCATTGGAAAAGCATATCATTTAGCTGACAATGGGGTTGATTCAGAGCCCCTGTGTAAAATCTACCCAGGGTTCTTGATGCAACTCAGCGAGATTTTAAGGAAACTCACCTGATTCCAAAATTGTTCCTTGGGGCGGATTGAAGCTTCCATCTGTGATTTTTACAACTCACATGACAGTTGAATGACTCGATTTCAGCGAGTTGTATTCATTTTCATTGATAAAAGAAATGCCACTCTCTGGCTTTTAAAAAAATTTTTTAGTTAGATGTTTATTTAAAAAAATAACATGGGGTCCCCCATTTAAAAGGCATCCAGCCCAGGCACCAGACATGAGGGCTTGTAACCCAGGACACAGAAGACACGCTGGACGGCCCCTGGCCCTGCAAGTTACAAGCCCTTATGCCCTTTGGTACAGGTTCGGAGCTCTTTCACAGGTTCCGTGGGCACCCCTGGAATAACTCCATGCCCATAGCGATGGGCACCGGGCTCTTCCACACCCCTGATGCCCCAAATGGGGGTGCGGGTAATATGATGGGTTACAGGCTTGTCACCCGCCAATGCCCCCCTTTTGCCATCCTAGCTATCCACCAAGAGTGTGATCTCAGGCCCAGGGAAACCGCCTTTTATACTAGGAGCCAGGGCCTCCATGGAATTTCCCCATGTCACTAATGATGCACCCGGAGAGGAGGGGCATAGGGGGCTGGTTGTCTTTTAGGGGGGACCCAATCCAAATAAAGAAAAAAAAATGTATAACTGAAAAAAAAGAAAATCAGTAGATAAAGATTGTATCTAATGAAAAACCCCAAAATTAATATATATATATATATATATATATATATATATATATATATATATATCTTGAGTCGATACCGAGTTCTCGCAACCAAACGAGAAATCACACAAAAAAATCTTGCAGAACCAAACGGTCTGCTTAATCAGGCGATGGGGAAAAATGGGCGAGAATAGGATTTTCTTGCAAAAAGCAACTTCAAAAACTGTATCCTGTATAAATGCCATAATAAGCACAAATCTTTTTTGATTTTGAAAAACATACAGGAAAAATGGATACCTTGGTCTCAATTCAGAAAATTATATTCAATCAATTGAATACTTCAAATAGGGTTAAAACTTAACTTTAGTAGAGGGAAAATAATAGTCGATCTACATGTGCAAAATAATTTAAAATGGACCAAAACCCACATTTTTAACTAGCATCCCCTGAATTGCTCCCCCTATGAAGAGTGCCTTTTGCCAATTTTCACTGCTCCGGCATCACTCTAATCCCAGATAATGCCACCTGCTTTAGCTGTAAAGCTCCGCCTTTTCTATTAATTTCCACTGTTGTGTGTGGGAATTATGTAATTGCCACATCTATGCAATGACTGGTGCCCTGCCATCTTACACTGTGGGACAGCAAAAGAAATCAGTGTTCCAGGACAATTCAAAAATAAAAAAAAATGTCCATTTTTAGTTCTATACCCTGAGAAGTGAGAGAGTTAAGTGGTCCGCTTTAACAATCAATCACATTTTCAAACCTTACCGATAAATTTTTTAAAAAAAACATTCTAACGAAAAAAACACAACAAAGAAACTGCTACTGGCTACAGTTTAATTCAGTCTGTGTGTAGTATATTGATTTTTTTCTTTCATTATACATTAATTGGGACAAATATGATAATCTAACAAAGAATGTTGCATGTGTTGCATCATACCTCTGTTAGAGAGGACCAAAACAGTCTGTCGAGTTTGTGGACAATCATCAATCTCAAAACTGGCTTTAGCAGGGGAACAACACGGTTTAAAAAAAACAAGTTTTAGTACTCATGGTAAAGGTTTTTTCTTCTGGTCATGTGGAGGATGGGGCGTCAGGACTTCTCTATTCTGAAACAATAGGTGTTGATGTGGTGTTCACAGGAGACATTGTCAAAGTTTTGTTTCGCCTCTGAGCGCATCAAACCCCTGACAGCCACATGAACCAGATTGTAACAAGAAGTACATGAGGAAAAAACCTGTACGGAGTAACGGGTGTAGCAGGACAAATTAACCCCATCTCAGATTAAACCCATGTATAGTTTGGCCTAGGTCAGAGTATACCCAGGGTATAAGCTGGCCTAGGTCAAACTATACCCAAACTATAAAATAGGCCAAACTAAATACCTCCAGGCCAAACAATAACCTGGGGTATTAAGTGGCCTAGAAGGACAGAATATACCCATATAATGTGAGACCTGGGTTTACTCTGGCCAAGGCCACATTATACCCTGGGGATAAACTCTATACGGGGGGTGTAAAATAGCCTAGGCCATACTATATCCCTCCAGGCCATAATGTTATCACTTCATTGGTTTATCACCGTGCCTCTAATTTGTTGAAAATTGTGCAGATCTTTTTTAGCCTAGGCCAAACTATACCCCACAGGACAAAATATACCCATCTAATGTGAGGCCCCCAGTATAGTCTGGTCCAGGCCACATTACACCCCAGGGATATACCTGGGGGTGTAAATTAGTCTAGGCCAGACTATATCACTCCAGGTCATAAGGGTTGATTCAAAGCCTCCTCAAAACCGTCTTGTTTTTGTCTCGTAATGTGTATTTTTCACTTTTTTTCCGTATGTATAGGTGCGTACGCATGATTCAGAGCTGCCATCGGGAGCCATCCGTTTACTGTTCGTAGCTGCGTACGCCAACGAGAATGCCATTTTCCGGCTCAAGAGGACGAAGTTTCCGCTTAGTAATCCTCGCATACTACCGTTGTTCAGCATTTTTCAACGTAGCATCCAACGTAGATTTTGAGTGTCCCGCGATATTCAGCATGCATCTTTTTCAAAATATACGTCCAAATGGAAATTTGTTGGACAAGCTGTTAAGTTTGCACGCATGTACGCATGCACGCAGGTCTTTAACTCATTCATGTCCCCCTTGTCAACTATTCTCTCACTCACTTCTGCTCCCATGCTTACCTGAACTCACTAGCGGTTGTTGTTTTTTTCTTAGTCCCACTCTATTCATGTTTACCTTAACTCACTAGCGGTTGTTGTTTTTTTCTTACTCCCACTCTATTCATGCTTACCTGAACTTCCCTGGCACTGTTTGGTGTTTTCTATCCAAATATTTTCATACTTACCTTAATGTTCTGAATGCTGTAGATATTTTTCAATTCCTTCTAGATGTCTTCTGATTTATCTTCTTTAGTGGATGTGTGCAAGCATTACATTTTTAGTTGTTGTGAGAAATGAAAGACATCCGAAACCTTGTTAACTTTAGAAAAATGTATTTTACATTTTTTAGTTCAGAATTTGTTTATTTCTAAAATTTTTTGAATATTTATAAAAATGTTTTCTTAAAATGTTTTAAAACACTTAAGATCATTTTTATTTTTTTTATATAAAATTTGTAAAATAGTTATTATTAAAATGTGGTTTTTTTTTAAGAACAAATAAACATAACAATTATAACAATTATTTACAAAAACGATTGATTCATTTTTCGTATATGCATTTTGAATACCTGTTGAGTGAAATATTATTCATTTTCTAGGCTAGGGATTGGGCCATAAACTGAGCTAAGTTTGGAGGCTAGGGATTGGGCCATAAATTAAGCTAAGTTTGGAGGCTAGGGATTGGGCCATAAATTAAGCTAAGTTTGGAGGCTAGGGATTGGGCCATAAATTAAGATAAATTTGGAGGCTAGGGATTGGGAATACCTGTTGATGAAGGCATGTTAATGTAAATCAACTAAGTTTGGAGGTTAGGGATTGGGAATACCTGTTGATGAAGGCATGTTAATGTAAATCAACTAAGTTGAATATGCACTTACTAGGCTGGTGGACGACATGATCCTGGGGGACCACCCTCCTCTCTGGGGCCTGCCACTCCTCCTGGTCTGAGTCTGTTGAGAAAGCAAAAATATGGTTAGTTATAATGTCATATTTGTTAATGAAGACATTTTAATTAGAATGTGTGTGTTACATCACCCACCTTCTCCATGCACCTCAGGTGCTTGGCCTTGTGGCCTCTCCAATCCAGGCTCTTCCCCCGCAAGATCAGCATCTAAATATATATAAGTGAGAAATGAGTGTGTGTTTACAGTGCATGTACCTGTGTGTGATTCTGTGTGATAATCATACCGGAGTGGTGCTGGTCCGGCATCTGTCTCGGTTGTCTGGCGAGCAGCTGATGGGGGGGAAGACCTTGGCACTGGACTGCTACTACCTTCACTAGGCCCAGATCTCTCCAGCACTGGCCCGACTGCTCACCTCCGGGTGGGTCGCATTCTATAGTTCCATTCCCTCACTAGAAGAGAATAGCATGTAATAGTAATGTACTTACTTGGGAAATGTTTGCTGAAGAATCTCCTCACCCTGGGCCTCTTCCTGCGTTTAAGGTCCGACCAGTTCTGAATTATCTGGGTTTAAGTGAAGGTGGTGTCAGTATCCACCGCTACTTTGGCCACTATTTCCAGTGCCAAGGTCTTCTTTTCAAAGCTGCTCGCCAGATAATCATAGCGGTTGGTCAGCATCATCTAAAAGGTGAAATAAAAACAGATGTCATTAATTAAAACATCATACAAATCACAATGTTAATGATAGCAGCCTCGTAATTAGGATTCCCCCTAAGATTTCAAGGCTTTACCTATCCTTCTAGACGCCAATTTAGGGTTGGGCACATGTGCGCACTAACTTTCGCTTGCCACAGCGTTTATAATCAAATTAGGTCCACACTTTTTTTGCCTGCGCTGCCTAATCGCATATGCATGCATTTCGCGTGCAAATAAACGCCTGCACAAACACTTACTAGTATAATTGTCTCCTGTTGCTCATGGGTAAAGAGCGTGGGGGCCATCTTTAATCGATGTTATAACACATTTGTTGCGCCCCAGTGGTTTCTGGGATGCACACGGCCGTGTGCACGATGTCAACGTCATACACAGTCATAACTATTTAAAGGGTACCTGTACACACAGCTGAGTGTCTTTACAGATATCGATATGCCTGCCAAGAGAGGTAGCCACCAGACCTCCAAGCCCCCATGAATGGCATGATCGTCGTGGCGTATGCCAGGAAGCAACTTCAAGGCAACAAAGTGGCAGGCTTGCAACTAGGTCCAACAAAACCAGGGCCACTCGCAGCCTACGACATCCACTCGCCAAAGGAAGGCATAATGCTCCCCGTCCAACTATCCACCATCTGGAGGAGGAGGAGAACATTTTGATGCCCCCCCAAATGCAAACCCAGCATCATCATCTACCACTGCGCCAGCAGCAGCCGACCACAAATCCTCTGCAGCAGAGTCAATCACACCCTCTGCTGGCAGACCCATAACACCAGCATGCTCACCAGCGCGAGACACAACCAACTGTCCCATGTGCTAGCTCTGATGCAGAGGATTTGGCCACATCATCTGCTACTGTTGCTAGTCCTGGACCTCAATCAGCTGCATGTGACCAAACCCGCGGAAGAGGAGGACGCACTCAGCCATGTCGCCATGTAACCCAGGTGAGGCGTGTGTAGCTGATAGAAAAATGACAGCCGCTACTTCAGGCAAACTACCCAACGTTTAAGTGAAGAGCTGGCTGGACAATTAAATAACATAAATAACAACTTAAACTTCATGCTGGATGAAATTAGGACAAGCAACAGGCAGAGGGAGGCTATGCTGGAGCAGTGTCAGATGATGAATGCCACCCATGCCCAGTTGTTGGACATCCTACAAGCACAACAACATCCTTATTATGGAAATCCATCATTTTAAGAACTTGCGTTGTATTTGCTCAACATCTTTTCTCTCCATCCCAGCACAATTCACCTGTCTAGTGATCTCCACCTATATTTTTGTCTTTTTGCCTTTGCTGGTGGCTTTAGAATTCCCACCATATAGCTTATGATAGTGGTCAGAAACCCCACTTGCCAAAGCCATAGTTTGGGGCTCAGTAAAGCGCCCGCTCAAGCTCCCACGCAGCAGGTTTAGGCCTAATGATGTCCTGGCCGGCTCATCCTGGGTCGTTGGCACAGTAGGTGACATTCTTGCCTGACTTTCACCTGACGAATAGAGACAACTTTTGCTCTGAAAGGATTGGGTTGGACTTGCCTGGGGGCTTGGTGTCATAGGCTGGCTGGCAAAAGAAGTTGCAGCCGGAGCTGCCCGCTGACTCAAGGCTCTCTTGTAATGCTCAAATAGGCCTCGAGCAGGAGAGGGTGTTGTTGGGGGGCTATGGATTCTTGCCCTACTCTTCCCCTTGCCCTTAATAATAGTGCTCCCTATGGTTCGGGATGTTGGTGGACGGGGAGCATTCTGGCTGGAGGAAGTCTCCTTGGCCATCGTGGATGTGCCAGATTTTGGGGGGGCTGGAGTCTGCCCCAATGGATCCTTCCTTTGCCTAGTGGATGCCCTCATCGGCTGCGAGTGCCCTTTCCCACCTAATTTAAAATCATTTTACTTAAGGTTTTTGTTATGTGCTTTTTTGGGGGGTTTTGATCTGTTTGGTTAGAAAAAGATTAGTGTTGTTCAAGTAAATATTTGTAAATAAAAATTCATTAATCTCAAATCATTTCAAAATGTTTTTTGTATAATTTTTTGCCCATAAGCAAAGCAATGTATAAATAATATTGACATGTTGATTCACAATGAAATTATATAAATAAGCAACAATAAATAATAATAATAGAAATTAGGTGGGCCCGGACTGACTGGCCAGAAGCACTCTGGGTGCCATCATATAACTCAACTGGAATGTCCATTACTGCTGGAGAGGGGGCCACATCGAGATATTGGGGGACCTTCTGCATAATGGCAAAATGATGCAAAAATACCATTTTGTGAAATACTCACCTGTAAAATGGGTATTATAAGTATGTCACACACCCCGCTTCAAGATATCCATAACATGTGGGTAATACCGACCTGAAGAGGGCGTTCCTGCAGAGATGATAGCAAAAAGAAAGCCCCTCCCTGATCCATAAACACCTGGGACCTCCCACCCATCACCCAGTATATAGAAGCAGTAAGGTAAGGGACCAGGAAGAGGCAAATATAAGTCATAACAACGCAAAGTTCACAAAATAAAGGATCCAGAATACAAGAAGGGAGGGTGAAGCGGGGTGTGTGACATACTTATAATACCCATTTTACAGGTGAGTATTTCACAAAATGGTATTATTCTAAGTATGTCACACACCCCGCTTCAAGATATCCATAACATGTGGGACATCCAATAGCAGTGTCCATAAAAAAGGGCGGGGATCCAAAACAAGGCAACAATGCACAACTTAAACCACAACAGCTTGCAGAACTTTGCGGCCAAAAACAGCATCCGCTGAGGCCCGAACCTTGTAAAACTTGGAAAAAGTGTGAACAGAGGACCAAGTAGCGGCCTTACAAACTTGCTCAACAGAGGCCTGGTGCTGAAAAGCCCAGGACGCTCCAACCGCACTAGTAGAATGAGCAGTAACACGAAAAGGGGGACTCCTCCCCTTGGCAGAATAGGCCCCAATGATGGCCTGACAAATCCATTTACTAATGGAAGATTTGGCAGGAGCCAAACCTTTCCTAGGCCCAAAGGGCACCACAAAAAAAGCATCAGTCTTACGAAAGGAAGACGTAACCACCAGATAATATTTCACAACACGAACTACATCCAAGGAATGCAGCGCCCTTTCCTTGTCATTGCTGGGATTAGGACATAGAGAAGGCAGAACAATGTCCTGATTCAGATGAAAGGCAGAGACCACCTTAGGAAGAAAATCCGGCTTGAAACGAAAGACAACCTTGTCCTGATGCCTTTCAAAGTACGGAGCTTTAATGGATAAAGCTGCCAACTCAGAAACACGCCTACCCGAAGTGATAGCCACCAAAAAGGCCACCTTTTGAGTAAGTGAAGACAAAGCAACCTCATTCAAGGGCTCAAACGGAGGACCCTGAAGAGCAGAAAGAACCAGGTTCAAATACCAAACTGGAACAAAGGGCTTCCTAGGAGGCCGTACATGCGTAACTCCTTGGAAAAAGGTCTTGACTAAGGGATGAAGTGCAAAGGACCTTTGAAAGAACACCGCCAGGGCAGAAACCTGCCCCTTCAAGGTACTAAGTTGAAGCCCCAGATCCAGACCATGTTGAAGAAACTCCAGGATTCTGGAAATGGAGAACTCCCGACAAGAAAAAGACCTACTTTCACACCAGTCAATATAGGACCTCCAAGTCCTATAGTAAATAGTAGAGGAAGAGCGCTTCCTGGCGCTAATAAGAGTCTGAACCACCGCGTCAGAAAGACCTTCCTCCTTCAAGATTGCGGTTTCAGCAGCCACGCCGTCAAAGCCAGCGAAGGTAAATTGGGATAGCGCAGCCGACCCTGGGTGAGCAGGTCCGGCAGTAGAGGCAGAACAAACTGATCCTCTGCCAGTCTTACCAGGTCTGCGAACCAAACCTGCCTTGGCCACCTTGGTGCCACCAGAATCGCCGACGCGCCCTCCAGGGCCAGCTTGCGCACCACTCTGGCTACCATTGGAAACGGAGGGAACAGGTAAAGAAACCCCAGATCCCTCCAGTTCAGAGACATGGCATCCACCGCCAGAGCCAGAGGATCCTGCGAGAGAGACACAAAGACCGGAAGCTTGTGATTGTGACGAGAGGCAAAGAGGTCCACCGCTGGGAACCCCCACCTGAGACAGATCGAACGAAACACCGTGGGACTGAGAGACCACTCCCCCTGACGAGAGGAGGCCCTGCTCAGAGAGTCCGCCTCCGTGTTCTCCACTCCCGGAATGTAGACTGCTGAGATACACGGGACGTGGCTCTCCGCCCAGTCCAGAATCAAAGACACTTCCCTGAGGGCACTCCTGCTGCGAGTCCCCTCCTGGTGATTGATGTAAGCAACCGCCGTCCGGTTGTCCGACCGGACCTGAACAGGCAGGCCCCGCAACTGATGAGTCAAGCGAAACAGAACCAACCTGATGGCTCTCAACTCCAGAACATTGATGGGCTCGTGAGCCTCCTGCGGGTCCCACAGACCCTGAAAATGGAGGTCCTTCCAAACACCCCCCAACCTGACAGACTGGCATCCGTGGTGACTGTTTCCCAACGCGGAGCCAGAAAAGATCTGCCCTTCAACAGATTGACTGACCCCAGCCACCATTGCAGGGATCGACGAACTCGAGGAGTCATCAGGAAGGACTGATCCAACGATAGAGGAGACTTGTCCCAAACCTTCAACAGATGAAGCTGAAGTGTCCTTGTATGAAACTGCGCAAAGGGAACCGCCTCGAATGAGG
Organism: Gastrophryne carolinensis; assembly: GCA_027917425.1. Taxonomy (NCBI): domain Eukaryota; kingdom Metazoa; phylum Chordata; class Amphibia; order Anura; family Microhylidae; genus Gastrophryne; species Gastrophryne carolinensis. The sequence continues at coordinate 104,993,633 of CM051242.1, forward strand.
CCACCATTAACCCCACCAGCCTCATCCCCAGACGGATGGCTGGACGAGGGGCCGACAAGAGAAGCCGAACTAACTCCTGAATCAAAAGAATCTTGGCCTGGGGCAGAAACACCCTGGCCTGCGAAGTGTCCAGAGACATTCCCAGAAAGGTCACTACTCTGGACGGAGAAAGAGAAGACTTGGGGTGGTTGACCACCCAACCGAACCTCTCCAGAGTGGACACCACCACTCTGGTGTCCAACTCCGCTTGGTTGAAAGAAGAGGCCATGATCAGAAGATCGTCCAAAGAGGGCACAATGCGGATACCCTGAACCCTTAGCAGAGCCATCACCCCCGCTAGCACCTTGGTGAACACCCGAGGAGCCGAGGTGAGACCGAAAGGGAGTGCCACAAACTGAAAATGCCGATCCTCCACCACGAACCTGAGAAACCTCTGGTGTGCTGGAAAAATTGAAACGTGTAGATAAGCATCCTTGATGTCTATGGACGTCAGAAAGTCTCCCTGACGAAGAGAGTGAATGGCCGAACGCAGCGTTTCCATGCGGAATTTCCGTGGCCGGATGAACCTGTTGAGAAACTTCAGATCCAAGATGGGTCGGACCGATCCGTCCTTCTTGGGTACCGTGAACAGATTGGAATAAAAACCCCTGCCCTGATCCGAAGGGGGCACTGGGCAAATGACAGCCATGTCCAGAAGATTCTCTACTGCCAACAGGAGCCCCTGCGCAGCCAGAAGTTCCGAAGGCATCCGAGACCTGAAGAATCTGGAAGGGGGGCGGAGCTCGAACTCCAGCTTGTAACCGGAAGACACCACTTCCCGGATCCATCTGTCCGAGACCTCTTGATCCCAGACCTGGGAGAAGTGTCGCAGCCGTTCCCCCACCCGCATGGGTGAGGACGCCCCCTCATTGCTGAGCCGGCTTAGTAGCCGGCTTGGGCTTAGAGCCCCAACTGTATCCTGGACGGGCACGTCCTCTGCCCCTGTTCCCAGAATCTCCTCTGGAAGAGGGGAATGTAAATCCCCTGCCAGATCTGGCCCCACGAAAGGAGGGGGTAAAAGAAGGCGCCCCCCGAAAGGGACGGCGTTGTTTCTTGCGTTGAGGTAACCTACCACCCTTGGTGACAGAATCCAATGTCTCTCCAAAGAGCCGTAATCCAACAAAAGGTAGGGCCGTCAGTGACTTCTTGGACATAAAATCGGCCGCCCACTGGCGCAGCTACACCGACCGCCGAATAGTCACCAGCAGCGCCGATGTCCTACCACACATCATCAAAGTGTCATCCAAGGCTGTTAACACAAAGGATAAGAACAACTCACACCGTTTAAGGCTAAGGAACTCGGCACTACCAGGACGAAGCCCGGAAGAAGTCAGCAGGTCCCTGACCACGGACCTGGCAGCCAACACCATTAGCGCCGAAGCGCAAACAGGCCGCATGGCTGACCCAACGCTAGCAAAACCATGACAAGCCATCTGGTCAATACGTTTATCCTCTCCATCCTTGAGGGTGGAACAATCAGGTCTATTTAAAACCGAGGAGTTGGACAACCCCAAAACAGGTGCATCCACCTCGGGGGGAGATGCCCAGCGCTTAACCGCCTCCGAAGGGAAGGGATATTTCTTATCCCACCCCTGAGGGATGCCAGGGAGCCGAGCCGGCCTGTCCCATTCCTTAGCAATAATTTTGTCAAAATGCCTCTGTGTAGGAAATTCCAAGCGCGGCCTGGATTCCTCAAACAATTCACCCTTCTGCTGTGACACCTCCTCGGGAGGGGAAATATTCAGAACCTCCAACATTAGAGCCAGAGCGTGAGGAGTATCCGAGGATCTCCCCAAGTCACCAAGCTCGGCATCAACACCAAAGGACTGCTCATCGTCCGAAATATCAGAATCCTCATAAACCTCCCCTTCCTCTAGCGGGGAATAATCAGACCAATCCAGATTATTAACATCCTCATGGTCCTCCACCAGCAGAGCCGGCGACAAATGCTTCCTCTTAGTCGGAGCCTTACGGGGGACCGAGCTGGAGATAATTTTTTCAAGGTTAGCTAATCTGGCGCACATCTCAGATTGCAGCTCCCTGCCCATGACAACGTCACACGGGGTGCGTGTCAAGGTGGGAGGGGGAGATGAAGCGACCGGCGGTGCTGACCCAGACGCTTGGGGTTCGGACTGCCGCGTAATAGTTTGCTGTGCACATGGTATACACAAAAGTACATCGTCCCCAGTAATGGATACCCCACACAACATGCACTTCCGGGGATGCCCCGAAGGAGCCCCGAGCCCAGTATCCGGGGATGCCTCCATAAGGTGAACTTTTTAAAATAGTCGCTATGACCCAGGGAATTACGCCACTTAGACAACCCGGGATGCCCCTTTAATGTCCCGAGTGGGAGGATTTATGTGCAATAATTGAACCCAGAGATCAAGGATCGGGAGAGACCCCCTAATGCTATGGAGAACCTCCTGAAAAACCTCCGCCTGAAAGACACAGAAAAAAACGGGATATAAGGAGATGTGAAACAAAAAGAACACAATACACAACAGAGGAAGTGGAAAAGGAGGGGGCCACAGGCCACTCACGGAACCGCGGGAGCTTGAAATGGCGACCGTGATGAAGAGACCTTTCTGACAGGAAAGAAGAAGAAGAAGGGGGCGTGGTCAGCGCGGGACGCGCGTGACGTCAAGCACCGCCCCCCCTCCTACGCCAGGCAAGAGCTCCTCAGCGGCGCCAGGGATAGATGGGGGCGGGCAGCGGTGACACGCCGCAACACCGGCCCCGCCCCCAGGACATCGTGAGGAGAATGTCTCCTCAGGGAAAAAAGCGCCAAAGACATGGCCGGCGCCGCAGCATTATGTGCGGCCGCGGCGCCCGGCCGATGGAACAAGTATGCACCAAGCACCACACATAGCAGACATACACAGACGGGACGGACCCCGGCCCCGCGCCGACGGTCCGGCCCCGCCCCCCCCCAACTAATAGTCAGCTACACAGAGCGTGAGGTAAATACCTCCGCCATTTTAAGAGTCAAGGGAGACAGGTCAGGCACCACACAGAGGACTGCTCAAGAGCGGCCGCGGCGGTGAAATAAAGACAATTAAAGTGAAACACACACGCAAAAAACAGTAAAGGACAGAAAGGGTTAAAAAAGTACCTGAGAATAGATAAGAAGGGACCTACACCCCCCATCCCCACAGCTGAAAGGGATCCTGGGAGGGCCGTTAAACTAAGGGACAGGGCATCCCAAACCGGGGTCACCAACCCGGTGTAACCGCCTACCCTCTTGTATAGGGTCTCACGGTGGAGCGTTGCTCCTGAGCACTTAAGGTGCTGAAATACCCTCGCCTGGACCCACAGCCAAAGCTGGGAGGCATATGGATTCTAGGAAAAAAGGGGTCCAAACGGAAATAAATAAGTAGCGGGGCGGGAAACATCCCGGCTACCTTAAATCCCCCTGTGCAAGGAGGAGCCATCATCTTCTGACTTGCTCGCCGTCTGCAGAGATGGAAAACTGGGTGATGGGTGGGAGGTCCCAGGTGTTTATGGATCAGGGAGGGGCTTTCTTTTTGCTATCATCTCTGCAGGAACGCCCTCTTCAGGTCGGTATTACCCACATGTTATGGATATCTTGAAGCGGGGTGTGTGACATACTTAGAATACACAGCACGCCATTGTGATCTTAATGACCTTGCTTGGGTCATATTGCAGGGCACCCCTGTATGGTCCAGGCATCTGAATCTAATCTTCAGAAGCCCAAATGCCCTCTCAACCACAACCCGGGTCTTCCGATGGGCACGATTATAGCCCTCCTGTGGCTGCGTTTGAGGCTGCAGGATCGGTGTCATCAGCCATGGCAGCAGTGGATAACCCGAATCCCCTTAAAATAATAAAACACAAAATTAGGGGGAGACCTCAATCTGACCCTTGACCCGCGGCTTGACTCCTCCCAAGGTAAATCAGGGATACCCTTCTCTAAATTACATAGATTTCGTGGTGCACTCCGCGCTCTTCAGGTGGTTGACACTTGGAGGATTCAACATGGGGGGCAAGAGACTACACATTCTTTTCCCACCCTCACAATACATACAGTAGATTAGATTACTTCTTCCTTAGCCACCACGCGCTATCGCGTGATCCTGACACCTCTATTGGACAGATATTGTGGTCGGATCATGCCCCTGTCTTCTTGAGCCTCCCGACCCCGGAAGTCGCCTCTAGGCAATACAACTGGCGTCTGAACGACAACCTGTTGAAGGACGCTATGTGCCTAGCCGAAGTTAGGACTTCTATAGCTAATTTCCATTCCGACCATGTGAATGACCCAACCCCACTTCCTTTGCAGTGGGAGGCCCTCAAATGTGTGCTGCGCGGGATCTTCATTAAGCACGGGTCCAGGCTCAAGAGGGAAAGGGTGCAACAGATCAGGGCTGCCCTGGCACGTATTGGAGATCTAGAGGGGGCACACAAGGCTGCCCCCACACAAGCTGCTTTGAGAGAGTTATTGGACGCCAGGCAGAGCTTGAAGGGCCTGTACGACCAATGCTTCCTCAAAAACCGCAATAGATTTAAGGCCCGTATTTACGAACACTCCGACAAGTGTGGTAGAATGCTGGCTGGGTCTCTCCATCCCAGACAGGGTTGCGCGTTTGTCCCTATGATTGGGGGGGGGGGGGGGATCGGAGCTTCACAAGACACCTCAGATAGCGGGCGAGTTTCAAGCTTTCTACTCTAAGCTTTATAACCTTGGATCCACACCCGCCCAGGACCTGCACCTGACGGAAGGCGCCCCGATAGTGGAATATATCAGAGACACCGCCCTTCCACCCCTACCTTCCGAAGATAGTGCCCTATTGGAAGACCCATTCGACTTGAAAGAGGTAGTTAAGGCAATAGGAGAGGCTCCCGCGGGTAAAAGTCCAGGCCCTGATGGGTTCACCCCCAGATTTTATAAAACGCTGGGGACTCTGATCGCCCCCTTCCTGGTTAGGGTGTTCAACTCGATTTTGGGTGACTGTACCTTCCCGAGACAGGCCTTGGAGGCGCACATTGCGGTCATACCTAAACCTGGCAAGGACGCTACCTTGCCAGGAAGCTACAGGCCAATCTCATTGATCAATGTAGATCTGAAGATATATGCCAAAATTATTGCACTTAGGCTGCAACCGCTACTCCCCTCTTTGATCAATTTAGATCAGGTGGGGTTTGTCTCGGGAAGGGAGGCGAGGGACAATACCATCAAGACGATCTCTCTAATGCGTCACGCACAGTCACAGGCTATACCAGCATGCGTGCTGGCGGTGGACGCAGAAAAAGCATTTGAGAGGGTGCATTGGGGTTTCTTGAGAGCTACATTGAACCAATTGGGTTTAGGTCCAGTTATGTTAGCTAGAATCATGGCCCTATACCAGGAACCTACGGCAAAAGTGAAGGTTAATGGCTCCCTGTCTGGTCCCTTTCATATTCGTAATGGCACTCGTCAGGGGTGCCCCCTGTCCCCGCTGCTTTACGTGTTAGTGATGGAGCACCTCGCCAACGCGCTGAGGGCTAATCCGTCGATAAAAGGGGTCGTCTGCGGGGGGAGGGAGCACAAGCTCTCTCTCTTTGCCGACGACCTGCTCATGTACATAACCTCACCCCACATATCCATGCCCTCTATACTGGCGGAGTTCGAGCGCTTTGGCGAGTTGAGCAATTTTAAGGTGAACCTATCCAAAACAGAGATCCTGAATGTCTCGCTGGCTGCAGAAACTCAACATCTCTTAAAGGCGAACTTCCCCTTTAGGTGGCAGAGGGAAGCCATAAAATATTTAGGTGTTCAGTTACCCTCCGATCTGGGGAAGCTATATGACCTTAACTATGCCCCGCTACAGCGCTCCACGACCGCTAGCCTCAACTCATATAACAAGAAACAATACTCATGGCTGGGCCGCATAAATATCCTCAAAATGGACATCCTTCCCAGGTTCCTTTATCTCTTCCAGGCAGTCCCTTTGGCACCGGAACGGGGTTTCTTCCAATCCCTTCAGAGGGTTTTCTTTAGATTCATCTGGGGTAGCGGGAGACCCAGAATTCGGAGGGCGACGCTCCTCAGATCTAAATTGAGAGGGGGACTTGGGGTACCGGACCTTCGGACCTACCACGCTGCCTCGGTGCTGGTACGTCTCTCAGACTGGTTTCATCATAAAGAGGACAAATGTTGGGTCGGCATTGAGAGGGACATCTCCCCCCTTAGTCTGGTGGCCCTGCCTTGGGTGGACCCTGCAAACAGGCCTATGACCCAGGGTCTGCCCTACCTGGTGGGCCCTTTGTTGAAGGTTTGGGACGGGTTCTTGAGACGGGGAAGGCTCTCACGCAGACCAGGTCCCCTCACCCCACTATTTGATAACCCGTCCTTTCCCCCAGGGATGAATGCTAAATCCTTTCTCATATGGGACACATCCCAAGATACCAGATTAGGTGATATAGTGTCAGGGGTGGGTCCCCCCTCCCTCTCTGATTTGCGGGCTCGAGGTGAACATGGGAATATCTCCTGGTTCTTGCACGCTCAGTTGGTCGCCTATGTCAAATCCCTTTCGCCAATTTCGAGCCTCTCTTGCCCTCTCACGCCCCTGGAGAGGGTCTTGTGAGGCCCTTCTCCCCCCAGGCATGTGATCTCTCTTCTTTATAAGATTCTTCGAGACGGGGAGGAGGAAGGGGAGTTACCCCGGTACTGTAAGAGGTGGGAGAAGGACCTGGGACAAACATTTGAGCCCGATGAGTGGGGAAAATCCTTTGCTCTCACTCACAAATTGTCAGTAGCGTCTAGAGCTCAGGAACGGAACTATAAAATCCTAGCAAGATGGTATAGATGGTATAGACGGACCTAGTAAAATTTGGGGGAACCGACACTGGAGAGTGCTGGAGGTGCGGAGACGCCCTGGGGACCATGTTGCATATTTGGTGGGAGTGCCCGGGGGTGAAGGCCCTTTGGAAAGGAGTACTAGGAATATATGAACACCTGACACTCGAAAGGGTCCCACACACCCCGCAAGTTACACTCCTATCGATGATTCCAGGGTCGGTGTCAGCAAACAAGAAGGGGCTATTGAGGCATCTACTCACGGCCGCTAGGTCGGTGATACCCAGACATTGGCGTACTAATGTTGTCCCGTCCCTGGTGGAATGGTATGGGGAGGTCGAGAACATTAAGAGGATGGAGGAATTGACCTTGGAGGGGGTAGAGGGGGGTGCCCAGAGGTTTCTCAAGACATGGACCCTTTGGGAGACTTCGCGGGTTTCTCCCGATTTTCAGATGCTACTGGAGCGTGGGTGATGCTGGGTGGGGGGAGGGCCCTAGGTGAGGATGTGACCTTCTGGTGGACGCAATGGGATCTGGTGGAGCCGGGGGGGGGGGGGCTGGGGTTGCGGGTCAGTGGGCCCCTGAGCCCCGGGGTCTCACTTCTTTCCCTCGTTCTTTCTTACCCCTTTTCTTCTCGATATCCTCTCTATGTCTGTTCTTTCTCCTTTTCTGGTACTCTTCTCTCCCTTTCTGCTTCTCTTTCTGTCTGCATCTTCTCCTCTCGGATCGCGGGGGGACGGACACGGTTGCTATACACTGTTATGGGCTGAGGGGATGGGCCCGCAGTAGGGAGTGCCTTCTCTTGAGGGGGTGGCTCGGTTGATGCGCCGGGCATTATTGGTGGGTGTCCATAGATAACCTGTCCCCGGCCTCCCAGCATGCCATGCTGGAAACGTGATTCGCTCGGACCCCCACATACCGAATGAGACAGTAATGCACCTGTTGAGCTGCCGTGTCATTTTTGCCCTTTGATCCTCTATGCTACTGTTTTTACTTCTGTTATGCATAAAGTGTAAAACCTTAATAAAAATATATTGAAATAAAACACAAAATTAGTCTCAACTTCATAGTTACATTGTATATCATTTAATCAGAGAGAAAGAACATCATATGTTGAGACAGGGTTATCAAAAAACATTCCAAGTCATACATTGAAACCCTAATTAAGCTACTTTGTAAAAATTACCTAGTAGCCAACCACCAGACAAGTTCTCAGATTCAAACCGGCCACAGAGGCTGGAATTCCTCAGGATGTAGGCATCGTGGGTGGATCCGTGAAAACCTGCCATGACACTCAGGAACCAAAGGTCAGGACTAATGGAGTGGCCCATCTTCCGGTTCATGTAATAGCAGAAAAAAGGGATTTTAGTAAGAAATAACTAAAATAACCAACAAAAACAAAAATCCTAAAGGACCATTATCCTTTCTTATTGGGTGTTAAGAAAAATACCATTTTGTGATTACTCACCTGTAAAATGTGTATTATAAGTATGTCTCACCCCCTTTGGAAGTTTCAATTACACGTGGGTTATGGTCCAGTAGTGGGCGAACTTCTGCAGAGATGACTAGAAAAAGAAGCCCCTCCCAGTCCACAAATACCTGGGACCTCCCACACATTCCCCAGTATAAGAAAGCAGTAAGGGGACCAGGAAGAGCCAATAAAATCTATGAGAAAAAAGGTTTCACCATATAGAGGATCCAAGATACAACTGGGACGAAGCAAGGTGTGAGACATACTTGTAATACCCATTTTACAGGTGAGTAATCAGAAAATGGTATTATTCCAAGTATGTCTCACACCCTACTTTGGAAGTATTAATTACACGTGGGACATCCAATAGCAGTGTCCAAAAAAGGTGGGGATCCCAACAGGCAATAGTGCACAAATTAAACCACTGCAACTTGCAGAACTTTGCGGCCAAAAACATCCGCTGAGGCCCGCACATCAACTTTATAAAACTTGGAAAATGTATGAACAGAAGACCAAGTAGCAGCCTTACAAACTTGTTCAACAGAGGCTTGGTGCTGAAACGCCCAGGAAGCCCCAACAGCACGAGTAGAATGAGCAGTGATCTGGAAAGGGGGATCCCTCCCCTTAGCAGAATAGGCCCTAATAACAGCCTGACGAATCTATTTACTAATGGTAGATTTGACGGGCGCCAAACCTTTCTTGGGCCCAGAGGGCACCACAAAAAAGGTGTCCGTCTTCCGAAATGGTGAAGTAGCCACCAGATAGTACTTTACCACATCTAACGACGTCCAGAGAGTGCAAGGCCCTCTCCTTGTCATTGCTAGGTTTAGGACACAATGAAGGAAGCACAATGTCCTGATTGAGGTGAAAGGCAGAGACAAGTCTGGTTTAAAACGGAAAACCACCTTGATGTCTCTCAAAGTAGGGGGCCTGAATGGACAGAGCCGCCAACTCAGAAACACGTCGAACAGAGGTGATAGCCACCAAAAAGGCAACTTTTAAGGTGAAAATGGAAAGAGCAGAAACCTGCACTGGTTCAAAAGGAGGACCCTGAAGGGCAGACAACACCAAATTTAAATCCCAAACAGGTAACATGGGTTTGCGAGGAGGGCGCACATGAGTGACCCCCTGAAAAAAGGTCTTAACCAAAGGATGAAGAGCGAAAGATCTCTGAAAGAAACCGCCAGAGCGGACACATGCCCCTTAAGAGTGCCAGACCATGCTGAAGGAACTCCAAAATCCGAGGAATGGAAAACACCCGACAAGGAAAGGCCCTAGCCTCACACCAATCAATGTAGGTCCGTCAGGTCCTGTAGTAGATATTAGAGGAAGATTTCTTCCTAGCCCTAACAAGAGTCTGGACAATGGCTTCAGACAAACCCTTTTCCTTTAGGATGAAGGTTACAGCAGCCACGCCGACAAAGCCAGCGTTTGTAGATTGGGGTAACAAAGCTGATCTTGTGTGATCAGATCCGGAAGCAGAGGCAGCCTGAATTGATCGACCGCCAGCCGGACGACGTCTGTGAACCACACCTGTCTTGGCCACCTTGGGGCCACTAGGATTGCTGGCACACCCTCTTGAGCAAGCTTGCGTATCAAAGGGAGGCCCCTGGAGGGCCGAAAGAACCAAATTTAGGTCAACGGGAACCAAAGGCTTTCTAGGGGGCCGAACATGAGTGACCCCTTGGAAAAAAGTCTTGACCAGATGATTCAAAGCAAAAGACCTTTGAAAAAAGACAGCCAGGGCAGAAACCTGACCCTTCAAAGTACTGAGCTGGAACCGCAGGTCCACACCGTGTTGTAGAAACTCCAAAATCCTAGGAATCGAAAACACCCTGCAAGGTAAGGCCCTAGCCTCACACCAGTCAATATAGGACCGCCAAGTCCTATAGTAAATGGTAGAGGAAGACCTCTTCCTAGCTCTAATCAATGTCTGAATAACCACCTCCGACAAACCTTTCTCCCTCAGGATGAAGGTTTCAGCAGCCACGTCGTCAAAGCAAGCGTTTGTAAATTGGGGTAACGTAGCTGACCCTGAGAGATCAGATCCGGAAACAGGGGCAGCCTGTACTGATCTACCGCCAGTCTTACGATGTCTGCAAACCAAACCTGTCTTAGCCACCTTGGGGCAACCAGAATTGCTGGTGCCCCCTCTAGAGCCAGCTTGCGCACTACCTTGCCTATCATGTAGAAGGGGGGAAACAGGTACAGAAACCCCAGATCCCTCCATGCAAGGGGCAAGGCTTCCACTGCCAGGGCCAGAGGATCCCGAGACAGAGATACAAAGGTTGGGAGCTTGTGATTGTGCCGAGAGGCAAAGAAATCCACCTCCGGAGTCCCCCACTTGTGACACAGGGCCCGAAACACCCTGTGGTTGAGAGACCATTCCCCTCGGCGAGAGAATCCCCTGCTCAGGGAGTCTGCCTCCGTGTTCTCCACTCCCGGAATGTATACTGCCGAGATGCAAGGAACATTGCTCTCAGCCCATGTCAGAATCAGAGAGACTTCCCTGAGGGCACTCCTGCCGCGAGTCCCTCCTTGGTGATTGATGTAAGCTACCGCAGTACGATTGTCTGTTTGAACCTGAACCGGTAAACCCTGTAGGTGAAGTGTCAGACGCGACAGAACCAAGCAGATAGCTCTGAGCTCCAAGACATTGATGGGGTTGTGAGCCTCCTGAGGACCCCACAACCCCTGGAACTGATGATCTTTCCAGAAACCTCCCCAGCCCGACAGGCTGGCATCCGTGGTAACCATCTCCCAACGAGGGGCCAGGAACGATCTGCCCTTCATCAGATTGCTTGATTCCAGCCACCACTGAAGGGACTGCCGAACCCTGGGAGACATCAGAAATGACTGATCCAAGGACTGTGGACATCTGTCCCATTTCAGCAATAGATGGAGTTGTAGCGACCTCATGTGGAATTGAGCAAAGGGGACTGCCTCGAAGGAGGCCACCATCAAACCCACCAGAGTCATCCCCAGCTGAATGGAAGGGCGAGGGTTGGTCAGGAGAACACGTATCAGATCCTGAACCCTCTGCACCTTTGGCTGTGGTAGGAACACTCTGGCCTGAATGGTATCCAGATTCATGCCCAGAAAGGAGATCTCCCTTGATGGGGAGAGAGAAGACTTGAGGTGGTTGGTCACCCATCCGAACCTTTCCAGCATCGCCACCACCGTCCTGGTGTCCAACTCCGCCTGGCAGAAGGAAGAAGCTGTAATGAGTAGGTCGTCCAAATACGGCACAATGCGAATGCCCAGGGCTCTGAGCAGGGCCATTATGCCCGCCAGAACCTTGGTAAACACCCTCGGTGCCGAGGTCAGCCCGAACGGGAGGGCTGCAAACTGAAAATGCTGATCTCCCACCACGAACCTGAGAAATCTCTGGTGTGCTGGGAAAACTGGTACATGAAGGTAAGCATCCTTGATGTCTATGGACGTCATGAAATCCCCCTGACGAAGGGAACCGATGGCTGAACGCAGAGTCTCCATGCGGAACTTCTTGGTTCTGATGAACCTGTTGAGAAGTTTCAAATCCAGGATGGGTCTTATGGAGCCATCCTTTTTGGGAACCGTGAAGAGGTTGGAATAATAGCCCCGGCCTCTCTCTGAAAGAGGCACCGGGCATATGACCGCCATATCCAGAAGATTCTTTACAGCCAACAGGAGCCCCTGCGCCGCCCGGGGATCCGATGGCACCCGAGACCTTAGGAATCTGGGAGGAGGCCGGGACTCAAACTCCAGTTTGTACCCAGACGAGACCACTTCTAATATCCACTTGTCTGTGACCTCCTGGGCCCAGACCTGGAAGAAGAGCGGCAGCTGCCCCCCCCCCCGCCCGCAAGGGTGAGGGCGCCTCCTCATTGTTGAGCTGGCTTGGCAGCAGGCTGGGCCTGGAACCCCAGGTAGAGGCCGTACGGGCACGTCCTCTACCTCTGTTCCAGGAATCACCTCTAAAGCCAGAGTAGGCAAGAACTCTGCCCCCTCTGGCACCGCGAAAGGAAGGATTAAAGGAGATTGCCCCCCGAAAGGAGCGACGCAGCTTCTTACGCTGAGGTAGCTTCCCACCCTTCGCCATAGAATCCAATTTGTCTCCAAACAGTCGCGTTCCCAAACAGGGCAAAGCTGTAAGTGACTTCTTGGCCGCAACATCTGCCGCCCACTGGCGCAGCCAGACCAATCGGCGCGTGGCCACCAACAGGGCCGAAGTTCTACTACACATGGTAATAGTGTCGTCCATAGCTGACAAAACAAAATTCAAGAACAATTCACACCTCTTAAGGTTTGTGAATTCAACGCTGTCCGGGTTGAGCTGGGACCCATTTAACATGTCCCTGATCTCCGACCTGGTGGCCACAGCCACAAGTGCCGATGCACAGACAGGCCGCAAGGCAGAGCCCACAATGGCAAAGGCATGACATGCCATCTGATCAATGCGCTTGTCCTCGCCATCCTTAAGGGTAGTGGCGTCAGGAGTATGTACAACGGAGGTGTTGACCCATCCTAGAATGGGCGCATCAACCTCGGGAGGGGAAGACCAGCGCTTCACCGCGTCCATCGGAAAGTGATACTTCCTATGCTATCCCTGAGGAACACCGTGAAGGCGACACGGCTTCTCCCATTCTCTAAGAATCATGCTGTCAAAATGATCCTGATTTGGAAACGGCATCAGAATCAAAGAACTGCAATTCCTCAGTCTCAGATTCCTCAAACAATTCCCCTTCCTCAAGCGGGGAATAATCAGCCCAATCAGGTGAGTCATAATCATCAAAATCAATTACCGGCGTAGCCGGTGGCAGATGCCTCTTCTTAGCAGTGGCCTTTCTGCCCACTGAGCTAGAAATAATTTTCTCAAGGTTGGCCAGCCTGGCACATACCTCCGAGTGCAACTCCCCACTAATGACAGTGTCACTTGGGGTACGGATGATGCGGGGTGGGGTAGGTGAGGCGGGCGGCACTGACCCAGACGCCTGGGGTCCCGACTGCCGCGTTATGGCCTGTTGTGCACATGGTATGCAAATAAGTACATTCTCCCCCGTAAGGGATACCCCACAACCCACACATAGCTGGGATTGTCCCAAAGGGAGCCCGAGACCAGTATGCTGCGGAGCCTCCGATGGGTGGAGCTTCACCAGGCGCCAACCGGGACAGCGCATCCGCATTCACATTAGACTTTCCACTGCGATACTTGATAGAGAAGTCATAGTTCGCCAATCTGGAGGCCCAGCGCTGTTCCAGAGCACTCAAATTTGCTGTGTTCAAGTGAGCCAAAGGGTTGTTATCCGTATAGACAACGAAGGGCGTAGCAGCCAGGTAATCTTTGAACTTCTCAGTCACAGCCCAGACAAGGGCCAGGAGCTCCAACTTAAAAGACCTATAATTGGCATCATTCCTCTCCGCTCCTCGCAGGTTTCGGCTAGCGTAGTCCCTCAAAACTGGCATCTGTGTACAAGCGGAAAGGTTGGGAATAATCCGGATAAGCCAGTATGGGAGGCTCTGTTAGAAGGCGTTTCAGGGCCTGGAATGCCACTTCTTGTTCTTCGCCCCAATCCACGGGGAGCCTTCCATTGTAGTTCTCTTTAGCTGTCCCTCGGAGAAGGGATGTGAGAGGTTCAGCAATTTGGGCGAAATGGGGTACGAACCGCCGGTAGTACCCAGCGAATCCTAGGAAGCTCCGGACATCCTTGACTGTACGCAGAGCGGGCCAATTCTTCACTATCTCCACTTTTGCTGGATCAGGTTGAATGCCTTCCGCACCGACGACATGTCCCAGATAATGCACTTGAGGCTTCAAAAGGTGACACTTTGACGGTTTGATCTTGAGGCCGTGCCGGATAAGTACCTGGAACACGTCAGAGAGGTGGGTCAAATGTTCCTGATAGGATTGAGAGTAGACAATAACATCATCGAGGTAGAGAAGGACACTCTGGAAATTAAGATGACCCAAACAGCGTTCCATCAGGCGCTGGAAGGTGGCCGGTGCATTACAGAGGCTGAAGGGCATGCTCTTGAACTCAAATAGCCCCATCGGGGTCACAAAGGCGGTCTTCTCTCTATCTTCTGGAGCCACTGACACTTGCCAGTACCCACTGGTAAGATCCAGAGTGGAGAAATAGGCTGCTGATCCTAAAGCCGTGAGTGATTCCTCTATTCGAGGGAGTGGATACGCTTCCTTGTGGGTGACATCGTTCAATCTTCTGTAATCCACGCAGAATCGGATGGTGCCATCTTTTTTCTTAACGAGAACCACAGGGGCGGCCCACGGGCTTTGACTCTCTTGAATGACATCTGTATCCTTCATGTCGCCCAATAGTTTCTTCACTGTCTGATACATGCCCGGAGCCACAGGCCGATGCCTCTCCTTGATAGGGGGATGAGTCCCAGTCTCTATCCGATGCTGTATCATGGTGGTTCGGCCGAAGTCAGTGGGGGGCTTACTGAAGGCAGCTTGATGGTCCTTAGCCACTTGCATTACCCCTTCGATTTGATCCTTTGGGGTATCTTCCCCGCCTATTTGGAGCTGTGTCCACCAGGGTGGTGATGGTTTATCTGTGGCATCAGAAGTTAGGTAGGCCACGTTCTGGCAAGCCAAGTCACGCTCCGACAACAATCTTCTGGCATGAGCAAGGATAGCTGGGCTACCGGCGTACCGCGGGCACTCCTGATAGATTCACTAGCCGGACGGGTACCTTTCCATTCATCACCATGACTAGACTTCTAGCAGCTCGGATTAGCGGGTAATTCTCCATTTGTATAGGTTCCAACAGCGCAGAATAATCTTGGTTTCTCACTCGTGGCCGGGCCCGGCACCATAAGAAGATCTCTGAGTTAGGGGGGATGGTCACAGATCGGATGTCCTGGACTCTCACTTTACAAACGTCTCCTCGTCGGTTAACGAACCTCTGTTCAGCTTGTAGCACCTTTAAGTGGTGTTGCGCAACCCTCTGGTCTGACGGGGAGAGATAAGGGAGAGAAGTGTGCAATGCCTCAACAATCTCTTGGAAGCAATGTCGCATAATATTCATTCCCAGAATAAAAGCAGCAGAACCCTTATCTGACACTTCTGTGGCTATTATCCCTTGTCCCCTTAATACACATTCCCCAACCTGCATGGTGGGCTCCCAGTATCCATGTCTGGGGACTGGTTTCCCGTTACCGGCCATCACACTGAAATTAACATTGGTGGGTTCACACAAACATTCTGCACTCCAATACTGGTAAAAGAGGTCTTTGGAGATGGTGGACACCTGAGAGCCTGTGTCAACTAGGGCCTCCAGCGGAACACCCTCTACAATTACCCTTACATAGGGACATGAGGCGACATATAATGAGTGTCCTGATGTGGACTGTTCTCCAGATGGGCCTGAGAATGACTTTCCTGAGGGCCGGCCCTCGACCTCAGGGGATACCCGTTTAAAGCCCAGCACGACATTTTCCAGTGTCCTGGTTTACTACAATAAGTACAATAGGGCCTTTGAGTCCCAGGGGGTTTAGGGTTAGGGCCCTGACGGGTATTAGCAGAATGTGGAGCAGAAGCCGCTATGGGATTTTGTCCCACAGGAGCTTGGCGTCAACCTTGGACAGATTGGGTAGTAAGTTCCGTTACGGCTCGGGTCAGCTGTTCTATGTCCTGCTTGACACTTTGGAACTCAGACAAACTGGGTGTAGCAGCAGGGGCCGGATTATTAGGCTGTACCTGTGGTGTGGCAGGTGTAGCGATGGCACTGACGGTTTCCGGAGAGGGTTTACAAATATCTGCTGAGTCAGTGTTGGGTTCTATGACCTGAACAGCATAGGCAGAGAAGGGCAAGTTTGGATTCTGGGCGTCTAACATACGTAATTGGGCCTTATCCCATTTGTTATGGGCCCCATCTATGAACCGGTCCATCAGGACTTTGTTGCCCTGTTCGGGAGAGATCCCATCTAATTTTTGTACTGCTTCCAGAGCACTCTGTAATGCAACAGCATAAGCCCTCAGGCTCTCACCTGGCTTCTGGCGTCTTTCATAGAGCCGGAGACGTACCTCAGAAGGAGAGTAAGCTTCAAACACCTGGCGGAGTCCCTCAAAGATCTGCTCCACCGTCGCCTTCTCAGTGGAGGGCCAGGTACGGACCTCATCTAAGGCTGATCCCTGAAGTTGTCCCACCAGCAACTGCACCTGTTGGTCAGGGGAAAAAGAATAGGGGCGACGCTGCTTTTTACGCTGAGGTAACTTATCTCCCTTTGCCACCAAATCCAATCTCTCTCCAAAGAGCTGCAACCCCACAAAGGGAAGGCCCGTAAGCGACTTTTTGGACACAAAATCAGCTGCCCACTGGCGTAACCAAACCGACCGCCGGATAGCCACAAGCAAGGCCGAAGCTCTGCTACACATCACCAATGTGTCGTCCAGGGTGGACAGCACAAAGGACAAAAATAACTCACAGCGCTTAAGGTCGGCAAACTCCTCACTAGCCGGGTCAAGCCCGGAGGAGGTCAACTGTTCTCTAACAACCGACCTGGCAGCTACCAATAAAAGCGCAGAAGCACAAACCGGCCGCAAGTCCGACCCAACACTGGCAAAACCATGACAAGCCATCTGGTCATTGCGTTTATCCTCACCATCCTTGAGAGTAGTGCATTCCGGAGAATGCAGGATTGAGGAACTGGACACCCCCAAAACAGGAGCATCCACTTCGGGGGGGGGGGGGGGGGACGGCCAGTGCTTCACCGCGTCCACCGGAAAGGGATATGTTTTGTCCCAACCCGGAGGGACACCCGGAAGCCTAGTCGGCCTCTCCCATTCCTTGAGAATGATACCATCAAAATGCTTTTGATAAGGAAATTCCAAGCGCAGCTTGGTCACCTCAAAGAACTCCCCCTTCAGCGGAGGAGCCGCCTCGGGGGGAGAGATAGCCAGGACCTCAAACATATGAGCCAGGACCCTAGGGGTATCCAAGGAATCCCCCTGGCCCTGCTTGGTATCAGCGCCCACAAACTGCTGATCATCGGAGCCCTCAGACTCCTCATACAGCTACCCTTCCTCACGCGGGGAACAATCAGACCAATTCAGGGAGTCAAACTCCTCCGTATCAAGGGCCTGCATGGCTGTATACACATGTTTTCGCTTTGCCGTGGCTTTTTGGCAACGGCACTGGAAAACATTTTTCAAGATTGGCCAATCTGGCACACACCTCAGATTGCGACTCCCCTCCAATGATCACATCACATGGGGTACGTGTCAAGCGAGGGGGAGACGGAGAGGAGATTGGCGGAGCAGAACCAGACGCCTGAGATCCGGTCTGCCGCGTAATAGACCGTTGCGCACAGGGTACACAAAGAAATACATCATCCCCCAAAAGGGATACCCCACACCCCAAACACAGCCTGGATTGCCCCGAGGGGGGCACAAGCCCAGTATCTGGGGAAGCCTCCATATGGTGATTTTTATATATATAATGCCCAGAGGGAATTACGCAGTAATGCAACCCGGGATGCCCCTTTAAGTCCCGAGTGGGAGGAATTTTAAGCCAATGGTCCACCTGAAACTCACAAACAAACACACAATCAGATGCTAGCAAATGACCAAAGAGTTAATAGCAGAGCATTGCCCAGCAACCCCAGGGAGGGGCATAATCAATAAGTAAAACTGATGGGCCACAGGCCACTCAACCGACCGGCACCCCTCTGGAGTCCCACACGCCAGGCAATAGGGGATGGCAGGCGCGTAGTGTACAGAGGAAGAGGGAGGGCGGGCCGGCGCGGTTCGCCCCTCCCCCGTCGCTCCCGGCCAGAAGCCGGGACCTGAAAACGACGACCGCAGCACGGGGGCGGGCCCCGCCCTTAGGGGAAGAAGTTCCTCTTGGGCACCTACAGCCGCCATTGTTTTTAAAAACGCAGGAGGCCGGCGCCGCAGGACCGCCGGCGCCAGCCTGAGAAGTAAACATGCACAACACACACACACAATATATTAAAAAGATGAATCCATAAGGACCCGCCTCCCCCTAAGGGTATCCGGGAAAGGGGGAATCCATGCAAGGGTAGGGGCCAAGGGACTGGGCATCCCAAACCGGGGTCACCAACCCGGTTAGCCGCCTACCCCTTGTTATGGGGTCTCACGGCTACTGAGCGCCTAGGGTGCCATCTACCGTTGCCCGGACCAGCAGCCTAGGCTGGGAGGCAAGTGATGTAAATAAAGGGATCCGGGCAGGAATAGAAGAATAGAGGGCCGGGAGTCATCCCGGCTACCTGCAAGGAGGGGACATCATCTTCTGACTTGCTCGCCTCTGCAGAGATGAAAGACTGGGGAATGAGTGGGAGGTCCCAGGTGTTTATGGGCCGGGAGGGTCTTACCTTTTTTTATTGACATCTCTGCAAGATCGCCATCTACAGGTCAGTATACCCACATGTAATGAATGTCTTGAAGCGGGGTGTGTGACATACTTAGAATAAATGCACAACTCAAATATGTACCTGTGATTGCGCCGTTTATTCTGTTTCTTCCGTGCTGCATACTTCAGGTCAGACATTTTGCGCTGTATCTGCTCCACATCTTTAAGCTCCTCCCCCGCTGCTTTGACCTGTATGGTGAGCTCCTCCAAGATTTGTGTCTTTATCATTTTGCTTGTAGATTTTGACTTTCGCCCATATAGCTCGTCATAATGGAGTGTGAGCCCACTTGCCAATGCGAGAGTTTGGGCCTCACAAAACCTGCCACTCAACTGTCCTCGCCGCAATGTTTGACCTATTGCTTGCTCTTCTGGCTCATCTATGTTTGTTGGCAATTCGGGGGACATTCTGGGTTGGCTCTATGGTGTTGAAATGTGCAACACGTGGCTTGAGAAAGAATGGACTGGACTTGCAATCGGACTGGGGGTCCTTGCCTGGGTGGCCACCGAACTTCCAGGCGTGGATGTGGCATATGGATCGGTGGTTGCCACCTGTGCCGGTGGCAAATGTGGCCGAGGAGGAGAGGGTGTGCTTGGGGGTCTGGGGCTTCTGGCCCTGTGGCTCTTTGTGGCCTTGCCACTAGTGCTTCGATGCCCATGGGAGCTTTTGCCACATGGAGCTGGAGAGGCAGTGCTGGCTGGGCTGGGGCTTCTGCCACGCTGGCTCTTACTGGCCTTGCCAGTGAAGCGTGGTTTATGAAGAGATGTGCTAGGGCGGGGAGGGTGTTCTTTGGGGGCTGGGGCTTCTCACCCTCTGCTTCTTAGTGGCCTTTGTTGCCAGCGTACCTGCCTGCTTTGATGTTGTTGGCTTCTTCTTAGCTGCTCCCTCCTTGGCTTTGGTGGTTGGTTTGGGTTTTGCGGCCTTGGTGGCCAATGTCGCCTTGGGTTGGCCACTTTGGCTGCGCGTTTCCCGCACCTTGGGAGTAGGTAGTTGTGACCGAGTGGTCGGATGTGAGAAAGAAGGCTCCTCAGGCCGCTGGGGCCTTTTGCTGGTGGCCTCCTTGGCTGGTGTGGCCTTAGCTATGGCTTTTTTCAGTGGCATGTTGAAAATCCCAAAGAGAATGAGCTGCGTGTCCATGACCCTTTAAATCCTAATGACTGGGTATGACGCGTACGCGTGCGTACGGGTGTTCGTCCGGCCGTGCGGAACCCGAAAACCGCTGGGGCATTACTTATCTGATGCGGACAAGAAGAATGATGGCGCCCACGATCTTCACCCGCCAACAACAAGAGCTGATTATGCTCGTAAGTGTATTGTAAGCAGTTTGATTTGCCATCTAAATGCATGCCTAGGCCTTAAGGAAGCGTAGGAAGAAACAGTTTTGTTTCAAAGTTTGTCAAACTCCGTGCCAAACGGAAGTTAGTGCGCACATGTGCGAACCTAGTCACTTCCATCTAGAAGGATAGTTTGAGGCTAGAAATGTGTTTAGGAATGTCATTTACTCAACTGATCGAATTGTGACACATATTTGTATGCAGTTTTATCTAACAACTATTTAGTTTTTTGTGTTTTTTAGACGATGCTTCAGCGCAGGTACAACTACCTGCCCAGCGCATTCGAAAAGAGGAACGTCGCCTTGGAGATCGTTTCCAGGATCCAGCAGGAGACAGACACCACCTTCACACATACGCAGATCATGCAGCATTGGTCGGACCTGAAGTTACTCCACATGCCCCGGATGCGAAGATTTTTCGGGCTCCATTTCCCAAGTAAGTAAATAGCGATTGCATGCTATATGTAACCAATACCGAAGGCAGGCCTATATTTATAAATGCTTTTCTTTTCTAGTGCTGGAAATGGAGTACCGAATCCGACGCACCCGGAGGCGCACAGGCCGACCAGTGCTGCATGATTCTGCAGCAGAAAGTGAAGGTGGTGGATCTCCAGGGCGACGTTCCTACCCCTCCTCTGTAGCGGCCTCCGACCAGCCCCTGGACCTTTCTACAGAGGAGGGGCGTCATGGCGTGGGCAGGGAGTCGTACCAAGCGACGGAGCCATTAGCCTCTGGTATGTGACTCTTAATGTAACCGCACACATATACATACTATTTAAAACAAAGCTGATTCCCTTAAGCTCTTTTTCTAGATGATTCTGTAGCGGGTGAACGATCTGGAGCAGGGACTGCAGCAGATCAGCCCCAGGAGGCACATGGAGAACGTGGGTGATGTCACACACACATTCAAATTGTAATTTGCTTACTGTTGACTCAGACATTAAAAGTGACCCTATCTGACATGTCTCTACAGCCTCAACTTCCCAGCAGTGGCAGGTCCCAGAACAGAGGGTGGTCCCCGAAGCAGACCTCGGCCACCAACAAAGTAAGTTGTAATGTCATTATTTTGAATATGTGGGAATTGACATGATCACCAAGATACCTAAAGCCATAGTCAATGGCATTAGCATAATGGCATATGGCCTCTTCCTTTGATTAATCCCTTAGCATAAAGACATATGGCCTATTCCTTTGATTAATTCCTTAGCATAATAAAATATGACCTCTCCCTTTGATTAATTCCTTAACATAATGACATATGGCCTCTTCCTTTGATTCATTCCTTAGCATAATGACATATGGCCTCATGAGTTAGCTGGCAACCTAATAAACATTCCATCCACAGCTGTTAAACATGTATTTGCCAACAAATAATGTATTTTTCTTTTTTATACAGGGACCACACATGCCAGAGTGGCACAAATGAGTGCCAGGGTCCTTGAGTTGGTGGCCGAGATGCAGGAGCTGCGCGACTCATGGGGACCACAGATGAAGACTAATGTTCTGGGTCCTGCCATTGCTATGTATATAGTTTTAAAATTATAAAAAAAATGTACTATTGTAACAAATTTTAATATGTTCATTTTAATGAAAAAAACAAAAAACAAAGTTGTAACATTTTTACACCAAATATTTATAAAAAAAATAAGGCCAACGCAAAGTGGCATTTCTTCAGATTAAAAAAAAAAAATACAACTCTGTGAAGTACTCACCTGTAGAGTTGATATTATATGCATACAGCACAACCTGCTCCAGACATAGTAATAACATGTGGGTAATCCTCCGCCTCCGGCGCCGTGCACTGCAGACATGTAGAAAACAAGTTCCTTCCGGCCCTACATATACCTCCCACAAATCCCCAGCATTGAAAAGCAGTGAGAAGGAGTGGCCAGGAGAAACCAACCACCCAAAACTGGCAATAATACCAAAGATAACAATCACCAAACAGGGGATCCAGAACAAGGTGAAACAGGGTGGGGTGGAGCAGGAAGTGCTGTATGCATATAATATCAACTCTACAGGTGAGTACTTCACTGAGTTGTATTATTCTAAGCATACAGCACGTCCTGCTCCAGACATAGTAATAACATGTGGGACATCCAATAGCAGTGTCCGTAAAGAAGGGTGGGATCCCCAACAGAAGGCAACAGCAAGCAGTTTAAACTACTGCCGCCTGCAAAACCTTGCGGCCAAACACAGCGTCAGCTAAGGCCCTAACATCAACCTTGTAAAACTTTGTAAAGGTATGAACGGAAGACCAAGAAGCGGCCTTGCAAACCAGGGCTGTGGAGTCGGAGTCGGAGTCGTGGAGTCGGAGTCGGAGCTAGTTTTAGGTGGAGTCGGAGTCGGAGTCGGAAAAATTGTACCGACTCCGACTCCAGCTTTAAAAATTTCATAATTAAACTTTCATATGAATTTTAAAAATGTTATTCATCAATCTAAGGTCCTTAATCATTAAATCAAAACTATAAAAAAGAAGAATCCATTGTGTGGGGGTAGTCTGTAAACAAAAGGGAAATGTGTGGTACTTTCTTCCTGAATGCTGGATTATTGTGTATGAGCAGCAATGTAATATGAAGATATGCAGTGTTCGAGGAGCCCTAAGAAGTTTGGTAGTAAAAGATAAACTCTGACCTCACTGTAATGTTTTCTCTCTGAGGAGACTGTCTGTTCCTTCACAGTGCTATGGCTGCAGCAGGTTGTTTGTGTGTCAGGCTGAAATTAACCCTTAAAAGCAGCCGATGCCCTTATGTAGAAGAATAGACATTTACAACTAAGTCTTAGTTTGGTTCATACCATTAAAAAGTCAGCTCCCCCTCACACTTGGTATCTCCCAGACCAGGGAAATCTCAGATTTTGATGACTCTATGCTGAAGGTAATGTAAACTCTTTCTCCAACTTATTCTGATGAAAATTGTTCAGCTTTCTTTCACCTTTTAACAAACTTTGCTTAAATTAGAGTAAATACATGAGGAAAAACACTATGGGGGAGATTTATATATACATAATTTTAATTTGTGCAATTGTTTTTAGCAAAAACAATTGTCAGTTGGTTTGTGGACGCACAAATAAAAAAACTGAAAATGTCAAAGAAGCTTCCAGTTAAATCAGCTGTATTTGAATATTTCACCTTAACGCAAGATGGAAAACATTTTGTCTGTCAATGTATGACAAATGATCCAGATGAAAACAAATGCTGCGAAGTCAAGATCAGTGCATTTTCAGGCACTGACAAAAATGCTCCTACGAGAGCTTCCAATTTAAAGAGACATTTACAGCGCTTTCATCCAGAAGTATACAAAACAGTGTCAGAGAAAGACATGAAAAGCAATGAACCAGTGGCCAGCAGCACTTCCAGCCAAGCAAATGAGCAGAGAACCTCACAGACAACACTTGGAAGATATTTTGTCAGTGACAAAGTTACTGTGACAATGACAGTAGAAACATTTAAAAAACAGATCATAGAGCTTGTTGTAAAGGATGCTGTGCCTATATCATTATTTTCACGACCAGCTTTTATGGGTCTGAATGGAGAAATGGCCCGCAAGCTTGGTGTTTCTCTGGAGAGAGAGAGTATTAGAAAACTAGTAATTGAAGAAGCTGTTAAACAAAAGAAAGAACTTAAAGAATCACTCAAGGGACGCTTTGTATTTCTAAAAATGGACGCCTGCACACGTCACAGAGTGAACTATTTTGCCATCAATGTGCGATTTGTTTGTGAGAAAAATGAGATAGTTACCATTACCAAGACATTGGCAGTAAAAGACACCAAAGCTCATCACTCTAGCGAGTTTCTCCAGGTCTTGGTGGAAAATGTTCTGCAAGAATATGAACTCAAGAAAGAGCAAGTTCTTTCAGTTGTAACTGATAATGCTTCAAATATGATAAGTACTATTAGGCTAATGAATGAGAATAATGAAGCTGAACAGCAGCTCGAAGAAGAAAATCCTGGGTTCAGAGAAACTGAAATGTTTGAAATGGAGGAACACCATTTTGAAACTGAGGTGCAAGCTGAAGTTGCTTCAGATGAACAGGAACATGACAGTTTAGATGCTCTTGTTGAAGCTGCGTCAGTACGTTCTCATATTCATCACATGCGCTGTGTTGTGCATACGCTCCAGCTGGCTATAAGAGACAGTCTGCAACAAGGACATGCTGCTACACTGATTGGCAAGGTGAGAAAATTGGCCACTGCTGCCAGAACCCCTAAGGTTGACTCAATTTTGAAAAGACGTGCTGGAAAAGGGGCAATTATTGATCAAGCCACAAGATGGGGAAGTACCTACCTAATGATTCAGCGATTGGTTGAACTGAAATCGTATCTCATAGACATGGCTAACCCTCAATTGACGCTAACTGAAACGCAATGGAGGCAGATAAAAGAACTAGAAGAACTGTTAGAACACCCATTCCAAGTGACTAAAAAACTCCAAGCAGAGGACTTAACTCCAGGTATTTTCCTTAAGGAGTGGAAAAACCTGATTTTTCGTCTGTCACAAAAAGGAGGGATCATTGCAAGTGGCATTGCCACATCAATGAAAGAAAGAGAGGAACTGCTATTAGAAAACAACATTCTTTTAGCAGCCGTTTACGTGGATCCAATGCATCGTATTCTTTTAAACGACCAACAGCTAAAAAAAGGGAAAGAATCGCTGTTTGAAATCGCTTTAAGGATGAATACCATGCAGAACTGTCAGGAACAAGAACAATTTGGTCCTGCTGCTGCATCTTCATCTTCCTCAACAGATGAAGAATTAGACTTCGAGAAATACTTGGATCACAAGGAACGTGCAAAGCGTTCACGAATAGAAAAAGAGTCTCACCCATCAGAAGACACCGCTAGTAGATTTCGGCAGAATTTTGCTTGTGCATTAAAAGAGTTGGAGAAATTTGACCGTTCATCAAAAATAACAGTGCAGCAAGCAATCAACATGTATCCTGAAACTGTCAAAGACGTTGCCCGAGTGGTTTCTGCTCTTCCTCCAACCCAAGTGAGTGTGGAGAGGTTGTTTTCAGCACTAAAAATTATAAGATCAGATTTGCGGGCATCAATGAAGGAGGATCTTATGGAGGCAATACTTTTTCTTAGAACAAATTGTTAATTTACTCTTGTTAATGGCATAAAGTTTACTTGTTCAGAAATTGTATTCTAAAAAAAATTGTGATCTTATTCAAGTGTTCTGATTGCTTATATGATGGCAGTAAAAAGCCAATGTTCATCATGCATACATAACTTTCCCTATTGCTTGCCTACTTCCCATACTCTACCCTCTCCACCCCCTGCCCTTCTTTCTCTTCTCCTTCTGGTTTCTTGTTGTTTCTTTTAGGGTAAACGTCACCTCTCCCTTTCCTTTTCTCTCTCCTTTTTGTTTTCAAAATTTTATGATAATTGTTGGCCCTGTTGGCCGTCCCCCTGGGGACAATTGTACGCATTCTAGTTGTATTACGTTTGATATTTTGATGTCTCCCTCTGCGCAGGGGACTTTCATTTGTTTATTTGTTTGCCTTTCTTTTTCTGCTGACTAGTAAACAGAATAAAAAAGTGTTAATATTTAATACAGTAAATTTGTTGGTATTAATTCGCTTTTTATGGAGGAGTCGGAGTCGGAGTCGGAGTCGGCCCCTGATAAAATACAGGAGTCGGAGTCGGAGTCAGAGTCGGACCAGTGGCTTACCGACTCCACAGCCCTGTTGCAAACTTGTTCCACAGAAGCCTGGTGCTGAAAAGCCCAAGAAGCCCCAACAGCTCTAGTAGAATGAGCAGTAAGACGAAAGGGGGGAGTCTTCCCCTTAGTAGTATAGGCTTGAACCACAGCCTGACGAATCCATTTACTGATGGTAGACTTGGCGGGAGCCAAACCCTTCCTAGGCCCATGAGGCACAACGAAGAGAGCATCCGTCTTCCTAAAGGCCTGAGTGGTAACCAGGTAAGACTTGACACACCTAACCACATCCAAGGAATGCAAAACCCTTTCCTTAGGGTTACTAGGATTAGGGCACAAGGAAGGAAGTACAATATCTTGATTCAAATGAAATGCAGACACAACCTTAGGCAGGAAGTCTGGCTTGAAGCGAAACACCACCTTATCCCGGTGTCTCTCAAAGTAGGGAGGCTGAATAGACAAGGCAGCCAACTCAGACACACGTCTAACCGAAGTGATAGCTACCAGGAAGACAACCTTGAGCGTGAGCACCACGAGAGCGGCCTCATGAATAGGCTCAAAAGGAGCCCCCTGCAGGGCCAACAACACCAAGTTCAGATCCCAAACAGGAACCATAGGTTTCCGAGGAGGACGCACATGAGTGACCCCCTGAAAGAAAATCTTGATAAGAGGGTGCTGGGCAAAGGTCTTCTGAAAGAAGATAGACAGGGCCGAAACCTGGCCCTTCAAGGTACTAAGCTTAAGACCTAAGTCTAGACCATGTTGTAAAAACTCCAGCACCCTGGAGACTAAGAATTCCCGGCAGGGAAGAGACCTGGATTCACACCAGTCAATGTAAGCACGCCATACTCTAATAGATAGCAGCAGAAGTCTTCTTCCTGGATTGCACCATAGTAGCCACAACAGATGCAGACAAACCTTTTTCCATTAAGATGCAGGTTTCAATAGCCAAGCAGTGAAAGCCAGAGTTAGTAAATTGGGGTGGCGTAGAGACCCCTGAGTTAGAAGATC
Organism: Gastrophryne carolinensis; assembly: GCA_027917425.1. Lineage (NCBI taxonomy): Eukaryota > Metazoa > Chordata > Amphibia > Anura > Microhylidae > Gastrophryne > Gastrophryne carolinensis. The sequence goes on from CM051242.1 coordinate 105,020,320, forward strand.
TGGCAACCTTGGCAGATCGTACTGATCTACTGCCATTTGAACCACGTCTGCGAACCACGCTCTTCTTGGCCACCTTGGGGCCACCAGAATCGCGGGTACCCCTTCCAGAGCGATCTTGCGCAGCACTCTGCCCAGAAGGGGAATTGGTAGAAACACATACAGGAGCCGAAACTCCTTCCAAGACATTGACAGGGCATCCGAAGCCAGAGCCAGAGGATACTGAGGCAGGGATACAAAGCTCGGTAGCTTGTGATTGTGACGTGACGCAAATAGACCTGGCACACCCCAACGGTGACACAGGGACTGAAAAACCCTGTCGCAGAGGGACCATTTCCCCTGACGGGACGATCCCCTGCTCAGAGCATCTGCTAGCAGATTCTCCGCCCCCGGAATGTAGACAGCCGAGATGCATTGGACATTGGTCTCTGCCCATGTTAGAATCAGAGACACCTCCTGGAGAGCACCCTTGCTCCGGGTTCCTCCCTGATGATTGATGTAGGCTACCGCCGTCCTGTTGTCTGAGCGTGCCTGAACCGCCAGACCCTTCAGGTGCTGGGTCAATCGTTCCAACACCAATCTGACCGCCCTGAGTTCCAGGACATTGATAGGAAGATGGGCCTCCTGAGGGCCCCACCTCCCCTGGAAGCGCAGGGACTTCCAGAATCCCCCTCAGCCCGAAAGACTGGCATCCGTTGTGACCGTCTCCCAAGAGGGAGCCAGGAAGGATCTGCCCTTTGTCAAGTTCCTGTGGTCCAACCACCACGCAAGGGATTGTCTAACCGAGGGGGGAATCACCCAGCTGTCGTCCAAGGATGCTGGATCCTTGTTCCATACTGACAGAAGGTGAAGCTGCAGGGTTCTCAAATGAAACTGGGCAAAGGGCACCGCCTCGAAGCTTGCCACCATCGAGCCCACCAACTGCATTCCCTGCCGGATGGAGGGATGAGGGTTCGAGAGCAGGGAACTCGCCTGCGTTGTCAGAGCTTCCACCTTCTGCGGAGGAAGGAATATCCTTGACTGAACCGAGTCCAGAATCATCCCCAGAAACGGGGTCACTGAGGAGGGGGACAGAGAGGACTTTGGGTAATTGATCACCCAGCCGAAGGACTCCAGGGTGGACACCACCAACCGAGTGTCCAGTTCTGCCTGCCACAGAGACCGAGAGGTGATGAGTATATTGTCCAGGTAGGGCAACACGCGTATGCCCTTTAGTCTTAGGAGAGACATCACCCCTGCCAGCACCTTGGTGAACACCCTGGGAGCCGACGTAAGGCCGAATGGCAGGGCCACGAACTGATAATGCTGATCCAACAGCGCAAATCTGAGAAACCTTTGGTGCCCTGGGAACACCGGAATGTGCAGGTAGGCGTCCTTGATGTCCACAGATGTCATGAAGTCCCCCTCGCAGATGACCCCGAGCTCCAGAAGGTCCTGCACAGCCAGCATCAAGACTCGAGCTGAGGCAGGGTCCTGTGGGATCCGAGACCCAACGAACCTGGTAGGGGGCAGTACAGCAAATTCTATCTTGTAACCGGAGGACACTACCTCCTGAGTCCACCGGTCTGGGACAAGGCGTCTCCGGACATGCTCGAAGTGCTGTAGACGTCCCCCCACCCTGACGGGCAAGGGCGCCCCTTCATGCTTGGGGGGTCTTGGGGGGGACTTTGGGCTTGGGCCCCCAGGAGGAACCAGGACGGCGTCCTCTGTTCTTGTTCCAGGACTCTGCGCGAGACCCAGCGAAGGACACCCCTCTACCCTGCTTGGCCCCACGGTAGGAGGTCGAATGGGAGCTTGGGCCACGAAAGGGCCGAATCTGACGCTTGCGCTGGGGCAACTTGCCACCCTTGGCAAAGATATCTAACCTTTCTCCAAACAGGCGCAGCCCTTTAAATGGAAGCCCCGTAAGGGCCTTCTTGGCGACGTTGTCAGCAGCCCACTGGCGTAACCAGATCGCACAGCGTATGGCTACCACCAGAGCAGAGGATCTAGCGCTCAGCTTAATAGCATCGTCTGATGCAGATAGGATATAATTCACAAAGGTCTCACAGGTGGCCAGAGCGTTGGCGGCCTCAGAGGGCAAGTCATCCGTCCCTTCCAGAGCAGTCTTAACCACCGTCCTGAGCGCCACCGCCGTGATGGCTAAGGCGCAAACCGGGCGGAGCGACGCTCCCCCAAATGCAAAGGCATGACATGCCAATTGATCAACTCGCCGATCCTCTAAATCCCGCATCGTAGTAGTGTCAGGGGAGTGCATAATAGAGGTGTTGGACAGACTCAGAATCGGGCATCGACCTCGGGCGGCGATGTCCAACACTTAACCAGATCGGCAGGAAATGGATACTTCTTATCCACAGCTTTAGGAATCCCCTGGAGTTTGCTGGGATGTTCCCATTCTTTCAGCACTAAGCTATTAAAATGAGTTTGTTCGGGAAACTCCAACCGCACCCTAGCGGTATGAAACAGATCACCCCTTTGCCGAGGAGCCGCGGGAGGGGGAGAGAGGGATAACACATCAAAGATCTGGGTCAGCAGTCTATCAATGTCGTCCTGGGACCAATGATCAGAACCAGACTCCTCCTGACTCCTGGACTCGTCATCATAGGATCCTGTATCAGAGAGCAGTTCCCCTTCCTCTGATGGGGAATGTGCATAGGAAAGCAGTAAATCATCAGATTCTAGAGGAAGAATAGTAGATTCAGGATTCAAATGACGCCTCTTGGCAGTAGCCTTGCGCGCCAAGGAGCCAGCGATGACGTTTTCCACACTAGCCAGTCTAGAGGCCAAATCAGTGTGATTTAGGTAAGTTTTAGGGGTGGGAAATGCAAGAAGAATTACCCTGCGAAGTGATTTAGGTAAGTTTTAGGGTGGGAAATGCAAGAAGAATTACCCTGCGAAGTGATTTAGGTAAGTTTTAGGGGTGGGAAATGCAAGAATATACGGACCGTGAAGTGATTTAGGTAAGTTTTAGGGCTGGGAAATGCAAGAAGAATGAGACTGCAAAGTGACTTAGGTAACTTTTAGGGGTGGGAAATGCAAGAAGAATGAGACCGCGAAGTGATTTAGGTAAGTTTTAGGGCTGGGAAATGCAAGAAGAATGAGGCCGCGAAGCGATTTAGGTAAGTTTTAGGGGTGGGAAATGCAAGAAGAATGAGATCGCGAAGTGATTTAGGTAAGTTTTAGGGGTGGGAAATGCAAGAAGAATTACACAGCGAAGTGATTTAGGTAAGTTTTAGGGGTGGGAAATGCAAGAATATACTGACCGCAAAGTGATTTAGGTAAGTTTTAGGGGTGGGAAATGCAAGAATATACTGACCGCGAAGTCATTTAGGTAAGTTTTAGGGGTGGGAAATGCAAGAAGAATGAGACCGCAAAGTGATTTAGGTAAGTTTTAGGGGTGGAAAATACAAGAAGAATGAGACCGCTAAGTGATTTAGGTAAGTTTTAGGGGTGGGAAATGCAAGAAGAATTACCCTGCGAAGTGATTTAGGTAAGTTTTAGGGGTGGGAAATGCAAGAAGAATTACACCGCAAAGTGATTTAGGTAAGTTTTAGGAGTGGGAAATGCAAGAAGAATTACCCTGCGAAGTGATTTAGGTAAGTTTTAGGGGTGGGAAATGCAAGAAGAATGAGACCGCAAAGTGATTTAGGTAAGTTTTAGGGGTGGGAAATGCAAAAATATACTGACTGCAAAGTGATTTAGGTAAGTTTTAGGGGTGGGAAATGCAAGAATAGACTGACCGCAAAGTGATTTAGGTAAGTTTTAGGGGTGAGAAATGCAAGAAGAATGAGACCGCAAAGTGGTTAGGTAAGCATTAGGGGTGGGAAATGCAAGAAGAATGAGACCGCAAAGTGATTTAGGTAAGTTTTAGGGGTGGGAAATGCAAGAAGAATTACACCGCAAAGTGAGTTAGGTAAGTTTTAGGGGTGGGAAATGCAAGAATATACTGACCGCAAAGTGATTTAGGTAAGTTTTAGGGGTGGGAAATGCAAGAATATACTGACCGCGAAGTCATTTAGGTACGTTTTAGGGGAAGGAAATGCAAGAAGAATGAGACCGCAAAGTGATTTAGGTAAGTTTTAGGGGTGGGAAATGCAAGAAGAATGAGACCGCTAAGTGATTTAGGTAAGTTTTAGGGGTGGGAAATGCAAGAAGAATTACCCTGCGAAGTGATTTAGGTAAGTTTTAGGGGTGGGAAATGCAAGAAGAATTACACCGCAAAGTGATTTAGGTAAGTTTTAGGGGTGGGAAATGCAAAAATATACTGACTGCAACCTGATTTAGGTAAGTTTTAGGGGTGGGAAATGCAAGAATATACTGACCGCGAAGTGATTTAGGTAAGTTTTAGGGGTGAGAACTGCAAGAAGAATGAGACCGCAAAGTGATTAGGTAAGTTTTAGGGGTGGGAAATGCAAGAAGAATTACACCGCAAAGTGATTTAGGTAAGTTTTAGGAGTGGGAAATGCAAGAAGAATTACCCTGCGAAGTGATTTAGGTAAGTTTTAGGGGTGGGAAATGCAAGAAGAATTACACCGCAAAGTGATTTAGGTAAGTTTTAGGGGTGGGAAATGCAAAAATATACTGACTGCAAAGTGATTTAGGTAAGTTTTAGGGGTGGGAAATGCAAGAATAGACTGACCGCAAAGTGATTTAGGTAAGTTTTAGGGGTGAGAAATGCAAGAAGAATGAGACCGCAAAGTGGTTAGGTAAGCATTAGGGGTGGGAAATGCAAGAAGAATGAGACCGCAAAGTGATTTAGGTAAGTCTTAGGGGTGGGAAATGCAAGAAGAATTACACCGCAAAGTGATTTAGGTAAGTTTTAGGGGTGGGAAATGCAAGAAGAATGAGGCCGCGAAGCGATTTAGGTAAGTTTTAGGGGTGGGGAATGCAAGAAGAATGAAATCGCGAAGTGATTTAGGTAAGTTTTAGGGGTGGGAAATGCAAGAAGAATTACACAGCGAAGTGATTTAGGTAAGTTTTAGGGGTGGGAAATGCAAGAATATACTGACCGCAAAGTGATTTAGGTAAGTTTTAGGGGTGGGAAATGCAAGAATATACTGACCGCGAAGTCATTTAGGTACGTTTTAGGGGTGGGAAATGCAAGAACAATGAGACCGCAAAGTGATTTAGGTAAGTTTTAGGGGTGGGAAATGCAAGAAGAATGAGACCGCAAAGTGATTTAGGTAAGTTTTAGGGGTGGGAAATGCAAAAATATACTGACTGCAAAGTGATTTAGGTAAGTTTTAGGGGTGGGAAATGCAAGAATAGACTGACCGCAAAGTGATTTAGGTAAGTTTTAGGGGTGAGAAATGCAAGAAGAATGAGACCGCAAAGTGGTTAGGTAAGCATTAGGGGTGAGAAATGCAAGAAGAATGAGACCGCAAAGTGGTTAGGTAAGCATTAGGGGTGGGAAATGCAAGAAGAATGAGACCGCAAAGTGATTTAGGTAAGTCTTAGGGGTGGGAAATGCAAGAAGAATTACATCGCAAAGTGATTTAGGTAAGTTTTAGGGGTGGGAAATGCAAGAATATACTGACCGCAAAGTGATTTAGGTAAGTTTTAGGGGTGGGAAATGCAAGAATATACTGACCGCGAAGTCATTTAGGTACGTTTTAGGGGAAGGAAATGCAAGAAGAATGAGACCGCAAAGGGATTTAGGTAAGTTTTAGGGGTGGGAAATGCAAGAAGAATGAGACCGCTAAGTGATTTAGGTAAGTTTTAGGGGTGGGAAATGCAAGAAGAATTACCCTGTGAAGTGATTTAGGTAAGTTTTAGGGGTGGGAAATGCAAGAAGAATTACACCGCAAAGTGATTTAGGTAAGTTTTAGGGGTGGGAAATGCAAAAATATACTGACTGCAACCTGATTTAGGTAAGTTTTAGGGGTGGGAAATGCAAGAATATACTGACCGCGAAGTGATTTAGGTAAGTTTTAGGGGTGAGAAATGCAAGAAGAATGAGACCGCAAAGTGATTAGGTAAGTTTTAGGAGTGGGAAATGCAAGAAGAATGAGACCGCTAAGTGATTTAGGTAAGTTTTAGGGGTGGGAAATGCAAGAAGAATTACACCGTGAAGTCATTTAGGTAAGTTTTAGGGGTGGGAAATGCAAGAAGAATGAGGCCGCGAAGCGATTTAGGTAAGTTTTAGGGGTGGGGAATGCAAGAAGAATGAAATCGCGAAGTGATTTAGGTAAGTTTTAGGGGTGGGAAATGCAAGAAGAATTACACAGCGAAGTGATTTAGGTAAGTTTTAGGGGCGGGAAATGCAAGAATATACTGACCGCAAAGTGATTTAGGTAAGTTTTAGGGGGTGGGAAATGCAAGAATATACTGACCGCGAAGTCATTTAGGTACGTTTTAGGGGTGGGAAATGCAAGAACAATGAGACCGCAAAGTGATTTAGGTAAGTTTTAGGGGTGGGAAATGCAAGAAGAATGAGACCGCTAAGTGATTTAGGTAAGTTTTAGGGGTGGGAAATGCAAGAAGAATGAGACCGCAAAGTGATTTAGGTAAGTTTTAGGAGTGGGAAATGCAAGAAGAATTACACCGCAAAGTGATTTAGGTAAGTTTTAGGAGTGGGAAATGCAAGAAGAATTACACCGCAAAGTGATTTAGGTAAGTTTTAGGGGTGGGAAATGCAAAAATATACTGACTGCAAAGTGATTTAGGTAAGTTTTAGGGGTGGGAAATGCAAGAATAGACTGACCGCAAAGTGATTTAGGTAAGTTTTAGGGGTGAGAAATGCAAGAAGAATGAGACCGCAAAGTGGTTAGGTAAGCATTAGGGGTGGGAAATGCAAGAAGAATGAGACCGCAAAGTGATTTAGGTAAGTCTTAGGGGTGGGAAATGCAAGAAGAATTACACAGCGAAGTGATTTAGGTAAGTTTTAGGGGTGGGAAATGCAAGAATATACTGACCGCAAAGTGATTTAGGTAAGTTTTAGGGGGTGGGAAATGCAAGAATATACTGACCGCGAAGTCATTTAGGTACGTTTTAGGGGTGGGAAATGCAAGAACAATGAGACCGCAAAGTGATTTAGGTAAGTTTTAGGGGTGGGAAATGCAAGAAGAATGAGACCGCTAAGTGATTTAGGTAAGTTTTAGGGGTGGGAAATGCAAGAAGAATGAGACCGCAAAGTGATTTAGGTAAGTTTTAGGAGTGGGAAATGCAAGAAGAATTACACCGCAAAGTGATTTAGGTAAGTTTTAGGAGTGGGAAATGCAAGAAGAATTACACCGCAAAGTGATTTAGGTAAGTTTTAGGGGTGGGAAATGCAAAAATATACTGACTGCAAAGTGATTTAGGTAAGTTTTAGGGGTGGGAAATGCAAGAATAGACTGACCGCAAAGTGATTTAGGTAAGTTTTAGGGGTGAGAAATGCAAGAAGAATGAGACCGCAAAGTGGTTAGGTAAGCATTAGGGGTGGGAAATGCAAGAAGAATGAGACCGCAAAGTGATTTAGGTAAGTCTTAGGGGTGGGAAATGCAAGAAGAATTACACCGCAAAGTGATTTAGGTAAGTTTTAGGGGTGGGAAATGCAAGAATATACTGACCGCAAAGTGATTTAGGTAAGTTTTAGGGGTGGGAAATGCAAGAATATACTGACCGCGAAGTCATTTAGGTACGTTTTAGGGGAAGGAAATGCAAGAAGAATGAGACCGCAAAGTGATTTAGGTAAGTTTTAGGGGTGGGAAATGCAAGAAGAATGAGACCGCTAAGTGATTTAGGTAAGTTTTAGGGGTGGGAAATGCAAGAAGAATTACCCTGCGAAGTGATTTAGGTAAGTTTTAGGGGTGGGAAATACAAGAAGAATTACACCGCAAAGTGATTTAGGTAAGTTTTAGGGTTGGGAAATGCAAAAATATACTGACTGCAACCTGATTTAGGTAAGTTTTAGGGGTGGGAAATGCAAGAATATACTGACCGCGAAGTGATTTAGGTAAGTTTTAGGGGTGAGAAATGCAAGAAGAATGAGACCGCAAAGTGATTAGGTAAGTTTTAGGGGTGGGAAATGCAAGAAGAATGAGACCGCTAAGTGATTTAGGTAAGTTTTAGGGGTGGGAAATGCAAGAAGAATTACACCGCGAAGTCATTTAGGTAAGTTTTAGGGGTGGGAAATGCAAGAAGAATGAGGCCGCGAAGCGATTTAGGTAAGTTTTAGGGGTGGGGAATGCAAGAAGAATGAAATCGCGAAGTGATTTAGGTAAGTTTTAGGGGTGGGAAATGCAAGAAGAATTACACAGCGAAGTGATTTAGGTAAGTTTTAGGGGTGGGAAATGCAAGAATATACTGACCGCAAAGTGATTTAGGTAAGTTTTAGGGGTGGGAAATGCAAGAAGAATGAGACCGCTAAGTGATTTAGGTAAGTTTTAGGGGTGGGAAATGCAAGAAGAATGAGACCGCTAAGTGATTTAGGTAAGTTTTAGGGGTGAGAAATGCAAGAAGAATTACCCTGCGAAGTGATTTAGGTAAGTTTTAGGGGTGGGAAATGCAAGAAGAATTACACCGCAAAGTGATTTAGGTAAGTTTTAGGGGTGGGAAATGCAAAAATATACTGACTGCAAAGTGATTTAGGTAAGTTTTAGGGGTGGGAAATGCAAGAATATACTGACCCCAAAGTGATTTAGGTAAGTTTTAGGGGTGAGAAATGCAAGAAGAATGAGACCGCAAAGTGATTAGGTAAGCTTTAGGGGTGGGAAATGCAAGAAGAATGAGACCGCTGAGTGATTTAGGTAAGTTTTAGGGGTGGGAAATGCAAGAATATACTGACCGCAAAGTGATTTAGGTAAGTTTTAGGGGTGGGAAATGCAAGAATATACTGACCGCGAAGTCATTTAGGTACGTTTTAGGGGTAGGAAATGCAAGAAGAATGAGACCGCAAAGTGATTTAGGTAAGTTTTAGGGGTGGTAAATGCAAGAAGAATGAGACCGCTAAGTGATTTAGGTAAGTTTTAGGGGTGGGAAATGCAAGAAGAATTACCCTGCGAAGTGATTTAGGTAAGTTTTAGGGGTGGGAAATGCAAGAAGAATTACACCGCAAAGTGATTTAGGTAAGTTTTAGGGGTGGGAAATGCAAAAATATACTGACTGCAAAGTGATTTAGGTAAGTTTTAGGGGTGGGAAATGCAAGAATATACTGACCGCGAAGTGATTTAGGTAAGTTTTAGGGGTGAGAAATGCAAGAAGAATGAGACCGCAAAGTGATTAGGTAAGTTTTAGGGGTGGGAAATGCAAGAAGAATGAGACCGCTAAGTGATTTAGGTAAGTTTTAGGGGTGGGAAATGCAGGAAGAATTACACCGCGAAGTGATTTAGGTAAGTTTTAGGGGTGGGAAATGCAAGAATATACTGACCGCGAAGTGATTTAGGCAAGTTTTAGGGGTGGGAAATGCAAAAATATACTGACCGCGAAGTGATTTAGGTAAGTTTTAGGGTGGGAAATGCAAGAATATACTGACCGCAAAGTGATTTAGGTAAGTTTTAGGGGTGGGAAATGCAAGAAGAATGAGACCGCGAAGTGATTTAGGTAAGTTTTAGGGGTGGGAAATGCAAGAAGAATTACCCTGCAAAGTGATTTAGGTAAGCTTTAGGGGTGGGAAATGCAAGAATATACTGACCGCGAAGTGATTTAGGTAAGTTTTAGGAGTGGGAAATGCAAGAAGAATGAGACCGCGAAGTGATTTAGGTAAGTTTTAGGGGTGGGAAATGCAAGAAGAATGAGACCGCGAAGTGATTTAGGTAAGTTTTAGGGATGGGAAATGCAAGAATATACTGACCGCAAAGTGATTTAGGTAAGTTTTAGGGGTGGGAAATGCAAGAATATACTGACCGCGAAATTATTTAGGTAAGTTTTAGGGGTGGGAAATGCAAGAAGAATTAGACCGCAAAGTGATTTAGGTAAGTTTTAGGGGTGGGAAATGCAAAAATATACTGACCGCACAACTGCAGACACGGTGGGACAGATGTAAACGTAGCCATATTGTTGTATTTACACCCAGAAGGTGAGAAAATACGCCAACCTGCGAAACAAGGTCCTCAGTTTCCGTTTCTGTGGAAGCCTAGTCGACTTCCCACCTGTGGCCTTCCGGACTGGGTCATCCACAGGCTCACTGAAAAGACGACCCCCTGAAAAGGAGAGGCCAGCAAGTGTCTTCTTAGAAGCAGTTATGGCTGACCACTGTTTCAGCCAGACCATGCATCGCAAGGTGACCAGCAGGGTCAGCCCCCTAACCACCAGATGTACCAAGTCTTCCATAGACGGCACAATGTATCTGAAGACCTCCTTATCGATTAAGTTCAATGCGAAGTGTTGAGGAGCACGAACTCCCCCTTCGACTGGCTGGAACCAGCTCCTGAACTCTTAAATAGGTCCTTGGCGTAGTTTCTAGAAACCTCCAAAGACTCCGTTTGAATATGCCTACGCTTGGCGGTTGCCTTCTAGCCTGGGTGGACAGAGACAGACTCAGGATGCCCCTGCTGAGAAAGGCCACTAACCATGCTCTCCAACAGAGCCACCCTGTACGCCACATCCAAAGAAGGAACCCCATCCGTTGGCTGAGCCTGGGACAAAAATGGAACTAGCAGCCCCCCCGGAAGGTAACCCATGATGATTCGACTAAGGCGCGCAACCTGCCAGCTGCGTAAAGGGGGCAGAGGACAGTAGTGCACCCAGCGCACAGGGGTCCCCAACCCAAGGTAAGCCACACTTGGCACATGGGACAAGCGCCACCACTCTCTGTTAATATACAGACCCCAGTGCCTAAGCAATGCTAAGCAATACAGCTGGAGAACTGGTCCCCACACCCTCCCCAGTCAACTACTGGTCAGACCTGCCTGCCCTACAGTAAATGCACCTCCCTGCAGCTGAGATCAACCCACTAGCCAATGATGCAGCAGCTTCTGGACCTCCACCCTGCAACAACATGAACAATGTCAGATTCAGAAAGAATCTGTAGAAGTCAAAAGGCTTAGCCCTCGAGAAGGCCCTTCCTGATCAACCATGGAACAGTACCTGGAGTCAATCCTCAGCTCAGGAGAACCAGGAAGCAGTACAGGAGCTTCCAGGCAACAATCTGGAGATGTAGCTGGACCTCAGGATACCACACAAGATGGTGGTGCCTCATGCTGCTAGAGAAGAAGAGGACCGCAGACCAAGCAAATGCGGTCACCCATCTCCCTCCTCGCCACTGTAAGGTCCAAGTGTCGCAGGCTCGGCTGCCCACCCCCTTTCAAAATTAGGCACCTGCCCCCCCCAAACGCTTGCAGTCGAGCTCTGAATAAGCTCTAACCAGCATGGCTGTCCAGTGGTAAGCACCAAACACTGTGACAGCAGGGAGCCCAGCCTCCAATATGCAAACAAGAAGCCTTTTATACCTGCTGGTGACAGGAAACAAAGGGTTAATTTAAAAAAATGACATAGGGTGCCCTTTCCGGGGGTAGGGGCCTTTTTTATTGGAATTTTATGGGTCTTCTGCCCCTGGGATTTGGGGAGGCAGGTAATGGGGGTCTAGGGGTTAATGGCAAGAGACCTGCCACCCCCCTAAGCCTTGTGCCTCCGATCCTTTCCTGAGGCTCTTCAGTCTTCAGGAGGCTCCTGCCCCCTGCTGCCCCATTTTCATCACTAGCCTTGCCCCTGCTGACGTCATCACACTTGGGGGCTGACAGTGTCAGAGGTGATAATCGCTGGCGAAAGGGGTGGAGGGTCATAAGATCCTGGGTCCCCCCCTCCAGCGATCACCGCATCAGTCATCGGATCAGCAAGGGGCAGAGGAGCTTTGGAGGTAAGTAAAGAAAAAAACTTTTTTTTTTAAATAAATGACATTTTCTCTATATTTTCTCCATTTTTTTTACTGTTAACCCTTTGTGAACTAGGATTCGTAAGACTCCTACACCAGTTCACAAGGTTCTGGCTCTGGCAAGTCACCCGCAGAATTAATGAGGTGGCTGAAGAAAATAAATAAATGAGACCGTAGGTTCAAGAATGAAAAGCAGGGGTTCTATAGTTCCGTAATGCGCCAACTCACTGCGTATTATATACTACATGGATACAAATGTTTGCAGGTAAAAATGAACACCAGATATGAAAGCTATGCATTCCATAAAGTGATTTAATGCCGTGAATCTTATCCAATTAACATACAAATAAAACAAATAAGATCATCAGTGAAAATATATACATGAATGACAGCTAGATGGTGCAGTTTAACTGGTTCCAGAATCTATATTGCAATGCCCATGTGGAGACATCAGGAGTATAGAAAGACAAATGCATGAATAACACAGGCATAAAGGTTCGAAAGAGTCCATAGGTTCCTTCCATGAGCATGATCACAATTCCAACACCTTATGGCAAATGCAAAGTAGCAAGAGTAGAACAGTTGAAACAGGAGAAATAAGAACTCAAAGCTGGCTGGGACACAGCAGATAACACCAAAAAAGCACTCTGCATATCGGTGGATGAGCCTTTATCAAGAGAAGCGGTTAGTGGGTGACTTGCCGTTAACCCCGAGCCCCACCATTACCTGCCTCTGCCCGGGGGGAGGCAGAAGGGCCCGGGGCCATTAGGCTTTGGGTTTGTTCTACAAGCCCCCATAGCAGGTCCTCGGGCTGGATATGCTGTGTAAGGGGGACCTCACAGAATTTTTTTGGTGGGGATTTTTAAACCTTAAAGTTCCCCAAAAATGCCCCAATGTAATTATTTTTAATTAACCCTGTGGTACCTGTCACCCAGTAGGTATAAGGCTTACAACAGCAGCAGCAGGAGAGCAGAAGCCAAAGTGATCAGCTGGGACACAGTGCCCCGATTTTTTCTGTTTCCTTGTATTTTTTTAAATGTGTAACCCTTTGTAAACTAATAAGGGATCTATGAGACCCCTATACCAGTTCATAAGGCTTAGGGGTCTGGCAAGACACCTGCGGCTAGCGGGTGATGCGCCATTAACCCCAAATCCCCATTACCTTCCTCCCCAAAGCCCGGGGGTGAAGAGCCTGGGGCCATTTAGGCTGTGTGGGCTTGTAGCCCACAGAGTGGGGGGCCACTGAGGCTGGCCACTGAGGCTGGCCCCTGCACCCTGTTCTACAAGCCCCCATAGCTGGTCCCTGGGCTGGTAATGCTGGGTCGGGGGGACCTCACACCATTTGTGGGGGATTTTTAAGCCAATTTTTTTATTTAACTCATTATAGTGTGGATAGTAGTTGCATTTTATTAGTAAATATTATAAAGTGCTTTTTTCAGATTTAGGGATCTCCTGGACAGGACTGGGGTGCTACCAATACATATGTGGTACCGTTGTAATAGCAAGAAATGGGGCTATCACATGCAATATGGTTTTCTTCAATAAAACAATTTTTTTTTTAAATAAAGGAGACAATTTTCTAAAATTTTTATTTATTTATTTATTTTTACTCAAAAATATTTTAAAAAACAGCAAACTACAAACAAGACATTAAAGCCTAAAATCTGCCACAAAAATATATAATTTTCTTCAAAATTCCTGCAAAAATCATGGTTAAACATAGCACAAATTGGTGAAAACAGAGGGTGACAAAATTTAAAGTAGGCTGCCAATGAAAAGCATTAAAAGAAGCTATGCATGTTGGGTATTGTTCTGTTCGGTGGACCTTGCGCTTTCAGATTTAGCTTGTTTTTTCTTGTTTGCATATTGATATTTTAGGAAAAGGTGTTTTCAGCTTTTTTATACACTTTTAGGGAAAGAAAGATGAGCCCACTACAGCAAGCTTGGTACACTTAGAAAGCTTAACATGTGTACTTTCAGGGAATATATGGTTTGTGGGAGTAATCCAAATGCAAGGGCTGTTTTGGTAGAAAAAGAGCAAGGCTTGCACTTTGTATTCAGAGCTGAAATTTTCAAGTAAAAACCTTACACACATGCTTTACTTTGGGGTGTTTGGTAACTCTTCCCTTGACAGTGCCTATGCATGTTGGGTATTGTTATGTTCAGGGGACCTTGCTTTCCTACATTTAACTTGTTTTTTCTTGTTATCATATAGTTTTTTAGGAAAATGTGGCATTGATTCTGCTTTTTAATTATTTTTTAGGGAAACCCTGTGCAACCAAAGAATTAAATGAGGGATTGCTTTCAGAAAACTGTGCCCACATCAACAAGCCTGGTACACCTAGAAAGCTTGAGGTATGTACTTCCAGAGAATATATCATGGGGGATATTCCAAATGTAAAGGGTTGTTTTTCTTAAAACTACAAGGTGCACATAGCATAGTTGTATTTAATCTGAAAATCTCCTAAAGAGCTGTTTCAGTTTGGGGGGAGTCTCCTGGGCAGGAAAGGGTGTCTGCAAACACATATGTGATACCACTGTAACCAGGAGAAATTGGGATTTCATACGCAAAAATATTTTATTGAAAATTTCATTTTTTATTTAAAAAAAAAATACAAAATGTTTTTGCAGATATTACACCCAAAAATATTTAGAATACACCTATAAAAACAAGACATTTCATGTTAAATCACAGACTTTGCTAAAACAAACAATATATAATTTTCCTGGGAAATCCCTAGAAATCCCTTCAAAAATCACAGTTGAACTTGTGGAGCGCAAGTGCAAAATGGTCTGGCAACAAAGGTCCTTGCTTCTGGCGAGGGCCAAGCATGGACACAACGCACATTACAGTTTCTCAAGGGAAACACGGTTAAGTCAGGTCAGCTAGAATACCTCAACGTTATTGATGTGATCGACATCCACATGAGACTGATGCAATTGAAGCACCGTCAGGCACATGCAGAGGCCGCGATGCCGCAGACAATGTACTTTGCCGGACTTAATCGCTGGGCTCCATCAACAAACTTTACTCCCGCCAGGAAAATGAGCCCGTAATTGGAGCTGAAAAATACAGTTTTGTGATTACTCACCTTTAAAACGGATATTATAAGTGTGATATACACTCCGCTTCAAGACTTCTTGACAGTTGGGTTATTCTCCAGTAGAGGGCGAACTTCTGCAGATATGAATGCAAAAAAAGAAGCCCCTCCCGGTCCATAACTACCTGGGCCCTCCCACCAATTCCCCAGTGTAAGATAGCAGGGACCAGGAAGAACCAAATATAACCATACTAACAAAAAACAATGGTTCACCATATAAAGGATCCAGAATACCAAAAAGGGTGGGTGAAGCGGAGTGTATGTCCCACTTATAATATCCGTTTTAAAGGTGAGTAATCACAAAACGGTATTATGACCTAGTGTGACATACACTCCGCTTCAAGACTTCTTGACAGTTGGGACATCCAATAGCAGTCTCCGTCAAGGGTGGGAACCATAAACAGTAAAGAATGCACCAACTCAAACCACTGCAGCTTGCAGAACCTTGTGGCCAAAAACAGCATCCGCTGAAGCCTGCACATCAACCTTGTAAAACTTGGAAAAAGTATGAACAGAAGACCAAGTAGCAGCCTTACAAACTTGTTCAACAGAAGCCTGGTGCTGAAAAGCCCAGGATGCACCCACAGCACGAGTAGAGTGTGCAGTGACCCTAAAAGGGGGAGTCCTCCCCTTAGCAGAATAGGCCCCAACAATGGCCGGACGAATCCATTTGCTAATCGTAGACTTAGCAGGTGCCAAAGCTTTCCTGGGCCCGCAGGGCACCACGAAAAAAGCGTCCGTCTTGCGGAAGGAAGAAGTAGTCACCAAATAGTACTTCACGCAGCGAACAATGTCCAAATTGTGCAGAACCCTCTCCTTGTCATTGTTAGGCTTAGGACACAAGGAAGGGAGAACAATATCCTGATTGAGGTGGAAAGCAGACACCACCTTAGGAAGAAAATCCGGTTTAAAACGAAAAACCACCTTATCCTGGTGTCTCTCAAAGTAAGGGGCCTGAATCGACTGAGCCGCCAACTCAGAGACACGCTGAACCGAGGTAATCGCCACCAAGAAGGCAACCTTCTGAGTGAGAACCGAAAGACCCCTTGGAAAAAAGTCTTAACCAGCGGGTGTAAAGTAAAAGACCTCTGGAAGAAAAACAACAGAGCAGAAACCTGTCCTTTCAAAGTACTAAGATGGAATCCAAGGTCCAGATTATGCTGAAGAAACTCCAAAATCCTGGGTACAGAAAAAACCCTGAAAGGCAAGACCCTAGCCTCACACCAATCAATATAGGACCTCCAAGTCCTATAGTAAATGCCAGAAGAGGACCGCTTCCTAGCCCTAATCAGGGTCTGAACGATCGCCTCAGACAAACCTTCCTCTTTCAAGATGAAGGTTTCAGCAGCCAGGCCGTCAAAGCCAGCGTTTGTAAATTGGGGTAAAGTAGATGACCCTGGGATAGCAGGTTCGGCATCAGGCGAAGCCGGCACTGGTCTACGGCCATCCTTACGACGTCTGGGTACCAAACCCTTCTTGGTCACCTTGGAGCCACCAGAATCGCTGGTGCCCCTTCTAGAACCAGTTTGCGAACTACCCTGCCCAGCATGGAGACAGGTGGAAACAGGTACAGAAAACCCAGGTCCTTCCATGCCAGAGACAAGGCATCCACTGCCAAGGCCAGGGGATCCTGAGAAAGAGACACAAATGCCGGAAGCTTGTGATTGTGCCTCGAGGCAAAGAGATCCACCTCCGGAGTCCTCCACTTGCAGCAAAGATCCAGAAAGACCTCGGGGTTGAGAGACCACTCTCCGTGGCGAGAGGACCCCCTGCTCAGGGAATCCGCTTCCGTATTCTCCACCCCGGAATGTAGACTGCCGAAAGGCAAGGAACATTGCTCTCCGCCCAGCACAGGATCAGAGAGACTTCCCTGAGGGCACTCCTGCTGCGAGTTCCTCCTTGGTGATTTACGTAGGCCACTGCCGTTCGGTTGTCCGAACACACCTGAACCGGAAGACCCTGTAACTGTGGGGTTAACCGAGCCAGAACCAGACGAATGGCTCTGAGCTCCAATACATTGATGGGGGTGTGAGCCTCCTGGGGACCCCACACCCCGCTGAACTGATGACTCTTCCAATAATCTCCCCAGCCTGACAGGCTGGCCTCCGTGGTAACCGTCTCCCAACAAGGGACCAGAAAGGATCTGCCCTTCACCAGATTGCTCGAGTCCAGCCACCACCGAAGTGACTGCCGAACCCTGGGAGACATCTTGAAAGGTTGATCCAATGACTGTGGGCACCTGTCCCAATACGTCAATAGGAGAAGTTGAAGAGATCTCATGTGAAATTGTGCAAACGGCGCCGCCTCGAAGGACACCATCAGGCCCACCAGTTTCATCCCCTGTCGGATAGAGGGACAAGGACTGGCCAGAAGAAGATGGATCAGGTCCTGAATCCCCTGCACCTTGGTCTGGGGCAGAAACACTCTGGCCCGACTGGTATCCAGATTTGTGCCCAGAAATGAAATCACTCGAGACGGGGAGAGAGAAGACTTGGTGTGGTTGATCACCCACCCGAATCTCTCCAGGGTCGACACCACCTGGAGGGTGTCCAGTTCTGCCTGCTGAAGGGAAGAAGCAGAAATCAACAGATCGTCCAGATAAGGCACAATGCGAATGCCCTGAGATCTGAGCAGAGCCATTACGCCTGCCAAAACCTTGGTGAAGACCCTCGGTGCCGAGGTCAGACCGAAGGGAAGAGCTACGAATTGATAATGTTGATCCCCCACCGCAAACCAGAGGAATCTCTGATGTGCCTGAAAAATCGGAACATGCAGATACGCATCCTTGATGTCTATGGATGTCATAAAATCCCCTTGGCGAAGGGAATTGATAGCCGAGCGCAGAGTCTCCATGCGAAACTTTTTGGCTCTGATAAACCTGTTGAGAACCTTGAGATCTAGAATGGGTCTCACCGAACCCTCCTTTTTGGGAACCGTGAAAAGGTTGGAGTAGTAACCCCTGCCTCTTTCCAACGGAGGCACCGGGCATATAACCCCCATGTCCAGAAGGCTTTTCACTGCCAACAGGAGCCCCTGCGCAGCCTGAGGGTCTGAGGGCACCCGAGACCTTAAGAATCTTGGGGGCGGCCAGTACTCGAACTCCAGTTTGTACCCGGAGGAGACCACTTCCAAGATCCAATTGTCTGTGACCTCCCGGGCCCAGACCCGGAAGAAGAGCCGCAGCCGTCCCCCCACCCTTACGGGTGAGGGCGTCCCTTCATTCCCGAGCCGGTTTAACGGCAGGCTTGGGCTTGGAACCCCAGGCAGCCGCAGGACGTGCCCGACCTCTGCCTCTGTTCCAGGACAAGCCCCTGACCCCTGAGAAGGCCAGACCCTTAGACGCTCTGGCCCCTCGAAAGGAAGGAGTGAACGAGCCCGCCCCCCCAAAGGGACGGCGCTGCTTCCTCCGCTGAGGTAACTTACCGCCCTTAGCAACCGCATCCAATTTATCTCCAAACAGCCGCGCACTCAAGAAGGGGAGAGCTGTGAGTGACTTCTTGGCTCCAACGTCCGCTGTCCACTGATGGAGCCAGACCAGTCTGCGCATGGCCACCAGCAAGGTTGACGTCCTACTACACACGACAATGGAGTCTTCCATCGCAGCCATGACAAACTCCATGAACAACTTCTTAAGTATAGCGAACTCAGCGCTAGCTGGATCCAGCTGAGCGTTATTCAGCCAGTCCCTGATAAGAGACCTGGTAGCAAGCGACACCAGGGCAGATGCACTAACCGGCCGCAGGGCCGAGCCCACTTTGGCAAATGCGTGGCACACATCTGATCAAGGCGTTTGTCCTCGCCATCCTTAAGGGAGGAGGTGTCAGGGGTGTTCAGTACAGAAGAGTTGGTCAAACCTAACACAGGCGCGTCGACCTCGGGAGGAGAAGACCAGCGCTTGATCGCCTCCACTGGAAAGGGATACTTCTTATCCCATCCCTGAGGCACACCAGGGAGCCGACTGGGCCTCTCCCATTCCCGAAGTATCAGTGCATCAAAATGACCCTGGGTAGGGAACTCCAGACGGGGCTTGTAGGCCCCAAAAAATTCCCCCTTCTTAAGAGGGGGCGCCTCAGGCGGATCAATATCCAACACCTCCAATAAATGTGACAAAACAGTGGCCGTATCAACGGCATCCCCCAGCACCTGCCCGACATTGGAATTCCCAGGCTGACCATAGTCAGCCTCTTAATCCTGATACAATTCCCCCTCCTCTAGCGGGGAATAATCGGACAATTCAGCGGACTCATCGTCAGTGTCCCACAAGGGCTGGGCCGATGACAACTGTCTCTTTTTAGCCTGGGGCTTCTTGCCCGCCGTGCTAGCAATCATTTTCTCTATGCTGGCCAACCTAGCCCAAACATGAGAAAGCGGCTCCCCACTAGTACCAATGTCACTTGGGGTACGGATCAGGTGGGGAGGGGAAGGCGATGAAGTGGGAGGAGCCGACCCAGAAGGCTGGGTACCAGACTGCCGCGTTATGGCCTTTTGTGCGCATGGTATACAGATCAGCACATTCTCCCCCGTAAGGGATACCCCACACCCCACACATGGCCCGGATTGTCCCGAAGGGATCCCAGGCCTGGTATCCTGCAGAGCCTCCATATGGTGAATTTTTGTGGTCAGTCGCAAGACCGTAGGGGATTACGCATAACAACCCGGGATGCCCCTTGTGGGAGGATTTTTGGGGTGGACAATGCCCCACAAGGGATGCCCCTTGTGGGAGGATTTTTGGGGTGGACAATCTTTATATCTAGGGACCCCAGGACCAGGAGAGACCCCTTAAGATGCACTTATACGGGGACACCTGTAACACACAAAATAGGTAACATAAGAGCAGAGCATAGTAAGGGATGCCCTAACATTAGATATTACAGTCAAACAGCCGAAATATTCATATATAGGTATATGACTATGTATATATATAATTATCACGTCTATACCACCAAGCAGCCATATAGAGCAAATAAAAGGCATATAGACACACACACAATGATATATATATATATATATATATATATATATATAGAGCGCCAGGCCCCGCCCCCTCTCACTGAGGGAAGTAGAAGGTCACGCTCCCCGGCCAATATGGCCGCGGAGCTGACCTTAAGAGAACCGTCCCGCTGCCGCAAGAGAGCGTGCATGCGGGCCGAACGTTAACACACACACACACATGATTAAACACACACACTAAAAATAAAGGTCAGGTAGTCAGCCCCCCCCCCCCCCCCCCCCCCCGGAGGAGAGTAAGGGACCCGGAAGGGGAGGAACCCTGCCAGAATCCGGCCCTAAGCCTAGCGGGACGGGGCATCCCACACCAGGATCACCAAAACCTGGATAACCGCCTACCCCATGGTGGGGTCTCACGGTGGAGCGGTGCTCCTACTGCACCCAAAGGGTGCTCCTACCTTTACCAAGGACCCGCAGCCGAAGCTGGAAGGCTCAATACAGGGAATTTAGGAGGGTCCTGGCAGCAATAGGGACAAAAATGGCCGGGCTCGAGCCCGGCTTACCTTCAAGTAAGAGAAGCCTTCATCTTCTGTCTTGCTCGCTCCCTGCAGAGAAGACAACTGGGGAATTGGTGGGAGGTCCCAGGTAGTTATGGACCGGGAGGGGCTTCTTTTTTTGCATTCATCTCTGCAGAAGTTCGCCCTCTACTGGAGAATAACCCAACTGTCAAGAAGTCTTGAAGCGGAGTGTATGTTACACTTGTAATAAAGTCAGTTTTATTAGCACCTATGGAAGGGCAAATCAGGGATAACAAGGTCTGTGAATCATGCACAAGCCCATACTAATCACATATTATACACTAAAACAACACGGGGAAGACACATAGTAGACTATGCGAAAAGGCTAAAACGCACATACGCAAACACAAATACATCCCAAATAAGACATTTGAAATAGCCCAGAAAATACAAACATAATACACATTTGCACACTTCTTGATGTATAAGTGCGTTAGGGAAAGGCTGTGAATCAACCTTAATATCACATAGGCACACTGCAGACATGCCCCATCAATGCAGCCAGCTAGAGAAGTTCTCTTTGGAAACATAAAATCTCTCTCTGGCTGGTTGGGTTAACCCTAAGGTAACTCCCAGCTCATCTGCTGTGTGTCTCTACGCTAGCTAAGGCACTCCCTAACCCCCCATGCATTGTTTATGTGTAAGCAAGGCTCTCAAGTGAGATCCAAGATGGCTGTTGCCATGAAACTCTAGAAATGTATTCCAAACATCTGCAAGGGTTTAAGCCCTCTGAATCATAATATGCATCTGATCGTCAAAGGGGGCTTTAGGAAAGCAAATTACTAAACATTATTTTCTTGACTGGAGGTCTGCTTTAAGAGTTCTCAATTGCAAC
Source organism: Gastrophryne carolinensis (assembly GCA_027917425.1). Classification (NCBI taxonomy): domain Eukaryota; kingdom Metazoa; phylum Chordata; class Amphibia; order Anura; family Microhylidae; genus Gastrophryne; species Gastrophryne carolinensis. The sequence goes on from CM051242.1 coordinate 105,041,569, forward strand.
CCATCATCAAGGCCCTTCTGCAGAAAATCCAAGATGCCTGGAGAATGCCCAAGCAACTCGCACCAAGTGAAATAGGCCTGCCAAATCCGGTAGTATACTTATGTGAAGAATCTGCCTGGCGCGAATCAGGGTGGGCTCTGCGGGAGAGCTCCTGTCACGTAGCATCTGGGACTCTAGGCTTACCTTCTTTACCACTCAATTAAGAAGCGACAGTGGTTGGAGCGTAGAGGCCAGCCAGAACGATGACCACTGAGTCACCAGGGCATCTACTACAAATTTCAGCAGATCCCAGTAGTGGGTACGAGGCAGGTCACCTTACTGTTGTTCCTGATCACAAAGACGTCCACCTTGGGTACATCTCACCCGTCGCAAATCATGTGAACAAGACGCCTTTTGGGTGCAGGGTTACCTTTCCCTGGTTCACCATATCTCAGCTGAGAAAGCTGTGGATCACTGAAAAGCAAAGCACATGCTGTTCTGCCCATGCAATTATTCTGGCTACCTCCCAAAACACTCTCTTGCTCATTGTGCTCCTTTGATGGTTCATATACATCACAGCCGCTCAGTTGTCTGACAGGACAGGGACGGGAAGCAACTGCAAAGTGCTGATCAGACAGGACAGGCACCGGAAGATTGTTCTAGCAAAATGGGATCGGGATACATAATGGGAATCGGGACACATCTGAAGACCAGCATCCCTATACGGGCAGCTGGCATTTTTAGGAAATACAGTTCACTGAATTGGTGGGAAGTACTCTGACTTAGGGATTGTGAGTGGAGTCACCACTCTACGGATGACCGAACCACCTCCAAGGGTAGCTGGTCCCTCCTGACCCAGTGGTGACTGATACCAATGTTACAAAACAGAGAACTGCAGCACCCTGGCATGGAGCTGTGCACATAGGACTACTTTGAAGGACAACAACATCAAGCCCAAGAGTTGCATGCATGGTCATACACTGGGCTGAGCACTGAGCTGCCGGGTCACTGTATGCACAAGTAGCAGCCCTGTTACAAGAGTGGTATCTGAGAGCATTCCTTCATGTCTGATCGGACTTTGACTCAGATTTCTGCTTATCAAGAAATGTGTCCGAGAACTGCCAGGGGAGGGATATAAATCCAATGAGGAAGCACTCACTCCAGAGGACTCCAGTGAACTTCGAGGGAACAATCTGATGCCTGAAACTGCTGCATTTTTTTTGGGGGGGTGGGGGTCCTCCAAATTACACCAAACTATGCTGGGGGTGTCTGGGGTTCTGTGGGGCAGAAGACCCCAAGTCCACCTTTCCAGTGGGTGTCTGGAAGTGGTGGGGGAGCCCCAGAATCATGTTGGAGCAGCCTCGGCCAGATGTGCTTGCTAGCAGCTCCTGCTTGAGTAAAGGGGGTAGCTGTGCCTCCCTCTCCCCTCTGCACACAGGCAAAAAAATACAATTTTGTGATTACTCACCTGTAAAATGGGTATTATAAGTATGTCTCACACCCTGCTTCGGAAATATTCATTACACTTGGGTTATGTCCAGTAGAGGGCGAACTTCTGCAGAGATGAATAGAAAAAAGGAAGCCCCTCCCGGCCCATAAATACCTGGGACCTCCCACATATTCCCCAGTATAAGAAAGCAGTAAGGGGACCAGGAAAGGCAAATAAATCTATGAGAAAAACAGTATCAACAAACAGAGGATCCAAGATACAACTCAGGGTGGGGCGAAGCAGGGTGTGAGACATACTTATAATATCCATTTTACAGGTGAGTAATCACAAAATGGTATTATTCTAAGTATGTCTCACACCCTGCTTCGGAAATATTCATTACACTTGGGACATCCAATAGCAGTGTCCAAAAAGGGTGGGGATCCCAACAGGCAAAAGTGCACAAATGAAACCCCTGCTGCTTGTAGAACTTTGCGGCCAAAAACAGCAGCCGCTAAGGCCGCACATCAACCTTATAAAAACTTGGAAAAGGCATGAACAGAAGACCAAGTAGCAGCCGTACAAACTTGTACAACAGAAGCCTGGTGCTAAAAAGCCCAGGAAGCCCCAACAGTACTAGTAGAAAGAGCAGTAATCTGAAAAGGGGAACCCTCCCCTTGGCAATATAGGCCCCAACAATGACCAGACATATCCATCTACTAATGGTAGACTCAACGGCGCCAAATCCCCCTTGGGCCCAGAGGGCACCAAAAACAAGGCGTCCCTCCTACAGAAAAAAGAAGTAGCCACCAAATAGTACTTCACACAACAAACAATCATCCAAAAAGAGTGCAGGGCCCTCTCCTTGTCATTGCTAGGCTTAGGACACAAGGAAGAGAGAACCACATCCTGAATGAGATGGAAAGCAGAGACCACTTTAGGTAGGAAATCCGGCTTAAAGCGGAAGACCACCTTGTCCTAGTGTCTCTCAAAGTAAGAGGCCTGAATATACAGAGCCGCCAACCCAGAAACACATCAAACAGAGGTAATAGCCACCAAAAGGGCAATCTTTGGCGTAAGCAAAGAAATGCAAAATTCAAAACCCAAACAGGCACAAGGCTTTCGAGGGGGCCGCACATGAGTGACCCCCTGGAAAAAAGCTTTAACCAAAGGACGAAGAACAAAGGCCCTTAGAAGAAAACCACCAGGGCAGACCTGCCCTCTCAAGGTACTAAGCTGGAGCCCCAGGCCCAGACCATGTTGAAGAAAGTCCAAAATCCTAGGGATCGAAAACACCCTGCAAGGCAAGGCCCTAGCCTCACACCAATCAATATAAGACCTCCACATCCTGTAGAAGATCACTACCCAGCCCTAACAAGTATCTGAATCACAGCATCAGACAAACCTTCTTCTATTAAGATGGAGGAGGTTTCAGCAGCCACACCGTCAAAGCCGGCGTTTGTAAATTGTGGTACGAACCAAACCTGTCTTGGCCACCCTGGGACCACCAGAATAGCTGGCGCACCCTCTTGGGCCAGCTTGCGCACCACCTTGCCCACCATGGAGAAGGGGGGAAAACTGGTACAGAAACCCCCAATCCCTCCAGGCAAGAGACATGGCGTGCACTGCCAGGGCCAGAGGATCCTGAGACAGAGACACAAACGTTGGGAGCTTGTGATTGCGACGTGAGGCAAAGAGATCCACCTCCGGAGTCCCCCACTTGCGACAGAGGGACTGGAATACCTAGTGGTTGAGATATCATTCCCCTCGGCGAGAGGATCCCGTGCTCGGGGAGTCCGCCTCCGGGTTTTCCCCTCCCGGAAGGAATACCGCTGAGATGCATGGAACATTGCTCTCCGCCCATGCGAGAATCAGAGAAACTTCCCTGAGGGCACTCCTGCTGCGAGTCCCTCCTAGGCGATTAATGTAAGCGACCGCAATTCGATTGTCTGATCTAACCTGAACCGGTAAGCCCTGTAAGTGATGCGTCAAGCATGACAGAACCAACCGAACAGCTCTGAGCTCCAAGACATTGATGGGGGTGTGAACCTATGGAGGACCCCACAGCCCCTGGAACTGAAAATCCGTCCAGAGACCTACCCAGCCTGACAGGCTGGCATCCGTGGTAACCGTCTCCCAACAAGGGACCAGAAAGGATCTGTCCCTCAGCAGATTGCTTGGTTCCAGCCCCCACTGAAGGGACTGCCGAACCCTGGGAGCCAGCAGAAAGGACTGATCCAAGGACCGGGGACATCTGTCCCAGTTCAGCAATAGATGGAGTTGGAACGACCTCATGTGGAACTGAGCAAAGGGGACTGCATCGAAGGAAGCCACCATTAATCCTACCAGTTTCATCCCTAGCCGGATAGAGGAGCGAGGATTGGCCAGGAGAACACGTATCAGATCTTGAACCCTCTGCACCTTTGGGTGAGGAAGGAACACTCTGGCCTGACTGGTATCCAGATTCATGCCCAGGAATGAGATCTCCCTTGATGGGGAGAGAGAAGACTTGGGGTGGTTGATCACCCATCCGAACCTTACCAGCGTCGTCACCACCCTGGAGTCCAGCTCCGCCTGACATAGTGAAGAAGCTGTAATAAGCAGGTCGTCCAGATACGGCACAATGCGAATGCCCTGGGCTCTGAGAAGGGCCATTATGCCCGCCAGCACCTTGGTGAACACCCTTGGTACCAAAGTCAACTCAAAAGGGAGGGCCACAACTGAAAATACTGATCCCCCACCACAACCTGATAACTCTCTGGTGTGCTGGGTATAATGGTACATGAAGGTAAACAGCCTTGAAGTCTATAGATGTCACGAAATCCCCCTGACGAAGGGAATTGATGACTGAACGCAGAGTCTTCCCGCGTAACTTCTTGGTTCTGATGAACCTGTTGAGAAGCTTCAAATCCAGAATGGGTCTGATGGATCCATCCTTTTTGGGAACCGTGAAAAGGATGGAATAATAGCCCTGTCCTCCCCCTGAGAAAAACACCGGGCATATGACCTCCATGTCCAGAAGATTTTGCACTGCCAACAGGAGCCCCGGCGCAGCCCGGGGGACCCGAGAACTGAGAAATCTGGGAGGAGGCGGGCACTCAAACCCCAGCTTGTACCCGGAGGACACCACTTCAAAGATTCATTTGTCTATGACCTCCTGGGCCCAGACCAGGAAGAGGTGCCGCAGCCGTCCCCCCACCAGCAAGGGTGAGGGCGTCCCCTCATTGCTGAGCTGTCTTGGCAGCAGGCTTGGGCTTGGAACCCCAGTTAAGGCCTGGACGAGCGCATCCTCTGCCTCTGTTCCAGGAATCACCTCTGAAATTAGAGTAGGCAAAGCCTCTGCCTGCTCTAGCACCGCGAAAGGAAGGATTGAAGGAGCCTGCCCCCCCCGAAAGGGGCGACGCTGCTACTTACGCTGAGGTAACTTTCCACCTTTCGCCACTGAATCCAATTTATCTCCGAACAGCCTCATACCCAGGAAGGGTAGCACTGCGATTGATTTCTTAGCCACAATGCCAGCTGCCCACTGGCGTAGCCAGACCGATCGGCGAATAGCCACCAGCAATGCAGAGGTTCTACTACACATAATCGCGTCATTCATAGCAGATGAAACAAAGGTCACAAATAATTTACACCGCTTAAGGGCTGTGAATTCATCACTGGCCGGGTTAAGCTGGGAACCACTCAACAGGTCCCTAACCACAGACCTGGTAGCCACAGTCATGATCGCCGAGGCAAAAACAGGCCGCAAGGCTGAACCCACACTGGCAAAGGCATGGCATGCCATCTGATCAAAGCGTTTGGCCTCACCATCTTTAAGAGTGGCGGCATCTGGAGAATGTACAATGGAGGTGTTGGACAATCCCAGACCGGGCACATCGACCTCGGGAGGGGACGACCAGCGCTTCACCGCGTCCACCGGGAAGGGATACTTCCTATCCCATCCCTGAGGAAAACCGGGAAGCTGGCTAGGTCCTTCCCATTCCTTAAGAATCAATATTCGAAATGTATCTGATTTGGGAACTCCAGATGAGGCCTAGAGGTCCCAAAAAACATCCCCCATCTGCGGAGGGAACTTCGCCGGAAGGGAAATAGCCAACACCTCAAATAAATGGGCCAGGATCTTGGGGGTATCCACGGCATCCGCAAGCCCCTGCCCAGCATCAGCATCCAAAACTGCTGATCCTCTGAGCCATCAGATTCCATAAACAGTTCCCCTTCCGCAAGCGGGGAATAAACAGACCAGTCAAGGGAATCATGATCATCAAGAACCGGCGGGGCCGGTGACAGATGCCTTATCTTAGCTGGGGCCTACCTGGCCGCAGAGCTAGAATCAATTTCATGATGTTGGCCAATCTAGCACATACATCAGATTATGACTCCCCGCTAATGACAGTGTCACTTGGGGTACGGATCAAGGTGGGATAGGTGATGAGGCCGGCTGCACTGACCCAGACGCCTGGGCCCCGACTGCCGCGTTATGGCCTGCTGAACACATGGTATGCAAACCAGCACATTACCCCCCCCAAGGGATACCCCCCCAACCCACACACTGCCCCGAAGGGAGCCGGAGCCCGGTATCCTGGGGAGCCTCCATATGGTGATTTGTATGGTAGTCACAATGACCAGCAGGAATTACGCTAGAAGCTACCCGGGATGCCCCTTAAGTCCGTTAGTGGGAGGATTTGCAAGCCCTTATTTTGTGGCCAAGGGACCCCAGGACACAATAACAAAATGGGGGGCCCCCGTAAGTAAGGTACACCAAGACAAGCACTCATACATGCAGAATGTACAAAGAGTGTGGCAAAACATATAAAATAAATATACATATGTATATATAACATTGTAATACTAATAGTAATGTAAATAATAATAATGTAAGTAATAACATAATGTATGCGCAAGTACAATAACACTATAACACAGCCTGAGCATAAGGCAGAAAGGAAGGAGAAGAAGAAGAAGGGCCGGCGCGGATCATGCGCCTGGCCCCGCCCCCTCCCCATCCTCACCCAGCAACGCGGATCCATTGACCGGGCACCGCCGAGGGCCCCAGAGAGAGTGGGACGGGCCGCCGCCAGCGCGCCGAGCGCCCCGGCCCGCCGCCTCTCCTCACAGAAAGGAGGGGGAGAAGCTCACCTCTAGCCTGAGCAGCCGCACGTGCCGAGCCGGACAGGGCGGCCGGCTCTCAATGCGGCCGCATGTAACAAAACGACAGTAAAATCACACACACGCATACACAAGTTCATTGAAGAAATACTTCCAGACGCTCCACATCAATTGTAAAGATCAAATGAATTTAAAAACAAGGGAGAAGTCACAGGCCCCCCTCCCATTGTGAATAAAGGGAATAAAGTAAGGGAGGGAGGGATCCCCAACCACGGGAGTAGAGCAGGGGGAAACGGACAGGGCATCCCAAACCAGGGTCACCAACCTGGTAGCCGCCTACCCCTTGTAATGGGGTTTCACGGCCGAGCGTGGCTCCTATGAGTACACCTGTTAAGGTGAATCCTACCGTCACCCGGACCTACAGCCAAGGCTGGGAGGCATTAGGGGACTGGCCGGGTGTGAACTCGGCTTACCTGCAAGGAGGAGACTTCCTGCAAGTCTTCTTACTTGCTCGCCGTCTGCAGAGACGATTACTGGGGAATGTGTGGGAGGTCCCAGGTATTTATGGGCCAGGAGGGGCTTCCTTTTTTTTCTATTCATCTCTGCAGAAGTTCGTCCTCTACTGGACATAACCCAAGTGTAATGAATATTTCCGAAGCAGGGTGTGAGACATACTTAGAATACAATGCTGTCATTGGAAAGGTGACGGCCCTCCACGTGTACTAGTGACCAGTGCAGATACAGAGCCCCCCATCTGGCCCCACCAATTTTAGGGAGTGAATCCCTGGCCAGTAGGTCCAGGCTGGAAGACTCTTTCTGGCACCTAGTTCAAGGCTGGGAATCTTCAAACCTGGACCAAAAACGCTGTCCCAGGGAGTCCTAGGAAGCTGTGGGGAGGCCAGGAACTGTGTTGAAGCAATCTCGGGTACCTGCACCGACCAGCTGTACACCAGTACCTGTCCGAGTACAGGGGGAAGCCATGCCCTTCCTACTTGGGTTCTTTTTCCCTTTCTTCTCAGCACACAGGCAGGGAGAACAATGCTGTCAGTGTAATGGCATCAGTCCCCCCATGTGTCCTGGGGACCGGCACCAATACAGAGTACCCTCCATCTGCCAACAACCCCCCAATCCCGTGGAGTCTGTCTCCAGCAAATATGTTCAGGTGTCCAACCTCCTGTACATCTGCTCCAGTTCTACCCAGGAGATAGCACTGGAGGATGAGAGGGGCACAGTCATATAGGATCCCTCCGGGTCTTTGTTGTGTCACTGGCCTGGCATGTTTTTTTGCAGAAAACAGATGCGCAACAGTAACAGCATTAAAAAATGACAGCCTGAGTACACCACACAAAGTAGAAACACTAATCTCATGTCTTCTAAGGCCGACGTCTAGATCAGAACTAGAAGATCCAAGCTGGACCTATAAAACTGCTTAAGGGATTGGACTTCTGCTCTTATCCCACCTATCGGCAGCCAGCAATATCCACCTGTATGTGATTCAGTGTCATTGGATAGACAACTTGACAGGGAAACAAGAAAAACAAGACTCAAAAATTGCTTCTATGTATTGACCATCTCACTTGTAAACAGCCCCCCTTCCCCCCCGATATAAGACCACCTGTTTAAACCGGACCAACAGCATTGCACATTTGGAAAAAAAAAATACCCAAAACTCACTTGCCCCATTTGCATGCATGTTACTGAAACATCGTCAGCACTTACATCAATGGTATAGCGTTTCAGTTATTAATAGGGTTGCCACCCGGTATTATTATTATTTTTTTACTTCACTGGCCACTGGCCTGAGGGTGTATTATGGTATTTGTTTTTGCTTTACTAGTAATGGAGGATGGGAAAAGCATGCCCGCAATTACAGTTACCAGTAAAAAACAAATAACGGCACCGCCAGGCCAGTGGCCAGTAATGTAAAAATTTTTTGAAAAAAGTCCAGATGACAACCCTACTTTTTAGTGAATGCTAAACCAAAGGATCTCACTAAAATATCTAGTACTAATAATATGCATCTTTAAAATATGCATTTTATTTAGTTACCAGCTCAACTACTGCTGGTTTCTACAACGCTCTCTGTTTATGAAAAGTATTTTATAGTCAAAAGACCCAGAAGTCATGTCTATTCCTAGACACATGCTCGGGCGATACTGTAGCTGCATGAAAACAAACATTACATTTTGTGATGGCAAATCACACTCACACACATGGTTTTTAGCCCTTAAAATTCCCCCAGAAATGGGGTCCCCCATCCCTATGTCAGACCCCTATACCAGTTCACAAGGCTTAGGGGCTGGCAAGTCACCTGCGGCTAGCGGGTGACTTGCTATTAACCCCCAGCGCACCCTATTACCAGCCTCCCCAAAGCCAAGGAGGGGGCAGAGTGGCCTGGAGCAAATTCAGGTGGTGTGGGCTTGTAGCCGGCAGGGCGGGGGGCCACCAAAGCTGGCCCCCGAGAAAGGGACTGCCTTTTTTTTAACCCTTTACAGTGTGGATATGAGTTATATTTTCATTGTAAATGTTATACAGCACTTTTTTTAAGTTTGGAGGGTCTCCTGGGCAAGAATGGGGGGCTACCAATACATATGTGGTACCGTTGTAAATGGTTTTATTTAAAATAGGAGACAATTTTCTAAAAAAAATTTGTTTTGTTTTTTTACGCAAAAATATTTTTTAAAGCAGTAGAAAAATTACAAACAAGACATTTCATGTTAAAGCCTATACTCTGCTGAAAAATATATATATATATAATTTTCCTGGAAAGTCCTGCAAAAATCACGGTTAAACATGATGAAATATGACCTGTCAACAGAGAGTGACAAAACTTCAAGTAGGCGGGCAATTAAAAGGGTTAAAAGTAGCTATACATGTTGGGTACTGTTCTTTTCAGGGGACCTTGCGCTTTCAGATTTAGCTTGTTTTTCTTATTTGCATATTGGTATTTTAGGAAACATGTTTTTTACTCTGCTTTTTTATATTTTTTAGGGAAACCCTGTGCAACCTAATAATTCTTTGAGTGATTACTTCCAGAAAGATAAGCCCACTACAACAAGCTGGGTACGCCTGGAAAGCTTAATATGTGTACTTTCAGAGAATATATGGTTTATGGGTGGTATTCCAAAGGAAAAGGGTTGTTTTGGTTGAAAAAACACAAATTTACATTTTTATTACAAAAAAAACACTGTTAGAAAAAGGCCGAACAATATATAATTTGCCTGGGAAATCCCTTCAAAAATTACAGTTGAACATGTGTAGTGCAAAATAGTGAAATATGGTCTGGCAACAGATGGTGACAAAAACTCTAGATAGCCTGGCACACAGCAGTGACTAAACCTAACCACACTGCAGCAAAGATGCAGCATCCCCACTTCCCCTTGGCATGAAAGCTGGCATGGAAATCACTAAAGGCCCACGCAATGCAATGTGGGATGAGGTACTATATAAGAGAAAACAGACTTTTTCACTCTGCAGGGCATCCCACATTAGGAACGATTTAACCTGTACTAGAGTCTTTTAGACTTAGTCTAGGATTTGCGTCCACTTTAAATGGTCTATTTTTTATTTGTTCCAAGTTAGTGTTTGGGGGAACTAGAAGATATATATATATCAGTTTATATATTAGCTTCCTTTACATTCCTAACGCTTTTTCATTTCTCTTTTAATTATCCTCTCGCATTAAACTTATTTTGATTTACAAAATCACACCATAGAGAGTGGAATTATGCTTACCCCCACTAAGGTAAGGGTCCTCAACATGGGGGTTATCCACATGATTTTAAAAGCCTGAGTTTTTAGAGAAATAGATCTTCACTTTTTTCATAAGCAAATCCTCTCCCAGTTCTACAGGTAAGGTACAGGACTTTACTTTGTTGGTCAGTAACCAAAGAGATTAAATAAACATGATCATCAAAAAGAAAGAAAATTTACCATATGACCTAAATCACTCTTTGTATTAAAATATAGTGTAATAGTTTAAGATAAACTCACCAATTCGAATAGAGTAAGGGCTTCCAATCGACTCCATTAACAACAACAAAGGCAGCACCATAGGCGCTAGGACACGGAGCATTTTACACAAATCGTCATGAAGCCCTTTGATGATGTGGACCTTCCATAAATATCTGTAAAACAAATATGAACAGATATGAGACAAACCAGTATATACTTATCCAAGGTTACCTGACACCAGTATATCAAAACAAAAAGGAGTTTATAAAGTGGACCAAAGTGGGGGAGTTTCACAAACCCAGATTCAGGTCCATACTCCTGGGATGCCAATTTCGGATGCTCTCCTATGTGAAACCCAGCTGGTTGCCCTATATACATACCTTTCTGCCATTCCTGCTGCCCATATTTTTCTGCTGCTAAGGAAACTGTATACCCCCTGTATCCCTATATTCAGTTATGGCGGGAGCAGCAGCACAAAGGAAAGATGCACGAATTGCCACCCCAGGCAAGTTTTTCATAGCAGAGTATCCCAAATCAGGATGTCCCGGGGGTGGGCATTTAAGCACTGCTAGCACCTTATTAAGGTTAGGTTCGGTTTGGTCCACTTTAAAATAGTAGTCCATTATATAAGAACTAAATAAAAATGGGAACAATGAGCCCTGCTACAGCTTCTATACTGCGCTGCTGGAAATGAAAAGAGGCATATGGGAAGAGAATCAGGTGATCTGCTTGCTATTTTATTATTGCCGGGTTTACAGTCCCTGTAAGCATGCATTGCAAATAATTTTGCCCTTTAAAAACTCTGAAAGAAGGCATGCAAAATGTGCTCGATGTGAGCTAAAACAAGCAGCATTAGCTGGGAGCAGAATGAAACAGGAGCAGTAAAAATTGCCAAAAGGGACTCTTCATGGGTGGACTAACTTAGAGGATGTTAGATAAAAATGTGGATTTCAGTCCACTTTAAAGCAGAACTACAGTCAAAAATGACTATAGTTCCGCATTGCTATAGTTAGCAGTGGGGCAGTAGGACCTGCACTGCCTCACTGTGAAAATAAAGCAATTCTGTGAGTACTCACCTGTAGAATTGTTTTTGTTCTTGCATGGCACGGCCCGCTTCGGTATTCATAACTGATGGGTTATTCCCGCCACAAGGTGGCGCAGTAGCACTGCAGAAAGCTGTGGCAGCTCCCGGCTCCCTATAAAAACGGGATTAATCAACAAGTTTGCAGCGTAGACGAGCAGTGAGACAAGAAGCCGGGAGCGAATAAATGTAAGAATGTAAAAAAGGTAAAAAAAAAAACAATTTAACATTCACCATAAAGAGGCAACCAAGAACAACTATAACAGGGTGAGGCAAATTGGGCATGCCATGCAAGAACAAAACCAATTCTACAGGTGAGTACTCACAGAATTGCTTTTTCTTTAATGCATGGCACGGCCCACTTCGATATTCATAACTGATGGGACATCCAAAAGCAGTGTCCAAAAGTAGGGTGGGATCCCAAATGAGTAAAGGCCAGTAGATCAAACCAATACCGCCTGAAGCACCTTGCGGCCAAAAGCAGCATCCGCTGAGGCCTCAACTTTGAAAAATTTGGAAAAAGTATGAACAGAAGACCAAGTAGCGGCCTTGCAAACTTGTTCAACAGAAGCTTGGTGCTGAAAAGCCCAAGAGGCACCAATAGCACAAGTGGAATGAGCAGTAATTCTAAAGGGAGGTTCCTTCCAATTAGCAGAATAGGCTTGAACCACCGCCTGACGGATCCACTTGTTGATAGTGGATTTAGCGGGAGGCAAACCCTTCCTAGGCCCAGAAGTGAGAACGAACAGAGCAACAGACTTCCTGAAGGTCTCAGTAGCAACCAAATAGAACTTCAGAGCCCTGACCAAGTCCAAAGAATGCAGATTCCGCTCTTTGGAATTAGCGGGATTAGGACACAAGGAAGGCAAGACAATGTCCTGATTAAGGTGAAAAGCAGACACAACCTTGGGCAAGAAATCTGGCTTAAGCTGGAACACCACCTTATCTTGATGCCGCTCAAAATAAGGAGGATGGAAAGCGCCGCTAGCTCAGAAACTTGCCTTACAGAAGTGATAGCCACTAAAAAGGCTACCTTAAGAGTCAAAATGGGCAAGGCGGCCTCAGGAATAGGTTCAAAGGGAGGCCCCTTCAGATCCCAGACTGGTAGCAAAGGCTTACGTGGCAGACGCACGTGAGAAACACCCTGGAAAAAAGTTTTAACCAGCCGGTGATTGGCAAAGGATCTTTGGAAAAAAATTGCCAGAGCTGACAATGCCCCTTGAGGGTACTTCTCACCAAAGAGGCGTAATCCCCCAAAGGGAAGCGCTGTAAGCAACTTCTTTGCCACCGTGTCAGCCGCCAACTGGCGTAGCCAAATAGACTGCCGAATCGCAACAAGCAAGGCAGAAGTTCTGCTACACAAGACCATGGAGTCATCTAAAGCAGAAAGTACAAAAGACACAAATAAATCACATCGCTTGAGAGCGGAAAACTCATCAGAGGCTGGATCAAGCCCTGAGGTATTCAATAGGTCTCTAATAACAGACCTAATAGCGACTGCCATAAGTGCCTAGGCACCCACAGGCCGCAAGGCCGAGCCAACGCTAGCAAACGCATGCCAAGCCATTTGTTCAATACGTTTGCCCTCCCCATCCTTTAAGGGAAGTAGATTCCGGAGAATGCAAAACAGAGGAATTGGACAAACTGAGCACAGGTGAATCCACCACAGGGGGGATGACCAACGCTTACAGTGTCTGCAGGAAAGGGATATATATTTTTTTTTTTATATCCCAGCCCAAAAGGAATGCCAGGAAGCCGCGCAGGCTTTTCCCATTCCTTAAGAATGATATCTTCAAAATGTTTCTGATTAGGAAATTAAAAACAAGGCTTGGAGGCTCCAAAGAACTCCCCTTTCTGAGGAGGGACTGCTTCTGGAAAATCGATAGCCAAGACCTCATATAATTGAGCAAGAGCTTTAGGGGTGTCAAAAATCTCCCCTTCACCTTGTTCAGCGTCAATACCCACAATTGCTGAACATCTGAAACATCCGATTCTTCAAAGAATTCTCCTTCTTCAAACGGAGAACAATCAAAAATGCTTGCTACAATCAAGCTCATTTGCCTCAACGGCCAGAGCTAAATGTTTTCTTTTAGCGGAGGCCCTCTTGGCCACAGAGCTAGATATTTATTTTTTCAATGTGAGCCAATCAGGCACATACATCAGAAAGCGACTCTCTACCCATGACAATATCACTGGGGGTATGAACAAGACAAGGCGGTGTGGGGGGAAGAGGCAGGAGCCACCTACTCTGAGGCTTGGGCCCCTTACTGCTGCATTATAACCAATTGAACACAAGATACACAAAAAAAATTGCGTTATCCCCAACAAGGGATGCCCCACATCGCAAACACTGCCGAGTCTGTCCCGCAGGTACTGAAAAGCCAGTATCCTGAGATGCATCCATATGGTGTTTTTTTTATAGTCGCCAAGTATATGGAATTTTTACAGCCGAAGCTACCCGGGATGCCCCTTAATAGTCCCTAGGTGGGAGGATTTTAAACAAGGACCAGGAGAAACCCCTATTAAGAGAGGTTCCCCCTGGAAGATAGAGAAAACACAATGAGCCTTATGCATATGCAAGAAAGAAATGACAGTAAATAAAAAAGATTTCCCTTTAGTATAACTAAAGGGTACTCACAGTGACCACAACGGCCCAGCGACAGCCCTGCGACCAATCAATATAAGAAAAGCCCAGCAGCGGCACCAACGCAGCAGCCAGGACCAGTGGAGGCCAGCACCAGAACAGGAACCAGCAAACCACATGTCAAACAGGAAGAGGAAGCAGAAATGTGATGCCGACTCGAAGCCCCGCCCACCACCTAGCATTGCTCAGAGAGCAGAGGGCGGGTCAGCCAAAGACAATAGCATGACATCATAGAACGGGGCCGAACGAAAAAAAGAGAGGGAAATTTAAAAAACCCAAAACAGGTATGTCACTTTTTTATCCTTTCCTTTTTTCTTTTTTTAAAAAAAAAACAAATGCATAGGCCAAAAGATACTCCCTAAATAAAGATCCCCCCCCTTCACCCCAGCAGGGTCCAGGAGGGCCAAAAGGGGGGGAAACAATAAGCACCCAATAGGCACAAGGAGATTTAAGGGACGGGGCATCCCATGCCAGGGGACACCAACCCGGATTCCGCCTACCCCTTATTTGAGGTCTCACGGAGGGAGCAAGCTCCCATATACACCCAAGGGTGTATCTACCTTTGCCCGAGCCCATCAGCCAAGGCTGGGAGGCATAACATACATATCACAATACAAAAATGTGGCTTCAGGCAGAAATAGAAAAAGGCCGGGAGTAACCCGGCTACCTGCAGGAAGAAGAGTCATCTTCTGAATGCTTCGCCGACTGCAGAGACGAAAAGACTGAGGAATAGTGGGAGGTCCCGGGTATTTATGGACCAGGAGGGGCTCCTTTTTCTCACGTCATCTCTGCAAGATCGCCCTCTACAGGCCGGTATCCCAAGTGTCATGAATGTTGGAAGCGGGGTGTGTGACCTAAAAATGTTGAATTTGGGGCTCTAGTACATATTAGTGAAATCATAACAATGCCATTTCCCCTCTCTTGATCTACAAATATGGCCCAGAGCTCTAATCATGATCAACAATGAAGCATTTGTTTAATAAGATCAGTCACCGCTGAATAACTGAGTGAGGGGAATGTTAATGAATGTAGCAGAGAGGGGAAAATACAATTCTGTGATTACTCACCTTGTAGAATTGGTATTATAGGTATGCAGCACGTCCTGCTCCAGATAATGATTCATAACAGATGGGATTACCTCCGCCAGAGGGCGCCTGACTGCAGAGATGGCAAAAAGAGGCCCCTCCCGGTCCATATATACCCGGGACGTCCCACAAATTCCCCAGTATAGAAAAGCAGTAAGGAGAACCAGGAGAAGCCAATGATAATTAACTGCGTTAACAAGGATAATAATCACCATAAAGAGGATCCAAGATAATGCAAACAGGGTGGGGTGGAGCAGGACGTGCTGCATACTTATAATACCAATTCTACAAGGCGAGTAATCACAGAATTGTATTATTCTAAGTATGCAGCACGTCCTGCTCCAGATAATGATTCATAACAGATGGGACATGCAATAGCAGTGTCCGTAAATAGGGTGGGATCCCAAAAGCAACAACGCGCAGTTCACACCACTGCCGCCTGCAGAACCTTGCGGCCAAAAACAGCATCCGCTGAGGCCCGAACATCAACCTTGTAAAACTTGGAAAAGGTATGAACAGAAGACCAAGTAGCAGCCTTACAAACTTGTTCAACAGAAGCCTGGTGCTGGAAGGCCCAGGAGGCCCCAACAGCACGTGTAGAATGAGCAGTAACAGGGAAAGGAGGATCCTTTCCCCTAGCAGAATAGGCCCTAAAAATAGCCTGACAAATCCATTTGCTGATAGCAGACTTAACAGGAGCCAGACCCTTCTTGGGACCCGAAGGAAGCACAAACAAGGCATCAGTCTTTCTAAAAGGTGCAGTAGCCACCAAGTAGAACTTCAAATTCCTGACCACATCCAGGGAATGTAAGGCCCTCTCCTTGGAATTACCAGGATTAGGGCACAAGGAAGGAAGCACAATAGGCTTGATTTAGAGAGACAAAAAAAAAACTTCAGTTTTAGTGCCGATCTGTTTTTTTTTGTGAAATGTTTCCGTTCTCGTATCAGTGTGCGAGCGATTCTATGCATGCATTGAAAACCTTCTGTAAAGTTTCCGTCCGTTCGTACGGCAGATTACGAATTACGAGGATGTCATTTTCCAGCGTGACTTTTCCGTTTCATCTTCACATGTTACAACGTAGCCTTTCGTTTTTGCTCTTTTCCCATCGTATCCTCCAACGAATCCTTTACGTTTCCCGTTCGACTCTGTTTCCCTTTTTCAATAAATATTCGTCCAGACGGAAATCCTTATGATCTAGCGCCTGCGCACTACAAACTTAACTCATTAAAGTGCTCGCCTACATATTTGCCACCCTCATTTCTACTACAATGTTTAGCTAAATCACCATCCATCTTCCCTTTTGGACCCTTAAAGCTCACCCAAATCACTTCTCGGTCATGTTAATATTCATCTTTAAATATTTCTGGGCCCATTAGTTTTGTGTTAATATATTTTGTAAATAAAATGACACTGTAACATTTTTTTTTGGATTCCATCATAAAATATACAATTTTAAAAAATTTAGAAAATTTCTAATTTTTACAACTATAAAAAACAAAATACATAGCAATGGCAGGCTACAGAACATTATTCTTCATCTGTGGTCCCCAACAAGTTGCGCAGCTCCTGCATCTCGCCCACCAACTGAAGGACCCTGACACTCAGTTGTGGCACATGTGGTCCCTGTTAAAAAACTTAAATTAAAATATTGGTATAACCTTGTTGGGGTCATACTGCAGTGCCCCCCCCCCCGTATGGTCCAAACACCTAAATCTGGACTTCAAAAGCCAGAGGGCCCTCGCCACCATGGCCCGGGTTTTGCATAGTGCCCGATTAGAGAACCCCTGGTCCGCATTCTGCAGGCAAAAAACGGGCATCGGGAGCAAGGGCAGGAGTGGATATCCAGAATCCCCTGAAAGAATTTAAAAATAGTAACATGAAATACACATTCTAAGCTACAATATTGTTTAACATGTCATCAAGGGCTAAAAACAGCAATAGGTTAAGTCATGAGTCATCAACTATATTCATTGCCATACAGTGAAAATGGATTGATGGAATGTGAGCAAACTTACCCAGGAGCCATCTACCAGATAATTCTCCTGACTCAAACTGACGCAATAAGCAGGAGCTCTGCAATATATAAGCATCATGGGACGACCCTGGATGCCCTGCAAGAACACTGAGGAATCGCATAGCTGGACCAAAGACTACTTGTATGTTGTGTGAGTGGCACATCTTGCGGTTCCGGCAACCGAATATAAAATAATTACACAAAGCAAAGGTAACCAGCTAAAACAGTAACTCCTACAACAAATTAAGATTCAAGTTCAACAATCCAAATATAATTCACAAAGGACATAAGTCTAAAAAAATATAGCAATTATATGGATGTGTGGGAAACTAAATGTTTACATGCTAAGGACTAATTAAGGTCAGCATTAAAATGCATCTAGAAGGCATACATGAAATGTATTGATTCAGGTATGCATTGCTAAACAATTTATGGCCTCGGCCATGCTGATACATGCAATGCCTTGGTGCTAAAGGCGCGCAGACTCCTCCACATAGCCGCAAAACATGTTCAACAATAGCAATCCGAGCCCTCAAAGGTCCCGTAAGTGGACTAACACCCATCCAAACAATCCAGACAGCTACGGAAGTTCGAACTAATGTGTCTTTGAATCGAGGCTAATGTCCTGATTGAGATGGAAGGCAGAGACAACCTTAGGCAAGAAATCAGGTTTAAATCTGAAAACCACCTTGTCCTGGTGTCTCTCAAAGTAGGAGGCCTGAATAGAAAGGGCCGCCAACTCGAAACACGCCTGACCGAGGTGATAGCCACCAAAAAGGCAACTTTAAGAGTAAGAATAGACAGAGCAGCCTCATGAACAGGCTCAAATGGAGGGCCCTGAAGGGCAGACAAAACCAAATTCAAGTCCCAAACTGGCAACAGAGGTTTGCGAGGGGGGTGCACATGAGCAACCCCCTGGAAGAAGGTCTTGACCAGAGGATGTTGAGCGAAAGATCTCTGGAAGAAAACAGCCAAGGCAGAAACGTGACCCTTGAGCGTGCTGAGCTGAAGTCCCAGATCCAAACCATGCTGAAGGAACTCCAGAATCCTAGGAATGGAAAACACCAGACATGGAAAGACCCTAGACTCACACCAGTCAATGTAGGCCCGCCAGACCCTATAGTAGATGGTAGAAGAGGATTTCTTCCTAGCCCTGATTAGAGTGTTAACCACAGAATCAGAAATCCCCTCATCCCTTAAGATGGAGGTTTCAGCAGCCAGGCCGTCAAAGCCAGCGTTTGTAAATTGGGATGGCATAGCCGCCCTTGAGTGAGAAGGTCAGGGACCAGGGGCAGAGCGTACTGATCTACCGCCAGCTGAACGATATCTGAGAACCACACCTGTGTTGGCCAACGGGGGGCCACCAGGATTGCTGGCACCCTTTCCTGAGCCAGCTTGCCCAGAACCCTGCCCAGCAGGGGGAATGGAGGAAAAAGATACAGGAGTCGGAACCCCTGCCAGGATAGAGTCAGAGCATCCACCGCAAGGGCCAGGGAATCCTAGGACAGAGAGACAAAGACTGGGAGCTTGTAATTGTGGCGGGACGCAAACAGATCCAGTTCCGGTACCCACCAACGGTGACACAAGGATAGGAAGACCTCGCTGCTGAGAGACCATTCCTCCAGGACAGAAGTCCCACCTGCTCAGAAAATCTGCCTCCAGATTCTCCACCCCCGGAATGTACACTGCTGAGATGCAAGGGACATTGTCCTCCGCCCAGGACAGAATCATGGACACCTCCTTGAAGGCACTCTTGCTCCGAGTCCCTCCCTGATGATTGATGTAGGCAACCGCTGTCTGGTTGTCTGAGCGAACTTGGATCGGCCGGCCCCGAAGGTGAAGAGTCAATTGGGCAAGAACCAACCGAACTGCCCTCAGCTCCAGGATGTCGATAGGAGCATGGGCCTCCTGAGGGCCCCACAGCCCCTGGAATTGTAGGGATTTCCAGAAGCCCCCCAACCTGAAAGACTGGCATTCGTGGTGACTGTCTCCCAACAGTGGGCCAGGAAGGATCTGCCCCCCCAACAGGTTCCTCGAGTCCAGCCACCACAAGAGGGACCGCAGAACCAGAGGGGACAGAACAAAGGCCCGATCCAGCTGAAGAGGTCTCATGTGGAACTGTGCATAGGGAACCACCTCGAAGCAGGACACCATCTGTCCCACCAGCTGCATCCCCTGCCGGATGGAAAGGTGAGGGAAGGACAGAAGGGAATGAACTTGAGCTTGCAGAGAGTCCGACTTCTGCTGAGGAAGAAAAATCTTGGCCTGAACAGTATCCAGATTCATGCCCAGGAAGGAAGTCACCAGAGACGGAGACAGGGAAGATTTGGGGTGATTGATCACCCAGCCGAACGACTCCAGAACCGTCACCACACGCTGGGTATCCAATACCGCCTGCTGGAAAGATTGAGAGGTGATGAGAAGGTCGTCCAGATAGGGAAGAATGCGAATGCCCTGAGCCCTGAGGAGAGCCATGACACCCGCCAGCACCTTGGTGAAGACCCTGGGGGCCAAAGTGAGACCGAAGGGCAGTGCCACAAATTGGTAGTGCTGGTCCGCCAGCGCGAACCTGAGGAATCTCTGATGCCCTGGGAAGACTGGAACATGAAGGTAAGCATCTTTGATGTCTATGGAGGTCATAAAGTCTCCCTGGCGCAATGAACTGATCGCAGAGTGCAGGGTCTCCATGCGAAAGTGCCTGGTCCTGATGAACTGGTTGAGCAGCTTTAAGTCCAGGATGGGTCTGACGGAACCATCCCTTTTGGGTACTGTGAACAGATTGGAATAAAAACCCTGACCTCTTTCCACAGGAGGGACCTGACAGATAACCCCCATGTCCAGGAGATTTTGCACAGCCAGAAACAGCCCATGAGCTGCCAAGGGGTCTAGAGGAATCCGAGAACTGAGAAATCTTGGAGGCGACCAGGCAGCAAACTCTAGCTTGTAGCCGGAGGACACAACCTCCAGAATCCACCTGTCTGAGACCTGTTGTCCCCAGACACGAGCAAAGAGCCGCAGCCGTCCCCCCACCCGGATGGGTGAGGGCGCCCCTTCATGGATGAGGAGGCTTGGCGACAGATTTGGGCTTGGACCCCAGGAAGATCCGGAGCGGGCACGACCTCTGCCCCTGCCCCAGAAGTCTCCCCTAGGACCTGCAAAGGAAACCCCTCTCCCAAACCTGGATCCACGGTAGGAGGGAGCAAAGGCACCTGAACCCCGAAAGGGCTGCAGCTGCTTCTTACGTTGAGGCAACTTACCCCCCTTGGCAAACAGGTCCAAGCGATAACCAAATAGGCGCAGCCCCTTAAAGGGGAGCCCCTTGAGGGCTTCTTAGCAGCGTTATCAGCTGCCCACTGGCGCAGCGTATAGCAACCGCCAAGGCAGAGGTTCTACTACACATCCTAATGTTGTCATCTAAGGCAGAAAGTACATATGCAATGAACATTTCACACTGTGACAAGGCCCTGAACTCGGCACTAGAAGTATCATCAGGGGCGCTTTCCAACAGACCCTTGAGGAGAGTCCTAACAGCAACAGCAGTAATAGCAGAAGCACAGACAGGGCGCAAGGCAGACCCCACACAGGCAAAAGCATGGGAAGCCAGCTGGTCAATGTGCCGGTCCTCACTATCCTTAAGGGTAGTGGAATCAGGGGAATGGACCACAGATGTGTTGGACAACCCCAATACTGGTGCATCCACTTCTGGGGGGGTTGACCAACATTTAACCACATCAGTGGGAAAAGGGTACTTTTTATCCCAGCCCTTAGGGATTCCGGGAAGCCGGCCAGGAACTTGATTATTGAAATGGGCCTGTTCTGGAAATTCCAGACGTGGTTTAGCAGTACTGAAAAGTTCCCCTGTAGCTTGGGAGCCGCAGCAGGAAGGGAGATAGAAAGCACATGAAATATCTGAGTTAACAGTCTATTGGTGTCATCAGCATCCCAATGATCAGAGCCATAGTCAGCACCACTGAAATGCTGATCATCAGATAACTCTGAATCCGAGAATAATTCCCCCTCCTCAAGTGGGGTATAGTCAGACAAATCAAGGAAATTCTCAGTCTCCATAGGAAAGGCAGACGCACCCGGCGCCACATGCCGCCTTTTAGCCGGGGCCTTACGGGCCGCAGAGCTAGCAATCAGCCTCTCAATGTTAGCCAACAATGTTAGCCAAGACACGTCAGGCTGAAGCTCCCCACTAGTATTTAGCTCACTGGGAGTCATAATCAAGCGAGGGGGAATGGGTGAGGAATTAGTGGGCACAGGCCCAGTCACAGATAGCCCAGAATGCAGCGCAAGCGCCTGCTGGGCACAGGGTACACAGACCCGCACATCATCGCTCACAGGGGATGCCCCACACACTACACACAGCTGGGCTTGTCCCGAGGGGACCCCGAGCACAATATCCTGTGAAGCCTCCATATGGTGATTAAGGTGGCACAACTGGCCAATAGGAATTACGCCGTATAAGCAACCCGGGATGCCCCAAATGTCCGCCAGGGAAGTGGGAGGATTAAACAATGTAGGCCTCTAATAAAGTTACTATAACCAATAGAGGGGGCAGGACCAGAAGAAACCTCTTAAAACAGTTATCCCACCTGAAAGACATAATAATGATACCCCATAAGCACACCGAAATGACAATTGAATAAAAGCCAAGCCCGCAGGGGCACTCACGGACCGTGGTGGGGAGCCAGCAAACACACCAGGAGAGGATCAAAATGGCTCTGGAGGAACCTCAAGGGGCGGGCCGCAGGAGGGTCCGACGCGGAACGCGCAAACAGAGCAAGCCAAGCCCCCTCCGAGAAGCGCAGACACAGGCCAGACAGCCAATGGGCGCGCAGAGATTCTTGATGATGATGCCACCGCTGACGCCAGAAGGCGCGCTTATCAGCGGCTGCAAATTCAAAATGACAAAGTGAAAGGCAGAGCGCAGAGCCCTGAATGAAGTGCAATCACACACACACACACACAAGGCAATAAGCACACATACACCCCCCCCCCCCCCCGAACGGGACAATGAGAGCGGGGGGAGAGTAGATGTCAAACAAAAGACCCACCAAAGACCAAGGCAGGGAGGGGGAAAGGGCGGACGGGGCATCCCCCAAATCAGGTTCACCATAACCTGCACCGTCTACCCTTTGGTGGGGGATCTGGCGGAGGTGATCTCATCTGTTATGAATCATTATCTGGAGCAGGACATGCTGCATACTTAGAATAGTGGTACATAAAATATATACATACAAAAGTATCTTTGAAATAATAGTGACAAATCATTGTAGTACACTGTAGCATTGCAGTATATTGACTCAAATTCAGTCCACAGTGAAAAGCGGCTGTGAGCCACACCAAAATGGTGCTGGCTTCTCCAAAATGGCGCACAAACTACAGACACTTTGTAGGTATAATACATAAGGCTCCGGTAAAATGGCACCTAGAGATATCGCGGCGGTTCTTGGCCACGGAGGGTCGCTTCTGTCGGGGGATCTTCCCCTCCAAGTTTGGGGCAGATCTGCGCAGGTGAGTGGAGGTCGCTGCGGGTGACGGGCGCAGCCGGGGATCTGATCTCGGGCGCCATCTTGATTCGGCAGCCTGCTGCTCTGTGTTTGTTGCGGTCCGGCATATTGGTGGACTGTATCTGCCCCCTCAAGTTGTGGTGAGCGCTCCAACCCATTCGACAGCTCCCACCTGATTCGGTGGTCACAGTCGGGAGTGTCCTCCCCATCCAGCAATAGCTTTTTAGTGGACATAAATTTTTAAAGGGCCAGCACAGAGGAATATATATGAGCAGAGCAATGATGGCAGCGTTCTAGGGGTGCTCCATGCCCGCCGAACAAGTTTGGGGTTCTATACAGTGGGAGGGGGAAAGGGCGGACGGGGCATCCCCCAAATCAGGTTCACCATAACCTGCACCGTCTACCCTTTGGTGGGGGATCTGGCGGAGGTGATCTCATCTGTTATGAATCATTATCTGGAGCAGGACATGCTGCATACTTAGAATAGTGGTACATAAAATATATACATACAAAGTATCTTTGAAATAATAGTGACAAATCATTGTAGTACACTGTAGCATTGCAGTATATTGACTCAAATTCAGTCCACAGTGAAAAGCGGCTGTGAGCCACACCAAAATGAAGCTGGCTTCTCCAAAATGGCGCACAAACTACAGACACTTTGTAGGTATAATACATAAGGCTCCGGTAAAATGGCACCTAGAAAGAGGACACACAAACGCTATCACACAGCCCGGCAGACGCAGAGATGGCGCCTTTCCGGATATAAAAGGCACATACGGAGTGCGCATGCGCGCGAAACCCGGATTGACGCCTGCGGTCGCGGCTCTGTGCAGCCCTGCGTGTACCGGCTATTGGCGGCGGAGATATCGCGGCGGTTCTTGGCCACGGAGGGTCGCTTCTGTCGGGGGATCTTCCCCTCCAAGTTTGGGGCAGATCTGCGGAGGTGAGTGGAGGTCGCTGCGGGTGACGGGCGCAGCCGGGGATCTGATCTCGGGCGCCATCTTGATTCGGCAACCCGCTGCTCTGTGTTTGTTGCGGTCCGGCATATTGGTGGACTGTATCTGCCCCCTCAAGTTGTGGTGAGCGCTCCAACCCATTCGACAGCTCCCACCTGATTCGGTGGTCACAGTCGGGAGTGTCCTCCCCATCCAGCAATAGCTTTTTAGTGGACATACATTTTTAAAGGGCCAGCACAGAGGAATATATATGAGCAGAGCAATGATGGCAGCGTTCTAGGGGGTGCTCCATGCCCGCCGAACAAGTTTGGGGTTCTATACAGTGGGACAGGCCCTTGCTTTTTCCGCAGGACTTCAGACACAGAATTTGGGTTGCCTGTTGCGGCAGAGTGCTAGTGAAGCATACAGAAGGTGGTCGTCAGAGGAGAAGCGAGTGGAGAGATGGCAGACGTCCTGTCAGCTGCGGAGCTACGAGAAGTGGAAGATAGCGAGGCCTCTTTTCTTGCGAGTGAAGGCAATGCCCCAGCTCAACCAGGGTTACACTCGCAAGCTCAGGTGAGCGCAGATCTTTTTTCTAAATTTGAACATTTGCTAAAGACGGCCCTTACTTCTAATACTCAGCTCATTATGGATTATTTGTCAAAAGAAATAGATAAACTGTCTTGCAATCTCTCTACTCTGGATAGAAAGATGGGGTCAATTGTCTCAACACAAGAAACGCAAGAAGCGGAGATTTTACAGTTAAAAAAAGATAATTTTATCCTAACCTCAAAGATGGAAGACTACGAGAATAGAGATAGAAAGGCTAATCTACGTTTTCGGGGACTTCCTCCGATCTCTCTGCGGCCACATTGGCGAGAAGAAAGGAACTGCGTCCATTATTGTCTATACTACGTGATCATGACATCAAATATAAATGGGGATTTCCTTTTCGAGTATCTTTTGTCTACAGGGACAATTCATATTCTGCTACGTCTTTGGATGAACTACAGCAACACGTGTCGGCGTTGCATCTTTCTAAATCTTCGGTCTCTAAGTCGTTAAGGAACGCGGATGACTCTCCTAGGCAGCAACGCGCCGGGAAGAGGAAAAAGCGTTGGTCTTCAACGACTGGCCACGGTTCTCGTCTGATCTTTGAAGATACCTGAATCTTTGATTTAATATAGCTCCTATAGTATGTCCTCTGATTATAGGCTATTGAGTTAGTACTGTCTAAATTATATAGCTTTTTGATTATTGCTAGAATGTTGTTTTTTCCTATGTATATTGATCTCATGTATGGAGTCAACATAGGGGCTGTTTTTAACACCCTATGTTTTCTCCTTCTCTCTCGCCTTATTTTAGCTGGAGGTAACCTCGTTTTGTTTGATATTTTGCATGCAGGTGCTATTCACCAGGTTTATGTGATTTTTCTGACCCCACTTGTTCGGCGGCATTCCCATGTCACACTCCTGTTAAACCAGTAGTTGAAAACTTCTTGGTTTTTTTTTTTCTCTTTCTTTTTAGTATTTTTAGATAAGATATAGATGATCTGATTTAGTAATTTGTTAATTGCTCTTCCAGTTGACGTGTTTCTAGACTCGAAAGTTGTGTGAGTTGCGTTGCACGCCCTTGGCTATTTTTCTTCAGGTACTATGGTGATAGTCACTGGCCGTCTCTAGTTGCTGTGCAACGGGGCGGACCAGTGGGGCTCACCCTTCTTTGTAGACTAGGGTAGGGATACTTAATTCATAATCTTAGTTATTTAATTATATATATATAATTATATATATGCGCTTTGGTTTCTTTCTTCTTTCTCTTTGGCCTATATATATTTTTTTTTCTCCCATTCCTTCCTTCCTTCCCCTGTCTCTAGTTCCCTCAAACAAAGTGTAATATTGTTGTTAGCTATAGTGGTATTTTCCATGGCCACGGTATTTTCATTGAATGTACAGGGCTTTAATTCGCCTAATAAGCGAACTAAGGCCTTTCGTAAGATTAATTCGTTGCGGCCCGATATTTTGTGTCTCCAGGAAACACATTTCTCATGCTCCTCCAAACCTAAATTTCTTGATGCCAGATACCCTCAAGTTTACATGTCTTGCGCTATTTCCAAGCAGAAAGGGGTACTTATTTGCTTCCGTAGGGGCTCCCAATAAGTGAAATAAGTGATCCAGGCGGCAGATACCTGATTCTTATTGGGGACCTGCAAGATGTAGAGGTGACAATAGCATCCTATTATGCTCCAAATACAAATCAGCTAGTTTTTTAACAGAATTCCTTAATGAAGTAACGTCAGTAGCAAAGGGGACTACCATGGTTTGCGGTGACTCCAACTTAATAATGAACCCTCTACTTGATAGGCAATCTATCTCTAATACTTTGGCCAGTTCATATTTAGTTTCGACCTCAAAGGCATTCCGAAAGCTGCTTGAATCCTGCTCAGTAGCTGACTCTTGGCGGGAGGCTCACCCAGGCACCCAAAACTTCACCCATTTTTCGCATCCCCACGGAGTATATACCAGAATAGACCATATATTTTTACCTTTGAATACTTTAGCTCAAATGAGAAAGATCAGTATTGTCCCAATATCCTGGTCAGATCATGACGGATTGCTACTCAAATTAAACTCCTTGCTCTGCAAGCCATCGAGCTTCCTTTGGTCGCTCATTGCCTCTCTTTTGTCTGACCCGGTACTGGTTCAATCTATCTCCGACACGTTGTTAGAATATTTTGAAGTAAATGCGACATCGGATGTCTCGACTACAATCTGTTGGGAAACCCATAAGCCCGTCATCAGGGGCAAACTAATCCAGTTAGCCTCTAGGAAAAAAAAAAGGAGAGGGATGCTTACATCGACAAATTGGAAAAAGAATATTTAGAGATAGCAGAAAAAGCTAAAAAACAAATGTCTAAGGAGACCCGTTTGGAATTGAATAGAGTGACCCGAGATCTTAATCTAGCCTTAGCGGGCAAAGCTGAGAATTCAATTAGATGGCTTAGGCATAAATATTACTGCAGAGCCAATAAACCCAATTCTCTGCTAGCTAAAAAATTAAAAACCCCTGAGCAATATTATCGCCCGATTAGATTGAGAGGTGATAGAGGCAACTAGTAACTAGTAACCCGACTAAGATCCCAGCTTTCAAAACTATATGCTAGTCCTGGTGGTTCAAGGAGGGATGCAATTTCTGACTTTTTGAATGGGCTTTCATTACCAACTTTGCCTGCTCATTTTAAGGATTTGCTTGATAAAGATTTCAATGTGGAGGAAACAAGGAAAGTTATCAGTGGGCTAAAACTTAATAAACAACCAGGCCCTGATGGTTTCTCGGCGGTTCACTATAAAACCTTTACCCCTATTTTAGCTCCAAGATTGACAGCGGTATTCAATGCTATTCAGAGGGGTGAGTCTTTTTCACAAGAGTCACTCACTGCCTCTATTAGTATGATTCCAAAGCAGGATACGGATCACGCAATATGGTCTAACTATAGGCCAATATCATTGATAAACGTGGACCTCAAAATATTTACCAAGATTTTAGCTGACAGGTTGTCCGGTCTTATGCCATTATTGGTTCACAATGACCAATCAGGTTTCATACCGGGGCGACAGGCGGGAGACAATATTAGGAGAGTAATTCAGTTATCACATATAGCCCGGGAGAGGGGTTTGCCAGCCATACTACTTTCTTTAGATATAAGAAAGGCGTTTGACACGGTATCCTGGGAATATCTTTTTTGTTTATTGGATAGGTGGGGCTTTGGGCCGGGATTTTTAAGTATATTGAAAACTATCTATAGTTCCCCGATAGCTTTTGTTAAGTATAGTGGATATAGATCGGACTCCTTTCCTTTATCTAGAGGGACGAGGCAGGGATGTCCTTTGTCTCCTTTACTGTTCGCCCTAGCTATGGAACCGTTGGCCCAAAAGATCAGAGCGTCTCCAGATATTTCTGGGGTGGAGGTAGGCGGAGAGCAGCATAAACTCAGTTTATTCGCGGATGATGTTTTGTTGACCATCTCTGATCCGCTTATATCTATTCCGAATTTATTGCAGATTTTGAGTTTATTTGCAGAAGCCTCTGGTCTTCAGGTAAATACAGCTAAATCAAAGGCATTGAATATCAACCTGTCGGCGGATCTCTGGAATCAATTAAAGGCGAACTTCGATTTTAGTTGGGAAGTTGAGGCCATAAAATATTTGGGGATAACAAGTCGTTATGAATCTTTATATGCAGCAAATTATTTGCCTTTGCGTAGGAAATGTAACACTCTATTATCGCAATGGCAGGGGTATAATCTATCCTGGCTAGAGAAAGTAGCAGCAGTTAAGATGACCCTACTCCCTAAATTTCTTTATTTGGCAAGGACTCTGCCGTTACAGATCCCTTCTAAGTTTTTGAGGGAACTACAGGGGCGAGTTTTTTTCATTCATTTGGAATGGTAGGAAGCAAAGGATTGCAAGTAAAGTTATTTCTAAATCTAAACGGGCTGGAGGTCAAGCAGCGCAAGTTGCCCAGCTCCTTTCTTACTTTGTCACTGAGGATATCCCTGGGTGGGTCCGTATTGAGTGTTAGTATAACAGTTACTGGCTGGAGACCTACTTTGGCTCCCTCCGAAGGCCAGGCCGTGGATAAATAACCCGATTATGGCTCATTCTCTGAGACTCTGGGATGATATTAAATATTCTGGGGGTCTTGCTTCTCCTCACCTGCCATTAATGCCCTTATGGGGTAATTCAATGTTTCTACCAGGCATTTCTAATTTTCCTAGATTCTGCAGATGGCGAACTGCGGGAATTCAACGAGTTCTTGATTGTTCCCATGGCTCTGATATCGCTTCTTTTCAGCAACTTAGGGATAAGTATGGCTTACTACCGAAGGACCTTTTTGGATACTTCCAGATATCTCACTTTATTAGATCGCTAAGGAAAAACTCTTCTAAATTAGACGATCTTACTAGTTTTGAGAGCTAATGTTTTGAAGCTAATGTGAAGGTGATGCTGCGGTGGTATATGGTCCCTGCACATGATGCATGTGGGGGGAGGGATTCAAGGTAAATGTTTTCGGGGATGTGACCTAATAGGGACGAATTGCCATATATGGTGGCAATGTAAAATAGCTAGGGAGTTTTGGACTAAAATTTTCAAATCTCTTAGTAAAATGATGGGCACATGGGTTCCCCTAGACCCTTGGATTGCGCTTCTTAATGACACTTTTTCTGGCAGCTCGGCAAGACAGAGACAATTGAGCTATCATATTTCATGTGCCAAGCTGGTTATAGCCAAGGCATGGAAAACATCCGTGTTGAGTTTTGAAGATTTCAAGAACAGAGTTAATAATACTATGGCTATGGAAAAGCTATCGGCTATACATGAAGATAAGATGGAGGAGTATTGGGAGGTGTGGGATCCCTGGATTAGAGAAGTTTTACCGGCTGCATTCGATAAAAATCTTCTAAGGGTTTGAGGTGTGGTTGCGAGACGCTTTTCCTGGATCTTAGATCCCTTTATCCTTTTATTGTCTTTCTGTTTTTATTTCACTCTTCCCTCCCATCCCCTTATCACCATCCCCCCCCCCCCTTCCCCCCCTTTTTTTTTTGTTTTTCTTTGTTTGTTTAAATATGTTTAGAGAATTGGTATCATGGATATGTCACGTTAATAGGCCTGAATCCTATTATAATGTTAATTATTCTAGGAACATGGTAATTGTTTTTTTATCTTGTTTCAGTAAGGATCTACTGAACGCGATAATAACTTTGTTCTTCCCTTTTTCGGGAAGATGCTAGTTTCACTTTGAATCTGAGCTAATAACTACTGTCTTTTTACATGCTACCGGCATGAAACACTGATTTTAATGCTGTATTTTAGTTTGTGTCTTGTGAATGTGACAGTGTTTTTTTTTTTTTTCTTATGCTGTTTTATGCAATAAAAATTATTGAATCGAAAAGGCACATACAAGGGCTTACAGGCGCCTTTGCATGCCGCGTCTGGTGGGGGCGGGACGTCGCCAGGGATCTATCCACTACCCGCAGACAACAACTGGCCACTGGGGGAATTACTACCACCGCCCCAGCAGAATAGTGCGGATGGGCCAATGTTGCCCTCTCACATGGGAGACGCCAGCCAACTTGCCACAACGGTCCCAATAAGTTCTAAAGTTAAGCTAATATGGACAATACTAATCCTTAGCAGTTCAAAACTGGGGAACAGTAATAAGAACAGTCTCCTCTTTATTTATTTATGCAGCTTAAATAAGTATGCTATAAATGCCTGCTACAAGATACCTGCATTCTCTTATAGGGTGGATTCCATATTTCTGGTACATGTTTATATATGATCACAGGTACATATATGTTTTTAATCTTTCTGATAAAACAATAATGTTGATGCCCTGGATTTTTCTTGTACTCACCATTTTTTTGAAGTTAACACATATTACTGGTATACTAATGTATTGCTTACAGATAAAAGTATAATGTTTAGATGAGTTACTATTGTCATTATTTTTGTACAGTGTATGGGGTATTGAGAAAGCGGTTAAAGCGAAACATGTTTACCCCGAAAGAATGAGTTATCTCTTTTTTTATGGAATATAACACCATGCCTCATGAAAATTTGTAACGTATAAATGTGTGACACTGCATGACAAATGAAGTATTGAAATTAATTATGTACAGACAAAAAATGATCTTTTAATGTTTAAAGTGGACCAACACCCAGGATTTTCACTAACCTGGGTGTTGGTCTACTTCCGCGGGGCACCCCGATCGAAGTTGTGAAACCCCCCAGAAAGCCCCTAAAATCAGAATGTATAAACGGACAAGCGACGGATAAGCCGCGGGCGCGGGTGCGCGCCCTGCTAGAGGGACGGCGGCTTGTCCGTTGCCGATAAGGTACGTTTTTAGGGGCTTTCTGGGGGGTTTCATACAGCGGGGCATCCCGATTTCGGATGCCCCGCGGGGAGGGAGCTGATCGGCCCGGGAATCTTATAGATTCCCGGGCCGATCAGGGGTGGGTGTTGGTCCACTTTAAGCAAATAAATTGTATGTTTTATACATTCTATGATGTGGTTGAGTAAATGGGCAAAAGATGGGGTACAGGCCTAATACCTCCAAATAAGATAGCTAATTGAAATCACCCATTATGATGATGAGGGCCTGGGGGTATTTCCTTTCACATTCAGTAATACAGTCAACTAAGCCATCTAAAGCAGTTTTTACAGATGCAGAGGAATGTAGACACGAATCAGGATAAATGAGAAAAATTCCCTTGGAGCGTAAAAGGGTCTGTAATTGACTGCTAATAATTTTAAACATGGATTTTTGTGTCTCTGCACCAGTTGGTGTTCACATAGAAGCAGATGCCACCTCCCCATGATTTTTGCGCCGAGTCACAGTCCCTGTCTGCACTGATGATAATTAAAAATACAATTCTGTGAAGTACTCACCTGTAGAATTGGTATTATACGTATACAGTACGTCCTGCTACAGATATAATACTTACACTTGGGCTATCCTCCGCCAGAGGGTGCTGTGGCACTGCAGACATGCAAAAACAGGCTCCTCCCGGCCCTTCACATACCCAGGGACCTCCCACAAATCCCCAGCATTGAAAAGCAGTGAACCAGAAGTCGGGAGAAACCAAGCACCAAAACAACTGGTAATGATAACAATAACAACAATCACCATACAGGGGATCCAGAATAATGCAAAAAAACTGGGTGGGTGGGGCAGGACGTACTGTATACGTATAATACCAATTCTACCGGTGAGTACTTCACAGAATTGTATTATTCTAAGTATACAGTACGTCCTGCTCTAGATATAATACTTACACTTGGGACATCCAATAGCAGTGTCCATAACAGTAGGGTGGGATCCCCAACAAAAAAGGCAACGGCACGTAGCTTAAACTACAACCGCCTGCAAAACCTTGCGGGCAAAAGCAGCATCAGCTGAGGCCCGAACATCAACCTTGTAAAACTTTGAAAAGGTGTGAACAGAAGGCCAAGTAGCGGCCTTGCAAACTTGTTCAACAGAGGCCTGGTGCTGAAAAGCCCAAGAGGCACCAACAGCACGAGTGGAATGAGCAGTAATACAGAAGGGAGGACTCTTCCCCTTAGCAGAATAGGCTTGTACCACAGCCTGACGAATCCACTTGCTGATAGTAGACTTGGCAGGAGCCAAGCCCTTCCTAGGCCCGGAAGGCACAACGAAGAGAGCATCAGTCTTCCTGAAAGCCGCAGTGACAACCAGGTAGTACTTCAAGCACCTGACCACATCCAAGGAGTGCAGAACCCTTTCCTTGTCATTACTAGGATTGGGGCACAAGGAAGAAAGAACAATGTCCTGATTCAAATGAATGGCAGACACAACCTTAGGCAGAAAATCCGGCTTAAAGCGGAACACTACCTTGTCCTGGTGTCTGTCATAGTATGGAAACTGAATGGATAGAGCAGCCAGCTCAGACACACGCCTAACCGAAGTTATGGCCACCAAAAAGACAACCTTGAGAGTAAGAACAACCAGAGCAGCCTCTTGAATAGGCTCAAAGGGAGCACCCTGCAAGGCAGACAAAACCAAGTTCAAATCCCAAACAGGAACCACAGGTTTACGAGGGGGAAGCGCATGAGTGACCCCCTGAAAGAAGGTCTTAACCAAATGATGATGAGCAAAGGTTTTCTGGAAGAAGACGGACAGGGCAGAAACCTGACCCTTCAGAGTACTGAGTTTTAGACCTAACTCCAAACCATGCTGTAAGAACTCCAGAACCCTAGGGACAGAGAACTCCCTACAGGGAAGAGACCTAGACTCACACCAGTCAATGTAGGTACACCATACTCTATAATAGATAGAAGCAGAAGTCTTCTTCCTAGCCTGCACCATAGTGCTCACCACATAGGCAGACAAACCCTTCTCCATTAAGATGGAGGTCTCAGCAGCCAGGCCGTCAAAGCCAGCGTTTGTAAATTGGGATGGCGTAGGGAGCCCTGAGTTAGCAGGTCTGGCACCTCTGGCAGATCGTACTGGTCTACTGCCATTTGAACCACGTCTGTGAACCACACTCTTCTTGGCCACCGGGGGGCCACTAGAATCACAGGCCCCCCTTCCAGAGCAATCTTGCACAGAACCCTGCTCAGCAGGGGGAAAGGTGGAAACACATACAGGAGCCGAAACTCCTTCCATGACATGGACAAGGCATCCGTGGCCAAGGCCAGAGGGTCCTGAGACAGGGACACGAACGCCGGGAGCTTGTGGTTGTGGCGGGACGCAAACAGGTCCACATCCGGTAGACCCCAACGGTGACACAGGGACTGGAATACCCTGTTGCAGAGGGACCACTCCCCCTGACGGACGTTCCCCTGCTCAGAGCATCTGCAAGCAGATTCTCCGCCCTCGGAATGTAAACAGCCGAAATGCATTGTACATTGGCCTCCGCCCATGTCAGAATCTGAGACACCTCCCGGAGGGCACTCCTGCTCCGAGTCCCTCCCTGATGGTTGATGTATGCAACCGCCGTCTTGTTGTCTGAGCGTACCTGGACCGACAGAACCCTCAGGTGTTGGGTCAACCGCTCCAGTACCAACCGAACTGCCCGCAGTTCCAGAATGTTGATGGGTAAGTGGGCCTCCCGAGGACCCCACGCCCCCTGGAAGCGCAGGGACTTCCAGAATCCCCCCCAACCTGACAGATTGGCATCCGTTGTGACCGTCTCCCAGGAAGGAGCCAGAAAGGACCTGCCCCCTGTCAAGTTCTCGAGGTCCAACCACCACGCAAGGGAATGTCTGACCGAGGGGGGAAGCACACAGACCCCGTCCAAGGACGCCGAGTTCTTTTCCCATACTGACAGAAGGTGAAGCTGCAGAGGTCTCAAATGGAACTGAGCAAAGGGCACCGCCTCGAAGCTTGCCACCATCAGGCCCACCAGCTGCATTCCCTGCCTGATGGAGGGCTGTGGGCACGAAAGCAGGAACCTGGCCTGCGCAGTCAGAGCTTCCACCTTCTGTTGAGGAAGGAATATCCTTGACTGAACCGTATCCAGAATCATTCCCAGGAACGGGGTCACCGAGGATGGGGACAGAGAGGACTTGGGGTAATTGATCACCCAACCGAAGGACTCCAGGGTGGACACTACCAGTTGGGTGTCCAACTCTGCCTGCCGCAGAGACCGAGAGGTGATGAGGATGTCGTCCAGGTAAGGCAGCACGCGTATGCCCCTTAGCCTTATCAGTGACATCACCCCTGCCAGCACCTTGGTGAACACCCTGGGAGCCGACGTGAGGCCGAATGGCAGAGCCACAAATTGGTAATGCTGATCTTTCAGTGCAAATCTGAGAAACCTTTGGTGTCCTGCAAACACCGGAACGTGAAGGTAAGCATCCTTGATGTCTACTGACGTCATGAAGTCCCCTGGGCGCAATGAGCCAATGGCCGAGCGCAGAGTTTCCATGCGGAAATGCCTGTTCTTGACAAATCTGTTGAGGATTTTTAAATCCAGAATGGGCCTGACTGACCCATCCTTCTTGGGTACTGTGAAGAGATTGGAGTAGAACCCCTTGCCCCTATCTCCAAAGGGGACCTTGCAAATGACTCCTAGATTCAGGAGACCCTGCACGGCCAGCAGCAAGACCTGGGCTGAGGCGGGGTCCTGAGGGATTCGGGACCCAACGAATCTGGTGGGGGGCCATACAGCAAATTCTATCTTGTATCCGGAGGACACTACCTCCTGAATCCACCGGTCTGAGACATGGCGCCGCCAGACGTGCTCGAAGTGCTGTAGACGTCCCCCCACCCTGACGGGTGAGGGCGCCCCCTCATGCCTGAGGGGTCTTGGGAGGGGCTTTGGGCTTTGGGCTTGGGCCCCCAGGAGGAACCGGGACGGCGTCCTCTATTCCTGTGCCAGGAATCTGCACGGGGCCCGGCGAAAGACACCCCTTTTCCCTGTTTAGCCCCGCGGTAGGGGATTGAAAGGGTGCCCTGGCCTCGAAAAGGCCGAAACTGCCGCCTGCGCTGGGGCAGCTTGCCTCCTTTGGCGAAGAGGTCTAGACGGTCACCAAACAGACGTAGCCCTTTATAGGGAAGCCCAGTAAGGGCTTTCTTAGCAGCATTCTCAGCCCCCCACTGTCGCAACCAAACCGTACGGCGAATAGCTACCGCCAAGGCAGAAGATCTGGCACACATCTTTATAGCATCGTCCGATGCAGACAGGATAAAGTTTATGAACACGTCACAGTTAGACAGATTATTGACAGTATCAGCGGGCAACTCATCTGTGCCGTCGAGTGCATTCCTAACCATGGCCCTGAGCGCTACTGCCGTAATGGCTAAGGCGCAAACCGGGCACAAGTTCGCTCCACCAAAGGCAAAGGCATGGCATGCCAATTGATCAAGACGCCAGTCCTCAGAGTCCCGTAGCGTAGTAGTGTCAGGGGAGTGCATAATAGAGGTTTTGGACAACCCTAGAATAGGAGCATCGACCTCAGGAGGCGATGACCAGCACTTAACCAAGTCAGCCGGGAAGGGATACTTTCTATCCACACTCTTAGGGATCCCAGGCAGCCTCCTGGGTTGTTCCCATTCCTTAAGCACGAGGCTATTGAAATGAGTCTACTCGGGAAATTCAAGACGAGCCTTAGCAGTATGAAAGAGCTCGCCCCTTTGTCTGGGAGCAGCAACAGGGGGAGAGATAGACAAAATTTCAAATATCTGAGCCAGCAGTCTGTCAATATCATCCGAGGTCCAGTGCTCGGAACCAGATTCATCATGACCCCTGGACTCCTCGTCATATGACCCAGAATCAGAGAACAGCTCCCCTTCGTCCGAGGGGAGTTGGCCATAAGGCTGCAACAAGTCATCGGATTCCATAGGGAAAAGGGCAGAGTCAGGGGTTAAATGCCGCCTCTTGGCGGTGGCCTTACGCGCTAGCGAGCTAGCAAGCAATTTTTCAACACTGGCCAGTCTAGTAGCCATATCAGGATGAGAATCCCCACTTGTATTGGGGGTTAGACTCAAGCTTGGGGGAGTAGGTGAAGTGAGGCGAGGTGCAGGCCCAGCCACGGAAGAGGCGGGAAGAGCCAATAGCGCCTGCTGTGCACAAGGAACACAGACCCGTGCATTGTCACCGCTGCTAGGTAAGACCCCACAAGCTACACACAGCCGGGCTTGTCCCGAAGGAACCCCGTTCACAATATTCTGAGATGCCTCCATATGGTGATTGTATCGGCACAGTAGGCCCGTAGGGATTGACGCTATAAGCTACCCTGGATGCCCCAATAACCCGCTGGAAAGTGGGAGTAATTTTTTAATAGTCTCAACCGTGGGATACACCGGGCCAGGAGAAGCCACCGGAATCCGCGGTCTGAAAGACATAAGAGGGACAGAGACAGGGATGTCAGAGCCAAGCGCAAGGAGAAACTATAAGATATATTATAAGGATAAAATTTGTTCGCCCGCGAGGGCACTTACAGACAGCAAGGGGAGGACGGTCTTCACCACGCGCGAAAAGGAATGGCGCCAAACGATCCTCGGAGGGCGGGCCAGAGCTGAAGGTGACGCGGAGCACGTAAAAACGTGACGCGGGGCGCGCCAAGTCAGGTCTCCGCCCCCCGGAGAGCGCGAAGCTCCGAAAGTGCTAAGCAAAAAGAGAAGCTGGGAACAGGGCAGTGACGAAGTCAAGACAAGCCCCTGAAGGATGATCGGTGTTACCGCAGAGGAGTCACTACGGATTAGGAGAAAAAGACGCCGCAGCATCAACAAAACCACGGCTGCCCATGCAACATGGAAGGGCGCGGCGGCTACCAATAAGTAAAGTACAAAACTCGGCTCTGACATCCATTCTGAGTCAAACACGACACCAAGGCCATAAGCGTGTGATAGGGTACACTGAGGCCGCCATACTCACGACCCCTCCCCCTTTCTTTTCCCCCTGTCTAGGGGGGAAACGAGGGAGGATGGCGACCCTGAACACAGGGTCCACCGCTACACGGGGCGTGGGACAATTAAGCGGGAGGGGCATCCACTATGAGGCTCACCATCAACCTAAACCGCCTACCCTATGGTGGGGGACTGCGGTGGAGCATGGTTCCGTCAAGCAGGCATGGTGCTGCCTACCTTCACCCGACCAGCGCAGCCCAGGCTGGGAGGCACATCACAAGGAAGACGGGTGGTAATAGTCCCACAGGGCCGCAGGCTGTAATAGCCCCGCTCACCTGCGAGAGAGTGATACTTCATGTCTTCGCAGTCAGCACTGCAGAGAAATCTGGGGGGATTTGTGGGAGGTCCCTGGGTATGTGAAGGGCTGGGAGGAGCCTGTTTTTGCATGTCTGCAGTGCCACAGCGTCCTCTGGCGGAGGATAGCTCAAGTGTAAGTATTATATCTGGAGCAGGACGTACTGTATACTTAGAATATTAGGGAGTTCAAGAGCCATGTCAGGAATGTTGGCATTGAGCCAGGTCTCAGTGAAACAAAGAACCGCTGCATTGGAGAACTCTGGAAGATTACTGCACAGCAGATGTAGTTCCGCCATTTTGTTGGGATGTGAGCGCGGGTTGGCTAGATGCCCCGATGGGAGAGCCAAACGCAGATCTCTCCTTTTTAACTCTCCTTACCAACACCCCTGCTCTTTTACCCCTTCTGCGCCGTTTCTCGCAGTGCCTATGGCTTATTACCGCAATGTGGTCCATAACCAAATCTCATAGTGCAGAAAATGATGGCAAAATGAGTTCTTTGATTTTCAAGAGCATTTCCCTGGTGTATTCAGTGCACATGGTAACCAGAGATCAAGAACGTTCCAGATGAAGCCAAAGTACCAGCCTTCTGAATGATATGACTTTAAATACTTGAGACTTGGTCACAAGAATCCTTGGTACTGTGATACAATCCTTGGTACTAACACCTTTGAGAACTTAACTATGAATATGGCAATCCATATTTCACTACATATGCTATAACAAACGGCTTTAGGGACATGCCTTTAAATACTTAAGAGACTAGGTTGCAGGAAATCCTTGGTACTGTGATACAATTCTTGGTACTGACCCTTTGAGAACGTAACTATGTATATGCTGTTCCATATTTGACTACATATGCTATAACATATCTTCCCTCAGACTGCCTACAAACTCGCCTGTTCCCACTGCTGCTCCTGAAGTGTATACATATGACAAATTGTGCACTGAAGTAGACCTCCAATATTGCTGGCCATTATCCCAGTTATAAAAACAGCAGTAAAAACTCCGTTTTAGTGCTTACATTTGCAGCACTTTGGCTTTTAACTAATTTTAGCTTTATAGCACTTAGGCGATAAACACTTAAAGTCCCCCAATAAAAAGTACCTTAATGAAAAGTCCCCTCACTTATAAAACGACCTCACTTGAAATACAACCAGAACTCGTTTTAAAACAATCTTATTTATAGCAAAGCAATACTTCCCTTCGCCAGTCAGTCTCTTTCTAGTCAGGCAGAAGGCTGGCCTCAGGTGAAATAAATAGGCTTAAAGTCCCCCAATATAAAGCACCTTAATGAAAAGTCCCCTCACTTATAAAACAACCTCACTTAAAATGCAACCAGAACTCACTTTAAACAAACTTATTTACAGCAAAGCAATACTTACCTTCACCAGTGTCAGTCTCTCTCTGGTCAGGCAAGAGAGACTAATATTACAGTAAAAGTCCAGTGCACAGAGTGCCTTATGGAATAAGACAGTGGATGAGTCCAAGTCCTCTTGGTTCTCCAAGCAGAAGCCTGAGTCTGTCAAGTCAACCATAGAGGGACACCCTCACCCAGCCGAGCAGGGGGACATCTTTGCCAGTTTTCAGAAATCGGGCAAGCCAAAGTTTTCACTTGCTGGTGAAGGTGTCCGAAATTAGGTCAGCCATCGACCAACTGTTACAGGCAGGAGTGATTGTCCCACTGCTGCCTGAAGAGACTTTGGCTTCTACTCCAAACGGTTTGTGGTTCCCAGACAAATATCTACACATTCAGATCTTCCAGGGACAACAATACAATTCTGGGATTACTCACCTGTAGAATTGATATTATGAGTGTACATCCCGCCCCATTCCGAAAGATATCCTTACTCAGTTATCATGCATTTTTAATATTGATCAACAGAGTAATTATTCTTGGATATTATAGAGATACGGTTTGGCATAAAGGGACCTTTTTGACCAACTGGGAATTTATTCATAATAATATATATCAGGAGACCCTTTGTTTTTACTTCCCCTTGTCTCATCCCCTGCATGTTTTTATTGTCTATAGACCGCCTCACCGCACCGCCGAGACAAGATGGCACCCGGATATATACCTCGAGGGGCGTGCCGCGGGAGAGTGACGCAAAATGTGTCACCCACCCCACCCACCACCCTCCGAAGAGTTCGAAAAGACGAGCCCACGTGAGGACAGCCAATGGCTGCTCCGACGCTTCTGAGGTAAATGTCGCCGCCTCAAGCCAAGCGGTGTACAGCAGCGCGAAGTAACAAAAAAGAACACCAGTGCAACCAATCAGACAGGGATCATTTCTAAAGCGCTCCGCATAAGCCAGAGCCTAGAATTAAAGGTGCCACACAATACAGGATACCTCAGATACAATGAACAGCCCCCCCCCCCCCCCCGCCTTTCCCTGAGAGACACAGAAGAGCGAAGGGAGACAGCGGTCCGGGAACCACTATAGAGGGAAGGGAATGACAGGCACAAATGCGGGCAGGGCATCCCATACCCTTTGGTGGGGGAGTTGCGGCGGAGCCTAGCTCCTTGGCACCTACCTATCTACCGTCACCCGAACGCTACAGCCAAGGCTGGGAGGCAGTATAACAAGAACAGAATCGGGTGGGGAATAGCTCAACAGGTCCATAGGGTCAAAGACCCCGCTCAAAAGAGAGAGCCACTTTCTTGTCCTGGCAGTCCGCGACTGCAGAGAAAGTCTGGGGTTCTGTGGGAGGTGCCTCGGTATATATAGGCCGAGAGGGGCCACTTTTTCTGCTCTGCAGTCACGTGATATCTGAAGATGAATAACCCATGGGTAAGGATATCTTTCAGAACGGGATGGGATGTACACTAAGAATATATATTCTTCAGATTTGCCCAGAGCCTACATCACTGCCAAATTGTGGCGCTCCCTTTTGGGATCTCCATAGCACCTGAGGTCTTTACCAAGGTACTGGAGGCCGTCATGGCAATCCTCCATTGTCAGGGGATTCGCAAAGACCTGAACTTGGATGATCTTCTGATCAGGGATCAGATATGTGTGGAGGCCAACAGTATTGTTTGAACAGTACAAACTATGCTGGAGATATTTGGGTGGGTAATCAGTTATCCCAAATCCCCAATACACGCTCACAACAAGGCTGCTTCCTGGGTCTGAAATTAAAGTGGACCAAAACCCAGGATAGTCAAAAGTTTTGGCTATCCTGGGTTTTGTTCCTTTCCCCGGGGGCACCCCGATCAGGGGTGCCCCGCTGTGTAAAACCCCCCAGGACGCCCGAACGGACTCACCTCTTCCTGGTCGCACGGCAAGTGTAAGAGCAGCGGCTCTGACAGCCGCATCCTCCGCCTCCGTCTAACAGGGAGCAAGCCCGCGCCGGCCTTTCACAAAAGCCTGGCGCGGGCATGCGCACTGCTAGAGAGAAGCGAAGGATGCGGCCGCCAGAGCCGCTGCTCTTAGACGCGCCATGCGACCAGGAAGAAGTGAGTCCGTTCGGGTGTCCTGGGGGGTTTTACACAGCGCCCCTAATCGGGGTGCCCGCGGGGAAAGGACCAAAACCCAGGATAGTCAAAATCCTGGGTTTTGGTCCACTTTAAACATGGTCCAGGCCAACCTTCTCCTATCAGCGAAGCCGGATTTGGATCTGCAGTAGTGTGTGGTGATCCTTTGGGCCCAATCACCCTCTCGGGGTGGTTCAGTCACCCATGGCATAGTGGCTTCACTCACAATTTTGGAGTCAGGCTTACTTCTTCCCTACAGTTCAGTGGACTGTGTTTATCACAGATACCAGTCAGACGGGTTGGGAAGGAGTATGGACCTGTGGTGGACCTAATTGTCCAAAAATTAATATGTTTATTATATTCATACTTATTATATATACATACATTACATAAACAGTACAAAAGACTATTAAAAATGTCATAAAAACATGTACACAAAGAAAATATTATGAAGATAACTGTCAATCAAACCTGAAGATATAATATATGTGCATAATAATCTCCGGTATATATACAAACTGATGGGTGAAAGTGACAAAGTGCACCGACCATAAAAATCTAAATATATTGCTCACAATAATTACAAGTGAACCACCATAACCAAGTTATATTCAAAATTAATTAAAATATCTTACATCATAAGGGTAGGAGGCAGGCACCAAAGTTTACCCTAACACATTTCAGGGCTAGAAATACACTGATACATCTGATGGCGAGTAAAATCTGCAAATGCATTGCTTGTCTCTAAAAAAGCACATAGGCAAAAAGGTTGGTGGGTGGGCTCATTAGTACATAATACAAGTACAAAACAAATTGGTCCGCGCATAAGGCCACTCACCCGTGAGATGTAAATAAGAGGAAGTTATACATGGGACGCTGTCCAGTGAAGCCCTGGCCAAATGATCTGAAGCCTCATCATTTGCACAACCTGCAGAAGCACACACAGCTCGCCCCTGGAATGCACACGTCACTCAAAAGCGGCATCTCTAACAGACTTAGCTAGTCGAGTGTTGCACCGCCTGACAGACATTCTCAACACCACAGCCCTCAGTGAGAAAGTGAGGTGTCTGGGAATAATCTAGCTGAGTAGAACCCAAACGAGTTGTGCACTTATGCAGGAACCAAAATCAGATATATGTATTGGAGAGCACAACGAGCGGTGGGTGTACATAAAAATATATATATAAAGAGTAATGCTACATAACAATGGGGAGAGCACAATGACACAGGACAGGTGGCTATCCTTATGGGTAGGGGTCAATCTGATTCATGCAAGAAAAACTCTTCACTACCGGGCATGCCAGGCCTACTTTGCTTGGTGCAGAGTCGTTTGGACATTCTCTGCAATGCTTTTTAATCTCA
This sequence comes from Gastrophryne carolinensis, assembly GCA_027917425.1. Taxonomy (NCBI): domain Eukaryota; kingdom Metazoa; phylum Chordata; class Amphibia; order Anura; family Microhylidae; genus Gastrophryne; species Gastrophryne carolinensis. The sequence goes on from CM051242.1 coordinate 105,083,390, forward strand.
GGCATCTTGTTCCTTTCAGGACAAGGTGGTTCTAAAATGAGGAGGGCTTTATGCCTAAGGTGGTTTCGGCCTATCTCTGCAAGACTAATTTATTTGTGGTTCCGGTAGAATCCACTGCTGGATTTGACAGGCTTGTTCTGCCTAGGGTAAGGAACCCTTTTTTCATGTGACAGCTCGCTACTAGAGTGGTAGGTGTGCCCTGGGTCTTCCTACACCAGGCTTCGGTTGACCAGGTGCATGGAGCTGCCACCTGGCTGTCTGTCCACACCCTCACTTTGTTTTACAAGGTGGATGTTCAAGCATCTGCAAATGTGGTTCAGGTTCTGATTTGTATATTTCCATTGTTAAACTAAAGTTGGCACTGGTTGCACAGTTGTTTCTGTGGTTCATGGGATTCATATGTTGTGTTGTTTCCCTTCCTTGTGTACTGCATTGAATATCCCAATTGTTGCTCATTTCATTGATTATTTATTGATGTGTTCCAATGCTCGCAGCTTAGAGTTAAAAATCATATCCAGAGATGAATTGGGTCATGTTGCAATAACAGAGACTTGGTTCAAGAATCACAATGACTGGGAGATAGCCATACCTGGGTACACATTGTACAGAAAAGACAGATTAGAAAAAAAGGGCGGCGGAGTGGCAATTTATGTCAAGAATACTCTTCAATCAACAATAATTTAGCACACACATAATGAACTAGAAACTCTCTGGGTTACCATGCAGACTAATGAGGGAGCTGTGGTCAAAAATGGTTTGATATATAGGCCCTGAAAATTTAGATAACCTGTTAATAGATGAAATCAGTGGAATGGCACATGCAAGACCAGGAATATATTAGAGGCCCCTAATGGAGCATCTCTAAAACAACTTGTGATGTCACCAACTAGAGGAGATAACATTCTGAGCTTAGTCCTGACCAAAGGGGATCTGGTGTCTGAGGTCAGGGTTGAAGCAAATCTGGGTTCCAGTGACCATCAGTGCTTATGGTTCAGGATAAAAACGGACATTGTGCAATCCCACACCAAAACCAAAGTGCTAGGCTTTAGGAAAACAAACTTCAAGGAAATGGTGGACTATGCAGATAGGGTACTAGGTCAGTGGAACAGAGTAGCAGAAGTGAGTGCCCAGTGGTCACTATTAAAAATGGCCGACTTAAAGGCAACTAAGCAATACATGAAAAAAACTAGCAAGAATAAAGGGAAGAAGAAACCGCTATGGTTTACTAGGGAAGTCAGCACGATCGTAAAAGAAAATAAGTCTGCCTATTGGAAGCATAAAGAAAGTGTAAGTGTAGCTGACAGAGAGAATATAAAATTAAACAAAGGGAAGCAAAACTGATTACTCTGAGACAACCCTCCCAGCTTTATTGACAGCACTAGTTAAATGGACAGCTGGCCTGTTTTCATTGGTGTTTTATCAGCTCATTGGATCCTGTTTCCTGTCTCCTGCATATCCTGACTGATTTTCCTGAATTGACCTGGCCTGCTCTTGGATTAACCCTCGGATGGATTACTCAGACTTATTCATTGGACTTTGCCTGTTTGCTACCAGCCCCTGAACTCTGATTTATTCATTGGACTTATTTTCTTTGCTGAACCCCCACACCTGGAACTCTGCACAGCCCTATCCATTGTTGTAGGCAGGAGGCTTGACAGTATAACACAGTCATAACATGAGCTCCGTAGGGTACCTAGTCCTTTTGATTTTCTGGTGCAATAAATCTCCACTCTCGCTGGAGCCATCCAGGACTTCTAGGGTGGCTTTACTTAGCTTATGAGCCGGCTGAACTAGTTACAGGGACATGTGACGCCTATTCCTGACTCTCCTAACTGGACCGCACCCCCAGTTTCCTCCACCGCACGGGGGCAGCTTTCGGGGTCACCACTAAACCCCGTGTTCCACTCCCGGAACTTTTCTCAGAAAATCGCCAAAAGTCGCCCTTAAAAAAAAAAAAAAAATATATATTTTTTTTTGAATTTTAAGGGTTAGGGTTAGGCTAACCCTAACCCTTAAAAATAAAAAAATATACAAAAATAAAAATTCCCCCCAAAAAATGGGGACCCCCCCCATGTCATTTTTTTTTTTATTTTTTTTATTTTTTTTTAAGGGTTAGGGTTAGCCTAACCCGTAAAAATTAAAAAAAAATACAAATAAAAAAAAAATTCAAAAAAAATGTTTTCATTTTTTATTGAATTTTAAGGGTTAGGGTTAGGCTAACCCTAACCCGTAAAAATAAAAAAAAATACTTTTTTTTTTTAATTTTAAGGGTTAGGGTTAGGCTAACCCTAACCCTTAAAAATAAAATAAATTACGTAGAGGGGAACCCATTTTAATTTTAAGGGTTAGGGTTAGGCTAACCCTAACCCTTAAAAATAAAATAAAAATGACGTAAGGTCCCCCCTCCGGGGGGGGGGGAACCCATTTTTTTTTTTTAATTTTAAGGGTTAGGGTTAGGCTAACCCTAACCCTTAAAAATAAAATAAATTACGTAGAGGGGAACCCATTTTTTTTTTTAATTTTAAGGGTTAGGGTTAAGCTAACCCTAACCCTTAAAAATTAAATAAAAATGACGTAAGGTCCCCCCTCCGGGGGGGGGGAACCCATTTTTTTTTACTTTTAAGGGTTAGGGTTAGGCTAACCCTAACCCTTTAAATTAAAAAAAAAAAAGATGTAGGGTCCCCCTTACCCGTCATAACCAGCCCGGGACCAGCTATGGGGGCTTGTAGGCACAGAGTGGGGGGGCCAGCTTTTGTGGCCCCCCACCCTGCAGCCTACGAGCCCACATACCCTGTGTGGGCCCGGGCTCTTCTGCCCCCCCCTGGGCTTTGGGGAGGCAGGTAATTGGGGGTGCGGGGGTTAATGGCAAGCCACCCGCTAGTTGCAGGTGGCTTGCCAGACCCCAGCCTTGTGAACTGGTATAAGGGGTCTCATGGACCCCTTACCAGTTCACAAAGGGTTAACATTAAAAAAAACACACACACACAAATTCATTTATTAAAAAAAAAAAAAAAAAAAAGTTTTTTTTTACTTTACTCACCTCACCCGATTGTCAGCTCCTGTGTCGATCAGCTGTCAAATGCCTTGGTGATCGCTGGCCAGAGGAGGGGGGGGCAGGGGATCAGAGCATCACTGCTCTGCCCAGCGATCACCAGGGCATCTGACAGCTGAGCCGAGGAGAGGCAGCAAGAGGCCCAGGAGTGACGTCATAACAACAAGATGGCGGCGCCCGTCGGGAGAGGAGGGGGAGAGCCCTTTCAGGCTCTCCCCTGAAGCTGAAGAGGCTGGGGGGGGTGATCGAAGGCCCCCCCAGTGAAGAGGAGACCCGGAGGGAGGCAGCGCGACTGCAGGTAAGTAAATGTCTTTTTTTTTTTTTTTTTTTTACAGTTAGCAGCTGCTGCTGCCAAACCCGGGGGGGGGGGCCCTATTCCGGGGGCTCTCCTGGAGCCATCCGACCCCCCACGGGGGATCGGATGGCACCAAATTAAAGAGGAGACCCAGCCGGATCCAACGAAGGGTCAGGTGAGTATTTTTGATTTTTATTTTTTTTACTAGCAGGGGGGAAAGTCAAGCACGTAGATTCTACGTGCTTGGCACTTAAGTGGAGTGGAAGCGAGCACGTAGAAACGACGTGCTTGGCACTGAAAGGGTTAAGAAATGCCTTAGCATAACGACATATGCCCTCTTCCTTTAAGAAATGTCTTAGCATAATGACATATGGCCTCTTCCTTTAAGAAATGCCTTAGCATAATGACATATGGCCTCGTGAGTTAGCTTGCAACCTAATAATCATTCCATCCACAGCTGATAAACATGTATTTGCAGAACAATAATTTACTTTTCTTTTTTTAACAGACACCGCACGTGCGAGATTGGCACAAATCAGTGCCACAGTGTTTTGGTTGGTGGGCGAGATGCAGGAGCTGCGCGATTCGTTGGGGACCACAGATGAAGAATAAATAAATATTTATAAAGTTTTAAAAGTTTTTAAACACAATCAAAAATAATATTTTGCACTTGAATGTTTTTTTTATAATATTTAAAAAAAAAAAAGGCAACCAAAATTGCCAGTCTTAAGTACAAAAAAAAAAGAAAAACTTGTTTCTGTGTCATTTTCTGTTCTAAATACATTCATTAAGGGTTGGTTACAGCAAAACGTAGGAACAACCAAAAAAGTAAAAAAGAAGAATATACAGACCGCAATGTGATTTAGGTAAGCATTAGGTGCGCAAATGGAAGAAGAATGAAACCGCGATGCGATTTAGGTAAAAATTAGGTGCGGTAAATGGAAGAATATACAGACCGCGATGTGATTTAGCTAAGCATTGTAGCAGAAGTGAGTGAACAAAATATGTAGACGAGCACATGAATGAGTTAATTTTGTTGTGTGCAGGCGTAAGGTCGTAACGATTTTCGTCTGGCCTTTTATTTATAGGCGACGTTGGAAAAAGGCCAAAAACTAAAGCCTACGTTGTTTCATGAGTAACATAAATGGAAAACGAAAGCTGAAAAATGACTCTCGTTGGCATACGAACGGACAAAGACTTTACTGAAGGCTTGCGATGCATGCTTAGAACACTCATACAAAAGCGGGAAAAATTAAAAAAAAAATACAGATCGACACAAAAACGAAAGTCTTTTTATGTCTCTCTGAATCAACCCTAAAGTGCGCACCTTGGGCTTTTTCAACCAAAACAACCTTTTACATTTGGAATATCTCTCACCACAAACTATATATTCCCTGAAAGTACATACCTTAAGCTTTCTAGGCAGACCCAGCTTATTGTAGTGGCTTCATCTTTCTGGAAGTGATCCCTCGATGAATTATTTGGTTGCACAGGGTTTACCTAAAAAAAATAATAAAAAAGCAGAATAAAAAACACAATATGCAACAGAAAAAACAAGCTAAATCTGAAAGTGCAAGGTCCCCCGAGCAGAACAATACCCAACATGCATATGTACTTTTAACTGCCAGCCTACTTGAGATTTTGTCACCCTCTGTTGACAGGTGATTTTTGCAAGAATTTCCAGGAAAATTACATATTTTCTTTTTGCGTCAGAGTTTAGGCTTAAACATGAAATGTCTTGTCTGTAATTTTTCCACAGTTTTTTAAATATTTTTGAGTAAAAAATACATTTTATTTTTTTTTTTTTAAATTGTCTCATTTATTTTAAATAAAACATTTATTTTATTAAAGATTATCATATTGCATGTGCAGTCAAGCCTGCACAGGCTAAATGGCCCCTGGGCACTTCTGCCCCACCCTCCAGGCTTTGGGGAGGCAGATAATTGGGGGCTGGAGGGTTAATGGCAAGTCACTCACTAGCTGCAGGTGACTTGACAGCCCCCTATGCTTTGTGAACTGGCATAGGGGTCTCATAGATTCCTTATCAGTTCACAAAGGTTTAAATGTAAAAAAAAAAAACACCTCCCATCTATCCCGGACCACTGTGTGCCACGCTAATCACTTTGGCTTCTGCTCTTCTGCTGCTGCTGCTGCTGCTGGAAGCCTTTTATACCTGCTGAGTGACAGGTAACACAGGCCTAATTAAAAAAAAAAATCATGAATTGTCCAGTGTTTATCTTTTTGCAACTGAATGAAACATTTGCAGTACACTGCTCCCCTTAGTGGGTGCTGGAGTGAAATGCAGGATTTTTATAGTCAGACATCATGTTCTTTGAGCTTTCCAGTTACACCTTGCCTTTGTAGATATACGCTGTCTATAAAAACATACATACTCTTCTAACAATCTAGCCAAGCGGACCCGAGCGTGCAGGCAGCCACATCCCCGTTACCCTCTAACAGGGAGCATGCCCGAACCGGCCATTCACAAATGGCTGGTGCGGGTGCACACCCTGCTTAAGATATAGCAGGAAGCAGGCGCTGCTCGCGCATGCGCCATTGGATCAGTAGTAGAAGGTGGGTCTACCTTGACGACCTAGGGGTTTTCACACAGCGGGACATCCAGAACCTGGATGTCCCAGAGGGAGAAAATCAAGCGCCCCTAAAATTCTATAGATTTTAGTGCCGTCAGGCCTGGGTTTTAGTCCACTTTAAAAGACATGTCTTATTTTTCGATGCAACAGCTGACATTCTCCCTCCCTGCCAATTTGTTAGCAGAGGCAAATGTTAAATTGTATGAGATTGTTTACTTTAGCTGAAAAGAAATTGTTACGCATTGTTTCCTGAGAGAAAAAAATAGCTGTGCTCAGAGTTGATAAGATGATAAGATCGAAGAGTAGTCCTAACCATTGAGGACTTGGGGGGATGAATGTAAAAGCATATTTCACGGGTGTAAATATGCATTAACCCTTTAACCACCAGCCTACCTGGAGTTTTTGTCACCCTTTGTTGCCAGACCATTTTGCACTATTTTGCGTTCCCCTTGTTCAACTGTGATTTTTGAAGGGATTTCCATGGATTTCCCAGGAAAATTATATATTGTTTTTTTTTCAGCAGAGTCTGGGCTTTAACATGAAATGTCTCGTTTGTCATTTTTCAAGTGTTTTTTTAATATTTTGGGATGAAATATGTGCAAAAAAATAAAAAAAATCTATTTTTTACAATTTGTAGTTTTTTTTTGTAATACAAATTGTAAGTTTGTCAATAAAATCTTATTGCGTGTGAAATCCCAATTTCTCCCAGTTACAACGGTACCACATATGTATTGGTAGACACCCTTTCCTGCCCAGGAGACTCCCTCAAACTGAAACAGCATTTTAAGAGATTTTTAGATCAAATACAGCTATGCTAAGCGCTATGTGCACCTTGCAGTTTTTTTATAAAAAGAACCCTTTACATTTGAAATACCCCCCACAAACGATATATTCTCTGGAAATACACACTTCAAGCTTTCTAGGCGTACCAGGCTTGTTGATGTTGCCACAGTTTTCTGGAAGTTCTCCCTCAATGTATTCTTTGGTTACACAGAGCTTTCCTAAAAAAGGATAAAAAAACAGGATCAAAGCCACATTTTCCTAAAAAAAATATATATATATGCAAACAAGAATAAACAAGTTAATATGAAAAATCAACATCCCCCGAACAGAACGATACCCAACATGCATAGGTACTGTCAAAAGAAGAGTTGCCAAACACCAAAAAGTAAAGCATATGCACAATGGTAATTTTGCTTGAAAATTTCAACTCTGCAGACAAAGTGCGCACCTTGCACTTTTTCTGCCAAAAAAACCCTTTACATTTGGAATACCCCCCACAAACCATACATTCCTGAAAGTACACATGATAAGCTTTCTAAGCGTACCCAGCATGTTGTAGTGGGCCCATCTTTCTGAAAGTAATCCCTCAAAGAATTCTTTGGTCGCACAGGGTTTCCTTAAAAAATGTATAATAAAGCAGAATAAAAAAATGAGTTTTCCTAAAATATCAATATGCAAACAAAAAAAAACAAGCTAAATCTGAAAGCACTATGCTTAACTGTGATTTTTGCAGGAATTTCCAGGAAAATTATATATTTTATTTTTGCGGCAGAGTTTAGGCTTTAACATGAAATGTCTTGTTTGTAATTTTTTTACAGTTTTTTAAAATATTTTTGAGTAAATTAAACAAAACAAAATAAAAAAAAATATTTTTTAGAAAATTGTCTCCTTTATTTCAAATAAAACCTTTTTTTTTTTTTTTTTTAAAGAAAACCATATTGCATGTGAAAGCCCCATTTCTCCCGATTACAACGGTACCACATATGTATCGGTAGCCCCCCGTTACTGTTCAGAAGACCCCCAAACTGAAAAAACACTTTATAACATGTAAAAATAAAATACAACTACAATCCACACTATAAAGGGTTAAATCAAGAAAAAAAATTGGCGTGGGGTTCCCCTTCCAAGGGGGGGGGGGGGGAATCCCCATTTTTAAGGGTTAAAAACCCCTTAAAAATTCCCATAAAAAATGACATGGGGTCCCCCCTACCCAGCATAACCAGCCCGGGGATCAGCTATGCAGGGCTTGTAGAACAGGGCGCAGGGGCCAGCTTTGGTGGCCCCCCACCCTGCCAGGTATAAGCCCGCACCTCCTAAATCAGCCCGGGCCCTTCTGCCCCCCCTGGGCTTCGGGGAGGGAGGTAATAGCGGGGCAGGGGGTTAATGGCAAATCACCCGCTCACCACAGGTGACTTGACAGCCCCCCAGCCTTGTGAACTGGTATAGGGGTTTCATGGACTCCTTACAAGTTCACAATGGGTTAAAGTGGACCAACACCCAGGGCTGATCAGCCCGGGAATCTATAAGATTCCCAGACCGTTCTATTTCCTCCCCCTGGGGCATCCAAAATCGGGATGCCCCTGTGTGTGAAACCCCCCGGAACACCCACTACCACTTACTTGAATCCCGGTCCTACGGCGCATGCGCGGGCCGCATCCCCGCTATCCCTCTAGTAGGGCGCGTGCCCGCGCCGGCTATTCCCGCTCCCTGTTAGAGGGAAGTGGGGGATGCACCCGCTAGCGCGCTCAGAGCGGCTGAGCTTAGACGTCTCTTAGACGTCCATAACTCAGCCCCTCTGAGCGCGCTGATTAGACGAGCGGCCGCGCATGCGCCGTAGGACCCGGGTGAGGTGAGTGATTGTGGGTGATCGGGGGGGGGGGCTTCACACAGCGGGGCATCCCCGATCGGGATGCCCGGGGAAAAGGACCAATACCCAGGATAGTCAAAATCCTGGGTGTTGGTCCACTTAAAAAAAAAAACACACACCACAAAATGCTGGAAGCATTTATTACCAGCTGGGCGACAGGACATAAGGGGTTAATTTAAAAAAAAATTGACCCCATTTTTGGGGGGAAATTTAAGGGTTAAAAACCCTTAAAAATCCCCAAAAAAATTACGTAGGGTCCCCCCTACCCAGCGTTACTGACCCAGGCCAGCTATGGGGGCTTGTAGATCAGGGCGCAGGGGCCAGCACTGGTGGCCCCTGGCCCTGCAGGCTACTAGCCCACATAGCCATAGTGGCCTGGGCCCTTCTGCCCCCCCCCCCCCGGCCATTGGGGAGGCAGGTAATGGGGGGCTGGGGGTTTTGGCAAGTCACCCACTCGCCGCAGGTGACTTGCCACACCCAGAGCCATGTGAGCTGGTATAGGGGTCTTATAGACCCCTTACCAGCTCACAAAGGGTTAACTGAAAAAAAGACCCAGACAAAATGATTTTATTAAAAAAAGAAAAAAAAAAAATGTTTTTACTGTACTTACCTTTGATTGTAAGCTCTTGTCCCTCGCCGCTCTGATGACAGATGCCGGCGATCGGAGGATCTCCTGCCAGCTCCTTCCCCGGGCACCGATCACCGGCATCTGACAGCTAAGAGAGCTGTAGCCGGTGATCGGGATGATGTCATAGCCCCGCCCCCAAAAGGGGCTGGGCTTAGCGAGGAGACGGGCCTGGCTGACGTCATTAGCCCCGCCCCCAAAAGATGGCAGCCACCATCGGAACAGCAGAGGGGAGAGAGCCTTCCCGGCTCTCTCCTGAAGATCAGAAAGACCTGGGGGGGGGTGGGATCGGAAAAGCCGGAGGCAGCTGAAATGGGGGGGGGGCACCCTATTCCGGGCCCTCCCCTGCAGCCGGAGGAGGTCCGATGAACGATCGGAGACCACTATCTTGAAGAGGAGACCCGGCTGAATCAAACGAGGGGTCAGGTGACTTTTTTTTTAAACTTTTTTTATTATTAGTGGGGAAAGTCAGGCACGTAAAATTTACGTGGCTGACAGTTAACTGCAGGAGAGGCTGGCGTTTAAAGGGTTAACTCGACCTCTACATTCTAGCAAACTAGTAAGGTTTACAGGTGCATCTAAAATTAGAGATTCATTAAAATGTTAATTTATTTCATTAAAGTGGTCTAAAACCAAGGATTTTGACTATCCTGGATTTTGGTCCTTTCCCCCAAGGCACCTAGATCGGGTGCCCCGCTGTGTGAAACCCCCCAGATCACCGAGCGCAACTCATATCTTCCCAGGCCAACAGCGCATGCTTCTCCAATCAGCGCACTCAGACGTCTAGGCCAGCAGCTCCAAGCGCCCTTGTGGCCACATCCCTTGCTTCCCTCTAAGGGGGAGCATGCCCGAACCAGCCATTCACGAATGCCTGGCGCGGGCACGCACCCTGCTAGAGGGTTAGCGGGGACGTGGCCGCAGCTCACGCATGCGCCGTTGGACTGGGAAGCAAGGTAAGTGAATGGGACGACCTGGGGGGTTTCACACATTGGGGCATCAATTTTGGATGCCCCGGGGGGAGGGAATCAATCGGCGCGGGAATCTTATAGATTCTCGGGCTGATCATGCTGGGTTTTGGTCCACTTTAATTCAATTACATACTTATAGATTCAACACATATATAGTGTTAAATGCCACGCGTCTTTGATTGTTGATGACTATAGCTTACAGCTAATAATAACCCAAAATTTAGACTCTCAGAAAATAAGAATATCAGGAAAACGTTCAATATTATACACTCTTGGCTTGACACTCTAAACAGCTAATTAGCGCAAAACACCTGCAAAGGTTTCCTCAGCATTTAAACGCTCCTTCAGTTTGGTTAAGTAGACTATTGGCTCGATTCAAAGAAACATGTAACAGCTTTGATTTTGGTGCCGATCATCCTATTTTTCCCGTACGCTCGTGCGTTCGTATGACCTTGCGAGTGATTCTTATAAGCCAATACGTTTCTATCCTAAAATGTACGTCCGTTCGTATGGCAGTTCGGGAATCAGACCTATGTCAGTTTCCATCCTGAATTTTCCGTTTCATTTCTCAGGTTGCAACATTGGTTTTGCCCTTTTTCCTTTTTTGTCTGGACGTAAATCCTTCTGATCTTGCGGCTGCGCACTACAAACTTACCTCATTAAAGTGCATTCTAAATATTTGGTCTTTTATTTTTCTTTATTTCTTTCATTTTGTAGTAACCAACCATTAATGAATGCATTTGCATAAGTAAATCTTACTTTGTTTAATTTTTAGTTAACTTGCATTTTTTACTTGTGGATTTAATTTTAATATTTTGGCTTCAAATGGTACAACTTTAAATTTTTTGTGTGGTTACCCACACCCTCTACATACAGATTTGCTCTCAAAAATTATAAAACACCCAGCAACTTCTGCATGTTATGAGCCTAGAAACAGCCAAGATGGCGGGTCAGGTATTCTCGGGCAGCCTGCAAACAGAAAGGGCCTTGTGACTGTGTTGCTCTGCATTCTTTGATTTCTGACCTTTCCGTGCCCCCAGCTCTGCTGTGTCTGTGCAAAATACAGCAGTAACCCACATCCTGCACTTTATCCCGCTCTCCTCTCCTAAGTAAGTGTGATGCATCTGACCAAAGATGTGCTTAAATAATTAAACAAAGCAAAGGTAAACAACTACACCAATAAATTCAAACTAAAAATATTATTCTAGTACATCAATTTAAAAATAAATAACAAAGGACATAAGTTTCTTTAATTAACGCAAATATATGGATGTATTGCAAAATAAAGCTTTACATGCAAAGGACTAATTAAGGTCCACATTAAAATGCTTTTATAAGGCATACATGAAATGTATTGAATCAGGTATGCATTGCCATACAATTTATGGCCTCGGCCATGCTGATACATGCAGTTCATTGGAGCTCTAGACGCGCAGACTCCTCCACATAGCCAAAAAACCTGTTCAAGAACAGCAATCCGACTGCTAAAAGGTGTCGGCAGTGGCTTTCTTTTAAAACGTATTTAGAGGTTGGAAAACTGCTCTCTGAATTACACGTAAACACATCCGATTATCCTAAGTTTTACGTTTTGATCCTAAGTTTTACGTTTTGATCCTAAGTTTTTCGTTTTGATCCTAAGTTTTAGGTTTTGAACCTAAAATTTAGGAACGAACTTCCAATGATCGCAAGAGCATATACGAAATCGTACGTAGGCTCGTGCGAGTCGGAAATGGCCAAAAAAACAGGAAAAAATGACTAACACCCACCCAAACTTACGATTCTCGATCCGAAATCAATTAACTTTTGCTCTTTGAATCGAGGGGTATATAATCATGGAGAAGACTGCTGACTTGATAGTTGGCCAGGCTAAGCAATAAAAGGTAATTTCTAAGGAATTCACAGAATACTGTTTCCAGTACTGAATCCATATAAATGGAAAGATAAGTGGAGGGAAAGCGTGGTAGAAAAAGGGACAGAAGCACCAGTGATGACTGTCGCTTTAAAAGGATTGTCAACAAAATCAATATTTTATTGTCAATAAATGTAATATTATATATTGTATATTATTGTTAATGTGCATTGAGCCATCATCTAACCAAAAATTGGGAGTAAAATTTAAAAAATCACTATCATTTCGGTTCCAAGCAAGTTGCTGAACACAGTATGTTTTTTAGTTTTTAGCTTTAGGTCTAATTTTAGTGCACATAACTGATAATCTATGATACCATATTTCCATTCTAGATCACTCCTGCCATGCACCTGTAATACCGCACATGTGTTACCCAGTAATAATTTCAGTACTTGTAGCCCATGTAATATACCCAGCTACATACAGTGTAGATATACCCCAAAACCACCTGGACTGAATACATTCAAGATCCACATATGGCTATTTTTATCACAGATGTCCTATCAGCAACAACCAAATTAGGTTTTGGTCTAATTTACAGAGACATTCTGATTTAGGATGTCCCTGTGTGTGAAACTCTCAGGAATGCCTGTCTACTTACCTTTACCCTCGTTTCCACAGTACATGCATGGCCTCTTGTCCAATCAGAACTCTGTGAATATTCATGCCCCTGTCCACTATGGGTGTGAATTTGCAAGAATCCAGCGACACAATACGTATCGCGATACACGTATGACGATACGATATATCCCGATTTTGTCTAAAGAAGATTTATTGCGTTTTTTTTATTTCATTTTAATTTACATTTTTAAAAAATTACATAGGGTCCCTTCCTGGTTAAAACCCCTTAAAACCCCCCCCAAAAAAATACAATTCTGTGAAATACTCACCTGTAGAATTGTTATTATACGCATACAGTACGTCCTGCTCCAATATAATACTTACATGTGGGTAATCCTCCGCCAGAGGGCGTTCACTGCAGACATGCAAAAACAGGCTCCTCCCGGCCCTTCATATACCCAGGGACCTCCCACAAATCCCCAGTATTGAAAAGCAGTGAGAAAAGAAGCCTGGAGAAACCAACCACCAAACTGGTAACAATAGCAATGATAACAATCACCATACAGGGGATCCAGAAAATGTAAAACCAGGGTGGGGTGGAGCAGGACGTACTGTATGCGTATAATGCCAATTCTACAGGTGAGTATTTCACAAAATTGTATTATTCTAAGCATACAGTACGTCCTGCTCCAATATAATACTTACACGTGGGACATCCAATAGCAGTGTCCATAAAATAGGGTGGGATCCCCAACAAAAAAAGCACAGCAGACAGTAAAGGTGCTGTCACCTGCAAACCTCGCTACCAAGTACGACATGAGCAAAGGCTCTAACGTCAATCTCATAACAAAACCTTTGAAAAGGTATGAACAGAAAGCAAGCAGCGGTCTAGCAAACCTGTTTAACAGAAAAACCTGGTGCTGAAGGGCCAAAGGTACCCAAACACAATTAGAATAGGATAAAAAGAGAGGAAGATTCTTCCCCCTAAAGGAATAGGCCAGAGTAACGGCCTGACCAGCCCAAATGCAACAAGAGCCTCTGTAAAACTTAGAACTCTCCCCAACAGGGAATTGAAAACTGGTCTCCCGCAAGACAGGCGGGGATACTGACCCCTACACTAACAAGGATCAGCAAGAAGCCGAAACCTTTACTCAGGACCAGGAAGACAAACCATTCAAGTAAGATCAGTCCAAAGGGCGCATAGGCCCTGGAAGCAAACGAGATCAAGCGCATACATATGGAAGCGCCCGTAGACCCCAAAGGGCATCAGTCCCCCTAAGGGACAAGCAACAACCAGGAAAACTCCTGTTGAGGGAATGTAGACCCCCTTACTTCAGCATTACTAAGAATAAGGCCCATAGGCAGGCTAAAAGGACTTAAATAATGATCATAAGAAACCACCTTGGGCAAAAGGTCCGGCGCAAGGCGGAATACCACCAATCATGGTATATATATATATATATATATATATATATATATATATATATATAATGAACGAGGGCTAACTAAACAGAGCCACCTTCTCAGGCACACGTCTGACTGAAGCAACAGCCCCCGGAGGGGCAACTTGAACTACGAAACATCTCAGACAGCATCCAGAATAAGTTCCAAGGGAACCATCCGCAAGGCAAACAGAATGAAAATTGATCCCAACAGGGACCATAGAACTACTGGGGAGATGCACGTGAGCAATCCCCAAAAGAAGCTTAACAAGGAAGACTGAACAAGACTTCTACAGGAAGGCAGACAGGATAGAACCTGAACATTCAGAATACCAAGATGGGGAGCCAACCCCAACAGATGCTGTAATTACTCTAGAACGCTGGGAACAGAGAACGTCCAACAGGGGAGAGACCAAGAGTCACGTCAATCAATATGGGCACACCATACCCTATAATAGACGGAGGAGGAAGATACTTGCTCCAAGCCCCCATAGACAAAGTCACCCCGAAGATAAACCCATCTCCAAAAGGGTGAAAGAATCAACTGTCAAGCCATCAGACTAGAGCCTGTAGATTGGGGCGACATAATAAGGAGCTTGAAAAATGGCAGAACCGCACTCCTGAGAGCGTACAGGTCCGCTGTCCTCAGCAGAAACATCTGCGAACCACAGTCCACTAGGCCACCCAGGGGCCATAAGTATCACGGGTCCTCTTATCAGCGCAATCTTGCGCAGAACCCCACATAGCAGGGTGAATGAAGAGAAGACATATAAAATAGAATGTCCAGACATAAAATTACTAAGCCCCCATGACCAGAGTCAGAATAATCCGGGGCAGTAAAAACAAGGGCAGAGCCCCGTGATATTAACGAGACCCAACAGAGCCACCCTAGTTGGCTCTCAGAGGGACACCAGGATAGCATAACCTGCCACTGAAGTACATCCATTGGAGCGAATACCACTGAGGTGCAGGGAACGTAGACCCCCACCTAGATCAGGATCAGAAACCTTCCAGGAGAATCATCCTGCTTCAAGGTCCAGACCAATTAAAAAATTACAGACCCTCATCTCTCCCTACCATCTATACTTAAAGAATTTGATAGATTTGGTGCCCTTAGTAATTTTAAAGTTAATCTCGCCAAAACGGAAGCTCTTAACATCTCCCTCCCTGCTGATACCCTACGACTATTACAAGCAAACTTCTCATTCAAGTGGCAGAAGGAGTCCATTACTTACCTTGGGGTCCAACTGCCTACTAATCTTGAAAATGTATATAAATTAAACTATGCCCCCCTTATATCTAAGACGCAGGAACATCTTAGGGCGTAAAATAAAGTGCAGTACTCGTGGATGGGGCGCATAAACATATTGAAGATGGATATATTGCCCCGCTTCCTCTATGTGTTTCAGACCGTTCCAATTGTACAGGATCAGGATTTTTTTAAGGTCCTGAAGAGTGCTTGGATCCGATTTGTTTGGAACAATAAGAGGCCAAGGATTCGTTACTCGATCCTGATTAGGCCCAAAGCTAAGGGAGGACTGGGCTTGCCGGATCTCAAGGGCTATCACACTGCAGCTTTATTGGTCAGGCTAGTGGACTGGTTTCATCACCAGGAAGATAAGTTATGGGTGGGTATAGAGGGGGGGGCCTCACCCCTCGATCTTACCGCACTCCCTTGGATGGAGCCTCAGCTGAGACCTAAGCTGCATAGTCTTCCGTTGTTGACCCGCGTTTTGCTATCTATTTGGTATGCGGCCCTTAAGAGGAAAGTATTATCGCGTAGACCGGGACCATTTACCCCTTTGTTCGATAATCCCGCCTTCCCCCCGGGAGTGGGGGCTAGTAAGTTCCTGATTTGGGAAAAATCACAGGGGGTTAGACTAGCGGATACGATGCGGAACAACCGCCCTCCAAGCCTTCGGGATCTCCAGATTCGGGGTCGGGGGGAGAGGGTGTCCTGGTTTCTTCATAGGCAGCTGGTCGCCTTCATCTCCTCCCATGCCCAGGGAACTACGCTCACTGGCCCTTTGACTCCATTTGAGAACATCTTGACAGCTGACGGTGGTCCACCGCATGCCCTCTCGCTCCTGTATCAGGTCTTGTTGGCAGAAAGGGACCCCTCGGATGCTCTTGGGTATATGAGGAGATGGGAACGGGACTTGGACCGGGAGTTTGAAGCCGAAGATTGGGAAAAATCATTTACTCTAACACATAAACTCTCTCTGGCATGTAGAGCACAGGAAAAAAATTATAAGATTTTGTCCCGGTGGTATAGATGTCCGGCAGACCTGACCAGATTTGGAAGAGCTGACTCGGGAGTGTGCTGGCGGTGTGGTAATGATGAAGGTACATTGCTCCACATTTGGTGGAGTTGCCCTTTGATACATAAGTTCTGGGACCAGGTCTTTGCGGTTTATAACTTCCTGACTTTAGAGGGTGTACCTGGGGAGCCGCAAATAGCCTTATTATCCATGGTGCCCGGCTCGATATCTACAGCAAAGAAGGGAATTCTCCGGCACCTCCTGACCGCGGCCAGATCAGTGATACCCCGGCATTGGCGTTCCCAACACACACCGGATATCTGGGAGTGGCTGAGGGAGGTGGAGGGAATCCGGAGGATGGAGGAGATGGTGCTTGAGGGTGTGGAGGGTGGGAGAGAGAAGTTTAATAAGACTTGGATGATATGGATTATGGCCCGGGATACGCCAGAATTCATGGCCATGCTCTCCACTCTGTAATTGGGTACAGGATTTTTGTGCTTGGTGCCGCCGTGCCCTCCCTGGCGCATTTTTCGTCCGCCGCTCATGACCCCCTCTTTCGAAGCGGGGCTGATCCGCCTCTCGTCCTCCACTGAGGGATGGGTGGGGGGGCGGAACCTTTTTAGCAGGTTTTGTTCTTTGTCCCCCTTTTTCCTCGGAGTTTCCTTTTTCTTTGTCTTCTTTCTCTTTTCTCTTTTCCCCCCCTTATTTTTATGTAACTCTTGGTTACACCTTTTAAAAAAAAAAAAAAAAAAGTTAATACAGGAGGTTAGAACACGGGGCTCCGGTATTGTTGTGCATATGTGTAGGCTCGCCCTGAGAAAGCCCCCCCTTATATGCAGCGTTCCGGGATCTCCGGGGGGGGGGTAGTCTTCCCGGGGGTCCCTCTCGGCTGGGCTTTAAGGATATTGAAACCAAGACGGACCTCTGTTGGGGGTATTCGCTTGAAGCCCGGTGGGAGGATGGGACCTAGTTTCGTTTTATGCTACTGTGGTTGTTGGGGTGGGGGGGGGGCGACAGGGGTGCTATGTGCTGGTTATTTTACATATGTATTCTTTGCTCATATGCTGTACTCTGAGATTGTCGTTTGCCTTATGTTTGAGCCTTGTGTTTTGTCTCCTCCTAATAAAAACATATTGAACAAAAAATTACAGACCACTGTCCTCCGAAAGGCCCCAACTAGACAGGTCCTGAAGAGGAGAAGTCCAGCAAGATAGAGCCAACTGAAGGCTCACTGTTTTAACACAATCAGTAGGTAAGATGGACCCTCTAAGGGACCCTACCTAGGAACCGCGGGGGTTTTTTGGAAGAAAATCCCCCCCCCCCCCCCGCCAACCTGCGAGACTTGGCACCCAAGGTGACCATTCACAGGAATATGCAAGCAAAGAAGGGGGAGCCCCCTGACAGGGTCCTTGACTGTAACCAGCTCAAGAGGAACCACCGTGCCAAGGGGGAATGAGCACAGACCTAGCTCCAGGGGTGCTGGAACCCCATCTAGGATCAATAACCTACTGTGCCGAAGAGCCCAAGGGCTCTGTATATAAGGGACATCATCTGGTACGCCACCAGCGGGCCCACCAGCTGCAATCCTGCCTGGTGAAAGTAAGGTGTCAGCACAGAGGGACAGAGCCCCTGTGACCAGCAGTCCACTTATTGCCAAGGAAGAAGGCTCAAGCCTGAACCGAATCCAAGGAATGGAGATAGCGAATAAGGGACCATGAGGGATTGAGGTGACTGAGTACCCATCCAAATAACTCCCAGAGGACACCGCCGGCCGACTAACCCACTCAGCCTGACGTAGAGATTGGGAAGTAAGGAAGGATGATCCAGTAGGTTCTAGTGCGGACGCCCCACAGGCATGTCAGAGACATCACCCCCATCCGCGCCTTGGCGAGTAGCCTGGGAGCGGAAGAGAGGCCAAAAACAAGGCCCCAATCCGCAGTAAAGGTCTTGGTGTCCAGAAGACAACTAAAAAGGATCTAGATCTCCACAGTAGGCCAGATGCCCCCCCCTTGCACAGGGCGCCTGTGTCCCAAGACAGAGGTATCATACAGGGACTACCTGTGAGTGTAGAATTGCCAAGCCTACCATAGGCCAGCATGGCCCAGACTGCCTCATCATTTTGAGGGAAAGAGAAAGGTTAACATAGAGGCCATCGCCCCATTCTGTTAAGGGCAACCTGCAAGTAGGCCCAGACTCTGCAGGCCGAGTATGGCCTGCAACAACTCCTGAGGTGAAAACAGGGGCTAGAAGCACCCTGACAACCTCTTAGAGGGACCGCCCAGCAAATTCTATCCTGTGTCCAGGGGGACTACCTCCTGGAACCACCAGAAGGAGAAGATACGCTCCCAGATAGGAGTCAGGTGCTGTGGCAGTCCCCTCGCCCAGAAGGGCGAGGGCGTCCCTTCATGCTTGGGAAGTCTTGGCGGATTTGGACTTAGCCCTGCTCGAGGGCCCAGGGCGTTGCCTGCCCACCCCGTGGCGGAAATCCACTCCGAAAAGTTGGAAGCACACCTCAGGTTCGTGTTTGACACTAACGTAGGGAGGGGGAGGGGTGTCCCTGCCCCGAGGAGGCCGAGACGGCCTTCTGCGTAGGGGTGCCTTACCCTTTTTTCCAAAAAGGTCCAAACGCCGTCCTCTGAAAGGAAGGCCAGTAAGAGCCTTTTTCTTATCATCGTCAGCACCCCACTGTCGCAGCCAGACCAGGCGGCGAATAGCTACCACAAGGGCAGAGGTTCTAGCACACATTTAATGGTGTCATCCAGCGCTGAGAGGATAAACCTCACAAACACATCACAATCTGAGAGAGCATTAAAGACCTCCCAGGGGAGGTCCTCAGGTCGGTGATCCAAGTAGTTTTCTAATGAGAGTCCTGGCGGCCACCGCAGTGATGGCCACAGCACAGACCGGGCGCAGAGCCGTCCCTGCACACAAAAAGGTGTGGGAAGCCAGTCTGTCAATGCACCGGTCCTCAGCATCTCGAAGGGTACGGTAATAAGGAGCAGTCATGAAGGGGGGTTAGTAACCCCTATAATCGGTGCATCCACCACAGGAGGTGCTGACCAAAAGTTAACCACATCAGGAGGGAAAGGGTACTTCCAATCCCAGACCCCTGGGACCCCTTTAAGTTTACAAGACGATTCCCATTCTTTGGATATAAGATTCTGGAAATGCTCCTGTTCCAGGAATTCCAAGCGCGGCGGCGCTGTATGGAAACTCTCCTTCTTAGGCTTGGGAGCGTCTCCAGGAGGGGAGATTGACAAAACCTCAAAGATCTTAATAAGTAGCTCATCTGTGTCACACAGGCCCCAAGAACCGGGCCCAGAATCATCACGGCTCCAGGGCATCTCATCCGAGGAGCCCGAATCGGAGAATAGCTCCCATTCATCAGAAGGATCAAGGTCCTGCATAGCAGCAGATTCATCAGTATCATTAGGAACCGGAGAACCAGGAGGCGTCAGGGACCGCTTCTTTCCAGGGCCCAAGCGCTCCGCCAAACTAGACAGCACCTGCTCAGCCGTAGGCAGCCGTAGGCAGCCGTAGGCAGCCTGCGCGGCACGCCTTGCTGGTCATCCCCGCTCGACTGAGACTCATCAGGAGTGAGATTTAGGTCTGGGGAGACGGGTGTATTGAAGTGAGGTGCAGCCACTGGCAAACCTGATTGCAGGGTCAGTGCCTGTTCAGCACACGGTCCGCAGACCCGTGCTCTGTCAGCATCAGCATGGGGCTGACCACACACTGTACACAGCCGGTCTTGTCCCCGAGGGACATAATTCTGAGATGCCTCCATATGGTGATTATCTGAGCAGTAAGCCCGCAGGGATTTACGCAATAGGCAACCCTGGATGTCCCAAGACCCGCTAGGAATGTGGGAGAAATTTTTATGTGAACCCGCTATAATATATGTCAGGCCGGGAGAAGCCACCGAAATCTTGGTGTCTGAAAGACTTAAAGGGAATAAGAGGGGGGTGTCAGTGCCATGTGCAGCTGAATAAAAAATCATAGGAACAAAAAACGCCCGGGAGGGAACTTACATGACCAAGGGAGGAGGCGGATCGCAACCACGCGCGCAAAGATCGTCAAAATGGCGCCAAGCGAACCTCGAGGGGCGAGCCTGATCTGGCCATGACGCGGGGCGCGTCATGCCAAGTCCCCGCCTCCCCCAAAGAGTGCGAAGCTCTAACCAGCGCAACGTCAATGACAGCAGTGGATAAGACACACATACAGAGTGTAATTAAGGAGATTGCTCTCAACACTAGAGAATGATGCTGCCGCCCGGGCTGCACACTTCTTGTAATGAAAGGAAACACGCGCGCAACCAGACAAGGTTTATGTGGAGCAAGGAGCACGGCACTGACACCCAAGTTTAAATAAAAAGGCAACGGCCATAAACGTGTCTAACATTACGCTGGGACCGCCACACACATACCCCCCCTTTCTTTCCCCCGAGCTACGGGAGGAAGCGAGGGAGAAGCGAACCTGCACCCAGGGTTCATCGCTATGAGGGGCACGGGCAACAATGTGGGAGGGGCATCTAATGGAGGCTCACCATCGGCCTAAACCGCCTACCCTATGGTGGGGGATTGCGGTGGAGCGTAGCTCCGTGAGCACACGAGGTGCTGCCTACCTTCACCCGACCAGCGCAGCCCAGGCTGGGAGGCACATCCTTATCGAAGAGGACGGGTGGTAATAGTCCTGCAGGGCCGCAGGCTGTAAAAGCCCCGTTCACCTGCGAGAGAGTGATACTTCATGTCTTCGCAGTCAGCACTGCAGAGAAATCTGGGGATTTGTGGGAGGTCCCTAGGTATATGAAGGGCCGGGAGGAGCCTGTTTTTGCATGTCTGCAGTGAACAGTGCCCTCTGGCGGAGGATTACCCACGTGTAAGTATTATATTGGAGCAGGACGTACTGTATGCTTAGAACATGGTGTGAGGTCCCCCTTACCCAGCATAACCAGCCTGTAACAGCTATGGGGGCTTGTAAAACAGGGCGCAGGGGCCAGCTTTGGTGGCGCCTGGCCCTGCAGGCTACAAGCCAGCATAGCCATAGTCTTGCAGAGCGGGGGATCCCAACAGGTGGTACTAATACAACTGCTGGTACCCAAGATCCTGACAATGCGTTAGACTTACCTGTACCCCATCCTGATCTGCTGCCGTTGCTAACCTGGACCATTGTTAATCTCTTCCATCTACTGCTCCTCCTCCCTACAATGAGTGATGCTGCAGCTCGGCGTTTGAAAAAGAAAGCATTTTATTTTGAAGATTTCTATACAAACTAAAAATTAGCTGTTTCAAGTTTTGTAAAAAGTTTCCGTGCTAGCCGCAGCCGATAGTGTAGCGTCAGGCCACTTCAGCTGTAGGGTTGTCCCCTGAAGCTGACGTGCGTTTTTCGTCAATGATGCCAACTTCAGAGCCAGGCTAAAACTGTGTGCAAGTTCCAGCCGCATAGGAAGTGTTTACATTTAAAGGGGGATACAAAATCGGTAATTGATACCTGTAAGGAAACCGTATACATTGATACATTCATGGGGATGGTTATTGCGCATCCTTCTATGACAAATGTCAAGCTGTATATTTAAGAGAAGTGAACCAACACCCTCCCCTAATCGGCCCGGGAATCTATAAGACCAATCAGCTCCCTGACTGCGGAGCACCCCGATCGGGGGTGCCCCGCTGTGTGAAACCCCCCCAAACCCCCGAAAATCCTACCTGATCCTCGTTCCAGTGGCGCATGCGTGGGCCGCCGCCTCCCGCGCGTCCCTCTAGCAGGGCATGCACCCGCGCCGTCCGTTTGTGAATGGCGGGCGCGCTCCCTGTAAGAGGGACGCGCGGGAGGCGGCGGCCCGCGCTCAGCTTGTCCGTCACTGCCTCTCCTTGTCCGTTGGCGGCGATTGGAAGAGCGAGTCACGTGGGAGCGGGGTCAGGTGAGTTTTCGGGGCATTCTGAGGGGTTTCACAGAGCGGGGCACCCACGATCGGGGAGCCCCGCGGAAGTGGACCAATACCCAGGATAGTCAAAATCCTGGGTGTTGGTCCACTTTAAGGAGGTGCCCAGATAGATGATCTTTATAGAGAACAAACAATGAAGGGGAGTGCTAGGAGTTTGAACACGTGTATCTAGCAAATCAAGGGGGAAAGACTGCATCTGTTTAAAGTATTATTCACAGATAAAAGATAAAAGATCTGAGAGGACATACACAATTCGAAAGGCAGGGAAAATATTTATCACGCAAGGTTAAAGAACAAAACATCAGATTTGGAGCCTAATTTATCATGTGTCAGCACCAGTCAACGCCATTCAGCGCCAATATTTAGCCTCAGCCGCACTCCGTGTGTGATTTAACATCGGTGATGCGTCTACAAGCCTGCATCACATTTATCATCGGCACTATATAGTTTGCAGTGACTGGTACACTTCTCAAAAGCTGCACCTGTTTATAGTGGCGCCGCATGTCTAGTTTCCATAGACGCCTCTACCACAATAGGCAGAAATGTACTGAAGTGTTCTTTGCTTACAAGCAATTTTAATGTGGAACAAATACCATGCACGGCTGTGGCCCTGGAATCTAAAACATCCCTCACTGTGTGAAACCCTGCAAATAGGCAGTAATAGCAGTAATAGCTTAACTCTACCCTGGTGCAATGGTGCACCAGGGTAGGTTTGTCAGTTCAGAGTCGTTTGCTTAGCTTATGTCATTCAGCAAATGGCCATGACTATTTGCAATGGGGAATGAGAGCGAGGACAGAGGGTTAAAAAAATTACATCACTTGCTTCGATCATCCACATTTTCTTTAGCGCTTTGGTCTATTAATTCGTATGGGGACCAGGAGCAAGCACAGAGCAGGTTATGGCACCCTGTGCAGCCTCGCTGCAGGTAAAGTGGACCAAAACCCAAGAGATCTATAAGATTTCCGGGCCGATTGATTCCTGCCCCCTGGCGCATCCAAAATGGGCTGTGTGAAACTCCCCACTCCTAACCTTCTTTTACGGTCAAACGGCGCATGCTTGAGCTGCAGCCGCATTCCCGCTATCCCTTTAGCAAGGCTAGTGCCCACACCAGGTGCTCCGAGCGCGTTGTTTGGACAAGCGGCCAGGCATGCGCCATAGGACCGGGAGGAGGTGAGTTTGTTCGGGGGTGGGGTTTCATACTTACACCCTAACAAGGGACAGGTAACCTTTTACCATTTACACTATAAAGCTCCATGTTTCCAGTACTGTTAAGGTTATTGCACAATTATTTCATTCATAGAGGTCTGGTGCACACAGCTCTCCCAGTTCAACATATCTGGATCCTCATGCATTATATGTATCCTTTTTCTATATGTATATATGTAATCCATGTACAACCCGAACTTATGATATATTACACTGTATATATGTAAATAATTGTTCAAAAATGTCTTTATTCACAATATAAGCAATTTGCAAATCAAAACTCTGGTGTGCTCCTACCTATTTAATTTTTCTATAGTGTTTCATACAAGGCAAGAACCAAAACAGAGGATAGTTAAAAATACCATTTTGTGAATACTCACCTTGTAAAATGGGTATTATATGTATGTCACACACCCCGCTTCAAGATATTCATAACCTGTGGGTAATACTGACCTGTAGAGGGCGAACTGCAGAGATGATAGGAAAAAAGAAGCCCCTCCCGGTCCACAAATACCTGGGACCTCCCACTCATTATCCAGTATCAAGAAAGCAGTAAGAAAAGGGACCAGGAAGAGCCAAATATAAGTCATAACAACGCAAAGTTCACAATATGAAGGATCCAGAATACAAAAAGGGCGGGGTGAAGCGGGGTGTGTGACATACTTATAATACCCATTTTACAAGGTGAGTATTCACAAAATGGTATTATTCTAAGTATGTCACACACCCCGCTTCAAGATATTCATAACCTGTGGGACATCAAATAGCAGTGTCCATAAAGGGCGGGGATCCAAAACAAGGCATAACTCACAACTTAAAACACTGTAGCCTGCAGAACTTTGCGGCCAAAAACAGCATCCGCTGAGGCCCTAACATCAACCTTGTAAAACTTTGAAAAAGTGTGAACAGAAGACCAAGTAGCAGTCTTACAAACTTGCTCAACAGAGGTCTGGTGCTGGAAAGCCCAGGAAGCCCCAACCGCATGAGTAGAATGAGTAGGAACACGAAAAGGGGGATTCCTCCCCTTAGCAGAATAGGCCCCAACAATGGCCTGACGAATCCATTTACTGATGGAAGACTTGGCGGATGCCAAACCTTTCTTGGGCCCGGAGGGAACCACAAAGAAGGCATCAGTCTTGCGAAAAGAAGAAGTTACTACCAAATAGTACTTCACAGCACGAACCACATCCGAGGAATGCAGGACCCTCTCCTAATCGTTGTTGGGATTAGGACACAGAGAGGGCAGAACAATATCCTGATTTAGGTGAAAAGCAGAAAACACCCTAGGAAGGAAATCCGGCTTGATACGGAAAACCACCTTGTCCTGATGTCTTTCAAAATACGGAGCTTGAATAGACAGGGCCGCCAACTCAGAGACGCGCCGAACAGAAGTGATGGCTACCAAAAAAGGCCACCTTCTGTGTAAGGGAAGACAAAGCAATATCATGCAAGGGCTCAAAGGGAGCCCTGAAGAGCGGAAAGAAGCAAATTCAAATCCCAAACCGGAATTATAGGCTTCCTAGGAGGCCGCACATGCGTAACCCCTTGGAAAAAAAGTCTTAACCAACGGATGAAGAGCAAAAAATCTTTGGAAAAACACCGCCGCCGAAAAACACCCTCAACGTACTGAGATGGAGCCCCAGATCCAAGCCATGGAACTCCAGAACTCTAGAAATAGAGAATTCCCTACAAGGGAAGGCCCTAGTTTCACACCAATCAATATACGATCTCCAAGTCCTATAGTAGACGGAAGAAGAAGACCTCTTCCTTGCGCTAATAAGAGTCTGAATAACAGCATCCGAAAGGCCTTCCTCCTTCAAGATGGAGGTTTCAGCAGCCACGCCGTCAAAGCCAGCTTGGTAAACTGGGGTAACGTAGTTGACCCTGTGTGAGCAGATCCGGCAGCAGGGGTAGAACGAACTGATCTTCTACTAACCTTACCACGTCTGCGAACCAAACCCGTCTTGGCCACCTTGGAGCCACCTGAATTGCTGAAGCTCCCTCCAGGACCAGCTTGCGCACCACACTGGCTACCATTGGAAATGGAGGGAACAGGTACAGAAACCCCAGATCCCTCCAGTTCAGGGACATGGCATCCACTGCTAGAGCCAGTGGATCCTTCGAAAGAGACACAAATACCGGAAGATTGTGATTGTGACGGGAGGCAAAGAGGTCCACCACCGGTGACCCCCACCTGAGACAAATCGAGTGAAAAACCCCTGGGACAGAGACCATTCCCCCTTGCGGACAGACAACCTGCTCAGAGAGTCCGCCTCCGTGTTCTCCACTCCCGGAATGTAAACTGCCGAGATGCACGGGACGTGGCTCTCCGCCCAGTCCAGAATCAGAGATACTTCCTTGAGGGCACTCCTGTTGCGGGTCCCTCCCTGGTGATTGATGTAGGCAACCGCCGTCCGATTGTCCGACCGGACCTGAACCGGCAGTCCCTGTAGGTGATGAGTCAAACGTACAAGAACCATCCTGATGGCTCTCAATTCCAGAACATTGATGGGCTCGTGGGCTTCCAGAGGTCCCCACAAGCCCTGAAACTGAAGATCCTTCCAGAAGCCTCCCCATCCTGATAGGCTGGCATCCGTGGTGACCATCTCCCACAGAGGCATCAGAAAGGATCTGCCCTTCAACAGATTCACAGAATTCAGCCACCACCGTAGTGACTGGCGAATCCGAGGAGTCATCAGAAAGGATTGATCCAACGACAGAGGAGACCTGTCCCAGGCCGTCAATAGATGGAGCTGTAACGTCCTTGTGTGAAACTGAGCAAAAGGGACTGCTTCGAAGGAGGCTACCATCAGCCCCACCAGTCTCATCCCTAGCCGGATGGTCGGACGAGGAGTGGATATGAACAACTGAATCAACTCCTGAATCAAAAGAACCTTGAACTGAGGAAGGAACACCCTGGCCTGAGTCGTATCCAAAGACATTCCCAGAAAAGACACGATCCTGGACGGGGAAAGGGAGGACTTGGGGTAGTTGATCACCCAACCGAACCTCTCCAGAGTGGATATCACCGTCCTTGTGTCCAATTCCGCTTGGCTGAAAGACGATGCCATGATTATAGGATCGTCCAGATATGGCACTATGCGAATTCCCTGTGCTCTGAGGAGAGCCATGACCCCTGCAAGCACCTTTGTGAACACCCTTGGAGCTGAAGTGAGACCAAAAGCGAGAGCCACAAACTGAAAATGCCGATCCTCCACCACGAACCTGAGAAATCTCTGGTGCGAGGGAAAAATCGGAACATGGAGGTACGCGTCCTTGATGTCTCTGGACGTCATAAAGTCCCCCTGATGAAGAGAGCAGATAGCTGAACGCAGTGTTTCCATGCGGAATTTTCGCAATCTGACAAATCTGTTGAGAATCTTCAGATCCAGTATGGGCCGAATAGAACCATCCTTTTTGGGAACCGTGAACAGATTTGAATAAAAGCCTCGACCCCGGTCTGAAGGAGGCACTGGACAAATGACTGCTATATCCAGAAGACTTGATACCGCCGGCCGGAGCCCCTGCGCAGCCAGTGCGTCCGGGGGCACCAGAGACCTGAAGAAACACGAGGGGGGGGGGGGGGCGGGACTCGAACTCCAGCTTGTGGCCGGAAGACACCACTTCCTGGATCCATTTGTCTGAAACCTCTCGAATCCAGATCTGAGAGAACTGTCGCAGCCGTTCCCCCACCCGCACGGGTGAGGGCGTCCCCTCATTGCTGAGCAGGTTTGGCCGCGGGTTTAGGCTTAGAGCCCCAAATGTATCCTGAACGGGCACGTCCTCTGCCCCTGTTCCAGGAATCTCCTCTTGTGGATGGGAAGGCAAATCCTCTTCCCGCTCTGGAACCCCGAAAGGAAGGAGTGAAGGAAGCCACTCCCCGAAAAGGACGTCGTCGCCTCTTTCGTTGCCCACTGGCGCAACCAAATAGAACGTCTAATAGTCACCAGCAGAACAGAAGTTCTGCTACACATCATCAAAGAATCATCCAAAGCCGCTAGTACGAAAGACAAAAACATCTAACATCGTTTAAGTCCAAGAAATTCTCCACTGACCGGATCCAAACCGGAGGAGGTTAACAGATCCCTGACCACCGACCTGGTAGCCACCACCAGCAGCGCTGAAGCACAAACAGACCACATGGCTGACCCAACGCTAGCAAAACCGTGGCAAGCCATCTGGTCAATACGCTTATCCTCACCATCTTGAAGTGTGGAACAATCAGGGTTATTCAAAACAGCTGAGTTGGACAGTCCCAGAATTGGTGCGTCCACTACGGGAGGGGACGCCCAACGCTTAACTGTATCCAAAGGGAAGGATACCTTTTATCCCAACTCTGAGGAATGCCTGGGAGCCTAGCAGGCCTCTCCCATTCCTTAGAAATAATTTTATCAAAATGCTTTTGATTAGGAAATTCCAAGCGCGGCTTGGATTCCTCGACAAACTCCCCTTGTTGTTGAGGAGCCTCCTCAGGAGGGGAGAGAGCCAGAACCTCAAACATCTGAGCCAGGACGTTAGGAGTATCCATGGAAATCCCTGACCCCTTCTCAGAATCAGCACCAACAAATTGCTGATCATCTGAAGTATCAGATTCCTCAAACAACTCTCCTTCCTCTTGAGGAGAGTAATCTGACCAATCCAGATAATCTACTTCATCATATTCAAATGCCGGAGTGACCGGTGACAAATTTTTCAAGATTGGCCAATCTGGTACACACATCAGACTGCGACTCCCCACTCATGACAACATCACACGGGGCACGGGTCAAGACGGGAGGGGGGAGGGGATGAAGACGGCGGTGCTGACCCAGATGCCTGGGGTCCGGACTGCCGTGTAATAGTCTGCTGCGCACAAGGAATACGTAGAAATACATCATCCCCTGTTAGGGATACCCCACAACCCATACACTTCCGGGATTGCCCCGAGGGGAGCCCGATATCCGGGGATGCCTCCGGTGAACTTTTGGGTAGTCGCAATGACCGAGGGAATTACGCTTATAAGCAACCCGGGATGCCCTTTTAAAGTCCCAAGTGGGAGGATTTGTATAAGTATATTGAAAACCCAGGGACCCTAGGACCGGGAGAGACCCCCTAAACCCCTATGTAGGTCTACCTGGAAGACATAATAAAGACACTAAATAAGCATATGAAAAATCAATAGAATAGTAGAGTTATCCAGTCAGGAGGAGGTTAATGGCGTCCTCACGCCACGAGCGAGGCAGCAGCAGCAGCAGGAGGAAAGAGAGGAGAAGAGGGGGGCGTGGCCAGAGCGGAGCGCGATGTCCCTGCTCCGCCCCCCCTTCACAGCCCAGCCAAATGATTGAAAAGAAGCCCAGGCTCCGCAGCAGACCCTGCCGAACGGGGGCGGGCCGTGGCGTCCTCGCCGAAAGCCCGGCCCCGCCCCCCGCTACAGCGTGAGGGGAGAAGCTCCCCTCCGCCATACACAGCTGACAACAAAAAGGCCAGCGCCAGCGTCCAGTAAATATAAAATAAAGCCAGCGCCAGGCCCCGCCCCCCGCTGCCAGTGACTGAGGAGAGAAGCTCCCCTCAGCCTGTCATGAGGTAAAAAAGGCAGAAAAACTGCTGAATGATCTCTAGCGGCTGCACAATTTAACGTGACAAACACAAGTTATACACACGGTTATAATAAAGAAGAAAGAAAAGCCTGTACACAGAGGAAAGGACCCCAGGTCCCGCCCCCCGCTGCCAGTGACTGAGGAGAGAAGCTCCCCTCAGCCTGTCATGAGGTAAAAAAGGCAGAAAAACTGCTGAATGATCTCTAGCGGCTGCACAATTTAACGTGACAAACACAAGTTATACACACGGTTATAATAAAGAAGAAAGAAAAGCCTGTACACAGAGGAAAGGACCCCAGGTCCCGCCCCCCGCTGCCAGTGACTGAGGAGAGAAGCTCCCCTCAGCCTGTCATGAGGTAAAAAAGGCAGAAAAACTGCTGAATGATCTCTAGCGGCTGCACAATTTAACGTGACAAACACAAGTTATACACACGGTTATAATAAAGAAGAAAGAAAAGCCTGTACACAGAGGAAAGGACCCCAGGTCCCGCCCCCCCGCTGCCAGTGACTGAGGAGAGAAGCTCCCCTCAGCCTGTCATGAGGTAAAAAAGGCAGAAAAACTGCTGAATGATCTCTAGCGGCTGCACAATTTAACGTGACAAACACAAGTTATACACACGGTTATAATAAAGAAGAAAGAAAAGCCTGTACACAGAGGAAAGGACCCCAGGTCCCCCCCCCCCTCTAAGGAGAAGGGTATCCAGAGAGGGGTTTTTAACACCAGCTAGGGTGAAATGGCCGAGGGATAGGGCATCCCAAACCGGGGTCACCAACCCGGATAGCCGCCTACCCTCTTGTATAGGGTCTCGCGGTGGAGCTTTGCTCCTAAGCACCTAAGGTGCTTTTCTACCTTCACCCGGAACGCAGCCTAAGGCTGGGAGGCATGTGTATGTGGGAAATATAAAGGAATCCGGGCGGAAATAGTTAAAAAACGGGCCGGGAGTTGTCCCGGCTACCTGAAATCCCCCTGTGCAAGGAGGAGACATCATCTTCTGACTTGCTCGCCATCTGCAGAGATGAAGACTGGGTAATGAGTGGGAGGTCCCAGGTATTTGTGGACCGGGAGGGGCTTCTTTTTTCCTATCATCTCTGCAGTTCGCCCTCTACAGGTCAGTATTACCCACAGGTTATGAATATCTTGAAGCGGAGTGTGTGACATACTTAGAATATCCTGGGTTTTGGTCCACTTTAAAGGGCAGCTATAGTTGGAAACCAATGAAAACGTTATGACACTTTTTTATTTAAAAACAGTCTTGAGCCTGCCATGCCTGACAAAAGGATTGTGAGCAGTTTGTGTCTGTTCACAAGTAATTCAAGCACAGTGCTGTATCTTCAGGCACACACGACAATCCCTTACCAGGTTCTGGTGATTATAGTGATTACTGAATGACCAAGTTTTGTGACTTTCAGTGAAATAAAGTATGCTGGTGAAATAATTCGTTTTTTTAAAGCGGACTTCAGCATCATTTAATGAAAAGCCCAAACCCTTAAAAAAACTATTCCCCAGCATCTAAAATTTATATATTTAACATTTTTAGTCACATTTTATTCTTTCCCTCACTGACCTGCAACTCTGTTCAGCGCACCACCATCTTGGTTCACTAGCATCACATACTGAGGAGATGAGAGGGTTCAAAAGTGCAGGGGAGCAGGGATATAGCTGTGCTTTGCACAAACAGAGCAGAGCTGGGGTCAGGAAAAGGTTAGCAATCCCAGAATGCAGTGTGGCACAGTCAGAACACACTTCCTGTTTGCAGGCAGCCTGCACCCACATGGGCCGCCATCTTGGATGTTTAACCCTTTTGTTGCCAAGCACGTAACACCTACGTGCTGGCTTGGCTGGGCCTTAAGTGCCAAGCACGTAGGTGTTACGTGCTTGACTTTCCTCGCTTGTAGTTTAAAAAGTAAAAAGAACAAATACTCACCTGACCACTTGTTGGATCCGGCCGGGTCTCCTCTTTAATTTGGTGCCATCCGATCCCCCGTGGGGGGTCGGATGGCTCCAGGAGAGCCCCCGGAATAGGCCGCCCCCCCCCCCCGCTTCTGCAGCAGCAGCTTCTAACTGTAAAAAAAAAAAAAAATAAAAATGACATTCACTTACCTGTGTGTGCGCTGGCTCCCGCTGTCCCTCCTCTTCACCTGGGGGGCCTCCGATCCCCCCCCAGGACTTACCGATCTTCAGGAGAGAGCCTGGGAGGCTCTCTCCTCTCTTCTGCACGATGGCGGCCGCCATCATGCCTCTAAGGCATGATGAAGTCATCCCGGCCCCGATCTCAGGCTTCAGCCTTCTCAGCTTCTCAGATGCCGGTGATCGGCACAGGGGAAGGAGGTGACAGGAGATCCTCTGATCTCCTGCCTTCTCCTTCTCTGGATGCCGATCACCGGCATCTGTCAGCTGAGCGGCGAGGGACAAGAGCTTGCAATCGAAGGTAAGTACAGTAAAAAAAAATTTTTTTTTTTTCTAATAAAATCCTTTTTATTATTGTGTGGTGTTTTTTTTTCACATTAACCCTTTGTGAGCTGGTAAGGGGTCCATGAGACCCCTTATACCAGTTCACAAGGCTGGGGGGGTGGCAAGTCACCTGCCCTAGCGGGTGGCTTGCCATTAACCCCCGCACCCCCATTACCTGCCTCCCCAAAGGCCAGGGGGGGGCAGAAGAGCCCGGGCCCACATAGGCTATGTGGGCTCGTAGGCTGCAGGGTGGGGGGGCCACCAAAGCTGGCCCCCCCACTCTGTGCCTACAAGCCCCCATAGCTGGTCCCGGGCTGGTTACTTTGGGTAAGGGGGACCCCACGTCATTTTTTTTTTTGGATTTTGAAGGGTTTTTAACCCTTCAAAATCCAAAAAAAATGGGGTCCCCCTCCCCGGGAAGGGGGACCCTATGTCATTTTTTTTTTTAATTAACCATTTGTCATCCAGCAGCTATAAAAGGCTTCTGGGCAGGAAAGGGTGTCTACCTATACATATGTGGTATCGCTGTAACCGGGAGAAATTGGGGTTTCTCACGCAATAAGATTTTATTGACAAACTTACATTTTTTATTACAAAAAAACTCTACAAATTGTAAAAAAATGTTTTTTTTTTGTTTTTTTTCACACATTTCACCCAAAAAAATTGAGAATACACCTAAAAAATACAAACAAGACATTTCATGTTAAAGCCCAGACTCTGTTGAAAAAAACAATATATAATTTTCCTGGGAAATCCCTGGAAATCCCTTCAAAAATGACAGTTGAATATGTGTAGCGCAAAATGGTGAAACATCGTCTGGCAACAGGGAGTGGCAAATGCTGCAGGTAGGCTGGCAGCGAAAGGGTTAAAGTCTCAGAAAATGCAATAGATGCAGGTAGACGATGATTTTCAATGTGGGCAATCTGTATGTACAGCGTGGGGGAAACATATAAGATAGGCTCTCATTTAGGGTGAAGGTCCAGTTTAAAGTGGACCAACACCCTCCAAAACAACTTAGCTTTATTATATATAAAATAAAAGGACACTTACCTTTTGATGACTGTTGGAGCCATCTGTCCCTCGCAGCGCCTGAGATATTAATAATTCTCAACAGGAAGTTCCACCCTCCAGGTCTTGTCCGCTGTCAATCACGCTTGTCCGCTCATTAGCATATTTTGTCCGTCTTCTCTAGGTCTTCTGTTGTCTCGCGTTGTCATCAGGTGGCGTGTCCTCTCTCTGGCCTCAGGCGCGTGCACGTCTCCCTCCCAGCTATACTTGCAGTCAGTCTGGTTATTTGATTGGTTGAGCTGTGCTCAGCCATGATTGGCTGCAGGCACCTGAGCCTCCGCCTCCCCTCCTCTCACTCCCCCTCCCTCCTCCTTCCATTATACTTTTCAGCTTCTGCTCTCCTCTCGTCTCATCTCATGCTGGATGCGTAGGACAGGTGAGTTTACTTTTGTTTCATAAATGTCTTGGTCAAATGTGTTTGTTTACTGTTTAATTCACTGTAATGTACTGCGCCACTGAGAATGTTATGGGGGGACTCGGCCACTGAGAATGTTATGGGGGGACTCGGCCACTGTGAATCTTATGGGGGGACTCGGCCACTGTGAATCTTATGGGGGGACTCGGCCACTGTGAATCTTATGGGGGGACTCGGCCACTGTGAATCTTATGGGGGGACTCGGCCACTGTAAATCTTATGGGGGGACTCGGCCACTGAGAATCTAATGGGTGGATTCGGCCACTGAGAATCTTATGGGGGGATTCGGCCACTGAGAATCTTATGGGGGGACTCTGCCACTGAGAATGTTATGGGGGGATTCTACCTGCTGAACATGTTATGGGGGATTCTACCTGCTGGACATGTTATGGGGGGATTCTGCCTGCTGAACATGTTATGGGGGGATTCTGCCTGCTGAACATGTTATGGGGGGATTCTGCCTGCTGAACATGTTATGGGGGGATTCTACCTGCTGGACATGTTATGGGGGGATTCTGCCTGCTGGACATGTTATGGGGGGATTCTACCTGCTGGACATGTTATGGGGGGATTCTACCTGCTGGACATGTTATGGGGGGATTCTGCCTGCTGAACATGTTATGGGGGGATTCTGCCTGCTGAAAATGTTATGGGGGGATTCTGCCTGCTGAACATGTTATGGGGGGATTCTGCCTGCTGGACATGTTATGGGGGGATTCTACCTGCTGGACATGTTATGGGGGGATTCTACCTGCTGGACATGTTATGGGGGGATTCTACCTGCTGAGCATGTTATGGGGGGATTCTGCCTGCTGAACATGTTATGGGGGGATTCTACCTGCTGAGCATGTTATGGGGGGATTCTGCCTGCTGAACATGTTATGGGGGGATTCTGCCTGCTGAACATGTTATGGGGGGATTCTACCTGCTGAGCATGTTATGGGGGGATTCTGCCTGCTGAGCATGTTATGGGAGGATTCTGCCTGCTGAAAATGTTATGGGGGGATTCTACCTGCTGGACATGTTATGGGGGGATTCTGCCTGCTGAACATGTTATGGGGGGATTCTGCCTCCTGAGCATGTTATGGGGGGATTCTGCCTGCTGAACATGTTATGGGGGGATTCTGCCTCCTGAAAATGTTATGGGGGGATTCTGCCTGCTGAGCATGTTATGGGGGGATTCTACCTGCTGGACATGTTATGGGGGGATTCTGCCTGCTGAACATGTTATGGGGGGATTCTACCTGCTGAGCATGTTATGGGGGGATTCTGCCTGCTGAACATGTTATGGGGGGATTCTGCCTGCTGAACATGTTATGGGGGGATTCTACCTGCTGAGCATGTTATGGGGGGATTCTGCCTGCTGAGCATGTTATGGGGGGATTCTGCCTGCTGGAAATGTTATGGGGGGATTCTACCTGCTGAACATGTTATGGGGGGATTCTGCCTGCTGAGCATGTTATGGGGGGATTCTGCCTGCTGAACATGTTATGGGGGGATTCTGCCTCCTGAAAATGTTATGGGGGGATTCTGCCTGCTGAACATGTTATGGGGGGATTCTGCCTCCTGAAAATGTTATGGGGGGATTCTGCCTGCTGGACATGTTATGGGGGGATTCTACCTGCTGGACATGTTATGGGGGGATTCTGCCTGCTGAAAATGTTATGGGGGGATTCTACCTGCTGGACATGTTATGGGGGGATTCTGCCTGCTGGACATGTTATGGGGGGATTCTGCCTGCTGAAAATGTTATGGGGGGATTCTGCCTGCTGGACATGTTATGGGGGGATTCTACCTGCTGGACATGTTATGGGGGGATTCTGCCTGCTGAGCATGTTATGGGGGGATTCTGCCTGCTGAACATGTTATGAGGGGATTCTGCCTGCTGAACATGTTATGGGGGGATTCTGCCTCCTGAAAATGTTATGGGGGGATTCTGCCTGCTGGACATGTTATGGGGGGATTCTGCCTGCTGAAAATGTTATGGGGGGATTCTGCCTGCTGGACATGTTATGGGGGGATTCTGCCTGCTGGACATGTTATGGGGGGATTCTGCCTGCTGAAAATGTTATGGGGGGATTCTGCCTGCTGAGCATGTTATGGGGGGATTCTACCTGCTGGACATGTTATGGGGGGATTCTACCTGCTGGACATGTTATGGGGGGATTCTGCCTGCTGGACATGTTATGGGGGGATTCTACCTGCTGGACATGTTATGGGGGGATTCTGCCTGCTGAAAATGTTATGGGGGGATTCTGCCTGCTGGACATGTTATGGGGGGATTCTACCTGCTGAGCATGTTATGGGGGGATTCTACCTGCTGAGCATGTTATGGGGGGATTCTGCCTGCTGAGAATGTTATGGGGGGATTCTACCTGCTGGACATGTTATGGGGGGATTCTACCTGCTGGACATGTTATGGGGGGATTCTACCTGCTGGACATGTTATGGGGGGATTCTACCTGCTGGACATGTTATGAGGGGATTCTGCCTGCTGGACATGTTATGGGGGGATTCTGCCTGCTGGACATGTTATGGGGGGATTCTGCCTGCTGAACATGTTATGGGGGGATTCTACCTGCTGAGAATGTTATGGGGGGATTCTGCCTGCTGAGAATGTTATGGGGGGATTCTGCCTGCTGGACATGTTATGGGGGGATTCTGCCTGCTGAGCATGTTATGGGGGGATTCTACCTGCTGAGCATGTTATGGGGGGATTCTGCCTGCTGAGCATGTTATGGGGGGATTCTGCCTGCTGAGAATGTTATGGGGGGATTCTGCCTGCTGAAAATGTTATGGGGGGATTCTACCTGCTGGACATGTTATGGGGGGATTCTACCTGCTGGACATGTTATGAGGGGATTCTGCCTGCTGGACATGTTATGGGGGGATTCTGCCTGCTGGAAATGTTATGGGGGGATTCTGCCTGCTGAACATGTTATGGGGGGATTCTACCTGCTGGACATGTTATGAGGGGATTCTGCCTGCTGGACATGTTATGGGGGGATTCTGCCTGCTGAGAATGTTATGGGGGGATTCTACCTGCTGGACATGTTATGGGGGGATTCTACCTGCTGAACATGTTATGGGGGGATTCTACCTGCTGGACATGTTATGGGGGGATTCTACCTGCTGGACATGTTATGGGGGGATTCTGCCTGCTGAACATGTTATGGGGGGATTCTGCCTGCTGAACATGTTATGGGGGGATTCTACCTGCTGAACATGTTATGAGGGGATTCTGCCTGCTGAACATGTTATGGGGGGATTCTACCTGCTGAACATGTTATGAGGGGATTCTGCCTGCTGGACATGTTATGGGGGGATTCTACCTGCTGAGCATGTTATGGGGGGATTCTGCCTGCTGAGCATGTTATGGGGGGATTCTGCCTGCTGAGCATGTTATGGGGGGATTCTGCCTGCTGAACATGTTATGGGGGGATTCTGCCTGCTGGACATGTTATGGGGGGATTCTACCTGCTGAACATGTTATGGGGGGATTCTGCCTGCTGGACATGTTATGGGGGGATTCTGCCTGCTGAGCATGTTATGGGGGGATTCTGCCTGCTGAAAATGTTATGGGGGGATTCTACCTGCTGGAAATGTTATGGGGGGATTCTGCCTGCTGGAAATGTTATGGGGGGATTCTGCCTGCTGAACATGTTATGGGGGGATTCTGCCTGCTGAACATGTTATGGGGGGATTCTGCCTGCTGAACATGTTATGGGGGGATTCTGCCTGCTGAAAATGTTATGGGGGGATTCTACCTGCTGGACATGTTATGGGGGGATTCTGCCTGCTGAACATGTTATGGGGGGATTCTGCCTGATGGACATGTTGTGGGGGATTCTACCTGCTGAGCATGTTATGGGGGGATTCTGCCTGCTGAGCATGTTATGGGGGGATTCTACCTGCTGGACATGTTATGGGGGGATTCTGCCTGCTGAGCATGTTATGGGGGGATTCTGCCTGCTGAACATGTTATGGGGGGATTCTACCTGCTGAGCATGTTATGGGGGGATTCTGCCTGCTGAACATGTTATGGGGGGATTCTGCCTGCTGGACATGTTATGGGGGGATTCTGCCTGCTGAACATGTTATGGGGGGATTCTACCTGCTGGACATGTTATGGGGGGATTCTGCCTGCTGGACATGTTATGGGGGGATTCTACCTGCTGAGCATGTTATGGGGGGATTCTGCCTGCTGGACATGTTATGGGGGGATTCTGCCTGCTGAGCATGTTATGGGGGGATTCTGCCTGCTGGACATGTTATGGGGGGATTCTACCTGCTGGACATGTTATGGGGGGATTCTACCTGCTGAGCATGTTATGGGGGGATTCTGCCTGCTGGACATGTTATGGGGGGATTCTGCCTGCTGAGCATGTTATGGGGGGATTCTGCCTGCTGGACATGTTATGGGGGGATTCTGCCTGCTGAACATGTTATGGGGGGATTCTACCTGCTGGACATGTTATGGGGGGATTCTGCCTGCTGAGCATGTTATGGGGGGATTCTGCCTGCTGAGCATGTTATGGGGGGATTCTACCTGCTGGACATGTTATGGGGGGATTCTGCCTGCTGAGCATGTTATGGGGGGATTCTGCCTGCTGAACATGTTATGGGGGGATTCTACCTGCTGAGCATGTTATGGGGGGATTCTGCCTGCTGAACATGTTATGGGGGGATTCTGCCTGCTGGACATGTTATGGGGGGATTCTGCCTGCTGAACATGTTATGGGGGGATTCTACCTGCTGGACATGTTATGGGGGGATTCTGCCTGCTGGACATGTTATGGGGGGATTCTACCTGCTGAGCATGTTATGGGGGGATTCTGCCTGCTGGACATGTTATGGGGGGATTCTGCCTGCTGAGCATGTTATGGGGGGATTCTGCCTGCTGGACATGTTATGGGGGGATTCTACCTGCTGGACATGTTATGGGGGGATTCTACCTGCTGAGCATGTTATGGGGGGATTCTGCCTGCTGGACATGTTATGGGGGGATTCTGCCTGCTGAGCATGTTATGGGGGGATTCTGCCTGCTGGACATGTTATGGGGGGATTCTGCCTGCTGAACATGTTATGGGGGGATTCTACCTGCTGGACATGTTATGGGGGGATTCTGCCTGCTGAGCATGTTATGGGGGGATTCTACCTGCTGGAAATGTTATGGGGGGATTCTGCCTGCTGAGAATGTTATGGGGGGATTCTGCCTGCTGAACATGTTATGGGGGGATTCTGCCTGCTGAGCATGTTATGGGGGGATTCTACCTGCTGAGCATGTTATGGGGGGATTCTGCCTGCTGAGAATGTTATGGGGGGATTCTGCCTGCTGAACATGTTATGGGGGGATTCTGCCTGCTGAGCATGTTATGGGGGGATTCTACCTGCTGGAAATGTTATGGGGGGATTCTGCCTGCTGGACATGTTATGGGGGGATTCTGCCTGCTGAGCATGTTATGGGGGGATTCTGCCTGCTGAGCATGTTATGGGGGGATTCTACCTGCTGGAAATGTTATGGGGGGATTCTGCCTGCTGAGAATGTTATGGGGGGATTCTACCTGCTGGACATGTTATGGGGGGATTCTGCCTGCTGAACATGTTATGGGGGATTCTGCCTGCTGAACATGTTATGGGGGGATTCTGCCTGCTGAACATGTTATGGGGGGATTCTGCCTGCTGAACATGTTATGGGGGGATTCTGCCTGCTGAACATGTTATGGGGGGATTCTGCCTGCTGAACATGTTATGGGGGGATTCTGCCTGCTGAACATGTTATGGGGGGATTCTGCCTGCTGAACATGTTATGGGGGGATTCTGCCTGCTGGACATGTTATGGGGGGATTCTACCTGCTGGACATGTTATGGGGGGATTCTACCTGCTGGACATGTTATGAGGGGATTCTGCCTGCTGAGCATGTTATGGGGGGATTCTACCTGCTGGACATGTTATGGGGGGATTCTGCCTGCTGAACATGTTATGGGGGGATTCTACCTGCTGGACATGTTATGGGGGGATTCTACCTGCTGGACATGTTATGAGGGGATTCTGCCTGCTGAGCATGTTATGGGGGGATTCTGCCTGCTGAACATGTTATGGGGGGATTCTGCCTGCTGAACATGTTATGGGGGGATTCTGACTGCTGAACATGTTATGGGGGGATTCTACCTGCTGGACATGTTATGGGGGGATTCTGCCTGCTGGACATGTTATGGGGGGATTCTGCCTGCTGAAAATGTTATGGGGGGATTCTACCTGCTGAACATGTTATGGGGGGATTCTGCCTGCTGAGCATGTTATGGGGGGATTCTACCTGCTGAACATGTTATGGGGGGATTCTACCTGCTGAACATGTTATGGGGGGATTCTACCTGCTGAACATGTTATGGGGGGATTCTACCTGCTGGACATGTTATGAGGGGATTCTACCTGCTGGACATGTTATGGGGGGATTCTGCCTGCTGGACATGTTATGGGGGGATTCTACCTGCTGGACATGTTATGAGGGGATTCTGCCTGCTGAGCATGTTATGGGGGGATTCTGCCTGCTGAACATGTTATGGGGGGATTCTGCCTGCTGAACATGTTATGGGGGGATTCTGACTGCTGAACATGTTATGGGGGGATTCTACCTGCTGGACATGTTATGAGGGGATTCTGCCTGCTGAGCATGTTATGGGGGGATTCTGCCTGCTGGACATGTTATGGGGGGATTCTGCCTGCTGAAAATGTTATGGGGGGATTCTGCCTGCTGGACATGTTATGGGGGGATTCTGCCTGCTGAGCATGTTATGGGGGGATTCTGCCTGCTGGACATGTTATGGGGGGATTCTGCCTGCTGGACATGTTATGGGGGGATTCTACCTGCTGGACATGTTATGGGGGGATTCTGCCTGCTGAAAATGTTATGGGGGGATTCTACCTGCTGAACATGTTATGGGGGGATTCTGCCTGCTGAACATGTTATGGGGGGATTCTGCCTGCTGAGCATGTTATGGGGGGATTCTGCCTGCTGAAAATGTTATGGGGGGATTCTACCTGCTGGAAATGTTATGGGGGGATTCTGCCTGCTGAACATGTTATGGGGGGATTCTACCTGCTGGACATGTTATGAGGGGATTCTGCCTGCTGAACATGTTATGGGGGGATTCTGCCTCCTGAAAATGTTATGGGGGGATTCTACCTGCTGGACATGTTATGGGGGGATTCTGCCTGCTGGACATGTTATGGGGGGATTCTGCCTGCTGAAAATGTTATGGGGGGATTCTACCTGCTGGACATGTTATGGGGGGATTCTGCCTGCTGGACATGTTATGGGGGGATTCTACCTGCTGGACATGTTATGGGGGGATTCTGCCTGCTGAAAATGTTATGGGGGGATTCTACCTGCTGAACATGTTATGGGGGGATTCTGCCTGCTGGACATGTTATGGGGGGATTCTGCCTGCTGAACATGTTATGGGGGGATTCTGCCTGCTGAGCATGTTATGGGGGGATTCTGCCTGCTGAAAATGTTATGGGGGGATTCTACCTGCTGAACATGTTATGGGGGGATTCTGCCTGCTGAACATGTTATGGGGGGATTCTGCCTGCTGAGCATGTTATGGGGGGATTCTGCCTGCTGGACATGTTATGGGGGGATTCTGCCTGCTGGACATGTTATGGGGGGATTCTGCCTGCTGAACATGTTATGGGGGGATTCTGCCTGCTGAGCATGTTATGGGGGGATTCTGCCTGCTGGACATGTTATGGGGGGATTCTGCCTGCTGAACATGTTATGGGGGGATTCTGCCTGCTGAGCATGTTATGGGGGGATTCTGCCTGCTGGACATGTTATGGGGGGATTCTACCTGCTGGACATGTTATGGGGGGATTCTGCCTGCTGAACATGTTATGGGGGGATTCTGCCTGCTGAACATGTTATGGGGGGATTCTGCCTGCTGAACATGTTATGGGGGGATTCTGCCTGCTGGACATGTTATGGGGGGATTCTACCTGCTGGACATGTTATGGGGGGATTCTACCTGCTGGACATGTTATGGGGGGATTCTGCCTGCTGAGAATGTTATGGGGGGATTCTGCCTGCTGAACATGTTATGGGGGGATTCTGCCTGCTGAGCATGTTATGGGGGGATTCTACCTGCTGGACATGTTATGGGGGGATTCTACCTGCTGGACATGTTATGGGGGGATTCTGCCTGCTGGACATGTTATGGGGGGATTCTACCTGCTGAGCATGTTATGGGGGGATTCTACCTGCTGGACATGTTATGAGGGGATTCTGCCTGCTGAACATGTTATGGGGGGATTCTGCCTCCTGAAAATGTTATGGGGGGATTCTGCCTGCTGGACATGTTATGGGGGGATTCTGCCTGCTGAAAATGTTATGGGGGGATTCTGCCTGCTGAGCATGTTATGGGGGGATTCTACCTGCTGGACATGTTATGGGGGGATTCTACCTGCTGGACATGTTATGGGGGGATTCTGCCTGCTGGACATGTTATGGGGGGATTCTACCTGCTGGACATGTTATGGGGGGATTCTGCCTGCTGAAAATGTTATGGGGGGATTCTGCCTGCTGGACATGTTATGGGGGGATTCTGCCTGCTGGACATGTTATGGGGGGATTCTGCCTGCTGAGCATGTTATGGGGGGATTCTGCCTGCTGAAAATGTTATGGGGGGATTCTGCCTGCTGGACATGTTATGGGGGGATTCTGCCTGCTGGACATGTTATGGGGGGATTCTGCCTGCTGGACATGTTATGGGGGGATTCTGCCTGCTGGACATGTTATGGGGGGATTCTGCCTGCTGGACATGTTATGGGGGGATTCTGCCTGCTGAAAATGTTATGGGGGGATTCTGCCTGCTGAACATGTTATGGGGGGATTCTACCTGCTGAGAATGTTATGGGGGGATTCTGCCTGCTGAACATGTTATGGGGGGATTCTGCCTGCTGAGCATGTTATGGGGGGATTCTACCTGCTGAGCATGTTATGGGGGGATTCTGCCTGCTGAGAATGTTATGGGGGGATTCTGCCTGCTGAGCATGTTATGGGGGGATTCTGCCTGCTGAGAATGTTATGGGGGGATTCTACCTGCTGGACATGTTATGGGGGGATTCTACCTGCTGGAAATGTTATGGGGGGATTCTGCCTGCTGAACATGTTATGGGGGGATTCTACCTGCTGGACATGTTATGAGGGGATTCTGCCTGCTGGACATGTTATGGGGGGATTCTGCCTGCTGAGAATGTTATGGGGGGATTCTACCTGCTGGACATGTTATGGGGGGATTCTACCTGCTGAACATGTTATGGGGGGATTCTACCTGCTGAGCATGTTATGGGGGGATTCTGCCTGCTGAACATGTTATGGGGGGATTCTGCCTGCTGAACATGTTATGGGGGGATTCTACCTGCTGGACATGTTATGGGGGGATTCTACCTGCTGGACATGTTATGGGGGGATTCTGCCTGCTGAGCATGTTATGGGGGGATTCTGCCTGCTGGACATGTTATGGGGGGATTCTACCTGCTGAACATGTTATGGGGGGATTCTGCCTGCTGGACATGTTATGGGGGGATTCTACCTGCTGAACATGTTATGGGGGGATTCTGCCTGCTGGACATGTTATGGGGGGATTCTACCTGCTGAACATGTTATGGGGGGATTCTGCCTGCTGAGCATGTTATGGGGGGATTCTACCTGCTGGACATGTTATGGGGGGATTCTACCTGCTGAACATGTTATGGGGGGATTCTGCCTGCTGAGCATGTTATGGGGGGATTCTGCCTGCTGAACATGTTATGGGGGGATTCTACCTGCTGGACATGTTATGGGGGGATTCTACCTGCTGGACATGTTATGGGGGGATTCTGCCTGCTGAACATGTTATGGGGGGATTCTGCCTGCTGAACATGTTATGGGGGGATTCTGCCTGCTGGACATGTTATGGGGGGATTCTGCCTGCTGAGCATGTTATGGGGGGATTCTGCCTGCTGAAAATGTTATGGGGGGATTCTACCTGCTGGAAATGTTATGGGGGGATTCTGCCTGCTGGAAATGTTATGGGGGGATTCTGCCTGCTGAACATGTTATGGGGGGATTCTGCCTGCTGAACATGTTATGGGGGGATTCTGCCTGCTGAACATGTTATGGGGGGATTCTGCCTGCTGAAAATGTTATGGGGGGATTCTACCTGCTGGACATGTTATGGGGGGATTCTGCCTGCTGAACATGTTATGGGGGGATTCTGCCTGATGGACATGTTGTGGGGGATTCTACCTGCTGAGCATGTTATGGGGGGATTCTGCCTGCTGAGCATGTTATGGGGGGATTCTACCTGCTGGACATGTTATGGGGGGATTCTGCCTGCTGAGCATGTTATGGGGGGATTCTGCCTGCTGAACATGTTATGGGGGGATTCTACCTGCTGAGCATGTTATGGGGGGATTCTGCCTGCTGAACATGTTATGGGGGGATTCTACCTGCTGGACATGTTATGGGGGGATTCTGCCTGCTGAGCATGTTATGGGGGGATTCTGCCTGCTGAACATGTTATGGGGGGATTCTACCTGCTGAGCATGTTATGGGGGGATTCTGCCTGCTGGACATGTTATGGGGGGATTCTGCCTGCTGAGCATGTTATGGGGGGATTCTGCCTGCTGAACATGTTATGGGGGGATTCTGCCTGCTGAACATGTTATGGGGGGATTCTGCCACTCTCAGCCTGTTATGGGGGGATTCTGCCGATGAGCATGTTATGGGGGGATTCTGCCTGCTGAACATGTTATGGGGGGATTCTACCTGCTGGACATGTTATGGGGGGATTCTGCCTGCTGAGCATGTTATGGGGGGATTCTGCCTGCTGAACATGTTATGGGGGGATTCTGCCTGCTGGACATGTTATGGGGGGATTCTGCCTGCTGAACATGTTATGGGGGGATTCTGCCTGCTGAACATGTTATGGGGGGATTCTACCTGCTGGACATGTTATGGGGGGATTCTGCCTGCTGAACATGTTATGGGGGGATTCTGCCTGCTGAGCATGTTATGGGGGGATTCTGCCTGCTGGACATGTTATGGGGGGATTCTGCCTGCTGGACATGTTATGGGGGGATTCTGCCTGCTGAGCATGTTATGGGGGGATTCTACCTGCTGGACATGTTATGGGGGGATTCTGCCTGCTGAGCATGTTATGGGGGGATTCTGCCTGCTAAAAATGTTATGGGGGGATTCTACCTGCTGGACATGTTATGGGGGGATTCTGCCTGCTGAACATGTTATGGGGGGATTCTGCCTGCTGAAAATGTTATGGGGGGATTCTGCCTGCTGGACATGTTATGGGGGGATTCTGCCTGCTGAGCATGTTATGGGGGGATTCTGCCTGCTGAGCATGTTATGGGGGGATTCTGCCTGCTGAGCATGTTATGGGGGGATTCTGCCTGCTGAGCATGTTATGGGGGGATTCTGCCTGCTGGACATGTTATGGGGGGATTCTACCTGCTGGACATGTTATGGGGGGATTCTACCTGCTGGACATGTTATGGGGGGATTCTGCCTGCTGAGAATGTTATGGGGGGATTCTACCTGCTGGAAATGTTATGGGGGGATTCTGCCTGCTGGACATGTTATGGGGGGATTCTGCCTGCTGGAAATGTTATGGGGGGATTCTGCCTGCTGAACATGTTATGGGGGGATTCTGCCTGCTGGACATGTTATGGGGGGATTCTGCCTGCTGAGCATGTTATGGGGGGATTCTGCCTGCTGGAAATGTTATGGGGGGATTCTGCCTGCT
This sequence comes from Gastrophryne carolinensis, assembly GCA_027917425.1. Classification (NCBI taxonomy): domain Eukaryota; kingdom Metazoa; phylum Chordata; class Amphibia; order Anura; family Microhylidae; genus Gastrophryne; species Gastrophryne carolinensis. The sequence continues at coordinate 105,128,208 of CM051242.1, forward strand.
GGACATGTTATGGGGGGATTCTGCCTGCTGAACATGTTATGGGGGGATTCTGCCTGCTGAACATGTTATGGGGGGATTCTGCCTGCTGAGCATGTTATGGGGGGATTCTGCCTGCTGAGCATGTTATGGGGGGATTCTACCTGCTGGACATGTTATGGGGGGATTCTGCCTGCTGGACATGTTATGGGGGGATTCTGCCTGCTGAGCATGTTATGGGGGGATTCTACCTGCTGGACATGTTATGGGGGGATTCTACCTGCTGGACATGTTATGGGGGGATTCTACCTGCTGAACATGTTATGGGGGGATTCTGCCTGCTGGACATGTTATGGGGGGATTCTACCTGCTGGACATGTTATGGGGGGATTCTGCCTGCTGGACATGTTATGGGGGGATTCTGCCTGCTGGACATGTTATGGGGGGATTCTGCCTGCTGAACATGTTATGGGGGGATTCTGCCTGCTGGACATGTTATGGGGGGATTCTGCCTGCTGAGCATGTTATGGGGGGATTCTGCCTGCTAAAAATGTTATGGGGGGATTCTGCCTGCTGAGCATGTTATGGGGGGATTCTGCCTGCTGGAAATGTTATGGGGGGATTCTGCCTGCTGAGAATGTTATGGGGGGATTCTGCCTGCTGAGAATGTTATGGGGGGATTCTGCCTGCTGAGCATGTTATGGGGGGATTCTGCCTGCTGGACATGTTATGGGGGGATTCTGCCTGCTGAGAATGTTATGGGGGGATTCTGCCTGCTGAAAATGTTATGGGGGGATTCTACCTGCTGGACATGTTATGGGGGGATTCTGCCTGCTGAACATGTTATGGGGGGATTCTGCCTGCTGAAAATGTTATGGGGGGATTCTACCTGCTGGACATGTTATGGGGGGATTCTGCCTGCTGAACATGTTATGGGGGGATTCTGCCTGCTGAACATGTTATGGGGGGATTCTGCCTGCTGAGCATGTTATGGGGGGATTCTGCCTGCTGGACATGTTATGGGGGGATTCTGCCTGCTGAGCATGTTATGGGGGGATTCTGCCTGCTGAGCATGTTATGGGGGGATTCTGCCTGCTGAGAATGTTATGGGGGGATTCTGCCTGCTGAGAATGTTATGGGGGGATTCTACCTGCTGAAAATGTTATGGGGGGATTCTACCTGCTGGACATGTTATGGGGGGATTCTACCTGCTGGACATGTTATGAGGGGATTCTGCCTGCTGGACATGTTATGGGGGGATTCTGCCTGCTGGAAATGTTATGGGGGGATTCTGCCTGCTGAACATGTTATGGGGGGATTCTACCTGCTGGACATGTTATGAGGGGATTCTGCCTGCTGGACATGTTATGGGGGGATTCTGCCTGCTGAGAATGTTATGGGGGGATTCTACCTGCTGGACATGTTATGGGGGGATTCTACCTGCTGGACATGTTATGGGGGGATTCTGCCTGCTGAACATGTTATGGGGGGATTCTGCCTGCTGAACATGTTATGGGGGGATTCTGCCTGCTGGACATGTTATGGGGGGATTCTGCCTGCTGAAAATGTTATGGGGGGATTCTACCTGCTGGAAATGTTATGGGGGGATTCTGCCTGCTGGAAATGTTATGGGGGGATTCTGCCTGCTGAACATGTTATGGGGGGATTCTGCCTGCTGAACATGTTATGGGGGGATTCTGCCTGCTGAACATGTTATGGGGGGATTCTGCCTGCTGAAAATGTTATGGGGGGATTCTACCTGCTGGACATGTTATGGGGGGATTCTGCCTGCTGAACATGTTATGGGGGGATTCTGCCTGATGGACATGTTGTGGGGGATTCTACCTGCTGAGCATGTTATGGGGGGATTCTACCTGCTGGAAATGTTATGGGGGGATTCTGCCTGCTGAGAATGTTATGGGGGGATTCTACCTGCTGGAAATGTTATGGGGGGATTCTGCCTGCTGGACATGTTATGGGGGGATTCTGCCTGCTGAACATGTTATGGGGGGATTCTACCTGCTGGAAATGTTATGGGGGGATTCTGCCTGCTGAGCATGTTATGGGGGGATTCTACCTGCTGGACATGTTATGGGGGGATTCTGCCTGCTGGACATGTTATGGGGGGATTCTGCCTGCTGAGCATGTTATGGGGGGATTCTGCCTGCTGAACATGTTATGGGGGGATTCTACCTGCTGGACATGTTATGGGGGGATTCTACCTGCTGAGCATGTTATGGGGGGATTCTGCCTGCTGAACATGTTATGGGGGGATTCTACCTGCTGAGCATGTTATGGGGGGATTCTGCCTGCTGAACATGTTATGGGGGGATTCTGCCTGCTGAACATGTTATGGGGGGATTCTACCTGCTGGACATGTTATGGGGGGATTCTGCCTGCTGAGCATGTTATGGGGGGATTCTGCCTGCTGAGAATGTTATGGGGGGATTCTGCCTGCTGAACATGTTATGGGGGGATTCTGCCTGCTGAGCATGTTATGGGGGGATTCTGCCTGCTGGACATGTTATGGGGGGATTCTGCCTGCTGAACATGTTATGGGGGGATTCTGCCTGCTGAGCATGTTATGGGGGGATTCTGCCTGCTGAGCATGTTATGGGGGGATTCTACCTGCTGGAAATGTTATGGGGGGATTCTGCCTGCTGAGCATGTTATGGGGGGATTCTGCCTGCTGAGCATGTTATGGGGGGATTCTACCTGCTGGAAATGTTATGGGGGGATTCTGCCTGCTGAGAATGTTATGGGGGGATTCTACCTGCTGGACATGTTATGGGGGGATTCTGCCTGCTGGACATGTTATGGGGGGATTCTGCCTGCTGAACATGTTATGGGGGGATTCTGCCTGCTGGACATGTTATGGGGGGATTCTACCTGCTGAACATGTTATGGGGGGATTCTGCCTGCTGAACATGTTATGGGGGGATTCTACCTGCTGGACATGTTATGGGGGGATTCTGCCTGCTGAGCATGTTATGGGGGGATTCTGCCTGCTGAACATGTTATGGGGGGATTCTACCTGCTGAGCATGTTATGGGGGGATTCTGCCTGCTGAGCATGTTATGGGGGGATTCTGCCTGCTGAACATGTTATGGGGGGATTCTACCTGCTGAGCATGTTATGGGGGGATTCTGCCTGCTGGACATGTTATGGGGGGATTCTGCCTGCTGAGCATGTTATGGGGGGATTCTGCCTGCTGAACATGTTATGGGGGGATTCTGCCTGCTGAGCATGTTATGGGGGGATTCTGCCTGCTGAACATGTTATGGGGGGATTCTACCTGCTGGACATGTTATGGGGGGATTCTGCCTGCTGAGCATGTTATGGGGGGATTCTGCCTGCTGAACATGTTATGGGGGGATTCTGCCTGCTGGACATGTTATGGGGGGATTCTGCCTGCTGAACATGTTATGGGGGGATTCTGCCTGCTGAACATGTTATGGGGGGATTCTACCTGCTGGACATGTTATGGGGGGATTCTGCCTGCTGAACATGTTATGGGGGGATTCTGCCTGCTGAGCATGTTATGGGGGGATTCTGCCTGCTGAACATGTTATGGGGGGATTCTGCCTGCTGGACATGTTATGGGGGGATTCTGCCTGCTGAGCATGTTATGGGGGGATTCTACCTGCTGGACATGTTATGGGGGGATTCTGCCTGCTGAGCATGTTATGGGGGGATTCTGCCTGCTAAAAATGTTATGGGGGGATTCTACCTGCTGGACATGTTATGGGGGGATTCTGCCTGCTGAACATGTTATGGGGGGATTCTGCCTGCTGAAAATGTTATGGGGGGATTCTGCCTGCTGGACATGTTATGGGGGGATTCTGCCTGCTGAGCATGTTATGGGGGGATTCTGCCTGCTGAGCATGTTATGGGGGGATTCTGCCTGCTGAGCATGTTATGGGGGGATTCTGCCTGCTGGAAATGTTATGGGGGGATTCTGCCTGCTGGACATGTTATGGGGGGATTCTGCCTGCTGGACATGTTATGGGGGGATTCTGCCTGCTGGACATGTTATGGGGGGATTCTGCCTGCTGAGCATGTTATGGGGGGATTCTACCTGCTGGACATGTTATGGGGGGATTCTGCCTGCTGGACATGTTATGGGGGGATTCTGCCTGCTGGACATGTTATGGGGGGATTCTGCCTGCTGAGCATGTTATGGGGGGATTCTACCTGCTGGACATGTTATGGGGGGATTCTACCTGCTGGACATGTTATGGGGGGATTCTACCTGCTGGACATGTTATGGGGGGATTCTGCCTGCTGGACATGTTATGGGGGGATTCTGCCTGCTGGACATGTTATGGGGGGATTCTGCCTGCTGAACATGTTATGGGGGGATTCTGCCTGCTGGACATGTTATGGGGGGATTCTGCCTGCTGAGCATGTTATGGGGGGATTCTGCCTGCTAAAAATGTTATGGGGGGATTCTGCCTGCTGAGCATGTTATGGGGGGATTCTACCTGCTGGAAATGTTATGGGGGGATTCTGCCTGCTGAGAATGTTATGGGGGGATTCTGCCTGCTGAGAATGTTATGGGGGGATTCTGCCTGCTGAAAATGTTATGGGGGGATTCTGCCTGCTGAACATGTTATGGGGGGATTCTGCCTGCTGGACATGTTATGGGGGGATTCTGCCTGCTGAGCATGTTATGGGGGGATTCTGCCTGCTAAAAATGTTATGGGGGGATTCTGCCTGCTGAGCATGTTATGGGGGGATTCTACCTGCTGGACATGTTATGGGGGGATTCTGCCTGCTGAACATGTTATGGGGGGATTCTGCCTGCTGAAAATGTTATGGGGGGATTCTACCTGCTGGACATGTTATGGGGGGATTCTGCCTGCTGAACATGTTATGGGGGGATTCTGCCTGCTGGACATGTTATGGGGGGATTCTGCCTGCTGAGAATGTTATGGGGGGATTCTGCCTGCTGGACATGTTATGGGGGGATTCTGCCTGCTGGACATGTTATGGGGGGATTCTGCCTGCTGAAAATGTTATGGGGGGATTCTACCTGCTGAACATGTTATGGGGGGATTCTGCCTGCTGAAAATGTTATGGGGGGATTCTACCTGCTGAACATGTTATGGGGGGATTCTGCCTGCTGAACATGTTATGGGGGGATTCTACCTGCTGAGCATGTTATGGGGGGATTCTGCCTGCTGAAAATGTTATGGGGGGATTCTGCCTGCTGAACATGTTATGGGGGGATTCTGCCTGCTGAAAATGTTATGGGGGGATTCTGCCTGCTGAACATGTTATGGGGGGATTCTACCTGCTGGACATGTTATGGGGGGATTCTACCTGCTGGACATGTTATGGGGGGATTCTACCTGCTGGACATGTTATGGGGGGATTCTACCTGCTGGACATGTTATGGGGGGATTCTACCTGCTGGACATGTTATGGGGGGATTCTGCCTGCTGGACATGTTATGGGGGGATTCTGCCTGCTGGACATGTTATGGGGGGATTCTACCTGCTGGACATGTTATGGGGGGATTCTGCCTGCTGGACATGTTATGGGGGGATTCTACCTGCTGGACATGTTATGGGGGGATTCTACCTGCTGGACATGTTATGGGGGGATTCTACCTGCTGGACATGTTATGGGGGGATTCTGCCTGCTGGACATGTTATGGGGGGATTCTGCCTGCTGAACATGTTATGGGGGGATTCTACCTGCTGAGCATGTTATGGGGGGATTCTGCCTGCTGAACATGTTATGGGGGGATTCTGCCTGCTGGACATGTTATGGGGGGATTCTGCCTGCTGGACATGTTATGGGGGGATTCTGCCTGCTGGACATGTTATGGGGGGATTCTACCTGCTGGACATGTTATGGGGGGATTCTGCCTGCTGAAAATGTTATGGGGGGATTCTACCTGCTGGACATGTTATGGGGGGATTCTGCCTGCTGGACATGTTATGGGGGGATTCTACCTGCTGGACATGTTATGGGGGGATTCTGCCTGCTGGACATGTTATGGGGGGATTCTACCTGCTGGACATGTTATGGGGGGATTCTGCCTGCTGAGCATGTTGTGGGGGGATTCTGCCTGCTGAGCATGTTATGGGGGGATTCTGCCTGCTGAACATGTTATGGGGGGATTCTGCCTGCTGAGCATGTTATGGGGGGATTCTACCTGCTGGACATGTTATGGGGGGATTCTGCCTGCTGAACATGTTATGGGGGGATTCTGCCTGCTGAGCATGTTGTGGGGGGATTCTGCCTGCTGAACATGTTATGGGGGGATTCTGCCTGCTGAGCATGTTATGTGGCCAGGATTTTCCTACCAGAAAAAGAAAATGACAAGCTTGGAGGGATTTTATTTTATGTAGGGTGTACAAATAACTTCTCCTGTCACAAGCTAGGATATTTATATGATTTTTAATACTACTCTATTTGTTGAGAAAGAGCTCAATTGAAAAAGATAAGATCCACTTGTGTGGGCTTTCCCTTAGACCTCCAACCAGGGGTTTCCATTGGGCATGAGGTCCATAGAGTCGCTGCAGGGCCGAGTCAGCGTCCACCAACACCCGGCAGGGAGGGGGCGCCGCTGGGGAGGGGGGCTGTGTAGGGGGAGGAGGGGGTGGCGGGTAACCTGCCCGGTGCTGCTGGCGGGCCACCGTCCGGGCGAGCTTCAGGAGGTCCACGGGCACCACGGCCCCCGGGCAGTGCTTTTCCAGGAACTCCTGGAAGCCCTGTACGCCCATTGTGTCAGGCCGGGTAAACGAGTGGCCAAAGGAGTGAGGGGTAGGCAAGGAGGGACCAGAGCGGGCCGCTGCTGGAGGTGAGCAGGAAGCGCGACTGTTGGCAGGAGGCTGTGAAGGGCGGCTTTCAGGTCCCTCACACAAGCAGGCTGCGGGGGGACGGTCCTTGCGCGCCACCAACGATAGAAGCCCGTCCCTGGCAGGGGGAGACTCGCGCATGCGCAGTAGTGTCAGGTGAAGCGCCGCTCGCTCCCGATGCAAGTGGCGCTTCACCTATCTACCGCGCATGCGCGCGATTTTAACAGGAAGAGGTCAAAGGATCTCTTCCTGTTAGGAGGAAAATGAAGATGGCGGCAGAATATTAAAAATATAGCGACGCGCTGAGGGAACATAAAAGGTAAGTTTTTTTTCTTAACTTTATTATTCGGTTTAATTTCTGTTTAATTTCCATATTTTTAAAGTATACATTAAAAAAAAAAGGTGGCAGGGTGTTGGTCCACTTTAAAGTGGACCAACACCCAGGATTTTGACTATCCTGGGTCTTGGTCCACTTCGATGGGGCACCCCCGATCGGGGTGCCCCGCTGTGTGAAACCCCCCCCAACCCCCCGAAAAACTCACCTCTCCGCGCTCCCAGCGCCAACGTACAAGCTCTATTCCAGGACGTCTAAGCGGCTGCCGCCGCCGCCGCCTCCCGCGCGTCCCTTTTGACGCGCGCGCGCGCCCGCGCCGGCCATTCGCAGACGGCCGGCGCGGGCGCGCGCACGCCTGCAGGGGCGCGAGGGAGGCGGCGGCGGCCGGCCGCCGCCGAAGATCAGGTAGGGTTTTTCGGGGGTTTTGGGGGGGTTACACCCCGCGGGACATCCCGATCCCGGTGTCCCGCGGGGTGGGGGGTGATCGGCCCGGGAATCTTATAGATTCCCGGGCCGATCACCCGTGGGTGTTGGTCCACTTTAAGGTCTACAGCTGGAGTTGGAATGCTGAGCCACTAGAGGGCTTCTAGTTTTGGCTCTGCAGACAGGAAGTGCTTTACTTACTACTGTATATTCTAACTCTAGTTGTCCCCCCTCACCTATCCCCACCCCCTCCTTTCACCATAGTCCATCACATTTCAGCCCTCCACTGTTCATATCACATCTGTCCATTACACATCTTACGGTCTCACCTCTGTCAACCTCACCTTTGCTTACCTCTGCTTAACTCTTCCTACTTCTACCCATGCAACATCTTCCCATCCCCGGCCAACTTTCCCCACCTTTCCCCTGGTCACTACTTCATGACTCCCTCATTTTAGATTTTGAAACCCTCCCCCAATTATAAATAAGGATTCTAATAACATTATTCATTCATCATGCATGCGTCTATGGGCCGTGTGTGCCTTATTAGTCTTTACATGTCTTCCCTATCAGTCTCGGCATGTCGTTAGCCTGTTCATGCCACAAGCCTGCGGCCCCCCCAGTCAGGGGAGACAGATGGCCGCACACCTGCCACACAGGAGATACATTGATTAGCGCGCGCACAGCAGTCGGGGATTCCGAGTCGTCAGCGCCTTCATTTTCTAGGCCAATTGCCTCCCTGATGAACGGCCATGCCACCCGCACAGATACACTGAGCGCCACACGCTCCATTCTCAGGGCTTCCAAAGACACACACGCCAAACAGAACACCCGCTACAAGCTTAGTAGACAGCCAGCGCCTCCCATAATAGTGTATCACTATTCTGCACAACTAGGCTGACACAATAATCATTATACACCCCATTGCCTCCACAGGCACGCTGCAATCACAGCCCCCCTCCTCATTCCTCCTTATACAGGCTACCTGAGTGATTGATGAGCCCCCACCCGTCACAAGGGGCCAGTATATCAAGAGCACGTCCGTGCGGGTGGGGACCTGTATCATACTATGCAGCGGATTAGAAAATGGGGTCCATACCTTCTATGGACGTGTCCTCTTCACAGCTCGCTGCAGGTTCTCGCCGCCGGGGGGCCGATACCGTCACTTTTTCTACAATGTCCTCTATAGCGTGAAACGCTCAGGGAGAAGATGTGGGTACAGGCTGGCTCTTCCTTCTCTTTCTCTTCCATGCTTCATTCTGCCCGCAGAGCCATGTCACGGCCGGTTATGGCTCCCGCATGCGGTACTCGCTGGCTGCAGAAGACCGACAGAGACGTGCAAACAGAAGCGCGCTCCTCCCGGGCCCGCCGCTACCACAGAGCCTGTGCTGAGGAGCACAGACATGAAGGGAGGATGCGGTGCGCGGGAGAGAAAGGGGGGCCGTGTGTGTCTGAGGAGAAGACAGGGGAAGGAGGGATTAAAGGGAAGAAGCCCCTGAATAGGCACAGGGGCATAGGGCTAGAAATAAAACCCAAACACTGATATATCTAGGAGGCAGAGCGGAGCCACAGAAAAGTGTTCATTCTGTATAATATGGACAACTGCAGTAGCGGGGCTTATATCAATACCAGTTACCGGGACTGACAGAAATGTTAAATCACGTGCTGAGAACATTTATATTGATGAAATAGAAATAGGGCCATTACCAAAACAATCTATCAAAGCACTGCTACAACATGCTAAATCAGATGCTGGTTGTATCAGTGCCACCTGACTACTGATAACAATTTTATAATTTGCTATGGCAGGATTTAGTTGTAAATACTCTTTAAATTTCACTATCCTGGGTTTCATTTTGTGACCGTGATTTGGGATGCCCCGCACATGCTGTTGGCCTTGATTACATAATTAGGAAAAGGGCTCTGATTGAATTTAATGGGGAGTGTGCACTGCTGCATCCTCCATACCCCCGGCGGAGCGAGCGCGTGCACGCCGCCTGACTGGACGAGAGCCCTACTTCTTAAACTACAATGCCAGGCCTTGGCATGCTACCTGTATTGTATCTCGCCCCCAGTAAGTTGTAACACAGCGGCTACAGCTACAGAGGACAAAATATGTGTATAGATTTATTTCTCAAAACATCCTTCGGGCAGCATACGCATGAGACCTCCGGGCTCCTCCCCTCAACTGGAACACATGACCACCAGCATAAAGTCTTGGCTCCTCCCTCCCTTCACCAGTTGTTTCCGTGTTCCTCCAGAGGAAGGAACATGACCACTGGCTCCTGGACCGATGGGTTCAGGTGAGTATTTTCCGGTGCTGTGGGCCTAAGCAGGAGGTCCATTTCCCGGTCCCGGGGATACCCGGGATACCCTAGGAGATTTTGTGGCCAGATCTCTTTCTTTGTATATGGTTTCTTTGTACAAAGTGGGGTAAGCGAGTATTTTCCTCTTTTGAGGACAATTATGCAGGTTGAGACCAGGGTTACCGGACCCTTAAGTTATGTTGGGCTTTTTTTGTAAAAAAAAAAAAATATATATATATATATATATTTTTTGTATGTGCTGTGCCTTTAAGGGGTGGGGAAGTGACGTCAGCAACTTCTTCCACTTTTTACCTTACCTGCGGACGGACGGCTTCAGTGTCGGCGGCGGCTCCTGGAGCGGAGGTGGCTCCAGAGGCGGAGGCTGCGGCGGAGGCTGCTCCGGCGGCGGAGACGGCTGGGCACCTTCGGCGGCGGTGGGAGCTTCGGTGAGGCCTTCTTGAAAGGTACAGGCGCGCACGCTTTTCTAATCTATTTTTTAAAAAGTAAAGCCCGGATATTGTATGGTCTCTTCCGTCCAAGGCACCGACGTCACATTCCGGCGCCTAGGTTAATTTCCTGCTGGTTGCCAGATACACGTGCTCTGTTAATTAAAGGGACAGCACGCTGTTTTCTGGGGATTGTACTATTTGGCCTCCCCTTCATCCTATACTATGAAGGGTTAATGGGAAGTATTGGCAATTGGTTCCTACCCTATTTTAATGGGTCTAGTATACTGTTTGCTCAGTGCCTCTATCCAGAACTATGGCAGAACAAGGCCTGGACGGCTTTTTAGATTCCATGGTAGATTTTGCCACTGATATTTCCTATGTGGAACAAGAATCTTCCAGCATTCCGCCAACTGCCGATTCTGGGGGGAGGAGGCCCAGCTCTGCTCTGGTAAGCCTGTTATTTCCCTTTATATGGTTTTCACTATTTCAAATTAAGGGCATACTCGATCCCATTCTTTTTTGTTTTGTCTTATAGTCAAAGACCCCAGACAAAACTTCCAAGAATTTATCTAAATCCTCTTCTTCCGGATCTAAATCCAGTACAAAGAGTCGTAGATGCCCGTTATGTGATGTGAAACTTCAGAATAATTATACTAAACCCCTTTGTCAGATCTGCACGAACAAGGTGGTGAATAAAGAGCATAATGAGGACCTGATGAAAATGATGAGGGAGCTTAAAGACCAAATTTCTTCTTCTTCTATGGCTCAGAGGGCTCCAGAGTGTACCAATTATCAAAGTATTCCTTCCCAACCATCTTCATCCTTTGATACCTCCTTTTACCCAGGTCAAATGCTGAGTGCGCCCTTCGTCTGCCCTCAGGATTCATTTACTCCTGATGAGGATGCAGAAGAGGGAGAGATTTCCTCTCAGGATGAGGAGGATCAGGCCTCTGGTTCCGCGGATATTAAAACAAAATTTCTGTTCCCTCCTGGAGAATTACCCTTCCTCTTACACATGATTTATTTGTCTATGGGTATAGAGGAAAAGGTTGCAGGGCCTAGATCTACACAAGATACATTTTATCAGGATTTAGCTCCAGATTCTTCGTGTACATTTCCATTTCATGACTATCTTCAAGACATGATTTTGGATCAATGGAGAGAGCCATCTAAAAAGGCTTTTACCTCACGGGGTCTTAAACGCAGATATCCTTTTTCAGAAGATGATTCTCATCTTTGGGAAAAATGTTGTAATGCACCAAAAGTTGGATGCACCTTTTGCCAAAATTTCTAAGGGAGCAGGTTTAGCGTTTGAAGATTTTGGGGTTCTTAATGATCCCTTAGACAAGAAAATGGAATCTCTCCTTAAGAAGGATTGGCAGGTACAATCTAATGTTCTGAGAACCAATTTGGCTTCCAATTGTGTTATCAGAAATTTGGGGTTCTGGTTGCAGCAGCTTAAGGACTCTCTCCAGGAAAGAACTAGTATGGATAAGATACTTAAGGCTTTGCCCATTCTTTTCTCCCCTACAGCCTTTGTAACAGACGCCATGGCTGAGTCGATCAGATTTTCAGCACAGAGTTTAGCTGTGACCAATTCTATACGCAGGACTCTTTGGTTAAAGACCTGGTCTGGTGATATTGGTTCAAAAATGAGGCTTTGTGCATTGCCCTTCAAGGGCGAATATCTGTTCGGGTCAGATCTTAGCAAAGTGTTAGATTTCACAGCGGACAGGAATAAGGGTTTCCTTGTTTCTTCTAGGCCTTCATTTGATCGTATATTTTTTCCTAGGACCTACTTTAGGCCTCCATTCCCTAATAGGGGAGCACCCAAGAAATCCAGAGCGGCCTCTTCTTCTGTCAGTAGTTCCAGAAGGGGAAAATTTAAAAGGTTCCACCTTCCTTGGCACCTATCAGGCTAAACCCAAGAAGCAATGACGCCAATGTCATTGGCGCCTGGCTCAAGAGGTATTGCACTGTCTGGCGGGACATGTTGGTGTGCCCATTCATTTTAAGGGGTATTACGGAAGGATTCCATATAGATTTTTCCCAGAATCCCCCATCAAGATTTTTGATTTCCCCTCTTCCAGGTGTGAGAGGGGAAAGAGAGGCAATGTTTTTGAGTCTGGCAGACATGAAGTCAAGGGGGGTTATTGTTCCAGTGCCTCTGCATCTACAGAGGACAGGGTTCTACTCCCCCATTTTTCTTGTCAAGTAGAATTCAGGGGGTTTCAGGTTCATTCTGAACCTAAAGAGTCTAAATTTGTTTGTCCAATACAAACATTTCAGAATGGAGACAATTTTTTCTGTAAGAAGTATGCTCCCCAAAAACGCTTACTTGGCCTCAATAGATTTGAGAGATGCTTATTGGCATGTCCCAATGAGTCCTCAATCCTTTATGAGATTTGCAATAAAGGACGGAGATCAGATCTTACATTTCCAATTTGTTTGCCTTCCTTTCGGCCTAGCTTCGGCTCCAAGGATATTTACCAAGGTTCTAGCAGAGCTTTTGGCTGTCTTAAGGCGCAAAGGGATCTCAGTGATCGCATATTTGGACGATCTTCTGTTGTTCGCCCAATCAAAAGACAGGTTGATGAAGAACCTTCATTTGACTATGCACCTTTTGTCTCATGCAGGTTGGATTATCAATCTCGACAAATCCTCTCTGGTGCCCTCAAAAGTCATGACTTACCTAGGATTCGAGATCAATTCGATCCGACAGGTCATTATTCTTCCTCATCACAAGGTGACGGTCCTACAGAATGCTGTCCGGATGTTATGTTCAGAGGAAATTCCATCAGTAAGACAAGCTATGAGGACTCTTGGTTTGTTAACCTCTTCCTTCCCGGCGGTAAGATGGGGGCAGCTACATTCCAGAGTTCTACAAGAATTTATCCTAAAGAATTGGGACGGCACCCAGCTGGGTTTGGACCATCAACTACCAATCACAGAAGATGTGATGATTTCACTGGCCTGGTGGTTAAAAGCAGATCGTTTCAGAGAGGATCTACTTTGGCAGGACACCAAAGAAATAGTGGTGATGACGGATGCCTCAGCTTGGGGCTGGGGAGCTCATTGCAACGCAAGTACAGTCCAAGGGAAATGGTCAAAGGGCGTGAGTCGGTCCTCATCCAATCTCAGGGAATTGATAGCCATAAGGGAATCCTTGCTGGCCCTGAACCCGCTGGTACGTCTAAGACATGTACAGATCAGAACGGACAATACTACGGCGGTGGCTTACATAAATCACCAAGGAGGAACAAGATCCTCAAGATTAATGACAGTGGCAATGGAGATTCTGTCTTGGGCGGAAGGCAATTTAAAGTCTCTTTCAGCAATTCACTTAAAGGGGACTCTGAATCTTCTAGCAGATTTCCTAAGCCAGTCACAGATAAGGGAATCAGAATGGTCCCTAAATCCAGAAGCATTTCAGACAATTTGCAAAATGAGAGGTGTTCCGGAAGTAGACCTATTTGCATCGGCAGAGAATCGCAAAGTGAGCAGCTTCTTTTCTCTGAACCCGAAAGATCGGTCATTGGGTATGGACGCTCTGTCTCAAGCTTGGCATTTCTACCTGGCGTATGCCTTCCCCCCGGTGCGTCTGTTACCATTGGTGTTGAAGAAACTGGTCAAAGAACCAACTACCGTTCTGTTGATAGCTCCGTGGTGGCCAAAGAGGTCTTGGTTTTCAACGCTAGTAGAGCTGTCAATGCAGGATCCCTGGGAAATTCCGGTGTCTCCTCTTCTTCTGTCACAAGGTCCAGTCATCTTCCCGAATCCGCAATGATGGAGATTGACACTTTGGACCCTGAGGTCACCTTGCTGCAAAGGAAGGGATTTTCAGACCCGGTGATTAATACACTGCTCGCAAGTAGGAAGCTGGTTACCAGAAAGATTTACCTTAAAGTTTGGAAAACCTTTAAGTCTTGGAAGTTGGAGAATGGTAGGACATCATCCAAAACTCCAGTGATTCTGGACTTTCTACAAAATGGTGTTAACATGGGCCTTAGCATTAATACACTAAAAGTTCAGTTAGCGGCTCTATCAGTCTATTTGGATAAGAAGCTTTCTTCTATTTCTATAATTAAAAGATTTCTTCCGATCCCTTGCAAGATTATTCCACAATGGGATTTGGCGAAAGTTTTATCCATGCTGAGTTCTTCACCCTTTTATCCTAACAAGAACCTTGACATCAAGCTACTAACTTGGAAAGTCCTATTTTTAGTAGCCATTACCTCAGCTCGAAGGATCAACGACATTCAAGCTTTATCATGCAGACATCCATTTCTCCAGGTCCTTTCGGATCGTGTCGTTTTAAAAGTAGATCCTTGCTATCTTCCGAAGGTAGCCTCAGATTTTCATCGCACTCAGGAGATTATTTTTCCATCCATCTCAGAAGACGAGCCACAACTGATACCGTTGGATGTTAGGTCTCTTCTGCTACGATATCTTCAGGAAACTAAAGATTTCAGGAAGGATGACAGTTTGTTTGTTTCCTTCTCGGGTTATAGAAAAGGCTTGAAGGTTTCCAAGGTCACGCTTGCAAGATGGATGAAGAATACTATTAAAATGGCTTATGGGGATGTTAACTTGCCATGCGGTGTTACAGCCCACTCAACAAGAAGTATTTCCACATCTTGGGCAGAGCAAGCTGGGGTCTCTATAGATCAGATTTGCAAGGCGGCTACCTGGACATCAGCTAAGACCTTTGCAAGACATTATCGCTTGGATCTTCTTTCCCAGAAGGATCTTTCCTTTGGCAGAAGTGTTCTTCGCGCTGTACTTCCCACCCTATGAGGTAGTTCTCGCCTATCTCTCATGCGTATGCTGCCCGAAGGATGTTTTGAGAAAAACTAAGTTAGTTATCTGGTAACTTTTTTTCTAAACATCCGTAAGGGCAGCATACGCCGATCCCTCCCTAGTGTATATATTTGAGGGGTATTGTTTTGTTATGTTATGGTGTGGAGTCGTAGGTCTTGTCTCCTCTTTTCAGATCTCTACAATAACTGGTGAAGGGAGGGAGGAGCCAAGACTTTATGCCGGTGGTCATGTGTCATGTCGCTATTTGCGACGAAACGCGTTGGATTTGGCGGTATACAAACTGGATGATAGGAGGAGGAAGGACGAGCCTCTGTTAGAAGTATCCACCATCTGTTGAGTTCTTTGCATCGGCCGACGGGGACATTAACAGCGGGTGGTGAGATTCGCTTCATCCATTATGCTCTGTGCAGTGAGCTGATATGCTGATTCTTTTTTAAAGAAATGTGAGTGTGATTCCTAGTTTTGAATTTTATTAAAAAGTTTTTTAACGGTATTGCACTAGTTTCGCTATACATTCTTTCTCCCTTCATGTATGGACCATTATCCATTGATATACCCTGAGAATTTATGAATAAGACGGGTAGTCTGGAGATTTGAGTGGATGTGGATGAGCCTTTGAAATTGGCGATTCAGTAACACTGGGAGGAGATCCATTTAATAATTACTCTGGCTTTGCTATGATGTCATTCTGGTAAGGATCTGCACATAAGGGGTGATTCACACAGAAGAATTATAAGCAAGCACTTTGGGAAGTGGACGTTAGAAGATTATATTTGTATCACAGTTTTTCACTCATTCACTGTTGGACTATTATATGTTTGGACTATTTTATGTTTGGCCACTACGCTACCCACTAGAGAGTTAGTGGAGTAACTTTATTTATTTAAAATCAACTAGCTCTGTGTTTTCTGTTTACATAATGTGTAATATACATGAGAAAACATGCACAAATGGATTTGTGGATCAAAATAATAGAGCAGCTCAAGATAAAGTGATA
Source organism: Gastrophryne carolinensis (assembly GCA_027917425.1). NCBI lineage: Eukaryota > Metazoa > Chordata > Amphibia > Anura > Microhylidae > Gastrophryne > Gastrophryne carolinensis. The sequence continues at coordinate 105,144,326 of CM051242.1, forward strand.
TATTAACCCCTTAAGTGCCAGCCTACCTAGAGATTTTGTCACCCTCTGTTGCCAGACCAATGCTCACACATTTGCACTATACATGTTTAACTGTGATTTTTGAAGAGTTTTTTTTTTTTTTTTTTAATTCTTTATTTATTGAATTTTTGTATACATCAAAGAAACAAATACCACAATAAAATGTAGAAGATGAGCAATGTTGTGCATTGTCTAACATTTTTAAACACGTTCCAGAAAACACAAAGAAGGTGAAAAAACCAGTGCGAGGAATCTTACAACTATATCAACCAACAGATATGAACATAATGCCTCAGGGAACGGAGGGATGGGTGGGGGGGGGGGGAAAGATATAGGGGGGTGGGGGGAGGGGGGGGCGGCGAGGGAAGGCAACACCGCTCAAGTATCCTGAAGCAGTGCCCTGCACTCGTCTGAATCCGAGAAGACCATCCAGTCGTACCAGGTCTTTGTGTATTTCTCGAACCCTCCCTCCCTATTCAATGCTAAATCCTCGAAACGCATGGTTTCATTGACCTTCAGGACCCAGCTGGTCAGGGAGGGGGGAGAGGTCTTCCTCCACATCAGGGGGATGCAGGATTTTGCGGCATTGAGAAGGTGGCACATTAGGGATCTCCTATACGCTCTCAGAGGGGTCTTCCCTAGGTGAAGCAGACATATTCCTGGATCGTCTGGTACCGATTCCCCGGTGACTTCCCCTATCACCCTCCTCACCGAGTCCCAGTAAGGCCGAAGCTTAGGGCAGGACCAGAAAATGTGGATAAGGTCGCCTCCCGCCTCACCGCATCTCCAGCAATTATCCGGCACGTCAGGAAACCATCTGTGCAGGGTCGCCGGAACTCTGTACCACCCGGTAAGAATTTTGTAATTGCATTCCTGAGTCCGGGTGCAGATGGAGGTCTTATGCGGCGCTGCGAGAAGTCTCCTCCGCTGTTCTGGCGTGAATGGGGCCCCCAAGCCTCCCTCCCAGTACCTAACAAAGTGAAGCTCCTCAGCATCCTGGGGGGTGATCAACAGTTTATAGATGGATGAGAGCACGTGCCTCTCCACGTTAGGGCCGGAGCAGAGCTCCTCGAACCGGGTCCCCGGGCGCAAGCCCCCCGAAAATCCCCGCAGGGACTGTAGTAAATGTGCTATCTGCATTTGCTCCCATGTTGACCACCTCGGAACGGAGCCCCTCAGTGCCAAGTCATCGGTCCTAGCCCAGCCCGCCTGTGTCCAGAAGTGTTTGACTCTGTACAAACCCGCCTCACGCCACTCTCTCGCCTTGGGACCGCTACACCCGGGGGGTTTTGAAGAGTTTTCACGGGAAAATTATATATTGCAGAGGTGGGCTTTAACCATTTAAGTGCCAGCCAGTTTTTGTCACCCTCTGTTGCCAGACCATGTTTCACTACTTTGCTCTACACATGTTCAACTGTAATTTTTGAAGGGATTTCCAGGGATTTCCCAGGAAAATGATATATTGTTTTTTTTCAGCAGAGTCTGGGCTTCAACATGAAACGTCTTGTTTGGCCTTTTTTGGTGTATTCTCAATACTTTTGGGTGAAATATGTGCAAAAAAATCTATTTTTTACAATCTGTAGTGTTTTTTTTTTTTTTTTATTAAAAATGTAAGTTTGTCAATAAAATCTTATTTCATGTGAAATCCCAATTTCTCCCGGTTACAGCGGTACCACATATGTATGTTTCCTGCTCAGGAGACTCTCCCAAACTGAAACAGCGCTTTAGGAGATTTTCAGATAAAATTCAACTATGCTATGCGCACCTTGCTGTCTTGCAAGAAAAACTACCCTTTACATTTGAAATGGCCCTACAAACTATATATTCTCTGGAAGTACACACCTTACACTTTCTAGGCATAGTTTTCTGGAAGTAATCCCTCAATTAATTCTTTGGTTACATAGAGTTTCACTAAAAAAAGAAGAAAAAAGAAGAATCAAAGCCACATTTTCCTAAAAAAAAAAAACTATAAGCAAACAAGAAGAAACAAGTTAAATCTGAAAGAACATCCCGTGAACAGAATACCCAGCATGCATAGGTCCTATCAAGGGAAGAGTTGCCAAACACCCCAAAGTAAAGCATGCACGTAACGGTAATTTTACTTGAAAATTTCAGCCTTGCAGACAAAGTGTGCACCTTGCGCTTTTTCAACCAAAACAACCCTTTACATATGGAATACCCCCCATAAACTATATATTCTCTGAAAGCTTGTTGTAGTGGGATCATTTTTCTGGAAGTAATCCCTCGAAGATTTAAAATATCAATATACAAATTTTTAAGTAAAAAGAACAAAAGAAAACCATATTGCATGTGATAGCCCTATTTCTCCCGATTACAACGGTACCACATATGTATCGGTAGCCCCCCATTCTTGCCCAGGAGACCCCCCAAACTGAAAAGAGCACTTTATAACATTTACTAATAAAATATAACTACTATCCACACTATAAAGGGTTAAAAAAAATGTCGGTCCCTTCCTCTGGGGCCAGCTTTGGTGGCCCTCCACCCTGCCGACTATAAGCCTACACTGCCTAAATGGGCCCTGTGCCATTCTGCCCCTTCCTTGGCTTTGGGGAGGCAGGTAATAGGGGGGCTGGGGGGTTAATAGCAAGTCACCTGCCAGCCCCTAAGCCTTGTGAACTGGTATAGGGGTCTCATGGGCCCGGGCTCCTCTGCCCCCCCCCTGGCTTTTGAGTAGGCAGGTAATTGGGATGCTGGGGGTTAATGGCAAGGCACCCGCTAGCCGCAGGTGACTTGCCAGCCCCCAGCCTTGTGAACTGGTATAGGGGTCTTATGGATCCTTTACCAGTTCACAAAGGTTTAAGTGTAAAAAAACACACAGAGACAAGGAGAAAAAATATTTTATTATTTTTTTTTTATTTTTTTTTAATACCTCCCATCCATCCACAGGCACTATATCCCACGCTGATCACTCTGGTTTCTGCCCTCCTGCTGCTGCTGGAAGACTTCTATAGCTGCTGGGCGACAGAAGAAAAACATAAGGGGTTAATTAAAAATTGACGACATGGAGTCCCCCCATGTGGGGGCATTTTTTTTTTATTTTAAGGGATAAAAACGCTTAAAAATAAAAAAAAAAATTACATGGGGTCCCCCCTACCTGGAATAACCAGCCCAGGACCAGCTATGCAGGGCTTGTAGGAACAGGGCGCAGACTTTGGTGGCCCCCCGCCCTGCACCCTACAAGCCCACATAGTTCTGTGGGCCCGGGCTCTTCTGCCTCCCCCTGAGCTTTGGGGAGGCAGGTAATTGGGGGTGCCGGTGGTTAATGGCAAATCACCCGCTAGCTGAAGGTGAAAATCATGGTTGGAGTGGCGGCATCACTCTTAGCCTGTTACAGGTCTGATCCTTCGGACAAGGAAAGATATCTCTCATGGACCTTCATAAGTCCACCTCTTAAATACCTGCACAATTTGTGCTTGTTCATGTCTGCACGTTTCCTTCTACATATTCTTGACAGTTTCCCCCGTTTAATTTTTCCCCCTCCACCCCTGTCCCTGACCTTTCCTAGATGGCCCTGACTTGTTTTATCTGCAAAGATGATGCAGAATAATCTAAAGATAATCTCACATAATGTACAGGGGCTCAATTCGCCATCCAAAAGGACTAAGGCCTTTTGATTCTTCAAATCTTGCAGAGCAGATATCCTGTGCCTGCAAGAGACAAGATTTGCCCTACACTCATTCCCTAAGTATTTAAGTAGTTATTTCCCCCTACACTAAATGTTTAATGCGAAATGTTTAAAGAAAGACCCCCCCTTAATTTGCAATATTTAAAGACCCGACAAGGAGATATAGCCTGCTGCAAGGCTCCCTACGATGTTGAGGTGACAGTATCTTATTACGCCCCCAAGACCTTCCAATCCAGATTTTCAGCGTGAATTTGGCTGATGACTCAAACCTTGCTATCAATCCTACAGTGGATAGGTCGCTATTGGTAACCACAGGCTCTGGGGAGGGAGCACATTCGGGTCAGACCCTTCCACTCCCATACCTTATGCGATACGTGAAGGGAGATGCACCCGAATATGCGGGATTATACCTTCTATTCAAACCCACACAAGTAGTTCTGTAGAATTGGCCATGTCTTTCTACCTCAGCACCTCATGCCATAACTGCAAAATGCAGGGATATGATTATCACCATTTGTCCGGTGGCCACCAAATTGGCCATTGGACACATGGCGATGCAATGACTCCCTGTTGACAACTAAAAATACTTTTGATAAGCTTCAAAAAAAAACTTGGCAGAATATTTTTCTTTGAATCACCACTCAGTGGAGTCCCCAGTTACGCTATGGGAGGCTCACAAGGTGGTGATGCGAGGGTGTATAATGCAGGTAGTGATGGCCAAGAAAAAAGAGAGGGAGGCCAAGGTAAATGAACTCTCAAATCAGTTCTAGGTGGTTGAAAGAGCCTATCCACAGCCACAAAGGAAAAGGTTGACTCAGCCCCTGTGAAACTAAACTTACTTCTGGACAGCCAGACAGAGAAATTAGTACTTTGGTCAAAACAACGTTTTTAATCCAGAGGCAATAAACCAGATTCCATGCTGGCGAGACAACTCAAACAGCATAAACCAATCAAAGACCAACCAATCAAACTAAAGCTACAGGGTAATATCACTGCAGATCCACAAAAAAAACCTAAAAGCCTTTAGATCCTTTCTCTCAAACCTCTACTCCAATCCAGGCAGGGTAAATCAGCAGAATTTTAATGATTTTTTCAATGACATAGAACTACCCGCCCTTCCTCAAACATATATTGGCAAAGTTTAAGAACCCATCACACTCTAAGAGGTGATGGTTACACAGGACTGTACCATAAAAAAATTTGCTACAAACCTGGGACCCTACCTAGTAGACCTCTTCAACTCTCTTAGAACAGGCTCTCACCTCAACCCCATATAATTAATGGCTGACATAAGCATGATCCCTAAACCAGACAAAGACCACATGCAAATACCCAGCTACAGACCTATTTCCCTACTTAACCAGGACATTAAACTACTAGCCAAAATCCTGGTGATGCATCTCAATTTCTATCTGGGCTCTATAATACGCTGCAACCAAACAGGCTTTGTCCCCCCTGGACAGGCGGGCGACAGCATGAGGCGAGTCCAGTCACTTACTACATTGCATACAGTATAGGAAGATTCCGGCCTTCTTGTTATCCCTTGATATATACTTGGCATTTGACACCATCTCCTGGGAGTACATGAACAAAACCCTGGAGAAATGGGGATTCAGTAACAGGTTCAGGCAATGGATCAATGCCCTATACTCCTCCCCATCTGCTAGAGCCAAATATCTAGGATTTTTGCTCAGACAAGTTCGACATCCAGAGAGGCCCTCTATCCCCTAGCCTCTTCATTTTAACCATAGAACCCCTAGCGCTTACGCTCAGAGCCAAAAACATCTTCAAGGGAGTAGAAATAGAGGGCGTGCACCATAAAATATCCCTATTTGCAGATGATTCCCTCCTGGCCCTATCCCAACCTATTCCTGATGCTGGACAAATTTGCAGGAATCTCAGGGCTTAAGATCAATAGGGCAAAATCGCTGGCCATGGATGTAGGCCTCCCAGGAGACCTATTACAACATCTTAAAACCATACACGACTTTAACTGGAAATCCAGCGATTATAGCGGATATCTCAGGTCTCCATGGCGAAGGGTTCACACCACCCTCACGCGGCCCCCGCGGTACACATCCCTGCAACTTGTGCACCCGTCACCACCCTGCCTTTCCTCCTAACAAGGAGAAAAAGATAGAAAAAGCAAGAGAGAAAGAAAGTAAGAGAAAAAAGACTTACAGATTAGATAACAGAAATAACTTATTGAGAAGGACCCAGGGCTCAGAACTTAGGACCACAGTGCCCCCCGTCCGAACCCCCAGCAACCATATCCCCCCCACCCTCTCCCATCTATCATTCATCTCTCAGTCATGCTCCAGTAGTGCCCGAGCCCGGAGAATCCCATGACACCTCCCACAGGGTCCATGTTCTAGAGAACCTCTCAGCCCCCTCCTCGACTCTTTCCAGTGACAGTTCCTCCATCCTCTTTATGTTCTCCACCTCCCCATACCACTCTATCAGGAAGGGGGTGATGTTAGTTCGCCAGTGTCTAGGGATCACGGTCCTGGCGGCTGTGAGCAAGTGCCTCAACAAACCCTTTTTACTGGACGCCACCGACCCCGGGAACATTGAGAGAAGAGTCATCTGCGGTGTGTTCGGGATGTTTTCAAGCATCATCAACTCAAAGATTCCCAGTACCCCTCCAGATGCGAGGGGTCCACCCAAGGCAAGGCTGTCCGGCTGAGCGGGGAAATATCATTTTCGATGATGACCATACATTTATCCTTCTTGTTGTGAAACCAGTCTGAAAGTCGCACTAATACTGCCGCAGCGTGGTACGCCCTAAGGTCAGGGACCTCCAATCCCCCCTCACATTTAGGTCTGCATAACGTTGCTCTCCTTATCCTGGGTTTCTTGTTATCCCATACGAATTTGAAGAAGGCCTCCTGTAACAACTTGAAGAAACCATGCTCTGGGGTAATCGGGAGGGCCTGAAACAGGTAAAGAAATCGGGATAGGACATTCATCTTCAAAATATTGATTCGCCCTAGCCACGAGAATAGTTTTTTGCTATAGGATTTTAGGTTGTTCGTACTGTTTAGGAGCAGGGCATAGTTGAGTTTATATAACTTTCCCAGATCCGTGGATAGTTGAATCCCCAGGTACGTTATGGCCTCTTTCTCCAACTTAAACAAGAAGTTGGCCTGTAGGAACTGTTGGGCCTGCGCGTCCAGGGAGAGATTTAGCACCTCCGTTTTGGTAAGATTTACCTTGAAGTTACTGAGTTCACTAAAACGTTCAAACTCAGCAATAATAGAGGGCAAGGAGGTATGTGGCGAAGTTATATACATTAGGAGGTCGTCAGCGAAAAGCACAAGCTTATGTTCCCCCTCCCCACAGGTAATTCCTTTAATATAAGGGTTAGCCCTTAAGGCGTTAGTGAGGTGTAACATGACCAGGATGTAAAGTAGGGGGGACAGAGGGCATCCCTGCCGAGTCCTGTTTCTAATATTAAATGGGTTTGAGAAGGAGCCGTTAATTTTGACCCTTGAGTCGTGGTACAAGGCCATGATTCTCTCCAACATAACCGGACCAATCCCCGCCTTTGTCAGAGTGGCCCCGGGAAATCCCCAGTGCACCCTGTCAAAGACCTTCTCTGCGTCCACCGACAGGATGCAAGCTGGGACCACCCGTGTCTGGGCGTAGTGCATCAAAGAGATTGTTTTAATCACGTTGTCTCTTGCCTCCCTCACCGTGACAAATCCTACCTGGTCTTTACTGACCAGAGAGGGAAGTAGGGGCTGTAGCCTGGTTGCAATGATTTTGGCATAGAGTTTTATGTCAATATTTATTAATGTGATTGGTCTGTAGTTTCCTGCCAAGGTCCAATCCTTACCGGGTTTTGGGATAATATGTGCCTCTAGGGACTGTCATCTCGGGAAGGGGCAACCACTTGAGTTGAACACCTTGGTCAGAAAGGGGGCAACCAGAACCCCCAGTGTTTTATAAAACCTAGAGGTTAATTCCGTCTGGTCCCGGACTTTTGCCCACAGGGGATCCCCTGATAGTCCCATTTACCTCCTCCAGTTTAAAAGGGGGCCATCTCTTCAATGTATTCTACTATTGATTCCCTCGGGTCCAGCTGAGACCCCTGTATGCGGGTATTGTTAATTTTGTAGAGCTTGGAATAGAAGGCTTGAAACTCGCTTGCTATCAGAGGGGTCTTGTGGACCTCCCTCCCCCCCACGCCCCTAATGGTGGGTATAAATGCGCAGTCCTGCCTTGGGTGGAGAGAATGGGCCAGCATCTTACTGCATTTATCAGAGCGCTCGTAGAAGCGTACCCTACACCTATCTCTGAATCTGAGGAAACATTGATCATGTAACCCTCTCAATTTCTGCCTGGCCTCCACTAACTCTCTCAGGTCTGCGTGGGCAGGGGAAGTCTTATGAGCCCCCTCTAACTCATGAATGCGCTCCAGGGTGGTTTTGATCTGCTGTGCTCGTTCCTCCTTGAGCCGAGCCCCGTGTTTGATAAAGATCCCCCCGTAGTCTCGTCATTGCGATGGTCTGAATAGAAATTAGCTATGGCCATCTTAATCTCATTCAAACATGGGACATCTTTAAGCAGATTATCATTGAGACGCCAAGTGCAATGCCTGGGGGGTGCGTCGGGATCGGGAGATTCAAAAAGACAGGAGCGTGGTCAGAACAGAGTATCTGCCCAATGGAGGTCTAGGGGTCATGCGTGAGCACGTGGTGGCTCAGGAAAAGATAATCTAGTCTACTGTATGTGTTGTGGACATGGGAGAATAATGTATAATCCCTCACCCCACCATGCAAGACTCTCCAAATATCCACCAATTGAAGGGCCGGAGAGCCCCACGAAATCTGTTAAGCTTGGAATGGGGTATTGCTGACCTACCCAGAGAAGAATCCTCAGGTCCAACACCAAATTGAGGTCCCCGCCCCCACAATGATGGTACCCTATGCAAACTCCTCTAAAAGGCGCAGAAACCCTAGGCCCACCTCCACTTGTTCCTGATTAGGTAGGTATAGATTTGCTAGGGTGTATCTTGTCTCATGGAGTGTGAATTTAAGAAATGTGTATTGACATAGTCGCCCTGAGGAAGCAGCGAGTGGACGCTGCGACACGCGTTGGTGGTATATATAGCAGGGTTAGGTCCAGTTCTCTTGTATACCTTTATTTATTGTTCCATGTTTCTTCTATCTACCTCGGCTGGTCCTGATTGTAGTTTTTGAGAGTAGTTTACTGTTTTGCACAGGCACTTTATTATTGTTGTGCTTCTTTATGGCTATTTGACTTTTTGCACATTATCTAGGTTTGCACATTTTGTATATAATTAATGTAAGTAGCAATTGTATTATTTTAAGCACTGTATATAATATTTCCAGCCTTGAGTTTATCCTATATGGAACTATGATAGTATGAATTCCTAGATGGCACTCTGGCGCCCCCTGGTGTGTCTTGTATATGTGTGATGTGTGTTTTTTAACATGTGTTGTCTTATGTCTTTTTATACCTATATGGAACTTTAAATAAAATTATCTTTGTATCATATATTTAGACGGTAGTGCCCTATTTTTCCATCTAGTCTTGGTAATTTTCTTGGGTGTGTGGGGACCCTATACTCATTTCCTGGCTTCTTTTGCTGTTGCAAATTATTTACCAAGCTTAGTGAGCACACCATTGTATATGGTTGTTTATACAAATTCTGGTGCTGTCCGTGTATACCTTTTGTTTTCCCAATTTCTTTTTTCGGGAATATTTAACCCTTTGGAGTTAAAGGTGCAGATCTTGAGACCAGCCATCGAAATGAATACATAGGGTATAGGGGGGACTGTTCTGCTATACAGTAGGTGGGGAGGCCTAGACAGCACCGGGGCCCCGGGCCCCACACCCAACGGCAGGGTCCCGAAGGAAGGAAAGAAAAAAAAGAGAAAACAAAAGAGAGAGGTTAGCACTCCCGCTGCTCTAAAGCCAGAAAAGGCAAAGGAGCAGAAGAACTTGTGTAGGGTAGGCCAGGAAGGTTACTGCTCAGGCTCCCCATCTGCGTGCAAACAAAGCTGATTGGATGAGAGCCCGCGCATGCGCTGTGGGACAGGGAAAGGTACGTTTTCACAGGCGAACTTGGGAAAGTCGGGATGCCCCTAGGGGCACAAAACAAAACTCCAGATAGTGAAAATCCTGGGTTGGGCTTTGCTCAAAACACACAAAGCTGAAAGAAAGATCATATGGAAAAATGAAAAATAAGAATATGAAAGAGAAAATGGTAAACTGAAAGATTCTGCAGCAGAGCCAACATGAAGGGAAAACTGTCAAAATCAGCTAAATGACTTCTAGAGCTTTTCTCTCTGTTTTAGATATATACGTTCTGGCCAGGCAATGTTGCAATGTTGTTATCTTATGCTGGACGGCTGCCAGCACTGAACAGCTGATACATTGTTTCACCCCTCTCCTCAGCATGGAACAGGCCAGAGTGTCGGGTCCCGACACCCAGAAGACATAAACATGAGCTATTAGTCTCCAGCTGCTCAACACACACATCATTTTTTTCTACATTTGTAATTCTTACTCCAACACTTACCTATATTCAAAGTACCATTTAAATATGTCACCAAGAAAAATTCGCGATACTGCTCCTTTAAGAATGCAACAAAACATTTACAATTGCAAGTACTCTAAGGGGGATTGGCAGACCGTTCCCGATCAGGCTCATCTGGTCTCCGTGCACTCCCATGGCAGACCAGGTAAGTCCCCCCACTTTCCATCATAACGATCACAGGACGGTCAGGGGAGAACATCCCCCCAACCCGCCCAGGCCACACCAGGGACCACCCAAAACCAAGGTCCCAGCCCTGGTCCCGCCTCCAAATCCGCCGGGCTGCAGGTCTCAGGGCACAACTACACCAGACAGTCAAAGCGGGGGGTGCCCCGTCCTGGCGGGCGACCATCCTACGCCCTGGCGGCAGGGCGCACATAAACAACTAGTAATGAGGTGGGTGAGAACCAAGGGGAGCATCAAAGGTCGAGGGGCGACAGCCCTATATGGTTTCACTGGACCAGGTTTCTTCATGCGCCCCTGTCCAGGGGACATGCCAATCCGGGAGTCAGCATCAGAGCCAGATGATCATTCCAAGTCCAAATTTCTGGCAAATCCCTGGGGACTTGCTTGACAAAGATCATCTCTCCACGGCACGGGGTGGACTTCCGCATGGATGACCTTCCACCTGGAATTCAAGATTTGGGTCGATATCTGGTGGCAGAGGCGGCCGGTCGACGATCACGTTGGACAGGGGCATCCCAAGTGGGGGACCATTGTTTCACCCCTCTCCTCAGCATGGAACAGGCCAGAGTGTCGGGTCCCGACACCCAGAAGACATAAACATGAGCTATTAGTCTCCAGCTGCTCAACACACACATCATTTTTTTCTACATTTGTAATTCTTACTCCAACACTTACCTATATTCAAAGTACCATTTAAATATGTCACCAAGAAAAATTCGCGATACTGCTCCTTTAAGAATGCAACAAAACATTTACAATTGCAAGTACTCTAAGGGGGATTGGCAGACCGTTCCCGATCAGGCTCATCTGGTCTCCGTGCACTCCCATGGCAGACCAGGTAAGTCCCCCCACTTTCCATCATAACGATCACAGGACGGTCAGGGGAGAACATCCCCCCAACCCGCCCAGGCCACACCAGGGACCACCCAAAACCAAGGTCCCAGCCCTGGTCCCGCCTCCAAATCCGCCGGGCTGCAGGTCTCAGGGCACAACTACACCAGACAGTCAAAGCGGGGGGTGCCCCGTCCTGGCGGGCGACCATCCTACGCCCTGGCGGCAGGGCGCACATAAACAACTAGTAATGAGGTGGGTGAGAACCAAGGGGAGCATCAAAGGTCGAGGGGCGACAGCCCTATATGGTTTCACTGGACCAGGTTTCTTCATGCGCCCCTGTCCAGGGGACATGCCAATCCGGGAGTCAGCATCAGAGCCAGATGATCATTCCAAGTCCAAATTTCTGGCAAATCCCTGGGGACTTGCTTGACAAAGATCATCTCTCCACGGCACGGGGTGGACTTCCGCATGGATGACCTTCCACCTGGAATTCAAGATTTGGGTCGATATCTGGTGGCAGAGGCGGCCGGTCGACGATCACGTTGGACAGGGGCATCCCAAGTGGGGGACCAGCGGACCGAGATACAGCGTGGCTGTGTGAAGGGGCTCCGGCAACCTCCAGGGTATCCCATTGAGTTGGGGAGGCACGTCTTAAGGGTGGGGGGACCCCCCCCCCCCGTCACCGACCACTGACTTAAAACAGCGTCCAGAGCTCCACAGCCTCCCCCACCAGATGCAGCCTTGAGATCAGGTCTCCCTGTAGTGTCTCCCTGCCTCCACAGCCCGGCCGACGGCTCTCTCCGAACTCAGGCTCTCCTGTGCCCTCCCCCGATGTCTGCAGCTCACCTTCACAGTGCCAGCGGCCTCACTGACAGGCGCCGCATGCTCGGAGCTGCCTGCAGCGTGTTCAGCGGTTCCCCATCTCGACTCTCCGGCTCCTCATCCACTGCATCAAGCAGACTGAGTGGCCGGTGAGTGGGCTGCGGCAACATCGCAGCTCCGGCTTCACTCCTCCCGCCCACGACCAAGATAGGTGGTGTGCTGTGTTCTCCCCGGGGCTCGCCATTGATGCTCCCACTGTGTGGGATGTTGGGCAACATTTTGGATGAAGGGACCGATGGCAACCTTGGGGGATTTTCTGGTGGCGCCCACGTTTCCTCTTCTTGGCACCCCCCATCTGGATGCTTTTAGGGGTGAAATATGGGTGCCAGATACTCTAAAAGTACATGGCTGTACAGAAGGTCTTGCTGCTTTACTCCTCCATGCCGAAGCCACGCCCAGCAGATATCTTTTTGAGCAATTGGGAACCCTATAAAAACTATGGCACACCCAATCTCTCATCATTAAGCTAGTACCTGACGAGTAAACGACAGGGCAGGTCAGGGACCACCACCACCCCTTTCCCCCAATCTTTCCCACATCTACTCCCCTCTAACTTTGCCAGCTTACCCTAGTAAGTTTCTATTATGAACATTGGGCAGTGTCAAAAGCTATAGCTGAAGAAGAAAGGATATTCGTTTTATCTTCCATGTTGCATTATCTTCATCAGTGTGTTTAGATATGATCGTCGAGACACTGTGCATAACATACTAAGAAAGTCAACAACAATCCATATGTATGTAAAGCTTTATTTCCTTTTTTTCTCTGGAAAAAAAGTGTTGCTGTAACATGGAAAATGTAATAAAAAGATTGAAACTAAAATCACATCTAAATAAGGGAATGATGAACTTGCTGAGCATCGAGCCTAGATGATTCATGAGGGAAAGAAGAATAATCACGCTGCTTTATATTTGTAATGACTTCCAGTTTGATCCAGTTCCAGATAAGAGCTCCCTCAATTGACCCCAAAATCTCACTTCAACAATTTCCAATGCAAGCATTTAGCATTCTGTCTTTCTCTTGCATTCCACTTCAGGGTGGGCTCAACAGCCAACAATGAAATTGTCGGTTTATACCCAAGAAAAAGTTTATAGTACCAAATCCACATTTTTAACTAGCATCCTATGAATTGCTCCCCCCTCCATGAAGAGTACCTTTTGACTGCTCCTGCATTACTCTAATCCCTGGTAATGGCGCCTGTTTTAGCTGTAAAGCTCCGCCTTCCCCCATTCTTTGCCACTGTTGTGTGTGGCAATGATGTCATTGCAATACCTATGCATTGACTGATTGTCTGTCATCTTACAGAGAGGGACACAAAAAAAGAGTGTCACAGGACAATTCGGTATGTGAAAATATCCATTTCTAGTTCTACCCCCTAAGAAGGGAGTATCGGCAGGGGATTTGGGCAAATGTATTTCACAAGTTCAGTGGGTTTTGGTCCTCTTTAAAATGGTGTGATCTAAAAAACACTGAGGAAGATAACAGATGTCAAGCAGACAAATGCATAACCAATGCATAACATACCTAACCCTTTAAGTGCTAGCTACGTGAATCTTATGTAGCTGGTATTTTAAACTGTTTGCAAGCAGTAAATAAAATGCTCACAGCTAAACATTGCGCAAAAAGGTGAAAAATGGCCTGTCAGCAGAGGGTCACAAAATCTCAAGTAGGCTGGCAGTTAAAAGGGTTTAACCTCCCTGGCGTTCTGATACCGACAAATACAATGGCAATGAAAGCGTTGCCATTGCATTTGTCTCTGACGCACGGCTCCGCCCCCATGAGCCTCTGCGGCTCACAGAGACGGAACCCGGAAGCGGAGAGGGACGCCGCAGCCCCGGCTCTCACCTGCGATCGCGGCGGAGACATCGCTGGATCGCAGGGAGAAGGTAAGGAGGCTGCGCCGCCCGCTCCTGCTCCCTAATCGATCCCGAGCGTGACTCGGGGTCACCGCCACTTACTGCGCAAATTGACCCCGAGTCATGCTCGGGATCACCGCCAAGGGGGTTAAAGTACTTATGCGTGTTGGGTATTGTTCTGTTCATAGGGCCTTGTGGTTTCAGATTTAGCTTGTTTTTTCATATTGTTATTGATATTTTAGGAAAATCTGGTATTCATTCTGTTTTTTTTATACATTTTTTTTTTAGGAAAACTCTTGAGGGCTTGTGTCCAGAAAACTGCACTCATGACAAGCCTGGTACGCCTAGAAAGCTTGAGGTGTGTACTTTGAGGGAATATAGAATATATAGTTTGTGGGAAGTATTTAAAATGTAAAGGGTTGTTTTTTTTTAAAACTGCAAGGTGCGCATAGTAGTTGTGTTTAATTTGAAAATCTCCTAAAGCGTTTTTTTTCAGTTTGGAGCATGTCCTGGGCAGGAAAGGGTGTCTAGCAATATGTATGTTGTACCTGGGAGGAATTGGGCGTTTACAAGAAATAATGACTTCTTGAAAAAAAAAAAGAAAGAAACGGTCTCATTTTTATTGCAGATCTGAAGTCTTATGTGAATAAAGGTGGTGCATATCTCCAGTTTATGAAATGCTTTTTAACAACTTAATGACCCACCTCATTTTAGCCTTGAGGATCAGTACATTTTTGTCCCTCCTTGTGTTCTAGCAGTCAGGCAGGCACTTTGGTGGGTGGGAGAGCAGATAGGCGCGGAGGTGGATGGGCAGATGAGTGGATGGTCGGTCAGGGAGGTAGGCAGGTGGACAGACTGGTAGGTGGCTGGGTGGTCAGGTAGGTGGGTGGGTGGATAGATATCTGGGTGGCAGGCATGTAGGTGAGTGGACAGAAGAGTTGGCAGCTGGACAGTCAGGAAGGTAGGTGGGCGGTGCAGTAAAGCTGGTAGGTGGGTGAGCAAAAAAGATGGGTGGGTGACCAGAAGGCAGGCAGGTGGGCATAAAGGCGGGTGGGCGGATAGCCAGGCATGATGGCAGGTGGGTAGGTAGGCAGCCAGATGGGCATGCAGGCAGGTGGGTGAGTAGGTGAGGAGTAGGTGAGAATGCCGATAGGTGGGCATGCAGTCAGGCAGATGAGTAGATGGACATGCAGGTGGGTGGGTGGATGGTCATGCAGGTGGGTGGGTGGTCATGCAGGCAGGTGGTTAGATAGGTGGGAATGCAGGCAGGCGGGTGAGTAGGTGGGCATGCAGGCAGGTGGGTAGGTGGCCAGGCAAGCAGGCGGGTGGGCAGGCAGGTGAGGTGGTGGGTAGGTGAACATGCAGGCGGGCAGGTGGGTAGGTGAGCATGCAGGCAGGTGGGTGAGTAGATGGGCATGCAGGTGAGTGGGTGGGTAGGCGGCCAGGCAAGCAGGCAGGTGGGCAGGCAGGTGAGGTGGTGGGTAGGTGGACATGCAGGCGGGCAGGTGGGTGGGCATGCAGGCAGGCAGTTAAGTGGGCATGCAGGCGAGTTGGCGGGTAGGTGAATGGGCATGCTGGCAGGCAGATAGATGGGCAGGCAGGTGAGTGTGTAGGTGGGCATGGAGGCAGGCAGTTAGGTGAGTAGGCAAGCAGGCAGATGGGTGGATATGTGGGCATGATGGCAGGGTTCGTGGGTAGTTGGCAGGGATCAGGTAGACAGTTTAGCAACGGCATTTCAGTGAGCCTTATCGGCATCTCAGAGGGACGGACTAGGGATGACATCTCTGGAACCCTCTTTTTTCACCCTGTATTTAAGCAGGGGGCAGGCAGTTAACACACTCTTTCTGTTCTAATGCTAGATATGGGATTGTCACTAATCCTTTAAGCCCGAAGTTGATTAAAAAAAAAATATAATTTTCCTGGGAAATCCCTGAACATTCCTTCAAAAAGTACAGTTAAACATGTATCGCGCAAAATGGTGAAAAATGGTCTGGCAATGGGGGGGTGCCGACATCTCAGTCTAGTGCAGCTATGGCAGATGAGATGTTCTGATATGCCCCATGGAAGGGCTTAAAACCTTCCTGAAGGGGAGAAATTGTAAGTGATAGCATAGGCTCCAATCTTTATGCAAGTAAGCTTGCATACATTTTTAGGCCCATATTTATAAGAGATATTTGCACATGATGATAGATATTCCCATGGTTTTGGTAAAGATGAGAAAACTTCCTAAAAGTTTGATTTGGACGATTTGCTGAATTTCTCCAAGAAAATAGGGTTCGTCCAAATCAAACTTTTACAAATCGCTTATCTCAGTTTAAAAAGAAAAGAAACTCACCTGTTCTAGACAGCAGGCTTCCTTTTGCTCCACTTCTGAGGCAGTGGGTGAGGTGCAAGCTTTCCTCTGACCTAACTTTTGGGCAGTGGGTGAGGGCGCGGGCTTCCCCTGTCTGGCTTCCTGGGCAGCAAGCTTTCCTCAGCAGCAGGTGGGGTTACCGGCTCCTCCTATCCAGCTACTGGGGCAGCAGGTGGGGAATGGGCTTTCCCCAGTCTGATTTGGGCTGTGCCAGCTTCTGGGGCGGCGGATTGGCATACGGGCTCTCTCTGTCAGGCTTTGGCCGATGGATGAGGGTGCTGGCTTCCCCCGCTTGGCTTCTGGCAGCGGGTGGGTTTGTTGGGCCACAGGTAGCAGGGGGAGCTGCCAGCTTCTGAAAAAAATAGCCCTCTGTCCTAGTTCCAGCCCCATTGCTCCAGTCTGGCTGCTGGCGCTGACAGCTTGGCCAGCCTCCACTGCTGTCAGCTGTGCAAGCCGGTTTTCACCCCGCTCTCCTCCTGCTGTGCTATACACACAGCAGTGGAGAGCAGGGGAAGCTGGGCTGCGCTGTCAGTGCCAGCCACCCACCAATGGACCCGAGTGTTGGGGAAGCCAAGATGCAGGTAAGAGACCGTGTATTTCAGGGAAAATTCGGTCGGCATTATTAGAATTTGTGCTGAATCGAATTTTCCCTGAACTTCATAGTGAACTCCGGTTTTATTGAAGCGGTTCACTTATCTCTAGGCATGAGTTTAGTGACTGCTTTATTCATAGTTCAGCTGAATGTGTTATGTTTTTCTATGCTGTTTATCAATTTTAGAACACAATTCTGTGATACTCATCTGTAGAATTGGTTTTTCTGTTAATCCATTCCAGGCCGTCCCTATTCATTACGATTGGGTAACCTCTCTAGACCGAAGGGCGTGACTGCAAGACAAAAGCGTGGCTCTGCCTCCCGGCCCATATCCTTCCGGCTGACTTCCTAGATTCCAGTTAATTTAAAAGCAGTATAACAAGCCGCCTGGGAGGCATACCTATATCTCTTGGAGACAAAAAGGCTGGAGACAACATACAAGAATCCTCTCCCTGATTATAAATATGTACTATTTCTTTTTTTTTATATCTCCAAAAGACTAGGCATCCAAGACATGGATATATCAACCTAGCATTCTTTTCCAAAGCGAAATATTATTTAAAAAGGTATCAAGGATAGATAGTAACTTCCTATATTCCCCCAAAAGTGGCGGGCCAGAAGGCCTGGAATGGATTAACAGAAAAAACAATTCTACAGGTGAGTATCACAGAATTGTGTTTTTTCTTCCAATCCATTCTAGGCCGTCCTTATTCATTACGATTGGGACCTCCAAAAGCAATGCCTAATATGGGCAGGATACCAAACGCGGTACAGCAGGTGGTTCAAATCAATACCGCCTGAAGGACCTTTCAACCAAAAAACAGCGTCAGCTGAGGCCCTAACATCTACCTTGTAAATTTGGTAAATGTATAAACTGAAAATCAGGTGGCAGATTTACCTGTTCCACCGAGGCCTGATGCTGAAAGGCCCAGGAAGCACCAATGGCCCTAGTGGAAAGAGCTGTGCTCCTTCCCCTTGGCAGAATAGTCTCTTACCACTCTCTGTCTAATCCATCGGCTGATTGCAGACTTAGCTGGTGGAAGACCTTTCCGTGGACCCTCAGGTATGACATAAGAAGTCCAAACTATGGAAAGATTATTTAGTAGTGAGATAATACCTTAGTGCTCTGACTAAAGTCACTACATCCAAACAGTGAAGAATCCCCCTTCCTTATCAGACACTGGAGCAGGACATAAGGAAGGCAAAACCATCTCTTACAACAAATGGAGTGGACGTAGATACACCACACCTTCATCCTATTAAGGAGCACCAAATAATATACACATCAACACCATATATAATCCATTTTGAACATTTTATTATACAACCAAAAAGACTTTAAAAACACAAACACCACAAGACATTTAAAACCATGGCAAACCCCCTGTAATCCCTGGAAATATATAATGATGAAAAAATGCCACTAGTAATACAGGCTAATTATGTATCCAGATTAGGCAATGTCCCTATCTTAAGTTAACAGTACCCTAAAATTATTTTTGTGCCGGCACAAACAACCTATACTATATCCAATATCTAAGAAACACCTCTTGAAAAACCAACCCACATATAAACTGTACAAAAGCCGCATATATTAAGTGCAAATATAAGTCCAACCTACAGTACAATAACAGCAAAAAAATAGTGAGCTAACCAGCACAAGCTCAAACAAAGCACCCTATAAATGAGGCCACACAAACCAAAATGAATATAAAATAATTTGTATATTTAATGTCAAATGAGTACCATTACAATGAAAACAAAACTATACAAACACACATAAACAGACCATTTTAAAAAACATGAGAGACAACACCCTCTGGTGGCAAACCTTGTTATGACTCTTATTGTAACTCTACACAATTTATAAGTACTGCCTGTCTAAAAGATATGTATATATATATAATTAACAAATGGAAACAACTTCAATACATGATATGTGACCAATTCATAATAATAGATAAATGAATACAATGATATACCTAGTGATTAAAATAAAGTGTATATACAGAAGAAAGAGAAAAAGAGAAACTTTAATAACCACAAAACTCCACATGAATAAAAACATCTTATGTAAGTGTGTGAAAAACAGGTTCACAAGTGACCCGATATTTAACAAGGGAAAGTGCAATGTGCTATGAATTGTCTGTGCCAAAAAAGCTAGCACTGATAAAAAAGTGCAATGTGCTATAGACTATCTGGACAAAAAGAACCAATCTGTGCAAATATATCATATGTAAGTAATCCTACTGATAGTACTAATCCTAATCCCATTTAAGAGTATATAAGATGAAAACCAGGCATAAGTAAGTATATATCATATCACCATGATGAAGTCTCAGGTGCCACCGAGGGGTAGTATCGACGCGTTGCGTGGGCGTAGCCCCGCCCACTTCCTCAGGATGCAAGTATTCCCTAGGTGTAGTCCATCCTACCTTATATATGCTACAACCACCAATCATCAGGTCTGATAAACGCTTGCACCAGGCCGTCCTCGCTCGCCCTCCCAACCGGAAACGCGTGTAGGCGGCCCGTGCCGACGCACCCGCGCGCGCTCCCGCCGCTCGCCCCGGGCGCCCACCCCTGCAGTAGGCGGCGTCCGGGCGCGAGCGCGAGGCGCAGCGCGCATGCGCCGAGACCGACGCCGAGCCCCATCACTCCCTGTCAGCATAGAAATGGGGCAATAGATTGAATCTGATGGTGTGGCATAACACAAGCTAAGACGGGCAGACGCTACATCAAGCTGAACATATACAACTATTATTTACAATTTTTACAGTACTATATACATATAACTAATAAAGATTTTTCTTGAGAACCTATATTCTAAATGAGACATATCTCTATTAGATGAGAAGGAGATATGAAATATATACACAATAGGGTCGATTCAAAGAAACATGTAACAGCTTGGATTTGGGTGCCGATCATCCTATTTTTCACGTCCGCTCGTGCGTTCGTATGAACTTGCGAGTGATTCTATAAGCAAATACGTTTCTATCCTAAAATATACGTCCGTTCGTATGGCAGTTCGGGAATCAGACCTATGTCAGTTTCCATCCTGAATTTTCCGTTTCATTTCTCAGGTTGCAACATTGGTTTTGCCCTCTTTCCTTTTTTGTCTGGACGTAAATCCTTCTGATCTTGCGGCTGCGCACTACAAACTTACAAACTCACCTCAAGTGCATTCTAAATATTTGGTCTTTTATTTTTTTTTATTTCATTCATTTTGTAGTAACCAACCATTAATGAATGCATTTGCATAAGTAAATCTTACTTTGTTTAATTTTTTGTTATTCCACACTGGTGAGTCTGCCAGCACAGACCCAAGCGGGCGTTTCACAAATGAGGCCGCACAAACCCAAAATAGTTTAAAAATATTAATCTATTTAATGTTTATAAAGTACCAAAAAACTCCACATACATACATATAAAGACAAGACTCTGTTAAAAAACATAAAGAAACAATGCCCTCCGGTGGCAAATCCTGTAATTGACTCTGAATAATTATATAAGAAAATGCCTGCCTGTTAGAAATTCATGAAGCTGCCTGGAACCAAATAGATACTAAATAATACATGTGTATATATAACCATATAAATAGTTGATATGGTTCAAAAGAAATAAAAACCTAAACCAAGACAATTCTCAATACATATAAGTGCCCTATACATAAAGTGCAATGTGCTGACAAACTATGTGCAAAGCATACTAAAGATTAGCAGAAAGATAAACTATGTGCAAAACATACTGAAAAAATATAGCAGCTAGAAAATGATAAACAGAGCAATATGCTCTCTGATCTATAAAGTGACTAGTGCAAAAATGAACCAATATCAACAAGCCTAATGGATTCCCAGGCAGCTGTTTATATTAGTATACTAGAATAGTATAGCAGGCATACTTAATATACAAGTAATATCACCATAGTAAAATTGAGTCTCACGTGCCACCGGGAGGCTTCTAAGCACCTACGCGTTGCGTGGCTCCGCCCACTTCCTCAGGATGCTGTAATATTGTGTGTGTGCCTTTCCCACTTAAATAGGATGCAGCCCTTGTAAAGTCTGAATAAGCCGCAGGTGTGCTCGCACTCGCATACCGGAAGTGCGGCATGGCCAGTGCTGGATAATATGACACCTCCATCCGGAGGGCCGTGCGAGAGGAGGGACGCTGCGTCCGCGTGACGGACGCGCGCGCGCTCCCGCGACCCGCCCCCCGGCGCCTACCCCTGCAGTAGGAGGCGTCCGGGGGCGAGCGCAGGGCGCAGCGCGCATGCGCCAAACAGCGCAGCGTCTCTCAAACAATCTACTTGAGAAATCGGCTGCTATGCTGAATCAAGGGGAAAGGAACACACATACCACATGTAGGCATGGTCTTTTTAACCACTATATTGGTACTCAAAATCACAATGTATATTGTAATAAAGCACACTCGATAGAGCTATATATAGAAATGTATACATGCAATAATTAAGATGGAATATATGGAGATGGGCTGATATAGTCAATATTGGCATCTGGGGGGGAGGGGGGGGGGGGGGAAAGGGAGGGGAAGGGGAAAGGGAAAAGAAAACAATATCCCTCCAAAATTGATATTATTCGTATTACCATACGTGTTTAAAGAGACAACCATGTACAGAAGATAAATAAAGTAATATTCTATTAAAAGGACACTCATTAAAGGGATCTCTATACGGTGAAATCAAAGTTCCAAAATGCTCTGTGGATGCTCTCCATAGTATATTCTCACTGGATTTCTTACTGAATTTCCGAGATGAGAAAGTTCCAATCCTGTTGAAAACCGATGGTGCTGCCAGTATCCATCTAGTTCCTCAAACCGTCCCAGGTAAGTGGGTATTTTATGAGGACATTCCACATCCAGATGTTAAGGACGAGGCATCCAACCACAAATGGACAATCAAGATGCTGTTTCCGTCCTGTCAATTACTTGAATTTTCAGGGTCCATTAAATGCTGCTTGATTAGTGCCTGGTTTGTATGGTGATAAGGGGGTTTGGCTTCAAACGATGCCTTCTCCTCTATATCCAGGCCTCTAAGAGCTCCATTGATGTAAAAGGCTCCCAGGGTCTTGGTTTCTTAAGAAGAGGGGGAGGGGGTTATCTGGAGGATAGTGTATTCTACAATATAAATGAAACATGTTACTAATGTTCTGAACATACAAATTCATATAATGTGTTTGCCACCACCAACACCCAAAGCCACCAAGATCAAACCTGTGACCCAACACCAAAACCAAAATACCCCAAGTGATAAAAGAAATCAACCATCCCGTCCCAAAAAAGGTAAAAATGAAAAATCTTCATTAATACCATGCGGTGCTCGTGTGTTTAAATTAAAAATCCACTCCAATTCCCTCTGTTCAAGTTTTCTTTTTAATTTTTTGTTAGCTTGCATTTTTTACTTGTGGATTTAATTTTAATATTTTGGCTTCAAATGGTACAACTTAAAATTTTGTGTGTGGTTACCCACACCCTCTACATACAGATTGCTCTCAAATATAAAAAAAACCCAGCAACTTCTGCATGTTATGAGCCTAGAAACAGCCAAGATGGCGGCTCAGGTATTATCGGGCAGCCTGCAAACAGAAAGGGCCTTGTGACTGTGTTGCTCTGGATTCTTTGATTTCTGACCTTTCCGTGCCCCCAGCTCTGCTGTGTCTGTGCAAAATACAGCAGTAACCCACATCCTGCACTTTATCCCGCTCTCCTCTCCTCAGTAAGTGTGATGCATCTGACCAAAGATGTGCTTAAATAATTAAACAAAGCAAAGGTAAACAACTACACCAATATATGCAATCTAAAAATATTATTCTAGTACATCAATTTAAAAATAAATACCAAAGGACATAAATTTCTTTAATTAACGCAAATATATTGCAAAATAAAGGTTTACATGCAAAGGACTAATTAAGGTCCACATTAAAATGCTTTTATAAGGCATACATGAATCAGGTATGCATTGCTATACCATTTATGGCCTCGGCCATGCTGATACATGCAGTTCATTGGAGCTCAAGACGCGCAGACTCCTCCACATAGCCAAAAAACCTGTTCAAGAACAGCAATCCGACTGCTAAAAGGTGTCGGCAGTATTTAGAGGTTTGAAAACTGTTCTCTGAATCACACCTAAACACATTCGATTATCCTAAGTTTTACGTTTTGATCCTAAGTTTTAGGATTTGATCCTAAGTTTTACGTTTTGATCCTAAAATTTAGGAACGAACGTGCGATGATTGTAAGAGCATATACGCATTCGTACGTAGGCTCGTGCGAGTCGTAAATGGGCAAAAAAACAGGAAAAAATGACTAACACCCACCCAAACTTACGATTCTCGATCCGAAATCAATTAACTTTTGCTCTTTGAATCGAGGGAAATATATACAAGATCTGGAGGGCACTAAAATTAGTATCAGAGGAGACCAAACGGTCTATCCTCATTAGACAAACAAAACAACCAATCTCCCACATATGCTCACGATGAGACATAAATGTGGCCACCCACTACTCCCACCCTATTGATGTGGCATGTCATCTACTGTTGTATGGTGATCGGTCTCAGATCTTTTCTTTGTGCCCTTCTTTTTTCTTTCTTCTTTCTTCTTTTTCTTTCCCATTTTCTCTCTTTGATGGCAGTAACCTTTATGCTACTTAAACCTTCAAAGAAAGGAGCTAAACTCTTTGTATCATCCTCCAATTGATCACCTTAAGACCAAGGGCAAAGGAGGGAAGCCACACCTGACCCCAAGATAGTATTCTTTCAAACCCCCAAACATCATTACCACAGGACTGATCTGATACAAACTTGTATAAGATGATATAGAGGAAAGAAGTGAAGGGAAATGCTGTTAAAGACAATCCTTTCACATAGGATCCTGCCAGTCCAATGGCTGTAAGTATAACCTTCCAAAGTGGTGTTATTGAATCCAGTGCATGATACAACTTCAACGTCACTTTACAGGGAGTGTTGCCAGTATCCCTCCGGTTACTTCAATCAGCCACTATTTCATTGGGTATACTAATCCAGATGTAATTTGGTGTAGAGGGGATTCAAGACTATTTTCTCCTGTTGAGGAACCCCATTGGCTGCCAGCATCCGCCAACTTGTGTACGTTTATTCCAAAATTCTCCTTGTGCTGAGCTGTTACTTCATGAGAGGAAGGATGCATAGTAGAGAACTCCTATGTGGGAGTATCTGAGGAATATTATAAATTTCTAAAATATTAAATGAACAATAACAGTTAATTAATACCACAATGAAACTCAAAATAGTTCTTTGTGACAACACCACCACCATAACCAAAAAGTGAAACTTGTACCTAACCAAGACCAAAGCCCGTGACACCCGAAACAACCACCTGTGAATAATATGTGTCAACCATCCCGTCCCAAGAAAGGAGAAAATGAAAAGTCCTCATTAATGCCAGAAGGTGCCCGTGTGTTTAGATTGAATATCCACTCGAGCTCCCTCTGTTCCAATCTTCTTTTAAGGTTGCCTCCTCTACCACCCAGTGTGACCTTCTCAATGAATGTAACTTTCAGGTTTTCCCAATTGCCATTATGTTTGGTCAAAAAATGTGCGGCCACAGGGGTAAGTGTTTTACCTGCCTCCCTGTCCCTCTTTGACAATTTTATATTTGATAAATGTCCTTGTATACGTACCTTAACTGCGTTTTTTGTTTCGCCAACGTATTGAAGGGGGCAGGGGCACTGTAATATATAGATAACCCCTTCTGTGCGACAATTTATATGCTGCTTGATGGTATACTGTTTTGGGGAATTAAGTCCCTCAAAAGACTCACAGGTTACCACATATCGACAAACATTACACTGGCCACATGGCCTACTGGAGCCTCTATCTGATTTAGAGGTAAGCCACATCCTTGGACGTGTATAATGGCTCTTACACAGGCGGTCACGTAAATTGGGGGCTCGTTTTGGGGTCATGAGGGGACCCCTTTTGACCCATCTTGTTAGACAGGGGTCCGTCTGTAATACGGGCCAATGTCTCGCAAGGATGGATCGAATAGAGGGCCAGTCGTTGTTGAAGCTAGAGATAAACCTTACCTCATCCCTGGGCTCCCGTTTCTTATATTGTAATAATGTCTCCCTCGGTGTTGCGTCAGCTCTCCTCACCGCCTTCTTAATTGTGCCACTTGGATATCCACGTTGCTTGAATCGTTCCCGTAGTTCTCTTTTGGCTGCCCTATAGTCCGATGTTTCTGAGCAATTTCTCTTGACCCTCAAAAATTGGCCCACAGGTATCCCTCTTTTCAGGTTTGTGGGGTGTGCGCTAGAGAAATGCAGGAGGCTATTTGTGGCAGTGGCCTTCCTGAATAGTTTAGTCTGTATACTTCCATCTTCTGTCACTGTCACCGTTAGATCCAGGAAAGTGGCCTGGTGGGGGGAGATTGTATGGGTCAGATAAATGTTGAAGCTGTTAACATTTAAATTGGAAGTAAAGGCATTTCCCATATCCATGGAACCACCCCACAAAATTAAGATATCGTCAATAAAACGATACCAACCGAGAATGTATTGGTGGAATTGGTCCATGTTGTCTGCCCATACAATCTCCCGCTCCCACCAACCTAAGAAGATATTTGCCACAGAGGGAGCGCAACGGGCTCCCATGGCGACCCCCCGTATCTGTTTATAATAGCCAAGATCAAATAGGAACACATTGTGACTGAGAACAAAGTCTAACAGTTCCAAAAGAAAAGTGTGGAAATTACTCCTATTAACAGACTCCATCTTAAGGAAATATTTAACCACACGTAGGGCCATGGTATGAGAGATGTTAGTATATAGGGATTCCACGTCACATGCAATCAACAAGGTCCCCCGTGGTACAGTGACCGAGTTGAGTCTGTTAAGAACATCTGTGGAATCCCTAATATACGAATCCAAGGCCACTACGTGTGGTTGTAGGACTGAATCAATAAGTGAACAAGCATGTTCAGTGAGGCTGCCAACCCCAGATACAATTGGGCGGCCAGGGGGATTTGTGGCATTCTTGTGAATCTTGGGGAGGAGATAAAAAGTAGGGGTGCGTGGATGATCAACCCTCAAATAATCGTATTGAGTACAATTAATTGCTCCCTCAGTCAGCCCTTTTATCAAAAGATCATCATATTCCCGTTTATATTGGGGTAATTGATTTTTTGGAATCTTTTGATAGGTGTTGCAATCCCCCAACTGTCGTAAAGCCTCCTTTTGGTAGTTAGTTTTGTCTAGGATGACAATATTTCCCCCCTTGTCTGCTTCCTTAATTATTAAGTCATCTCTATCTTGGAGAGACCGTAGAGCGTCTCGTTCCAATTTGGTCAGATTATTATGCCGTGTATTGGGCGTAAGTTCACGAATATCTTTACTTACAAGACTGAAAAACATTTGTATTGCTTGACTATTAGTTCAAGGGGGGGTGAACGTGGAAGGTCTGGGAAGGTCTGCGTAATGTTTGAACCGGAGCTTGTTCATTATCCTGTTCTTCCAAAAGACTTATTAGGTCATCTAAGGCTTGACCATCTTCTGCCCCCAAGTTGGAGTCCTAGTACAATGGACTCCAACTTGGGGGCAGAAGATGGTCAAGCCTTAGATGACCTAATTAGTCTTTTGGAAGAACAGGATAATGAACAAGCCCCGGTTCAAACATTACGCAGACCTTCCACGTTCACCCCCCCTTGGACTAATAGTCAAGCAATACAAATGTTTTTCAGTCTTGTAAGTAAAGATATCCGTGAACTTACGCCCAATACACGGCATAATAATCTGACCAAATTGGAACGAGACGCTCTACGGTCTCTCCAAGATAGAGATGACTTAATAATTAAGGAAGCAGACAAGAGGGGAAATATTGTCATCCTAGACAAAACTAACTACCAAAAGGAGGCTTTACGACAGTTGGGGGATAGCAACACCTATCAAAAGATTCCAAAAAATCCATTACCCCAATATAAACGGGAATATGATGATCTTTTGATAAAAGGGCTGACTGAGGGAGCAATTAATCGTACTCAATACGATTATTTGAGGGTTGATCATCCACGCACCCCCTACTTTTTTTTTGTATAATCTGTTTTTATTGAAACATGTACACAAAAACAATGCATAGGGAACAGTCCCTGTTTAGGTACAAAGAAAAAATCTTGAACTCAATCAACCAAAAGACTTTTTAACAGCGAATAGTTCAGGACAACAGCCTAATGTATCATGTCACTCCATAAAGAGATCCCGGGCCTGACCGCCGTCCGAGGACTCCCCAGGTGCCTGGGTAGGGAGGGCGAGAGGGGCTCCGCTGCACAAATATTCTTGGTGTACCAAACAGGGATAAAGTAAGGAGAGAAGATAGACGGAAAAGAGGAAGAGAAGAAGGAAAGGAAATTTGGCTTCACTTGATCCGTTGCCCGCCTCATCTTTTAACTTGACCAACCTCACTCCACCCCCCGCGGAAACAATATAACATCACCCTAGCTGATTGAGCCTTTAAACCCATCCGAGTCCCGTAGGTTCTCCCAACAGGTCCAAGTTAGCGCATACTTGTCCCCGAGCCCCCTGTCACCCCAAATCAGTTCCTCTGCCCGCCTGATCCGCTCCAATTCCGTCAGCCACTCCCGCAGAGAGGGAATCTCACGTGATTTCCAGTGTCTGGGGATCACTGCTCTTGCGGCTGAAAGGAAGTGTCGGAGTATATCCGTCCTGTAGCGTGAAGTTGGCCCCTCCCATAAGGAGAGAAGGGTTAATTGAGGGGAGTTGCTGATCGGCTCGCCAGTGGTCTCCGTATATATGCTCAGTACCCTATCCCAGAAGGAGCGTATGGCTGGGCAACCCCACCAAATGTGCGTCATATCACCCACTGCGTCTAGGCACCGCCAACATTGGTCCGAGGAGAGGGGAGCAAATCTCCTGATGTCCGATGGGCATCTGTACCACCTGGAGACTATCTTGTAGCTCCTCTCCTGTGCGCCCCCCCCCCCACCACCGCCTTATGTGCTAGGTAGAACATTTTAGATTGGTCCTCCTCCGAGAGGGACACCCCCAGCTCTCTCTCCCATCTCGGGATAAAGCCCAACGGCCCCGTGTGGATATTATTTATCAGGGCGGAGTAGATCCTGGAGAGGGAATGGGGTGTGGGGGACACCGAGGAGAGAAGCCCCTCCAACTCCGACAGCGGGCCTTCCATGGTACACTCCCCTTTAACGTCAGCACAAATGCAGTCAACTGCCCATGCAAGAACCAGGACATCTGAACCCCGGGACTCCGCCCCCTCAACTCGCCCAAGGGCGGGAGGCCCCCCCCACTCACCAACCGACCTAGTCTCGGGGCCGTCTCGACCCTCCAGCCCAGAAAAGATTCCACCCCCACCCCGGGCTCGAAGTCAGGATTTCCCAGGATTGGCATCAACGGACCTGGGCGTCTCACGAGTTGATCCCTAGCAGTCATGCGGTCCCACAGTGTGAAAAAGTGCTGGGTCAGGAATGGCAGAGACCTAGTCCGCCTCCTTGGTTGGGGTCTCGTCCATGGCAGAGAAACCAGCGGCCATGGGGAGAGCGCCTTCTCTATGGTGACCCAGATCTTTGTAGTGTCTCGATGGGCCCAGTCCAACATTCTCATTAGGACCGCCGCTGCATGATAGAGCTTAAGGTCTGGCATGCCGAGGCCACCCTTCGTTTTATGCCGAGCCAAGGTGTTGAAACGGATCCGTGGCTTTGAGACCCCCCAAACAAATTTGAGGAAGGCAGATTTTAGGATCTTGAAAAAACTGCTGGGGGGGATTATAGGGGCAGTTTGAAAGATATATAGAAAGCGGGGGAGGATGTCCATCTTAATCACATTTATCCTGCCACCCCATGACAAGGGTTTCCTGTTGTATTGTTCAAGATCACTAATTGTTTTGTTCAGTAGTGTGGCATAGTTCAACTCGTACACTTTTGTTAAGTCATTGGGGACCTGAACTTCCAGGTATTTAATGCTCACCGGTTGCCATTTGAAAGAAAAGCTACTTCTGAGACCCGTCATTACTGTCGGTGATAAAGGTTAAGGGCCTCCGACTTCCCATAATTGATTTTAAAGTTACTCGCCCTTCCAAAAGGCTCAAATTCCTTCAACACGAGGGGGAGGGAAGTCACTGGAGCGGTTAAATGCAGTAGGAGATCATCCGCATATAGGGACAGTTTATGCTGTCTACCTCCCACCTCTATCCCCCGTATGTCCGGGTTGTTTCTCAGAGCTGTCGCCAAATGTTCCATCGTGATGATGTACAGCAGTGGCGACAGAGGGCAGCCCTGGCGAGTAGCATTGCTAATGGGGAAAGGGGCTGACAAAATACCGTTCGTCCTGACAGAGGCCGTGGGATCCCTATATAGTGCCATAATTTTCCCCAGTAGCGATGGTCCAATTCCAATCTGTTGAAGCGAAGCCCGGAGGAAATCCCAGCTCACACGGTCGAACGCCTTCTCCGCATCACAGGAGAGCAAACAGGCGGGGATTCCTCTCGTCTTCACGTAAGAGATCAGGGTGAGAAGCTTGTTTGTGTTGTCCCGAGCCTCTCTGCCAGGGACAAACCCCACCTGATCCGGGTGGATGATAGCAGGGATCTGTGCCTGAAGACGGCTAGCTATTAATTTGGCAAAGAGCTTAACGTCGACATTTATTAACGAGATGGGGCGATAACTGCTGCATACTGCGGGGTCCTTGCCGGGTTTGGGGATAACGGTAATTGTTGCCGTCAGTGACTGCTTGGGGAACGGGGTCTCCGGGCCTACTGCGTTGAAGACCCTGGTCAGGAAGGGGGCCAGCCGCGGACCTAATTGTTTATAAAATCTGGGGGTGAATCCGTCTGGGCCAGGGCTCTTCCCACCAGGGGTGTTTTGTATAGCCTTAAGTACCTCCGTCACTCCGAAGGGGGCCTCCAAGGTCTCAGCCTCCTCCTGCGGGATCCTGGGGAGCGGGGTTCTATCAATATATTCCTGGACGGCTGCCTTTATAGTGATGTTAGTCCCCCCGGTGGTGGAGCAGGGTAGATTATATAAGGAACTATAATAATCCCTGAAGGCCTCCGCTATGCCCACTGGGTTGGAGGTCTCGGCATGTAGGAAGCTGAAATACGGGGGTGAAGTAGTCTAGCCAGCAATCTGCCTGACTTGTTGGCGCCCTCATATAGCATAGCTCCAAACCTATCCCTGTGTCGTAGGTAGCATTGGCTGTATAGGTCTTGCAATATCCCCCTCGTCCTTTCCAGCTCCAGCCACAGGGCGTTGGAAGGGGAGAGCTTGTGATCGCTTTCAAGGTTTTGAATCTGGGCTAATGTCTGCTTAATCAGGGCGGATCTTTCCCTTTTGAGCCTAGACCCATGCTGAATTAAAGTACCTCTCAGGACGCACTTTAGCGCCTCCCATTGGGTGGGAAGGGGCGTGTCGTCATTTACATGGTCGGATAGGAAATGCTCTATGGTGCTTTCGACCGCTGCCATGCAGACCCCGTCCTTCAGTAAGTTGTCATTAAGGCGCCAATCCCATCTGCTGGGGTACAATCCGGGCAGCTCAAAGGCCAGGAAGATCGGGGCATGGTCAGACCAGAGAAAATTTCCAATGCTGGCCTGTGGATCCCAGGACATAGCGTGGTGGCTTAGTAAGAGATAGTCTATACGACTATATGAGTTGTTTGCGTTGGAGAAAAACGTGTAGTCCCTGGAACCCGGGTGCAGGGCTCTCCACACATCTACCAATCGGAGGTCCGACAACATACGCTTCAGCTTTTTAAGTCTGGATTGGGGGATGGAGGACCTTCCAGAGGAGGTGTCAATCTGCGGGTTTAAGGGTATATTCAAGTCCCCTCCCAATATGACTATCCCCTCTGCAAAATCAGCCAACTGTTTCAAGACCCCAAGACAGAATTGGGGCTGATTCCTGTTAGGGCTGTACAAGTTCGCCACTGTATAGGTCTTTGTACAAATGGAGAGTTTCAGGAAAATATATCTACCCTTGGGGTCTATCTTGGAGTCTGAAATCTTGTGGGGAAGGGATCTGTGGATTGCAACTGAAACCCCCCCCCCCCCCCCCCCCCGGATTTGGCGTCCGGGTTGGGGGCATGCACTCAAGAAGAGAAATAACGGTCCCTAACGTTCGGGACTCGACCCTCTTTAAAATGCGTTTCCTGCAACAGAATCAGTTTGGCACCACATTTGTGGAGGTCGTACAGAACTTTAGATCTCTTCTCGGGGGCATTAAATCCCTTCACGTTAAAAGAGCAAACAGTCAGATTAGCCATCCTTGCCTTTCGTTGTTCCTAGTGACTGGGAGAGAGGGAAGCCGCAAAGTGGAGGTTATGGAGGGGGTGAGGCGAGGACCTCAGTGAAGGAAAGGGAGGATAAGGGGAGAATATAGTGCAGAAAACAGAAACAGAGAAGATAGGGGAAGAGAATAGGGGAAAACAATGAAAACACAACTTACTATGTTACTACAGTTGCTAGACTAACCGAAATCTAATAGGCACAGTAAGCAAACCAATCAACAAGTCTAGGGCACTGAAGTGCCGGATCTCCCGACGCCTCCCCAGGAATTTCCGGAGGAGGGTAGGGGATCACTTGAGTGGGGGGTAGTGGAAGACGAGAACCCGCGAGAGCCGCCCAAGCCGGAGCGCTGGTGATTAATCAGAGTCTCGGGACCGGTGGTCTCCAAGATAACCAATATGCCCGATAATGCCACAACGACCTGAGCCTCTCTCAGGGGGGACCGCGTAAGTAGCTGTCATCTGACTCTCTTCCGATAGAGGGGCCAAAGATGTCGCGCAAAGAGCTCCTCCTCGTCCCCTGGGGGGCCCAGGCAGCAGCCCGCACCCCGCCAGCCCGTCGGTGGACGAGGCGCAGGGCAGTAATGCCCGCCGGGACCCACCAGGCGGAAGAAGAAACAAAAATGTTCCGTGTGATCGGATGAGGCAACATGTCATATAACGAAGGATAAGTCCCGACTAGATGAAGCAGTCCGTACACTTGAGCCAACGCAGCAGGAGAAGAAAAAAGGGAAAACCTCACTTAAACCCAGTCATTAGCGGCGTTGGGTGCTCGTGGTCTGCCCGCTCTGATCCTTCTGGGCTGGGGGTCGATTCGGCGGCCGCCTATCCCGGGTATCCCAGGCGGGCACAGCGAGGGCGACAGCCAGTTCTCGAGCTCCACCGCCGGGGAACCCAAGAAGTCAAAGGCCTCCCCAAGCTGGGAGTGGTTGCGGAGAACAAAGCTACGTCCGCGCAGTTGGAGAATCAAATGAAAGGGGTGGCCCCATCTGTACATGGCGCCCGCGGCACTGGCACTTTCTAGCAACAGTTTCATGACCTTCCGCATCTGAAGCGTGCGGCGCGCCAAGTCGGGTAACAAGACGATCTGCGCTCCTTTGAACGTAATGGTTTTTTTGAGCCACGCTTGGCGCATGATAGCTTCTTTCAACTTGTAAAAGTGCACTCGGCAAATGATGTCCCTCGGCCTGCGTGGGTCTGGATTTTTAGGGCCTGTAGCTCTGTGCACTCTGTCCAGTTCCATATCGGCCCCGGGCGGTCGGTCCAGAACTTGATTGAAGATCTGCATCACCGTATCTGAGAGGTTGGAGAATTCAGGGGCCTCCGGAAGTCCCCTTATCCTTATGTTGTTTCTCCTCCCCCGATTCTCCATGTCGTCTTGGTGAAGCAGTATGCCCGCAATCTGACGAGCGGACTCCGCCTGGGCCTCCGCCAAGGCGCTATGATTATTCTCCAGTGCGGTGAGCCGCTGAAGGACCGAGTCCTGTGCTTGCTCCACCGAAGTGACCCTGTTGTCTATTTCAGACACTGATTTTGATACTTCGTCCATTTCTCTCCGGAAGGTGGACTCCATTCTGTTGATAAAGGTCTCGAAATCTTTCCGCGTGGGCAGAGATGAAATGAGGGCCTTGATGTCGTGCTGATCAAACTCGGAAGGGGCCATCCTGAGACCGTGCTCCATCTCATTCCTGGTGGCAGATCCTGGGGACCAACACGGAGAGGCGGACAACCCGGACAGGGAGACCAGGTCGTCGCACGCTCCCCCCTGCTGCCCCGGGGGGGTCAGGGCCCCGAGGGGGGAACCCGCTCCGGGCGAGATGGGTTCGGGGTCCCTCCCTGGGGGGGAAGGCATGCCTGTGCTCCAATCAGTGTCCATCTGGGAATTCACTGAGGGGGGACGGGAGCCGCTATGCGGGGACCGCTGCCGGGCAGGGGAAGATGTATTATAGGGGGACGGTCCACGGGCAGCATCCAGACTCTCCCTCAGATGTGCCCCCTCATTCATGCTGATGTCGTGCCTCTGGGATCGGGAGGGGTGCCCCAGGTTATCTCCCTCATTAGTGTGACCCAGATCCAGCTTGGATGCTGATGGGGAGGGCTGCGGCGGGCCCCCAATAGGAACCGCATTGTCAGGCAAGGGGGCTGAGTGATCCCTGCTGTTCCCTGTCCTGGGGGTGCCGGGTGATGCAATGCGCATAGGCGGCTGTAAACTCGAGCTGCGGTGGGGTCTCATCCCCGACCCACCGCAGCAGCTGTCACTGTCCGCTCCGGCTCCAGCAGTATCACGCCGCGAGAGCGGTCTCCCCTCCGCCGACAGCCCGCCGCCCGGCTCACCTGTCAGGGGGGGGGTTCGTCCCCCACCCCGCGCCTCTCCGTCGCCTCTCTCTGGCGGCTCCCGCCGCGTCACCCCCTCGCCTCCGGCACTCATGAGCGGTGGGGCCCCCGCCCGTTCCACCTCCGGCACAGCTGACAAGCCAGATGGGAGCCCGAGCTCCGACGGGACACGTCCGCCCACCTCCTCCCGCTCCACCGCGGCCGACGGGACTCCTTTAGGCTCCGCTTGTGGGGATCTCCCGGATGCGGCCGCCATCTTGCGGCCCACCTCCTCACCCCCTCCGCGCTCCCCAGTGGGGAAGAAAGCTGTGATGGGGCCCGATCCTCGACCCGCGGTCGTCACTCCACCCCTCTTCTTCTTAGGCATCACAGGTGAGTTGCGATCCTCTCCAGGCGCTGATAATGGGCTTTCTTGTAGGTAGTCCGGCAGGGACTCTGCAGTATGCTCCCTCACACGGGCATCGCCAAGCCACGCCCCCGCACCCCTACTTTTTATCTCCTCCCCAAGATTCACAAGAATGCCACAAATCCCCCTGGCCGCCCAATTGTATCTGGGGTTGGCAGCCTCACTGAACATGCTTGTTCACTTATTGATTCAGTCCTACAACCACACGTAGTGGCCTTGGATTCGTATATAAGGGATTCCACAGATGTTCTTAACAGACTCAACTCGGTCACTGTACCACGGGGGACCTTGTTGATTGCATGTGACGTGGAATCCCTATATACTAACATCTCTCATACCATGGCCCTATGTGTGGTTAAATATTTCCTTGAGATGGAGTCTGTTAATAGGAGTAATTTCCACACTTTTCTTTTGGAACTGTTAGACTTTGTTCTCAGTCACAATGTGTTCCTATTTGATCTTGGCTATTATAAACAGATACGGGGGGTCGCCATGGGAGCCCGTTGCGCTCCCTCTGTGGCAAATATCTTCTTAGGTTGGTGGGAGCGGGAGATTGTATGGGCAGACAACATGGACCAATTCCACCAATACATTCTCGGTTGGTATCGTTTTATTGACGATATCTTAATTTTGTGGGGTGGTTCCATGGATATGGGAAATGCCTTTATTTCCAATTTAAATGTTAACAGCTTCAACATTTATCTGACCCATACAATCTCCCCCCACCAGGCCACTTTCCTGGATCTAACGGTGACAGTGACAGAAGATGGAAGTATACAGACTAAACTATTCAGGAAGGCCACTGCCACAAATAGCCTCCTGCATTTCTCTAGCGCACACCCCACAAACCTGAAAAGAGGGATACCTGTGGGCCAATTTTTGAGGGTCAAGAGAAATTGCTCAGAAACATCGGACTATAGGGCAGCCAAAAGAGAACTACGGGAACGATTCAAGCAACGTGGATATCCAAGTGGCACAATTAAGAAGGCGGTGAGGAGAGCTGACGCAACACCGAGGGAGACATTATTACAATATAAGAAACGGGAGCCCAGGGATGAGGTAAGGTTTATCTCTAGCTTCAACAACGACTGGCCCTCTATTCGATCCATCCTTGCGAGACATTGGCCCGTATTACAGAAGGACCCCTGTCTAACAAGATGGGTCAAAAGGGGTCCCCTCATGACCCCAAAAC
This sequence comes from Gastrophryne carolinensis, assembly GCA_027917425.1. Lineage (NCBI taxonomy): Eukaryota > Metazoa > Chordata > Amphibia > Anura > Microhylidae > Gastrophryne > Gastrophryne carolinensis. Next base: position 105,179,495 of record CM051242.1, read on the forward strand.
GAGCCCCCAATTTACGTGACCGCCTGTGTAAGAGCCATTATACACGTCCAAGGATGTGGCTTACCTCTAAATCAGATAGAGGCTCCAGTAGGCCATGTGGCCAGTGTAATGTTTGTCGATATGTGGTAACCTGTGAGTCTTTTGAGGGACTTAATTCCCCAAAACAGTATACCATCAAGCAGCATATAAATTGTCGCACAGAAGGGGTTATCTATATATTACAGTGCCCCTGCCCCCTTCAATACGTTGGCGAAACAAAAAACGCAGTTAAGGTACGTATACAAGGACATTTATCAAATATAAAATTGTCAAAGAGGGACAGGGAGGCAGGTAAAACACTTACCCCTGTGGCCGCACATTTTTTGACCAAACATAATGGCAATTGGGAAAACCTGAAAGTTACATTCATTGAGAAGGTCACACTGGGTGGTAGAGGAGGCAACCTTAAAAGAAGATTGGAACAGAGGGAGCTCGAGTGGATATTCAATCTAAACACACGGGCACCTTCTGGCATTAATGAGGACTTTTCATTTTCTCCTTTCTTGGGACGGGATGGTTGACACATATTATTCACAGGTGGTTGTTTCGGGTGTCACGGGCTTTGGTCTTGGTTAGGTACAAGTTTCACTTTTTGGTTATGGTGGTGGTGTTGTCACAAAGAACTATTTTGAGTTTCATTGTGGTATTAATTAACTGTTATTGTTCATTTAATATTTTAGAAATTTATAATATTCCTCAGATACTCCCACATAGGAGTTCTCTACTATGCATCCTTCCTCTCATGAAGTAACAGCTCAGCACAAGGAGAATTTTGGAATAAACGTACACAAGTTGGCGGATGCTGGCAGCCAATGGGGTTCCTCAACAGGAGAAAATAGTCTTGAATCCCCTCTACACCAAATTACATCTGGATTAGTATACCCAATGAAATAGTGGCTGATTGAAGTAACCGGAGGGATACTGGCAACACTCCCTGTAAAGTGACGTTGAAGTTGTATCATGCACTGGATTCAATAACACCACTTTGGAAGGTTATACTTACAGCCATTGGACTGGCAGGATCCTATGTGAAAGGATTGTCTTTAACAGCATTTCCCTTCACTTCTTTCCTCTATATCATCTTATACAAGTTTGTATCAGATCAGTCCTGTGGTAATGATGTTTGGGGGTTTGAAAGAATACTATCTTGGGGTCAGGTGTGGCTTCCCTCCTTTGCCCTTGGTCTTAAGGTGATCAATTGGAGGATGATACAAAGAGTTTAGCTCCTTTCTTTGAAGGTTTAAGTAGCATAAAGGTTACTGCCATCAAAGAGAGAAAATGGGAAAGAAAAAGAATAAAGAAGAAAGAAAAAAGAAGGGCACAAAGAAAAGATCTGAGACCGATCACCATACAACAGTAGATGACATGCCACATCAATAGGGTGGGAGTAGTGGGTGGCCACATTTATGTCTCATCGTGAGCATATGTGGGAGATTGGTTGTTTTGTTTGTCTAATGAGGATAGACCGTTTGGTCTCCTCTGATACTAATTTTAGTGCCCTCCAGATCTTGTATATATTGTGTATATATTTCATATCTCCTTCTCATCTAATAGAGATATGTCTCATTTAGAATATAGGTTCTCAAGAAAAATCTTTATTAGTTATATGTATATAGTACTGTAAAAATTGTAAATAATAGTTGTATATGTTCAGCTTGATGTAGCGTCTGCCCGTCTTAGCTTGTGTTATGCCACACCATCAGATTCAATCTATTGCCCCATTTCTATGCTGACAGGGAGTGATGGGGCTCGGCGTCGGTCTCGGCGCATGCGCGCTGCGCCTCGCGCTCGGACGCCGCCTACTGCTGGGGTGGGCGCCCGGGGCGAGCGGCGGGAGCGCGCGCGGGTGCGTCGACCCGGCGTCGGGCCTGCATCACACATCCCGGTTGATGATGGCTGCATTGGGTGCGGCCGGCACGGGCCGCTTTCACGCGTTTCCGGTTGGGAGGGCGAGCGAGGACGGCCTGGTGCAAGCGTTTATCAGACCTGATGATTGGTGGTTGTGGCATATATAAGGTAGGATGGACTACACCTAGGGAATACTTGCATCCTGAGGAAGTGGGCGGGGCTACGCCCACGCAACGCGTCGATGCTGATACTACCCCTCGGTGGCACCTGAGACTTCATCATGGTGATATGATATATACTTACTTATGCCTGGTTTTCATCTTATATACTCTTAAATGGGATTAGGATTAGTACTATCAGTAGGATTATTTACATATGATATATTTGCACAGATTGGTTCTTTTTGTCCAGATAGTCTATAGCACATTGCACTTTTTTATCAGTGCTAGCTTTTTTGGCACAGACAATTCATAGCACATTGCACTTTCCCTTGTTAAATATCGGGTCACTTGTGAACCTGTTTTTCACACACTTACATAAGATGTTTTGATTCATGTGGAGTTTTGTGGTTATTAAAGTTTCTCTTTTTCTCTTTCTTCTGTATATACACTTTATTTTAATCACTAGGTATATCATTGTATTCATTTATCTATTATTATGAATTGGTCACATATCATGTATTGAAGTTGTTTCCATTTATTAATTATATATATACATATCTTTTAGACAGGCAGTACTTATAAATTGTGTAGAGTTACAATAAGAGTCATAACAAGGTTTGCCACCAGAGGGTGTTCTCTCATGTTTTTTAAAATGGTCTGTTTATGTGTGTTTGTATAGTTTTGTTTTCATTGTAATGGTACTCATTTGACATTAAATATACAAATTATTGTATATTCATTTTGGTTTGTGCGGCCTCATTTATAGGGTGCTTTGTTTGAGCTTGTGCTGGTTAGCTCACTATTTTTTTGCATTTATAAGGTGGTACTATGTACCTGGGTGCCTTTGAGGCCTGCACCCATATATATATCTGATTAGCTGTGCATTACTTCAGTTTTTGTTGTTACAGTACAATAACAAGTGCAGTCATAAAACTTATAAAGTGCCTAGTGCATAAATACAATCAATACTCAAATATATGAAATATTATAGAAACATATATTGCACAGTGCATACTGCCCCAAATAGCGAGAAATAATCAATATCTAAACAAGTAAAGAAGACAAGAAATACAATTAACACATAAAAAGAGCATGTGCCAAACATTATCCAAAGGGTTACCATACAATATACCGACAGCCAATGGACAAATACACAGGAGGGGGAATGCAGAAAGAGGCACCCAAGCCCGCGGTTCCCGTGCCGCTTCAAAGGGTGAGGGTAGATCACAAATGTGTGCTATTACCTTTATACGCTCCCTCCACAGCCTGCGAGCCCACGCCCCCGTCCATTCCGCGCTGAACAATGTGTCTCATCGCATCCGGGAGAACGGCCGTATCGGCCTCCTGTTGACGTGAGTCCAACGCAGCGCTCACGTGTTAAATCACATGAACCGCTGCGTCACCAGCATCCGACAAGCCTCCATCTGTCCCTCACCATGACAACCCTGAGCACGCTCAGTAGTGAGATGAGCAATGGGGCACAAAACGCAGCACAATAAGCTGCGATACCAGCGGAACACACAATGGCTACGGCGCCAGCACCGCAAAACGAGAGGGATGGCAAAAGGTTAAAACAAATTACTATACTATTATTCAACAACTTACATGAGAAATATATAACAATTAAAAAAACAAATCATAAGTAACATATCAAGATAACATGGCATCTCAGTCTAAAGTCACGTAACCATTCTCAGATCAAGAAATATATATTATTTAATATTTATTTACCCTAAAAGGGATGGGACTACTAGCCAGCAACAACAGTGTAAGAGGAAAGAAAAACCGATTCCAGAAAAACTTTTAGATTTAATAAGCCAATCTCAAAGGCATCTAAATTAGTGCCCAACAACCTGCTCAAATTTACATATGCGCACAAGTTTCCCTATTCATGGGATATTTCTTCCTTATGTAGTTGTTCCCATAATAGGCAGTCCATCATTGTGATAAACTTCTCAAAATAGGCTACACTTATAGATTCCACAAGCCTCCAGATATAACGATCATCATGCCGCTTTCACTCGACCATGCTTGCTTCAGGAGCACCCATATGCGACAGCACTGTGAAAAACTGTGAAAAGTAAACAAAATAAATATAAACAAAAAATATATACAAAAAACAATTACCGAAAAAAAGTATATTATAGAACCAATAATTGTAAAACTCCACAATCATTGGTAAAAAGACCACACATCGCAAGATGTGTGTGGAACAACCATAAATAACAAAAAAAGGGGGGATACCTCTAATCATGTCTATACACACACATAGAAGCCAAACCCCAATATATATTAACACTCATATGTGCAAAATGAAAACTACACCCATATAGCCACAGATGTGTTATACACACACACCCATATAGCTATCTAGTGACCAACAACATTATATCATGCCCCAAATAAACCCTACTGAAGACCAGTGGTATCACTGGATAACCCTCCTAAATCAAATTACCCCAGAGGTGCTAATCCCGTGCTCACCCCAGAAAAATAAGGGGAGAGACGTCCCGAAGAAATCAACTCCAATGATACAGATGACTGATACGGACTATTCATATACTGAGTCCCACCAGTAAAAAATATATACATAGCCCAAGTGACAAGGCCCAGCCCTCAGCCACCCAACTTCACCCCAAAAAGGGAATGAAGGACTAATGTTCATTGAGTCCGACAGGTGATCTTGTATCCAGTTGGAAGATCGACCGTAATTCACGTTGCAACAATCGGCGTTTTAAATCACCTCCACGTGGCCCTAAGCAGACCCTCTCTATCCCAGTTACTCTCAATGAGGAGCAATCCCCCCCATGTGCCTCCAAAAAATGTCTGGCTACTGGGGAGATGACCTTACCTAATTCAACGTCTTGCCTGGCCAATCTAATATTCGACAGATATCTTTGAATCCGGGCCCGTTGGTACCGTTTTATCGATGACATTTTGATTTTGTGGCAAGGTTCGGAGGAGACCTGTCGAGAATTTTTGAAACATCTTAATGCTAATGACCTGAATGTGGTATTAACAGCAGATATTTCTTCTAGAGAAGTGACGTTCTTGGACTTGAATATCACTTTGGATGTCGATGGATCGATCAGTACAGATCTTTTCAGAAAATGAACTGCGGTCAACAGTTTTCTCGACTATAGCAGTTCACATATCACCCATCTCAAAAAGGCTATTCCATATGGACAGTTTTTAAGAGCCCGTCGCAACTGTACCCATGTCAAAAATTTTAAAGAACAAGCTGAGGTTTTGAAGAATAGATTTATTGATTGAGGATATCCCCCTAGAGTGGTACATGAGGCTTATGTGAGGGCGCAAAATATCAACAGATCGGATTTATTACTATCAAATAACTCATCCAGGAGGGATAGAAAGACAAGAGATGTGGTGAGATTTGTTACTAACTTTAATTCCCAATGGCAGCTAATCAGACGCTTGATGTTTAATTATTGGCATATACTTACCTCAGATTCTGCAATTTCCCCAATTGTGGGGAGCCAAATTCAAATGATGGCCCGGAGGGCCCCCAACCTCAGGGACAGGCTATGTAAGAGCCATCTGAAGGTGGCAAATACATGGCTGGCAGACACTGGGGTTAGGGGATGTTTCCCCTGTGGTAATTGCTCAATATGTCAACTCATTGATAAAACGACCGTGATTAAAAATGATCGGACAAATAGATGCTATAAGATCTTATCTTTCATTAACTGCAGGACCCGTTCACTTATATACCAGATTCATTGTGACTGTCCTAAGAGGTATATAGGAGAGACCCAAAACGCGTTGAGGACCCGGATTCAAGGACATCTGTTGAATATTAGATTGGCCAGGCAAGACATTGAATTAGGTAAGGTCATCTCCCCAGTAGCCAGACATTTTTTGGAGGCACATGGGTGGAATTGCTCCTCATTGAGAGTAACTGGGATATAGAGGGTCCGCTTAGGGCCACGTGGAGGTGATTTAAAACGCAGATTGTTGCAACGTGAATTACGGTCGATCTTCCAACTGGATACGAGATCACCTGTCGGACTCAATGAAGATTGGCCTTTCACTCCCTTTTTGGGGTGAAGTTGGGTGGCTGAGAGCTGGGCCTTGTCACTTGGGCTATGTATATATTTTTTACTGGTGGTACATTGGGTCACAAATGTGTGCTGTTACCTTTATACGCTCCCTCCACAGCCTGCGAGCCCACGCCCCCCGCCATTCCGCGCTGAACAACGTGTCTCATTGCATCCGGGAGTACGGCCGTATCGGCCTCCTGTTGACGTGAGTCCAACGCAGCGCTCACGTGATAAATCACATGACCCGCTGCGTCACCAACATCCGACACCAACCCTGAGCGTGCTCAGTAGTGAGATGAGTAATGGGGCACAAAACGCAGCACAATAAGCTGCGATACCAGCGGAACACACAATGGCAACGGCTCCAGCACCGCAAAACGAGAGGGATGGCAAAAGGTTAAAACAAATTACTATACTATTATTCAACAACTTACATGAGAAATATATAACAATTAAAAAACAAATCATGGGCGTGGCCTGCTAATGGCGCTGTGAGGAACGATCCCAGGAGGCTCCCCATTAACCCCTCAGCAACTACAAAATTGACGGACAGCAACCTACCCAAAGGATCATGTCCAGGAGGCGGAGGACCAGGGGAGCAGCAACATCCACTCAGAGGACTCCCATATCCTCATATTTCGGGGCTATCCCCTCAGAGAATCCCAGATCGCCACAGCCTGTAATGGCGGCGACCGACATGGGCCCAGATCAGGAAGGAGGGCCCCCTCATCCCGTGCGGTGCCGCCCGACATACCTCTACAGCGGGGACGGGGTGAGGAGGGGTCGGACCCGGAGCCTCCCCGGACGATGGAGGGTGAGGTGATCCCATCACTGGTTCCTGTGGGAGGCGAGGAAGCGCGGGACAAGATGGCGCCGGCTTCCCCGCAGCCGGCGGGGGCGTGCGCCGCTCCGGACTGCGGCCCCCGGAGCCCCGATGAGGAGAGCTGCGAGCTGCGGATCTCCCAGCTTGTGTCGGGGAGCGCAGGAGAGGACAGCTTAGACCGCTGGTCACCTGCCTCCGGTCCACTGGCAGCAAAGACTGGAGGTGAGGAGGGAGGGAGGGGTGGCAGGGGCCAACATGTGTCAGTCACAATGGCGCAGGTTCACTGTGCTGAGAATGGGAGGCGGCCAGGGGAGACACACAGCAGCATAATGACAGAAGAGGCAGCTCTTAAAGAAACAGTTGCCCAATTCACTCTGCGACCTGGTCAGCCCCATTCACCTATACTATCTAAGGGGAGTGCAATAAATACCTCTGCCCCAGAGCTCCACGAAGCGTGCAGCCCACCTATTCCAATGGCGGCATTGGGGCGGGAGGCCACATTCTCGCCGGGGCCCTGCAACCCAACCCCTATGAGCCGCTCATGGGGATCCCGATCCCCCGCACCTGATGACCACCCGGCGGATTATGGGAGCATGGATTCACCAGGGGCTGTCTCACCCAAAGCCCTGATCTCAGTTATCCTGGAATATGTGAGATGTAATGTTGCGGATGCCATTAAATCATTGCCTTCAAGAGCAGATTTTGAGTCTTACACTTCAAGGATGGAGGGGACTCTTCGTAGAGAAATAACATCCACGCAAAACACCATGGCGGATTTGTCTGACAAAGTGGAAACCAACACAGCCGCACAGTTAGATATCCAGACCAGGGTTACCGCTCTGGAACGGGAAAGGGATGCCACACGCAGGATGCTCTCCACCTTACAGGTCCAACAAGATGACCTGGAAAACAGAAACCACCGTAACAATATTCGGCTACGGGCATCACGGAATCAGTAAACCCGACGGAGCTAAATGCAACGGCGTGTAACCTGTTTAACACCCTTCTGGGTCGCCCCCCCCCGGGGGAGACCATTGAAATCGACCGAATTCATCAAATTTTCAAATCAAAGAAGCAATTATGCAAGCAGCTTGGAACAAGGGTCCTATCGTTCTAAATGGTGCACGTGTCATTCTGTTGCCGGACCTATCCCGCAGAACCCTGCACATGCGGCGTCTGTTGGGGCCCCTGTTGGATCTCGTGCAACGCCAGGGAGCGACATACCGCTGGGGCCACCCCTTCCAGCTACTAGTGTGGAAAGACCGGAGAACATATGCCCTGAGATCACCGGAGCAGCTAGTGGGTCTTTTTGAATTTCTGGGAACCGCACCCATAGCCGTCCCGGACTGGCTAGCACCGGTCATTGACCAGAGAGCAGATCCGCTCCCGCAGCGCCCTAGGAGACGGGGACGGGACAGAAGAGGCCCGGCTCACCGGCCCGGCCCGGTGCACGGGGGGGACCCCAGCCACATGGACATTAGATAGGAGGTAAAGACATTTAGTTGCACATAAAATTGCAGAGCCATGGTTGGACACTGTTTATAATAGTTTAGCTCCTGTTTCTTCCTTTTATACTTGCTATTCACAGTTCCTGCATATATAGAAGTTGATAAGTGATATATCAGGTGTTTGGTGTTCTATCTCTGTTTAGGGGGGTTGGGGCGCTCGGCATAGGATGGTCCCATTGGATGGTTGGTGGGTCGTTATCCGGTGGGGCCCGCCTCCGGGTGGGGCCGTCCCCCGGGGCGGGGTGGCTTGGCGTCTGTCCGGGCGTCCCCTCCTGGGGGGTGTCCCCGGCTGCACCTCGGTGGCCACGTCGACCGCATCTTGTGTGACCGCCCTCGGGTCTCGTGGGGCTCCCGCCTGGGGGGGGGGCTTGAACCTGGGCTGATGACGCGTTCCCCATAAATTGAAGCCGTGGTGGAGGGGGGATTGCCCCTTGGGGCATGGTTGTGGCCCTTTCCTCCTGTGCGGGGGTCCCCCCCTCTGACCTGGGCCCCCGCCTGACCTGAAGTATCTGGTGGGCGGCAGGAGGCCCTTGTTTGGGGGGGTGCCATCTGGTTGGCCCCGCGGCCCAGTTCGCGGGCTTGATTGGTCCGCGGGTGGGGCGCGGCACGTGCCTGCGGGCTATCCGGACCATGCGGCCTGCGTGGTATCGCCCTGGGGGGGTCCTGTTTGGGGGTGGGGCGGTGTTTCGTCATGCTCTAGATGCTCTTTCCACTTTGCGGTGACAAGCGGCCCTGTCGATCGGAGCATACCCTTAGCTGAGGGGTGGGGGCCTGAGAGATCGGGGACCCGTACCACCTGAGGGATCTATTGCGGGAGCATAATTTTCATGGACCCTCTTCTGAGGGGAATATAATCAGTCTGCCCTGGGTCTGGGTTGCGCCCCGGGGAGGGCACCTGCCCTGGGGAAACGGCTGTTATAGCGCGCAAGCAGAGGGGAGCCATCGGAACACAGGGTATAAGTTGTTATTAGGAATGCCTTGTTCACTGAACCTATACAATGTTAATGTTGCTGTTTTACTGTTAATGTGTTATGAGGGGGGGTACCCTGATGGAAGAGTAGAAACCGTCTGTAACAACAACCCACGTGATTCTGGTTCCTCTTCGCCTGGTGTCCATTTCCCCCAGAGGCCCGTGTGACTTCCCGAGAGAAGCTTCCAGAGACTCCCCCGGGAAACGCGTGGCCAGACTTCCCTATATTAGAGAAGTCGGTACTAACAATCCTACCAGCCTAAGGATTTTCTTAGGTTATCTCCGGAATTGAAAGTTTTGTTCTCCTTGTTGCTATCTCTTTTTTGCCTCTCGTTTCCCACCCCCCCATTTCCTGAACCTTTTTCTTGTTTCACTGCGCTGGACTGCTGCTTGCCCTGCATTGCACACCGGGATCTTGATGATGTCGGCTGCCGGGGTGGGGGAGGGGGCGGGAGAACTTCGGGGTCCCCATGAGACACTCTTGAAGATCGTGTCCCTGAACTGTAGAGGCCTCAATATCCCTGAGAAGAAATCGGCGGTGATCTCAGATTTAAGAAGGATGAAGGCCAAGATCGTCTTCCTTCAGGAGACGCACTTCAGGGGAGACGCCTGCCCCAGGATGTCTCCCAGATTCTATCCCCAATGGTACGCAAGCTCCTCCCCGATCTCTAAATCCAAAGGCGTGGCAATACTATTAGCCAAGGACGTCCCCTTCCAGAAGCTGGAAACTTCTGCTGATAGTGAGGATAGATACATAATGATTAAAGGAACAATATCGGGAGAGATGTATACAATGGCCTCCGTATATGCTTCCAACAGTGGCCAGGTAGATTTCCTCTTGAGGTTCCTGTCGGAGCTGTCAGAATTCCAGGAGGGAAAGGTACTCTTGGGAGGAGACCTAAACATTGCCCTGGAGCCACTTCTTGACTCATCAACTGGCAAGTCATCTATACCGTACGGAGGACTACGAAAGGTGAAGCAGGCGTTACATAATTTACAATTGTGCGACCCCTGGAGAATTTTCAACCCTAAGGGTAGAGACTACTCGCATTTCTCGACAGTCCACGCGACTTACGCGAGGCTGGACTATATATTAATATCTCATAGCCTCTTACCCAGAGTGACTAATCCTGACATAGGCCCGGCTTCCCTATCGGACCACAGCCCGGTATGGTTACTCCTGACCACAACGGAAAAAAGCAAAAGAGAGTGGACATGGCGTTTAAACGAAAGCCTGTTAAAAGACCCGGTAACGGACCAAGCAGTCCAGACCGCCCTTACCGATTATTTTACACTGAATTGCTCGGGGGAAGTATCCCCAATGAGGAATTCTCATCCAACACGCATCCAGATTGAAAAAAGCCCACACACTAAGCAGGGACCGCCTACTCTCGCAAATTCAAATTCTTGAGAAGAGGCATAAAGTATCCCAGGTACGAGACACATTACAGGAGTTAACCTCCTGCAGAGAACAATTAAACTCCCTGCTACTGAAAAAGGCGGCATTCGCTATAAAGAAATGCAAAAGATTCTATTACAAATGGGGAAACAAAAGCGGTTCGCTTCTTTCCAGAGCTCTGAGGAAGCAACAGTCCCTCAATTTTATTGAAGCAATAGCGACGCAAAGCAACAGAAACATCACAAAACAGAGGATATTGCCAGAGTGTTCCAAGAATATTATCACGCATTGTATAACTTGAGACCGCAGGGGGTGGGGAACACCCCGAGGGACTTGTCTCAAATGCGACAATACCTAGTAGCTTCCGGTATGCCAAAACTGGAAGACGAGGCCATTAACTGGCTAGGAGAGCCAATATCGGGAGCTGAATTGCATAAAGCAATAAAAGCATCTCCGAACGGTGGATCGCCTGGTCCAGATGGACTGACTATCGCCTATTACAAAAAATTTGAGAACACTTTGAACAAGCATTTTCTCCAAGCTTTTAAATGCGACCGCAGGAGATGACGAGCCCATATTGCTCCCAACGGAAGCACTAGAAGCTCACGTCACAGTAATACATAAGGCTGGAAAAGATCCCCTGAGTTGCAAAAGCTACCGTCCAATATCGCTTTTGAACGTGGACCTTAAATTGTTCACTAAAATCCTAGCGAATTGCCTAGCGACATACCTACCCAACCTGATTGATGGAGATCAGTGTGGTTTCATCCCTGGCAGGGAAGCCAGGGATAACACTATTAGGACTCTGAACCTGATACACAGATCATGAATAGACAATTCCCGATGATGTTATTGTCCACAGATGCTGAAAAAGCGTTTGACCGGGTGGACTGGAACTTTGTGTTCGAAGTGTTGAGGCACGTTGGTCTCCAGGGTAGGGCACTCAAAAACATCCTAAGTATATATTCTACCCCCCAGGCTAGGGTAAAAGTAAACGGTCACCTCTCTCCGCCTTTCCGGATAGCTAATGGAACCAGACAGGGATGTCCCTTGTCACCTCTTATCTTCGCCCTGGTGGTGGAACCCTTCCTGAGGCATGTAAGAAACAACATAGACCTTAAAGGAATCCATGTGAGGGGAGTCGAGCATAAGATATCTGCCTACGCGGATGATCTTTTGTTCTTCATTTCCAACCCAAAGATTGGGCTCCCGGTCCTTATGAAAGAATTTGAAACCTTTGGAAAGCTCTCCAATTTTAAAATTAACTTTGACAAATCGGAAGCGCTCAATGTGGGACTGCCAGAAGCCGTGTTGTCGCCTATTAGATCCTCCTTCCCATTTAAATGGACCCCATCTGCATTGACTTATTTGGGCGCAAAAATTCCGAGTGAAATCGGTGATATCTTCTGGTACAACTTCATTCCAATGCTCAACAAAGTCAAGTCTGACTTATTGGGATGGGGCACCCTCACACTCACATGGTTAGGACGAATGAGCGCTATAAAGATGACAATCCTACCTAGAATCCTATACCTGTTCCAAACCCTCCCATGCCACATACCAGCAAGCTACTTCAGGAACCTGAATACAATATTCATAAACTTCATTTGGGCGAATAAGAAACTGAGAATCAAATTTACACTACTACAGCGGTCTAGAACCAGAGGGGGACTGGCGGTCCCGAACTTGAAGAAATACTGGCAGGCAGCACACCTGCAGAGAATAGTGGACTAGATGAGAAACGGATACACCAAGAAATGGGTTAAAGTGGAAGCCAGATTCACGGGAACCCCGTTAAAGGAGATCCCATGGTCGTCAGCAACCTCAAGCAGATGGGCGGGATCTAACCCGCTGATTAAGGCGACCCTCGACGTCTGGGATGGAGTTAGAGGGAGAGAGGAAATCTCACCTTGGCCGTCTCCTCTGATCCCAGTAGTAGGTAACCCCGAATTTCCTCTCAGCCAGAAGTCCCAAGCAATGGGGCACTGGGGGGACCTGGGAACGATCAGGGCAAGGGACCTCATAGGTGGCCGGGACTGGTGCGACATTGAGGAAATCAGGAGTAGATGGAACAGCCCTCAACTGGACCCTTGGTACTTGCTCTTTCAACATTTTCTCCAGAAGGCGGGGCCCGAAAACTTGCTGGGTCGAGACCTTACGCTCTTTGAGATGCTGGCCACTTGTGGAGACCCCCCGAGAGGGGTAATCTCTCAGGTCTATCAATTTCTAGAAGAACAACGGGATTCAGTTCCTGCTTTCTGTGGGGAATGGGAAAGAGATCTAGGTAGAAAATTCACGGTAGAAGACTGGAAGAAAATTTTCTCCCTAACCTACAAATCATCAATCTCTACACAAACTCAACTACAAATACTTATCCAGATGGTACTATACCCCAAAACGGTTGGCATACATCTTCCCGGGATCCTCACCTGTATGTTGGAGGTGTGAATCAGAGGAGGGGTCATTGCTCCACATTCTGTGGTCTTGCCCCAAAATTACGTCATTCTGGACAAAAATCTCTGAGATCATGTCTATGGTAACAGGCTCACAGGTCCCGTGCTGTCTGGCACTCATGCTCCTGCACCATACCGGATGTAGTATTACTAATTATAAGAAATCAGTTCTGAGACACCTAATCAATGCAGCCAGAGCACTGATCCCCAGATTATGGAAAACCAAGAGCATTCCGACAGAAAACTACTGGTTTAGGGAAGTGGATAGAATAATGGAAATGGAGGGACTGACGGCTGCCGTAAAGGATAGGGAGGAGGAGACCAGGATTTTGTGCACATCCTGGTATATGTTCCGAGCTTCAGTGAAGTAATAGCTAACCCCATGCCTCCCTCTTCCAATCTAGACCCAAGACGAGCAATGGAGACGAGAGGGGAGATGCTCTGTGGCTCTAAACCAGGGCGCTGCTCCCGCCTGCCCCCCCCCCCTCGCCGGCTGCGGGTCGGATAGTCTTAGCGCCCCCCTTTACTCTTCCCGTCACCCTTCTGTCCTCTCGCTCCCCTCTCTCTTCCTTCCTCCCTCCCCTCCTGACAACTCCTCTCTCTCAGACGTGTCTCCCTTCTTTCCTCACATCCTAAACCCATCTGCTTCCTTCTTTCCCTTCACTCCTTTTCCTCTTATCTGCGAATTCTAATGGTCTAGCCTGGGTCAGGAGACGCCCCCGACCGACCTCTACACCACCAAGACTTAACACAGCTACTAGCTAATGGAAAGAGAGTACATATGGAGCTCCTCTGCTGCCCAAACAGGGCACCAGGGTGTAGGCCGCAGTCAGTAAAAAGGCGAATAGAACCCAGGACTGGCCTGGAGGGGTGAGCAAGGGTACACTCCCGGACCCCATCCCTGACCCAAATATTGGTGATATACTAGAATTGAGTTCGCCTGTATGCGGTAGGAGCGAGATATGGGAGTTGATGGGGGCTATCATTCCCTGAGTGTGACCTGGCCTGCGTGCTGGACCTATCTTCTTCCTGTACTGTCTTATTTCTGATATCTTACCTGTAATGTTTTGAAAATTTAAATAAAGAATTTAAAAAAACAAAAACAAATCAAAAGTAACATATCAAGATAACATGGCATCTCAGTCTAAAGTCACGTAACCATTCTCAGATCAAGAAATATATATTATTTAATATTTATTTACCCTAAAAGGGATGGGACTACTAGCCCAGCAACAACAGTGTAAGAGGAAAGAAAAAATGATTCCAGAAAAACTTTTAGATTTAATAAGCCAATCTCAAAGGCATCTAAATTAGTGCCCAACAACCTGCTCAAATTTACATATGCGCACAAGTTTTCCTATTCATGGGATATTTCTTCCTTGTTGTAGTTGTAAGGGATGTAGTTGTAAGGGAATGCCGGACACCCTTCTCTCTTAAGCCAGGTAATCCCCAATCTCCACCGCCTCTTCTGCCTATAGACAAGTCCCTGCTCGCTGGAGATGCGGATTATGCCTCTCCAGACTCGGTTACCCCCAGGTCTTATTTGGCGCAAAGATTACTGGCTTAAGGTGGAGATGGATGAACAGCAGGGTATCCCAAAGCTGGATGCCGGAGTGGATACAGGTTTTAGCGTGGAAACCAGACAAGGAAAGTCCAAAACAAGCAGGGGTCAAAGCCGTGTGATCACAGAGCGCAGTATCCGAGGGGTTAAACGTAGAAGGGTCAAAACAAGCTGAGGTCAAACCAGGTGGGCACCGAAACGCAGTATCAAAAGGATCAGGCAGAGACGTAGTCAGACAGGCGAATGGTCGGGGCAGGCAGCAGACAAGGATGGTCAGAAAACAAGCCGGATAATAATTATAAGCACGGTTCAGAAAAGCACACCCTATTAACCAGAGGCTATAACGGACACTGGAGGATGGGGCTGAACCATATTTAAGGGAATACTGGCCAATGGGAAAGGGAACTTGGTGATTGGTGGGGGAAAGTGTGCTGATTGGTGCCACTAATAATTCCAATGGGAGTAGTCCCAGGGACTGGACCGCCCAGGCCAGAAGAACTGTCCAGTCCCTGGGTCTATCCCCCACCAGAAACAAGCTGATAGGTTCCTTTAAACTGGCCCCCGGTGGACGTGCTGGGAGCAGCGCCGGCGAGGGGCATAAACGGGCGCGCTCCCTGCCGGGAAGGAAGCACCCGCGCCAGCTGAGGAGACCGAGGGGGTGCCCGTCCCCACCGAGGCCTCAGAGCGGCGCACGCAGACAGCTGGCCGACGGGGCCGCCGGAAGACTGGAGGCTGGGATCCCCCGGACGACGCACCGCGGGACAGAGGACGGGGAACAGGTAAGATTCTAACAGTAGTTGTTCCCATAATGGGCAGTCCATCATTGGATAAACTTCTCAAAATAGGCTATACTTATAGATTCAACAAGCCTCCAGATATAACGATCATCATGCTGCTTTCACTCGACCATGCTTGCTTCAGGAGCACCCATATGTGAAAAACTGTGAAAAGTAAACAAAATAAATATAAACAAAAAATATATACAAAAAACAAATTGTGAAACTCCACAATCATTGGTAAAAAGACCACACATCACAAGATGTGTGTGGAAAAACCATAAATAACAAAAAAAGGGGGGATACCTCTAATCGTGACTATACACACACAAAGAAGCCGAACCCCAATATATATTAACACTCATATGTGCAAAATGAAAACTACACCCATATAGCCACAGATGTGTTATACACACACACCCATATAGCTATCTAGTGACCAACAACATTATATCATGCCCCAAATAAACCCTACTGAAGACCAGTGGTATCACTGGATAACCCTCCTAAATCAAATTACCCCAGAGGTGCTTACCCCGTGCTCACCCCAGAAAAATAAGGGGAGAGACGTCCCGAAGAAGTCAACTCCAATGATATAGATGATCCGGACTATTCATATAGTCCCACCAGTAAAAAATATATACATAGCCCAAGTGACAAGGCCCAGCTCTCAGCCACCCAACTTCACCCCGAAAAGGGAGTGCAGGACCAATCTTCATTGAGTCCGACAGGTGATCTCGTATCCAGTTGGAAGATCGCCCGTAATTCACGTTGCAACAATCTGCAGTACTACAAGCGAACCCCTGGATTCGCCCCAAGCGATAAATGCTTGCCACACCCACATAATAGATCATTTGATAAAGATTTCTTCCTGGCTTGAATCATAGTCTGGATGACTCTAGCAGAAAAAAAACCCTTTCTGCCAAGATAAAGGATTCAATAGCCAGGCCATCCAGGCCAGAACTTGTGATTTGGGATGCCTTAAAGGGCACTGTGTGAGAAGATCTGGATCGTCGCCTCCACAAGTTGCCCTCTGACATGCTTACTATGTCTGAGAACCAGATTCTTCTTGGCCACAGAGGAGCCACCGAAAATAGTTGGGACTCCCTTGTGAGCTAAACTTTTTTAGTACTCGACCCCGGAGTGAAATCGGGGGGAAATGCATACAGAAGCTTGAATGCTGACCACTGAAGAGTCAGGGCATCTGTTGCTATCGTTAGAGGATCCCTGGGCTGAGACAAACTTCGGACCTTCCGTCTGAGCCGTGATACAAGATCTGGGATCCCCCAGCACATGCATAGGGATTAAAAAACCTTCTGCTAAGAGACCATTCCCTCTGATGCAAGACCGTTCTGCTGAGATGATCGGCCTGCAAGTTGTATATGTGTACCATCTAGAGACATGGAACCGGTTTCTCGGCCCAAAGTAAAAACCCAGCTCACTTCCATCAAGGCTTTACTGCTTCTGATGCACTCATGGTGGTTGATATATACCACCGCTGTCCAATTGTCTGTTTGAATCCAGACAGGAAGCCCCTGATGATAGACCGAAGGGTAGCGCCACAAAACAGAAGAAGTAGGCCACATACCACAATGCATCCTTTTATATACACTGTGATTATAAAAACTCCAATCTCTAAAAAGGCGAGATATGGCAGATCTCAATGCTTCTGCTTTCTGGGGCATTCGGGATACCCCTGACCAGAGATCTCTGATGGGTCTGACTCCTAATTTGATTTTGTAACCTGAGGATACAACTTCCTGTATCCAAATAGCTGTTACATGAAGCCTGCAAATATGAGACAAATGCAGAAGTTTTCCCCCATACCTCAAAAGGGGGCATCCCTTCATGCCTGAGCCGGCTTCGAAGGCAGTCTGGCTTTATTCTGCCAGACACCTGTTGCCTTAATTTGGAACTTTGTCTTATTCCCAAAAAATTATCTTCGGTATCCCGAAGAGGCCGAACCTCTAGCCGGAACCCCGGAGTATTAGAGGCCCTGCGGAAGCAGTATTAGACTTCGGCTTCTGTGGCATATTAAATGACTTACCACTAGTAGCATGCTTTACCAAGTCAACCAAGCACTCCCCAAACAGATGCCCCACCTTAAAAGGGGAATCCCATCATATTCCTTTTTGAGGCTATGTCAGCTGGCCATTGCACATACCTGTTAGAGCCAACTGGCTTTGATCAACTGGGAGCATGGCTTCTGTGAAGGAGCCATACTTGTTTTAACAACCTCCTGCTCCCAAAAAATGCTATGGATGTAGCACAGGCCAGCTGCAAGGTCGACCCCATAAAAGACATGCCACCTGATCCATGCGCTTATCCACTGGATCCTTGGAGAAGCACTATCAGAGGATGGCATAGCCAAAATCCTAAAGAGACCTGGCACCAGAGCGTCCACCACAGGAGGGCAAGGACCATCATTCAATCTGATCTGGAGGAAAGGGATACCTAGTATCTAGTACTCTAGAAATGGTCGGAAGATACCCTGACTTCTGCCATTCCCTATTGATCAGATTATAATAATGCATATGCTCCGCAACATCCTCCAAAATGGAGGAAATCAACCATCCATCTTCCCCTTAACCGGACACCACCTTGTGTAGAGGACTCTGAATCCAAGTACCTACTGGATGAATACTCCCCAACGGATAACTTCCTGGGAGACTATGGGAGCCACAATATCCTCTTCCTCAGAGGAAAAAAAAATCTTTTCTTTATTACCTTTTTAGTAGCCAATACACCATAGCTTTAGGACCACTTGAGGGCTGCCGACAGATTTTAAAGACTCAGAAGGAGACTATAGCAGCCACAATATCCTCTTCAATATACTCAGAGGAATTTTTTTTTTTCAAAAAAGCTTCTTGGTAACCAGTACGACTCACTAAAGGTTTAGGTCCGCATGAAGACTGCCAAAGGGGTTTTTACGTCTCAGAGAGCACCGGCGATAGGGGTCAGAGCCCCTTCAGGGAGGAGACGACTGTCTCCCTATCCACTACAACCGTAGCATAATCCCCCCACACCGTGCAATCCTTGTTCAGTGCCACTGCATGCATACTGGACATGGGCTAAATCTGGTAAGACCAGATCCAACTACCCCAGATGCCTCCGTCATGGTGAATTTAATACTAGTCTTCGTCCCTGGGGATCTGAGACCAAGTATATATATGGGTTCTTGACAGTCACAAGACTACTGCGAGTCCTCTGAGGGGTAAACCACCATATAATATATATTACAATATAAATGATATATTAATATTATGCCCTTTCTAAATCTATAATAATATAAAATTAAACAATAAAAAAACAATATTAATACACAATCAAAAATAAAACAAAATGACCTACCAAAAAGTTTAGGTCCGCTTCAGCGGAGCTAATGACTTTGCCAAGCCGAAAATCTTCCAGCATCGCTGGCTTGAAGATCCGCTTAGTGCCGCTGAAAAGAACCGAAGCCGTCGGCGGTGTTAGCTCTCCATGGCTGCGGATTGAAAAAAAAGCTTAGTGCAGCTAAAAAGAACCGAAGATCCTCAGAGGTGCTAGCTACTTCGCTAAGCCGAAAATCTTTCCACAGAGGCGGACAAAGGAACTGCGCTGCGCCGGTACTCGGAACTTCGCAAAGCCGAAAATCTTTCCATGGCGGCGGACTGAGAACATGATTCTTCCTCGCTGCTGCCTTAGCTCCGCCCCCCCAAAAGGTGAGCAAATTTAGAATTTTACAACCAGTAAAACACAGAAACACATGGGAAAGAGCAATAAAAGAGCACATAAAAGAGGGAAATATAATTCCCTTGGTTTACCCCCATCAGGCTCACCAGACAAAAGCCTGTGGCTGCTTTTGCTTTTCAGTGAAAGCCTTCAGCCAGAGTGCTTAACACTCCAAAGCGCCCCAGGACCCTGGCGCTTCCCTTACCATCCTAATCCGGATACAGCTTATCTGAGGAGGTATAGTGGATCCATCCAGATTAGAGGAGCATATGGGACCTAGAAAGACAGACAGGATCTTGCCCCCGCTTCAAAGGTATAATCTTAGAAACAAAAAGTAAATGGGAGAGGATTCCAGATAGAGCCCTGCAGTTAGTCCAACTGCAAGAAAGAAACTGGAATCTAGGAATTCAGCCGGGTCGGATATGGGCAGGCAGGCAGAACCACGCTTTTGTCTTGCAGTCACGCCCTTCGGTCTAGAGAGGTTACCCAATCGTAATGAATAAGGACTGCCTGGAATGGATTGGAAGAAAAAGTAAGGTGATATTATTTTTCTAAACTCTGTCCACAACTTTGAAAGTTTTAAGTTGTCCAATATTGAATTTATTTCTTCTATAGAGAAAGGCTTCTGTCTTGTACTACTGGAAGAGGTAGGGGTGTGTTTTTAATTTTACTGAAATGCGGGCACTGTGCAGAGAGTAGGATTGTAAATATATTCTCGGCAATGGGAAAGAAGATAAAGCAGATTCCTGCCCCTTTTGAGTGCTCAATTGAAGACCACCATCAAGCCCTGGCTGCAAAAATTCCAGAATTCTGGACACAGAAAACTTTCTACAGGAAAAACCTCTAGACTCACACCAAGCGATAAATACTCGCCATATGCTATAGTAAATCTTTGATGAAGTCTGTTTTGGGCCTGAATCATGGTCTGGGTAACTCTGGCAGATAATCTCTCTGTCAAGATGGAGGTTTCAATAGCCAGGGCTTCAAAGCCTGTGTGAGGAGATCTGTGTGAGGAGATCTGGATTGTCTGGTAGCCGCCAATGCTCGCCTTCCCACATACTTACTATGTCTGAATGGTTGGAACCTTCTATCTTTTTTAGTACTCAACCTAGGGGTGGAAACAGAGGGAACTCATAAATAAGCCTGAATGCTGACCAAGGCAAGGCATCTGTTGCTATTGCTAGGAGAGTCCTTGGAAGAGGTGGTCTGAATTGTCGGGTAACCGCCAATGGTTGCCTTTGCCGATATCCTTACTATGTCTGAAAACCAACTTCTCCTTGGCCAATGATGAGCCACCAGAATGGTTGGGTTTCCCTCGCAGGCTATGTTCTTTGGGAACACACTCCATTTTAAAAACAAAATGGCGCCTGGAGCTGCAGGCTGCCTTCAAAGAGGAAGTTTCCTGCCGCTGTGCATTGTGGGATTGAATTCAGGCAGCAGCAAGGAAACGAAGCTACAATAAAAGCCCCTAACAATGATTCAGTATCATGCATGCTGATGGGGCATGTGAGTTTTGGTGAGATTTTGTTTCACAAGCTGTTGGTCCAGTTTAATAAATATATCCCCAGCCTAATAGGAGGTGATCAAACCCTTTTTTTCATATCTGCTAGATCAGCCAAAGCAATGAAGGTGGCGGAGCTACAGAGCAGTGCCCTGGCTGGTGAAAAGAACAGGCCACAGCTGCAGCAGATTCAGCCGTGGCCGAAGAAGTGCTCCTTCCCCCAGGCCTCGCTGCCACCTTGTAAGGAAGTGTCTTTCTCTCGCTCAGCTCCGCACCCTCGCTCGAGTGATCCTGCCCCCAAAAAGATTCAAATAATATAGTGGCAATAACAAAAAAACACAAACATTGCGGGAAAGCAAGAAAAAGTGGAAATTATCCCCCTGTTCTCCCCTGCAGGCTCACCAGACAAAAACCTGTGCTGTTTTTCCAGCCCCAGAGTGCAACAATATAAAAAAAACAATGTGACACCCTGTTGTGATCAGTGGGAAATAGAGGACCTGGAAGAAAGAAGGGGGTAAATTCCCCCGCTTCCCAAGTAAGATCCTAGAAAAACAGAAAAAATTAATTAGATAAAAATAAATCCAGAGTGGGGGGCGTGGCTTGCACATGGAGAGATAGGACGCTGGAACTCGAGGCTCCCCACTTAACCCCTGTAATATCTGCATACTGACATACAGGCAGCAATCCGACCAGATTTCGAAACGCAGGAAGATCAGGGGTACACCTCGGCCCAGCAAAGGAGCGCCCATCTCAGCATACTTCGGGGTTAACACTCCTGAAATCCCTGGACCAGCGCCTGACAAGATGGCGGCACTGCCTGTGGAGATGGAGGGGGACGTTCCCCCCCACATCGAGACGTGCGCGGACCCACCTGTAGACCTGCTCACGGAGGACAGTATGGAGCGCGATTCACCCGAGCCGCCGGAGATGATTCGGGCCCCGCATCAGTCTGTGTGCCCGGAGGAAGAGGACATTATGGCGCCGGGACGGAGGCGGAGTCCCGCCGCATTGGCAGCCGGACCTTTCTGCGGACCTGTTGCCCCCTTGGGCCAGGTTGAAGGACGGGGAGGGCAGAGGACTGGCGCTGAGCTCCTCTCGCAGCCGGCGGGAGAAGATTGTGAGCGGCACCGCCGGGAGACTGAGAAGCAGAGCGTGGGCGGTGGTGAGCCATCATCTATGGAGCAGCTGCCTCCTGCCCGGCAACAGGTGACGGCTGCAGCGTCATGCCCGGGCCCCGCACAGACAGCTGTGCCTCGAGATGGGGAGCAGCTGCACGCAGCTCCGGATTCAGCCACGCTGCGGAGGACGCCTCCCAAACAGGTGGGTGCCAGCAGTCCTGGCAGAGGGAAGAGAGCAGACCCCTGCCCATGCCCAGTAGCAGACGCATTGACCCCGATTGTGGGAACAGCGGGGGAGGGGAAGGCACAACAGAATGCTACAATGACACCTGAGAGAGGGAGACAGAGGATCACTGTAATGAGAGCTCAGGGGGCCGGACCGGATGACATGGAGTGGGGGCCCCCATATGAGAGGCCGGGATACCCGGGACCGCAGACTTATGCCCAGGATCTGGTTTCTGGCGGGCGGGAGACCCAGCGAGCTATGTCGGGGGGATGGGGGACTCCTCCCCCTGATCCAAGAATTGCCAGGTATGCGGGGGTGGCCCGCGTGCCTGCGGTGCCCCCCCGTGGATGCCGCGTTGTGACACCGCCGGGGAGTCACGGAAGAGACTGGTCACCCAGGCTAGAGGGGGAACCCCCAGAATTTGATTGCGTCAGTGCGGAATACCCAGACACGGCCTTACCCCGATCCTTGATCTCAGCTATCGCGGAATTGATCAGAACTAACATTGTGGATGCTCTTAGATCGTTACCATCCCGATCGGACTTTGAAGCCTACATAACCAGGATGGAGGGGACGTTCCGCAGGGAGATAACGTACATGCAGAATTCCATGGCAGACCTATCCAACAGAGTAGACGCCAATAATGCTGCACAACTGGACGTCCAGGCCAGAGTGGAAGCTCTAGAACGCGAGCGGGATGTCACCAGACGGATGCTCTCCGAGTTTCAACTACAACAGGACGATCACGAAAACAGAAATCGCCGTAATAATATCCGGTTACGGGGTATACCCGAATCGATACCCCCATCAGAGCTAAAAGCAAGGGTCTGCGGACTGTTCAATACCTTGTTAGACCGTCCATCCTCTGACCACATCGAGATAGACCGGATGCATCGGGCTCAGGGCCCGGCACGGCCTGACTTCAGAGGACCAAGAGATGTGCTCTGCAGAGTGCACTATTACCAGATCAAAGAAGCAATAATGCAGAACGCCTGGAACCGGGGCCCAATTGAGCTGGATGGAGCGCAGATTACCCTACTGCCGGACCTATCACGCAGGACCCTCCAAATGCGGAGATTACTGAAACCCCTTTTGGAGCTAATACTGCGGCAAGGAGAAACATATAGTTGGGGACATCCGTTCCAATTGATCATACGGAAGGACCGAAGATCTTTCATCTTGAAGGCACCGTCCCAGCTGGCGGAGTTGTTTGATTTCCTGGGGACTGCACCGCTCGCCGTCCCGAATTGGCTAGAGTTGGAGCTGGGGCGCGGAGAGGGGCTGCTTCCTCAGCGCCCGAGAAGAAGAGGCCGGGACCGAGGGAGACGCCGGGCTAACCCTCCCGGCCCAGACCGAGAGGCTGACTTTGCCCCTCCAGGAGCTGAGTAGCGAAGCCTGCGCGCAATTAAAAGTCATGGTCCGAAAAGTTAAAGTTCATGTGATATTCTTTCTTTACAGGTTATTTTGATCCTTAGCGGAAATTGCTGTTAGACATGTGGTTATTTATATGACTGTGAGTGGAAGTCGGGGCATGCTGGTGGCTCCACCAGGGGGGGTGTCCTGGGGTCTTGGGTTGGGTGAGCCCCCCCTCCCCGACCGTGTCGGGGGTGGGGGGTTTCCCGGCCCGACGCCCCCCGCTGACAGTTAGGGTCTGGCGGTCTGAGGGGGGCCCGGCCTTCCGTGGCATCCCTCGGGGACGGGACTCACCGGCGGTACGGTAACAGGCTAGGGTTGGAGCAAGCAGAGGAACGACCTGGGGCCTTGGTGGGCGGGGAGGGGTCTTTGCCCTCTTCCGTCCTGGGTAGATATAACTTGCTCGCCTTGGGTGGGGCTCCTCTGTATGATGAGTGGCGGATCGCCTGCTCTCTAATTTTGGATGATTCCCGCCCGGGGGGGTGGTTGCCCCCCTGGCCGGGACACCCCCTACGTGATGTGCACGGGTGGCGATGACCGGTGTGGATGGCTCCCATCTTTATTACCCGGGGGGGGCTCTCCGTCTATGTGGAACCCTCCTCGTCCTCTTCCCGGGGCTTCGGGGGTTGGAGGCTGGGACTGCACCCGCCAGACGGTGCTCAACAAATCACCAGCGTTGGGGCGCTCCTCGCTTAGGGGCTAGCTGGCCCCTGACTCCCCTGTGGAGTGGTCTGCGCGCGGCTCTTGGTGGCGGGTTCCTTGCGGTGGGCTCCCCCGCTCTTGGGGCGCGGGGCCTTTGCCGCGGGGGTGTCGCCACTGAGGCGTGACTAATGGTGGAGATGGTTCGCCCGCCCTGCCCTGGAGGCGATGTGCTTTGGGGGGGGGGGCGGTTCCGGGGGGAGTGGCTCCCCAAGAGGCGTTGCATGTTGAGGTGCAGGGGACAGACGTGAGGGGTGGCCTTGCATGGGAGGACGCTGAGGGCTAGGGGGGGGCTTGGAATCACCCTGGTGTCACGTGGGGGGGCTTTGCCTGCCGGCCTGGGGGGGTGTTCTGGACACGGCCCCCGGGTGAACCTGGGAGTTGGCCAGTCTGGGGTGGGGGGGGCCTAGACCTGAACAACTTAGCTACCGGGCAACCGACTGTTTGCTCAAGTAGTCATTCAGATAGTCATATTACCTGTTAAGATCTCTTTGATAATTGATAACTGGTTAATTCATATTGCTGCCTAACTGTTTATGTGTTATTGGGGATGGGGGGGGGGATGCCTTGATAACTGAACTAAATTCAATCTTTATATTTGTTGATTGAGTTTTGGCTCCTTTTCGCCAGGCTTCCACTTCCCCCCAGTAGTCCAGGTATCCTTCCGGGAGAAGCTACCGGAGACTCTCGCGGGAGGTGCCGGACAAGACTCTCCTATATTAGAGGAGTTAGTATAATCCCTTCGATTGTAACCCAACTTGGTTTTTGGGTCTCTCCAGAATTTAAAAGTTTAAAAGTTTTTGTTTTAGATTCTCTGTTCTGTTTAGAATCTCAATTTTCTCTTCCCTTTCCTCACATCAACCCACTTAAGCTTCTCCCGACCCTTCCCCTCTTACCTCTTTGACCGCCGCCGTCTTGTGTCTGGGGTCTGGACACCTGGCGGGGGGACTGTGGGGAGGGAACAGAAATGATGGCGGTGCCGGATGGTGTGTTGAACTCTCCGGACGCTTGCATGAAGGTGGTCTCCATGAATTGTAGGGGACTTAATATACCAGAAAAGCGCTCGGCGGTAATCGAAGAGCTGAAACGACTGAAAGCCCAGATAGTGTTCCTTCAAGAGACCCACTTTAAAAAAGATAACCACCCGAAGATATCCTCCAGATTGTACCCCCAGGTATTCACAAGTTCATCACCCGGTTCGAAAACCAAGGGAGTAGCGATTCTCTTGTCCAGGTCCGTGCCTTTCCAACTCCACAGCGTGAGCACAGATGGGGAGGGTAGATACGTTATGGTCAAGGGAACGATCTCAGAAGAGACATATACTCTTGCCTCGATCTATGGCCCCAACTCTGGCCAGGTGGACTTCCTTCTGGAATTTCTTACCAGGTTGGCTGAATTCCAAGAGGGAAGTGTGCTATTAGGTGGGGATCTGAACCTCGAAATGGAGCCCCTTCTGGATTCCTCCTCCGGGAAATCTTCCATCCCCTACAGGGGGCTGAGGAAGGTAAAACAGGCCCTCCATAGTCTGCAGTTATGTGACATTTGGAGAATAACCAACCCTACCGGTAAGGACTTCTCCCACTATTCCACCGCTCACGCAACGTATGCTAGGTTAGACTACGTGCTCTTGTCCCACAGTCTGCTATCCCGAGCTCATGGAGCCTCTATAGGCGTTGCATCACTATCAGATCATGCCCCGGTAAGCGTCTCATTGGCCACGCAGGAGAGGAGCGGGAAGGCATGGACTTGGCGTCTGAATGAGACCCTAATAAAGGACCCAGTGGCGAGGAATGCAGTGCAGGTGGCCCTCACTGACTACTTCCAACTAAATGACACGGAGGAGGTAACACCGATGATCTTATGGCAGGTTCATAAAGCCGTGGTCAGGGGAATCCTGATCCAGCAGGCTGCTAGATTAAAGAGAGCGAGTGTTGCCAAGCGAGATAGCCTATTGAGATAGCCTATTGACCCAGATTCAGACTCTGGAAAAACAACATAAGGAGTCCCAACTAAGGGAGACCTTGAAGGAATTGACTACATGCCGAGAGGAATTAAACTCCATTTTGCTACAAAAGGCGGCGTTTGCAATAAAGAAGTGCAAGCGCTTCTACTATGAGTGGGGTAACAAAAGCGGCAGGCTCCTTGCGAGAGCCCTGAGGAAACAACGTTCTATGAACTTTGTTGAAGCAATTACGGATGGACAACAACGGAAATGGCATAAGACACCGGACATCGCTAAGGTGTTCCGGGAGTACTACCTCTCATTTTATAATCTACATCCACAAGGAGTGGGAGACCCTCAGAGAGACCTGGAGAGGAAAAGGAGGTACATTACATTGTCAGGTATGCCCCAGCTGAGTAAGGAAGCGATCAGTAGACTAGAAGAGCCGCTTTCGGAAGCTGAACTGCAACATGCTCTCCAGCAGGCCCCCACTGGGAAATCACCAGGCCCAGATGGCCTGACTGCCGCATACTACAAAGAATTCCTGCCTATCCTGGGTGGACGCTTTCTCCGCGCCTATAATGCGATAGGGAGAGAAGATGACCCGGGACAGCTCCCCAGAGAGGCACTGGAAGCCCATGTTACTGTGATCCACAAGGCAGGAAAAGATCCACTAAGCTGCAAAAGCTACCGCCCTATATCGCTCCTGAATGTCGATCTCAAATTATTCACGAAGATTTTAGCCAATCGACTGGCAATATATCTACCAGACCTGATAGAGGAGGATCAGTGTGGTTTTATCCCTGGCAGGGAGGCAAGAGATGATACGGTCCGAACTTTAAATCTCATACATCGCTCGCGCCTGGATGGAACCCCTGCTATGCTGTTATCAACGGACGCTGAAAAAGCGTTTGATCGCATAGACTGGGATTTTGCATTTGAGGTGCTAAGACATATAGGGCTAGGGACCAGACCATTTAGGTACATCTCGGAGCTATACTCCAGGCCCCAGGCTAGAGTAAAGGTCAACGGGGATCTCTCTTCTCCTTTCCCTATCTCGAATGGCACCAGACAGGGATGCCCCCTGTCACCGCTTATCTTTGCGCTGATAGTGGAACCCTTTTTGCGACACATAAGGGGGAGTGAGGACATCAGGGGGATCCAGGCAGGTGGAATGGAGCATAAGGTTGCCGGGTATGCGGACGACCTCCTGTTCTTTGTGTCAAACCCGGTGATAGGACTTCCGGAAAGAGTTTGAGAAGTTTGGTAAGCTTTCCAACTTCAAGATCAATCTCGATAAGTCGGAGGCGCTCAGTGTGGGACTCACGGATGGCACCTCTGCACTCCTCAAAGCCTCATTCCCGTTCAGATGGGTTTCCCCTACACTAACTTATCTAGGGGTGAAAATACTGAATAATATTGATGATGTCTTTCGCTTCAACTTTGTACCAACGCTAAATAAGACTAAGTTGGACCTGGCAAACTGGAATGTCCCAACATTCACGTGGATGGGACGCATAAATATAATAAAGATGGTGGTCCTGCCGAGAATTTTATATCTGCTTCAGACTCTCCCATGTCATGTCCCGAAGAGTTACTTCAAGAACTTGAACTCGATCTTTAGGCAGTTTATTTGGAGTAACAAAAAAACCCAGGTTAAGACTTACCCTGCTGCAGCATCCTAGGAACAAAGGAGGTCTAGCGGTGCCGGATCTGCTGCGGTATTGGCAGGCGACTCACTTGCAGAGAATTGTGGATTGGAATAGGGGACTTGGCAAGAAAAAGTGGGTGGCCATAGAGGCCAGAAGTACGAGGACTTCACTAAAGGATTTGCCGTGGGCATCCAGGAGCTCAGCTAAGTGGGTGAGCAACAACCCCATGGTTAAGGAGACCCTTGAGGTCTGGGATGGGCTCTGGAATACACATTGCTTTGGCTGATCTAGCAGATATGAAAAAAAGGGTTTGATCACCTTCTATTAGGCTGGGGATATATTTATTAAACTGGACCAACAGCTTGTGAAACAAAATCTCACCAAAACTCACATGCCCCATCAGCATGCATGATACTGAATCATTGTTAGGGGCTTTTATTGTAGCTTCGTTTCCTTGCTGCTGCCTGAATTCAATCCCACAATGCACAGCGGCAGGGAAATTCCTCTTTGAAGGCAGCCTGCAGCTCCAGGCGGCATTTTGTTTTTAAAATGGACTACAGCAGGAGTTGCACATAAAAAATAATTTACCTTTTTGTAACAATCTGAATTGTGCTTGGCAGGGAGGCATAGGAGCACTTTCTTTTAGGGCTAGCGGTCTGGTTTAAGTTTGTTTGCTAGTAGTTTAGTTAGAAATTTGGCATTGGTATTGATTAGTGAAATGAGCCCATACCAATCATGTAGGATTGGATCCTTGTCTGGTTTAAAAATAAGAATAAACAGGTCTTTTTCCATAGTGTCTAGAACCTTACCCTTGTTCTCTTCACGTCCATAGACCTTACATGCTGGTTTATCTTTATATAGGGAGTACCACTAAGGCAGTAGACCACCTGGCTTTGAAGTTTGGGAAGTCTTTCCACTGAAGAAATCTTGCCGATCTAATATTGAGAATCCAGATCTGCCACTTGCTTCAGAGGCAGAGATACTTCTTTAATTAATGACGCGACAGTGGGTTACAACAGCAATTCTCAGATTACTTTATTGCTCAGTGCTCAGGAGTATAACAGTTTGAAATCCACAGTACGGGAGGGCGCATGTGCGCGGAGTGACGGAGTGGATGCTGCCTGACCACGCTCTGCACTCACGGGAGCCACAAAGCATATTAGCGGGGACTCGTAGAATCGATAGGCGAAAGCCCAAGGACGCACCCAGAACCCCCCGGGCCAACCAGAGAATGGGCAACCCAAAGAAAAAGCCTTCGAAAGATCAAGGCGGGCCTCAATCCAAGACGGCGGTGACCCTGGAGTGTGAAGCAGCTGTGCACGCTGTGGAGTGGGAGGACTCCCAAGACTCAAGCAATAGCTGGGCACAGTTCCGCTTGGAGCTCGCAGGCTCCGGACCCCCGGCCTCGCTGGGCGCATATGGGCAATGCCGCCTTTGTTTTAGGCCACGAGAATATTGAGCAGCTGCACGACCTGGTGAGAACGCTACAATACCAGCAGGAGGATCTCGAGAATCGTTGTGGCCAGAACAATTTGTGCTTCAGAGGCCTTCCGGAATCGATGGATTATGTAAGAGGCTCCATCACCGCCCTTCTTCAGGAGCTGATTCCAGGTACCCCTCTAGAGAGACTGGAGTTGGAGAACACCCATAGAGCCCTATCTAGACGCAGATTGGAGGGACCCCCACACAATATTGTGAAATTCTTGTACTTTCAAAGGAAGCTGTCCTTAAGTCCTCCTGGTGGGGTACCCCCCACTAGGATGGTGAAGTTAGTGACTACTGTCACAAAAGCAAGGTTTTATCAAGAATCCAAGTTAATGTTATCTTTTACTTACCTTTTTTCTTATGCTCAATCTTTCCTTATTTGTTTTCTAAACCTCTGTCCCTTCTTGTTCTTCCTGGCTTTTCATCACTTCCAAGACCTTTCCTTCCTCCTCCCCTGCCCCAGCTTCTGCCCAGCCCCTTTGTGGGGTGTTGCCACTGAACTTAAGATTATTTTGGGAACACCTGATTCAAAGCCTAGGATATCCCTTTAATGTCTCTTAAGATAGTGTCAATTAATGTGCAAGGCCTCAACTCCCCCAACAAAAGGTCAAGAGTTTTCAAGTATTTCACTCTATCCATGCGGACATATTTGTGTAGAAGAATCCAATTTCAAGGGTCAACTCAATGTCCAAATATCTTAACATTAAGTATATCATGCCCGGTAGTATTCACAGCTTTTCATGCACATACTCATTTCCAGTGCTCTAAACAGATCTCTGACCCAGCGGGCAGATATCTGTTACTTCAGGGAACCTTACAGGATGTGGAGGTCATGATTCTGAATTACTATGCCCCTAACACTGGCCAACTGAGCTTTCTGCAAAATCTAAGTGACCTTTTGCGCAGGCATGCGGGGGGTGACTCCAACTTGACACTAGATCTGGTCTTGATTAGATCTCTTCCTCCTACCTCCCAGAATAGGAGAGATTCCTTGGCTTATGCATCCATTATCTCTAAGGCAGGACTTATACACACACTATTCCGCTCCCCACACCCTCCATACTAGAATTGATCACCTATTTAACTCCAGCAGTCTTCTTCCCTATATTTCCCAGGCCCGTATACTTCAGGTACTATGGTCAGACCATGACCTCAATAGCATAACTTGCAAATCCTTGATAGTCAAAACAGGTCCATCTACCTGGATTCTTAAAGTGGACCAACACCCTGAGGTGATCGGCCCGGGAATCTTATAGATTCCCGGGCCGATCACCTCACACACCGCGGGACATCCGAGATCGGGATGTCCCGCGGGGTGTAAACCCCCCAAAACCCCCGAAAAACCTTACCTCTCCAGCCGCTGCTTCCGCCGCCGCCGCCTCACTCGCGCTCCTCTAGACGTGCGCGCGCCCACGCCGGCCGTCTCTGAATGGCTGGCGCGGGCGCGCACACGTCAAGAGTGACGCGCGGGAGGCGCCGACGGGCAAGCTGCTTGTCCGTCGCTGTCAATCAGCTTGTCCGTGGCGGGGAGAGGTGAGTTTTGGGGGCTTTCTGTGGGGTTTCACACAGCGGGGCACCCCCGATCGGGGTGCCCCGGGGAAGTGGACCAATACCCAGGATAGTCAAAATCCTGGGTGTTGGTCCACTTTAATGATACATTGTTGGCCACTAAAGATAAGGTGCAGGACGTGGTAAAAGTAGCAGAAGACTACTTTATAAACAACCAGTCTTTCGTTGAATCCCCGTCCATTTTGTGGGAAGCATTTAAATCGGTAATGCGAGGCCATTTCCTCTCCAAGGCAGCAAGATTGAAGAAAGAGAGGTCCACTCTGCTGACTTGGAGACAGAATATTCAGAGGCATCCCAAATCTTTAAAGACAACCCCTCCAGGGGTATTGGGTGGAGATTGGAGAAGGCCAGGGTGGAGTTAAAAATGCTGCAGATCCGGTAAGCTGAGTGCAGATATAAGTGGTCAGCCCAGAGATGATATACCCTAGCAAATAAACCAAATTCCCTCTTGGCGACACAACTGAAATGTCAGAAGAGATTCGTCCCACCAATCAAATTGAAAACTAGTAGAGGCATTAGTAGAGTTTAAAAATGGTCTGGCCAAGTTATATGAAGCCCCTCAGGGACCAGATGCGGGGGCCATGGAGACCTACTTAGAGAATACAATACTCCCCCAAATGTCACCAGAATGGTCGAAGTTTGTAGATGCGGATATAATGGTTCTGGAAGTAAAACAAGCCATCAATTCACTTAATACTAAAAAGAAGCCAGGCCCAGATGGTTATACAGCTCTGTTCTATAAAAAAACTCTCAGGGGTGGTGGCCCCGCATATGGCCTCAATGTATAATAATATCAAATCAGGCAATCCCTTTGACCCGGAAATACTGAGAGAGCGGTCATTATTATGATTCCAAAGCCGGGGAAAGATCCCTAAGCATGGCAAACCTACCGTCCCATCTCACTTTTAAATTTGGACCTAAAATATTGGGGAAAATCATAGCGACTAGAATCAACACGTCTCTGAGCTCCCTCATACATCCGGACTAGGTAGGATTTGTCCTGGGGAGGCAGTCATCGGAGGGGGTAAAACAAATTGTTTAAATAATTGAGCTCTCCAACAAAATGCCTGATGAACTAATGCTCCTGTCATTAGACATGGAAAAGGCATTCGACTGCCTCTCCTGGGACTTCCTTATAACCTATAACCCCTATAAAGATGGGGTTTTTGACAGGGCCTTAAGACGTGGGTCAAAGCCATGTATAGTTTTCCCACTGCAAAGGTAAAATACTCAGGCTTTGAATTAGCATCTTTTCCCATTGGCAGGGGAACCCATCAAGGATGCCCCCTGTCTCCTATACTATTCATATTAGCCCTGGAACCATTGGCATCTAGGATCCGAGACAATCAATCGATTACAGGGGTTGTGTATGCTGGAGTGGAACACAAATTATCTAGGTTTGCTCATGACTTACTATCTCCTCCCCGCATGTTGCAATCCCCAACTTGTTGCAGGAACTTAAAGACTTCAGCATAGTATCAGGCCTTAGAATAAATGCAGCAAAGTCACTTGCCCTTGATGTCTCCTTATCCCACGCAGTGAACACCCTACTCAAGAGTAATTATCCCTGGCTCTGGGTTAAAAAGCTCCCCTACCTGGGAATTAAGCTGACAGCGTCCTACGCCACCCTATTTGGGGCCAACTACACATAATGAATCAGTTGGGAGCTACATTCATGGCGTTACTTGAAGCTCTCTTGGCTGGGTCGCTAGGTAGCAGTTAAGATGATGATTTTGCCCAAGATCTTGTACTTCTTTAGGGTGCTCCCTGTTAGGGTCATTAAATCAGCTCTTCAACCTTTGCAGCAAAAAATTAATGGATACATCTGGGGCTCAACCCATCCACAGGTAGCCAGAAGAACGTTATACTGCAGGAGGGATGGGGGGGATTGGGAGCCCATCACTTATACAATACTATGTGGCAGCACAGGTGGCTTCCCTGCTCCCTCTACATTATACCAAAAATATACCTGGTTGGGTGAAAATGCTAGCTGGAAATGTAGCCCCAATCTTGGATGCGTCTTTGCTGTGAAACCCCGAAAAGGCTAAGGCCTGGGGCGCTTTCCCAGTCCTTGGCCCCCTCGCTGGAGTTGTGGCATAGATATGTGGCAAGGTCAGGGTGGTGCTGGCAATATACGCCAGCAGCCCCATTGTTGGGAAACCCCCTTTTCCAGCCAGGCTGCACGAAGCTTTGGATGGTGGGGGGGGGGGGGCAGGGGTACACTACGGTATATGATGTGGTAGCAGGGTGGAGGGGCGTAGGGCCATTCTCTATCGCCATCCCACCAAGCGAGAGATATCGAGGGTTGCAGCTGAGTAATTTCCTTAACACACTGACCAGAGGAGGCAGCTTCCCTCAACTCCCAACAGGTTTTGAACAGAGGTGCCTGCGAGATCCTTTAGCCAGGGGTGCCATCTCTGAACTTTATGGCTCTCTGGTGGGTCTGGCTGGAGACTCGCAACACTTACATGGTGAAGTGGGAGGAGGACCTGGGCAGGATAGGGGATGAACATGGAGCTGGATCTGGAGATCAGCAGGGAAGGTCTTGTGCAACACACTTATCCAAGAAAACTCTTACAAGGTTCTATATAGGTGGTACCTTACACCTTCTGGATTGCACAAATTTAATGTGGGCTGCCTGTCTACATGCTTCCGCTGTCAGGAGCCTGGGGCCATGCATCATATATGGTGGTCATGCCCAGTAGCTAAACAACTGTGGATCAAGGTATATGGCCTAATGTCATCTCTGTTTCGAGGAACTTACTCCCCTAGCGCGTGGGAGGCCTTACTATCCCATAAAGCCAACAATTATATCTCGGGAGAGTGGAGACTGGCGGTCCACATATTTGTGGCAGCAAGGCTAGTAATAGCCAAAAATTGGAAGGAGAAGTCAATACCTTGGGGCATGGTAACCGCCAGGATCTCAGATATTTTAGTGATGAAAAATCTGACAGCAATTGTCCAAGATGACTACGACCGCTTTCAGGAAACGTGGTCCCCGTGGATAGACGGCCTCCACCTGGATAGCAACGCGGTTGATGTCTAGTTGAAGGGGGGCTGGGTGGAAGATGAGCCAGTGGCGACCCCCCCTCCCCTTTCCCATGCCCCCTCCTTTTCTCCTCCCCCTTCTCTCCTTTTTCTACCTTTCTACATCCCACAAACCCCCTTCTTTAGCCCTCTTTTTCTATACTTAAACACTTTTTCCTATTTCAACTTTTTATTATTTCCCACTTGTCTTTTTACAATGGTATGCATCATAATATGTTATATTTTTTGAGCAACAGCTGTTGCCTATCTAGCAGACAAGATTCTGAGTCAGCAGTACTGACCAGCCTGTAGCCCAACTGCCTTTTGATTTAAACAGATGGGAGGAATGGGCTTCTCCTCCTGCCACAAGAGGCCTGGAGCGGGATGACAGTAGTATCATGTGGAGTGAGCCTTATGCTGGAAAGAAGAATATCTACCTTTCAGATGAGTTGTGCTTTGTATCCATATTTAGAAGCACATATTATAACCTTGATGCCAATTCGATTTTTTTGTATGTGATTTAAAACTATTGTGATGGAACAGACTGTACCAATGTTGGAAGTCTTTTCTCTTTGTGTACTACGATATCAATAAAAATCATTGTACAAAAAATTCACCTGGGCTGGAAGATGGCAGTGGCTTAAACCAGCTCTGTGCCCGACAGGAAAAGAAAGGGTTATAGCGTGAGTGAAAGGACGCTGAGTGGATTTTACAGAATGTTGAGAAGTGCCGTGAACAGCGTTTGCCAGGATGATAAATGAAGTGATTTGCGGCTGGTAGAAAGAACTACAGAGAGGACACTGTGTGAGGCGGTATAGTTAAGATAGCGGCAGTCCTTGAAGTGAACACTATTGAAATAATTTGTGCGGTATAATATAGCATTGAACCTGTGGAAAAAGAGCGTTCAGTTTGCAAATTCCCTGTGGGGTGTTGAGGCATCTGCAACTATGTAGAGGCTATTTTTAGAATTTACCTCACAATTGAGAGAAAGCAAGATGGCGGAGGCACTCACAGCAGAAATGGAGGAGACTGAGGGCGGAGCTGCAATGTCTTCAGCAAGTCATGCTTACAGAAATCTGCAACATCACAATTTCAAGTACGCCCTGATATATATATATATTTTTTTCATTATTCTTTATTTTCATTTTGCACAGTATAACAATAAACATCATGACAGAAAGGAACAGATAAGGGAAGTGAGGCTGTCCGTAGCTCACTGAATACCTTTTTCAACTTTAATGCTCGAGCAAGCCACAACATCTTGAACCACATAAACGACAAGACTAAGACTGAAGAGAAAAGAAGAAGGGGGGGGGGGGAGGGGAAGGACAGAAAAGGGGAAGGACAGAGGCAGTGGGATAGTGACGTGGGGGGGGGGGGGTAGACCCACTCCGAAACACTTCGGCTCACTCCTGAAGATAGCCAAGGTAATCGGTCGATAGGGTAAACTGATCCCAGGCACACCAAATCTCTCTGTATTTGTCAAGGGTGTCCTTCATTGAGGCCGTAAGCTCCTCCATCCTACTCACATCCCTCACTCTGGCCAGCTACATCACTGTTGTCGGAGGATCGGGTGATCTCCAGCACGCAGGTATACAAGACTTTGCGGCATTCAGCAATGGGGCCAGAAGGTATTTGCCCCTCCTGGAGATCGAGGCGGGGGCCAAGTTAAGGAGGTAGCTGGCCGGGTCCTTTCCCAGCTCGATCCCGGTCAGGTGTAGAACTATTTTTCGGACATTGTCCCAAAACTTAGCGAGGCCAGTGCAGCTCCAGAACATATGGAGCATTGTGCCCCTCTCGCGTGAGCATCTCCAACAAAGGGGGCTGGAAGAGGGTAACATCTTGGCCAATCTAGATGGCACGTAATACCATCGGGTCAGAATTTTATATGAGGTTTCTTGATATCTGCTCGAAATAGAGGACGTATGCGCCAACTGGAACATAGCTTGCCTCTGTTCTGCTGAGAAGTTTCTGTTAAGTTCCCTCTCCCATCCCTCCACGCAAAGGGGCACAAACGACTCCGGGGGGCTACTAAGCAGGGAATAGGCATGTGACAGAGCCCCTCTGAAATGGCCCACCCCAGTGCACAATCGTTCAAAAGGGGTCAGTGGTCTATCAGCTTCGTCCGGTCGGCCCACTGATTTCTGGTAGTGGGACAGCTGGAAAGCCCGCCAGAAGTTAAGTGGTGGGAGCGAGTGCCTGGCCGCCAATTCCCCCGGCCCGCACCACTCTCCCCCTTCGCGCATATGCATGAGCCTATAACAATTTTGGTGTGTCCATAAACGGAGGACACGGTCGGACTGGCTCGCCGGGAAATCTGGGTGCCCTATCACAGGCGTTAAAGGTGACAGGGAGGGGGAGATATCTGGCCTCGGGAAGACCCTCGCCACCACCCTCCTCGTGGGGCCTATCGTCGGGTGTTTGTTAAGAATTTGGAGCTGGCTCGATGGGATCCAAGGGAGTCCCGGAAGGAAGGCATGCGAGGCTTCTTGTTCAATGTGTGTCCATTGTTTCAGCTTGGCGTGTCTGCACCAATCGATCACCCTGACCAGGTGAGTCGCAGCGTGATACAGCCTCCAATCCGGGAGGCCCAGGCCTCCGCGAGCCTTGGGAAGGGTCAGGAGGGATGCTGCCAATCGGTGTGCTTTCCCAGCCCACACAAACCTTGAGCATAACCCCGTTAATCTCCTAAAGAATGTGTGGGGGATCTCTATTGGAAGGGCCTGGAAGAGATACAGCACTCTGGGTAGTATGTTCATCTTAACAATGTTCACCCGGCCGAACCAGGTAAATGCACTCCTATTCCACCTCTGAAGGTCCTCTTCCAGCCTCTTCAACAACGGGGGGAATTTGAGACCACATATCTTCTGAGGCTGAGCCGATATTTGCGTCTCCAGGTAAGTCACCGCCTCCCCCTCCCATTTGAGCGGAAGGTCTTTGAGATCTGCTCTATTCTTTTGGGGGGAATGTTAATGTTAAGGGCTGAGGATTTCTGGTAGTTTATTTTATAGTTGGACACTGCCTGGAAGTCCCGAAGCTCCGCCAGCAGGACGGACAGAGTGGTTTCCGGTCTGGAGACAAAGAAAATGAGGTCGTCAGCATACGCTGCCACCTTATGTTCGACGTGGCCGACCCGAACTCCAGCCACATCCGAGTTCTTCCTGACAGTGCGCATTCCGTTTGATTGATTAAATGGTTCGGAGGGGAGCCCGTTTACTATGACAGATGCAGAGGGGCAAGAGTAGGAAGCTTTAATCCAGTTAGTCATGTGTTTTCCAAGGCCAATATGGCTGAGGGTTGCGAACAGGAACTCCCAGCTGACCCTGTCAAACGCCTTCTCTGCGTCCGTTGAGAGGAGCAAAGTACCCGTCCCCCTCGTACGCGCCTGGTGAATCAAACTGATGACCCTCGTGGTGTTGTCCCTACCCTCTCTTGTAGGGACAAAGCCAACCTGGTCCCAGTGTACGAGATGAGGGATAAGGGGCGCCAGTCTGTCCGCAATCACCTTGTTAAATAGTTTCAGGTCGCAGTTCAATAAAGAAATGGGCCTGTAGCTGCCACACTGCATCGGGTCCTTGCCCGCTTTCGGGATGATCGTGATGTGGGCATGAAGTGTGTCTCTAGGCGCCCTGATATTCTTATTCAATTTGAGAACATGCTCACTAAAGCCCTGTCTTCCAATAATAGGATTATAATGGATCATTTCACTAGAGAACTAGATAAAGTTTCTGGTTGCTTATCCTCTTTAGAGGGTAGGCTAGGAGTAGTTTCAGCAGCACAGGAAGCGCTGGATACAGAAATTAACATGGTTAAGAAGGAGAATGAAACACTACAATCCAAAATAGAAAACATGGAAAATAGTGACAGGAGAGCTAATCTCCGCTTCAGGGGCCTGCCAGGACATATGGAAGATGGCAAATCTGTGATAACTGCTCTGTCAGGAGTTAAAACCGGAAATCCTTATTGACCACCTGGAATTTGACCGCATCCATAGATCCCTAGGCCCCCGTAGACCCCCGGAAGAGCCTCCGAGAGATGTCACCAAATTCCACTTTTATAGCACCAAGGAAGCCATACAAAGAGCAGCTCGGCTTTCGACAAATTTACAGTTCCAGGGCCATAGATCAAGTTTTTTCAGACTTATCTTCAACTACTATGGCCAAAAGGAAGGGGATGCGACCTTTATTGGGAATTTGGCACTTTGGCTTGGCACCTTGAGAAAGTGGACTTTGCTCCACGGAATGCGTGGGTGGTGAGATTTTGTACCTGGTCCAGCAGGGGTGATTTTGCACTATAGGGGTGTTTGTCCCAGATGGTTTTGGCATGTTCATTTGATATTAAGTAGATACATTTTGCACATGTAATATTTTTTCACTAGCACTTCAGATTAGACACAGGATATTTATTGTAGCAATAAAATTATTTGATTATGTATATATGGTATGAACTTTGGAAATTGTTATGAGGGTTCCTTGCTGTGGCTGGGTTTGTGTATAAATGTTTTTTAAGATTGTGGTTGTACTGAGTTTATGTATATGTCTGTGAGTTTATGTATATGTTTGTAGTCTTTTTTTTAACATACTAATGAATTAAAAATAGTTGTATTGATGTGACTTTGGAGGATTGATTATTGAGGAACATTTGGTGCCTCCCGGGGCATCCCATTTTGCAGTTTACTGGGACCGTTGTTGTTTATATTATTATGCCCCGAATGTGAACCAAATAGCCTTCTTAACCAAATTTTTTTAACAAAGTAATGACAGCTGCCCAGGGTCAAACAATATGTGTGGGGATTCTAATCTAACACTAAACCCCTATCTTGATAGACAATCCCTGATTAACCCATTGATTTCAAACCAAATTACATGGGCCTCAAGGATGTTTAGGAAGTTGTTAGTCTCCTGTGCGTTAGTTGAAAGTTGGAGAGCGTTTCACCCAGGCACTCAGAATTTTACTCATTTTTCGCATCCTCACAATGTATATACGCATATTGATCATATTTTCCTGCTTCCCTTAATACAAGCAGTTAAGATAATAACGATCTCATGGTCAGACCATGATGGTATATTACTTACTGTCCTCCATAATTAGCAGGCATCTAGGGCTTCATGGTCCCTCAATGTGTCTGACCCCGAGATTATTTCTGGGGCGCTCTTGGAGTACTTTGCTCTGAATGAAGGTCCGGAGGTCACAGATGCAAAATCTTGAGAGAGAAAGAGATGGCAGCGAGCGCTAAAGGTTGCGAGATACCATGAATCCTGGCAGGAAATGTGGAAAGCATCTTTTGGTACTTCAGTTTCGGTTATGGCTATTGAAGCCAACGTAAAGGTTGCATTAAGATGGTATATAACGCCGGAACAGTACGATGGGGCATCCCAGGGATTTTGCTACTGAACCCATAGGATCCCATGGTCACATTTGGTGGGAGTGTACCATAGTTAAATAATTTTGGTGTAAAGCTCCTGGATAGCGCTCTTCAACGATTTCATTAGAAATAGCTCTGTGAGACAGAGACAACTGTTCTTTCATATTTTGACGGGAGCAAAAATTATTGTTGCTAGTGCCTGGAAATCACAAGATTTAAGTTTTAGTGAGTTTATCAACAGAGTTAATATTATGGCCATGGAAAAACTGTCAGCAGTTAACATTGGAAACCTTGAAGGATTTTGAGAGGTTTGGGCTCCGTGGATAGAAAATTTCTTACCTTCCGATTTTAATACTAACCTTTTATTATTATAAGGTTGTGTTATATGACAATCTCTTTGTTATAATTTATGCTTGGGTTTTTTTTTTTAACTTCAGTTAATGCATGAGAAGGGATTAGATTTAATGAAATTAAGATGTACTGTGTCTAGTTTTTTATGACATAAGCCTTTATACTTTATAATTAGAATATAGAATTTAAATGTGTTTATGTGCACAAATTGATTTATATAAAGATGTATATGATCTGTTATATCAGATATACCAAAAGTGTTTATATATATCTTCAATAAATATTATTGAAAAGGAAATCCACAGTACAGAAAAATTAATTGCAACACAGTTATCTGGCATGCAGTTCTTAACACCAGAACTTAACTCTCTCAGTCCAAGAATAGTTACACTTGCACAGTTCAGATCAATCCTTCAAAATCATATCCCCAGCTCATTCCCCTAGGACAGGGTGATGGGTGCCACCCCACTTCAAGACTTATCCCAGAGGTTTTACACTTCACTCGTCCGGAGGGCAGGGGTACACTCAGGCTAGGCAATCCATCAAGGGGCGGGGCCTGAGAGTCAACTACCTTTTAAAAAGTTCCAGAAAAACATGATGGGGTCCAGCAGCCAGGGGAGACCCAGTTTCTCAGGGAGTTCAAGGGATCCAGGGACTGTTACCACCAGCAACAGTGACTAGCTTTTCCTTGTGGGACTGCATCAAGGAAATCAGCTCCACAGCCTTGGGATTCAGGAGCGGTGACCCCACGATAAAAGAGGCAGCGGCGACAAGGGACATGCGCCAACCACCTACCAGCTGGTTCCCCAAGGTACACCGGGCTGACGTTCTTTTGTCCTTCCTCTGGGTCTCACCCACAGTCAGGGTTCCAGCCCTGATCTCCCTGGTCAGTGTTTATTCGGTACCTTGCCCCAAGAGGAGGCCCAGAGGAGGAAACCCCCAGCCCTTGGAAAGTGAAATTTGTAAGAGGGCGTGGTGGGAGGATGGGTCCAGCAGTTGGCCACTCAGACCAACCCCAGATTAATCTGTCATTTTCTTTTCCGGAAGCGGGAAGGCCATGCCCCAGACCCTTTGGGAATGCACCGGACTACCCTGTGGGACCTCTACCTGGCAAAGGGGATGACCAGTGCCTGGAAGAGGGCCCAAACAAACACCATGGGGCACCCCAGGATTCAACCCTTGGGGCTACCAATCCATCTGTGCACCAGCCTGCTGAGTGCTCCTTTAGTAATCCTAAGGGGGGACAAGGCCAGGAGGGTTTAGTACATCCCTTATGTTCTGCCCGCCCCACCTCGGAAGGAGGCCCCATGGAACATCCGCAGCGGGCATACCCCAGGGACACGAGACACCAGAACCTTTTAAGCCCTGTTGGCCCCCTCTCTCTCCCTTCCTCTCACTCCCCCAATGAGAGCCCTTTTTTTGAAGCAACCTTAGAGTATAGAGTAGAGCAAATGCAGAGAACAGCTGCCGGGGAAGTGTCAGGCTGAGCTAAAAAGGCCAGCAGCCTATCAATCATATTTCCGTGCTCAATTTTTTTCATAGTCATTTGGAATATATTGAGTTCATATGCCCTATGTTTAGCAGTCCAGAGTGCACATTGTTCACTGGAGGGCCTTGGGGAATACTCAATTTCTACCAGTTCCCTTTTTATTTTTCATTATCTAAATTGGCCATATCCCTCCCAAACCATTGCCTAGCCATACTGAATTCAATCTCTATATCGGACGACAATAGGGATTACTGGCCTTCAGAACTAGCTGGACCAAGGAATGTTCCAATATGCGTGTACTAGCTCAAGTGTGTACGGAGAGGCCAGGGCCAGGTCTGTTT
The DNA here is from genome assembly GCA_027917425.1 of Gastrophryne carolinensis. Taxonomy (NCBI): domain Eukaryota; kingdom Metazoa; phylum Chordata; class Amphibia; order Anura; family Microhylidae; genus Gastrophryne; species Gastrophryne carolinensis. The sequence continues at coordinate 105,220,983 of CM051242.1, forward strand.
TGGACAGGGATTTATATGTGTCAGAGTGGCAAAAAAATAAAATTCTGTGATTCTCACCTGTAGAATTGATTTCTCTCTTTTTCCACTCCAGGGCATCAGGAAGTCAGAAACGGATGGGTTAACTATCGGCCAAAGGCCAGGGAATGCAAGACAAAAAGGTGTGGGTGCTCCCGCTCCCGAAACCACCTTAGGCAGAAAGTCCTGCTTAAAACAAAAGACAGCCTTGTCCTTATTCAAAACTAAATAAGGAAGCTTAATCCAAAAGGCTACTAACTCAGAAACCCGCTGCACCGAGGTAATTGCCACTAGGAAGATAACCTAAAGTGTCATTAAAGTTAGTGATGCTTCTGCCAGCGGTTTAAATGGAGGACCCTGAAGAGCTGCTAAAATTTCAGGTCTCAGACAGGCAGAATAGGCTTACGTGGACACATTTGGGTGACGCCCTGCAAAAAAAGGCCTAATAAGCTTATTTTCAGCAATGGGTTTCTGATGGACTACTCCAATCTGCAAAGGACGGGCTACAGTGGATCTCAATGCTTCTGCTTTTTCCAGATTTTGGGATACCCTTGACCAAAAGAAACTCTGAAGAGCTCTGTCCCCCAATTCGATCTTGTAACCTGAGGAAACAACCTCCTGTATCCAAACATGTTACATTGAGCTTCCAAATGGGAGCAAAATGCAGAAGCTGTCCCCCCATGCCTGAAGGGGCTTTGAAGGGGGTTTTGTCTTATTTTGCCAAAATGGTCTTGCCCCATTTTGGGGTTTTGGTTTATTCCAGAAATCTCTTTAGTATCCCGAGGAGGTGGAACCTCTGCCCCCACGAAATGGCCCAGAATTGGAAGATCTGCGAAAAAGGGGTTGGACTTCCTTTCCTGTGGGAGTCTAGTAGACCTACACTCAGTAGCTTTCTTTACCATATCATCTAAACGCTCTCCAGACGCCCCTCCAGAAAGGGGAGTCCCATCAGGGTCCTATTTGAAGTTGTGTCTGCTGACCATTGCTTGAACCATAATGAACGCCTTAGAGCCACTAGCAGAGCTAAGCCTCTAGCATTTTTCCTGATCATATCATCGATAGAAGAGATGATGTACCCATTAATCTCCATACTAGTCTTAATCAATTGGGAACATACATGTAAATGACCCGAACGAGTCTAAGAATCCAGACGCGTTAACAACCTTCTGTTTGCCAAGGTTGCTATAAATGCAGCACAAGCTGGCAGCAAAGCTGATCCTACTATGGAAACAGCATGCCGTTCCGCCTGGTCCATGCGCTTATCAACTGGATCCTTTAGGGAAGCACTATCAGAAGATGGAATAGTCGTATTACTAGAGAGTCCCGAAACTGGATCATCCACCTCAGCGGGAAAAAACATAACCTAATCAAATCTGAGAAAAGATGGGAAATTAGTATCCAGAACTCTAGGAATGGAGGGGAGCTTATCTGGCTTTTCCCATTTCTTCTGGATAATTCTGGTAAAATGAGATTGCTCAGGAAAAACCGTCTCTGCTTTTCTGTCGTGAAAAATTCCCTCATCTTTCTCATGGGGACCTCAGGAGCTGAGATATCCAAAACCTCTTAACATAGAGGATATCAACTCCTCCATTTGTTCTCTAAACAGATAGGAAACCTCTCTGAAGGTGGCAACTGCCTCCTGAATTTGGAAAGTCCCCTTCTGGGGGGCTTTGCAGGCACACAGGACATGGGGTAACCCCGTCTGCCCCAGATGCCTCCGTCATGGTGAAACACAGTGCAAGTACCCGAGGGATAGTCACAAGTGACTACTAGGGGTGAACCACAACCACAACCAATATGCCCTTTACCCACAATCTACAAAACAAGAAAAAAGAACATAATTAAAATATATACAATCCATATAAGTAAGTAGCAATAATAACCACTTACCTGCTAACCCAGGGATAAAAACACTCACTATGGAGCCCTGGAAGGAGCAGCAGCAGGAGACAGCTGGCCCAACCATTGTAGCAGGCAGAACTGTACAAGTGGTGGGGGTCCCACTTGAAAAACTAAGCCAAGCCGACACACCCGCACTTGCTCAGCTTAAAGTACCAAAACACAAAAACACACAAAATAGGTTATCAATTGTGGGAAGGAAGGCTAGAGAGGCATAATATCTCCATGGTCCCCCAGAAGGCTCACTAGACAAAAAAAAAAAAAAAAAAAAAAAAAAAAAGGTGGGAACTCCAGCCCTTGAGGGTCAGATTTTAAAACCAAGCCCCAAGACCCTGGCGCTTATCCCTAACTCACCCGATCTGCTCTAACGGTTTAACCGATCAAGGAGGCATAGGTGGGTTCATGGGGTTAAATCCCCTGCTTCTTGAGTAATACCTATAAAAAAGGGGAAAAAAGGAATCTAGAGGAAAATAAATCCACCTTCACAGTCCAGTTCCAACTGCAAGAATGAAACTGGATTGCAGACAGCAGCCGGAGAACATTTGGTCACGTTCAAACGTTTCCATCTCCAGATGTCTATTATGGTTTTTCCATCTAATTTACAAGGTGTCTTGATGTGGTTAGATGGGTGGATGATTTATCCCACCCTGGATTTGGGGTCACATCAAAGTCACCAAGAATAACTAGCGTTACAAGGGTTCCAGGGAGAAGGTGGGGAGCACATATTTTCACAAGTGTTTTTATAATTACATATTTACCCACAGGTCTAGGTGGATTTCCAATACCTTTAGCTCAAGGGATTGAGACTCCCCATTAACAATGATTATGCAGCTTGAGATCAGATGGAGAATGTGTGGAGAAGGGGACCCAGGGGAAGGGTGCCGATCACGCTGACCTCTGATGAAGCTGCAAACAAGCACTGCTGCTCAGAAATAATGCTCAATTAATACCTAATGGCACACAGTGGGTGGGAAGTGGGGCATGTTTTCCTGGCTCAGACTGTAAAAGTATCAGGGACAATGTGTGGCAACTCGTAGATCAACTATTGATGCATGATTTCTACAGGGGAGCTGGATTGTAGGCTAGAACACCTGCTTGGGGGCTCCCTGGTGTTGTGGTCACTCACCAGCCTGCAGGACAGAGGACCAGGTACCCAGGAAGGCAAAGGTGAAGTGGAGGATTACCCTGTTGTGTGAGAGCTGGCTGTATGAGGTTGCGATGTGGGCAGGATTTAAAGAGGAACATTGGAGGCTATCCAAGTTTCACTCCTTGGGGCTTTCTGAATTGGGATGCCAGGCTGTTTTAAACCCCCCGATCGCCAGTCTCAATCACCTTCTTCTGGAGGACTCGCCGCGTCTGCGCGCTGCAGCCACATCCTCGCTCTCCTCTAACCTTGCGTGCACCGCCTTTCTGAATGGGTAGAACAGGCACGGCACAGCTGCAAGGTGGGCGAGGGATGCAGCTGGCAGCATGCTTAGCTGTCCAGGCAGCACCAAAGGGAGCCATTTGACAGCGGGCCAATCAGCGTACATGCTCTAGCACGAGTCTGTGGGACTGTGGGAGTGAAAGAAAGGTGATGAAACAGGCATCCCAATTCAGGATGCCACCACACAGAGGAACAACTGTGTGGTGTTCCTCTAATGGCTGGGAGCTGTTCTCAGGGCTGCCACAGGAGAGCTCAGTCAGCCTTTGTTTTCATTGCATGGCTGCTAGATCTACCACAGTATTTTATTGTGTACTTCTAGATATTTAGATGATTGGTGGACATATGGACATAGTCCATATTACACTGTTGTTAGATCTCAGCATTATAATGACATACATATATACAATTCTAATTACCGTGCTCTACAGTCTCAGCCTAAAAAAATTCTTAAAAAAGGGTGCTCAACTTGTAAAAACTCTTTTGTCCATAGAGTCCAAATAATTCACAAGAGACGGCACAGAGCTCCCCTGTTTCAATATAGTTTTGTGTCCCAAAAGGGTGCCTCAATAATCTTGAAGTGTGAGAAAACACCCACGGTGCATGCACTTTCAGGATACAGCGCTGGTCTCACTCATCCACCACCACATAAATCTTCTTACCGAATTGATTCAAAAGGGTAAGCTTAGAGCAAGTTATTCCTCCATCCTCTAAACTTGCTCTAAGCTTACCCTTTTGAATCAATTAGGTAAGAAGATTTATGTGGTGGTGGATGAGTGAGGCCAGCGCTGTATCCTGAAAGTGCATGCACCGTGGGTGTTTTCTCACACTTCAAGATTATTGAGGCACCCTTTTGGGACACAAAACTATATTGAAACAGGGGAGCTCTGTGCCGTCTCTTGTGAATCACATACATACACCATTTATTAACTTTTTATTGTATTGCCCCTGATTTATGTTATCCTGTTGCTATGATGCACAGGTTTATGTTTGCTCTCCTTTCTCTGCTGTACTTTTGATGGAGGGGACGCACTGCCCCTTGGGGTGGTATCTAACCCGGCCCTGCAAGGCATGCATACCAGAGCAAGAAGGCTTTATTATCTAACAATTGATTTGATTTAATGATTGTCCTATGTATATATATATATATATTGCATTTAAAATGTGCCTTTGTATGAGAAAGGACGTGTCCGAAACTTGCTGTGATTGTAATCCTGTGAGGATCCCTGACAATATGTCCGTGATACTGCTTTTAAAGTAGAGTACAAAAAACTGCCTTTTATTGGAGTAGCAGACCCAATGTAGCTCTGACCCATGCAGTCAGGATTCAGCTCCGCCCCATGCAGTCTTTATTAGCAACTGGCATCAAGATCATGTGGCCATTACTGCCAATTAAACAGAATGTAACACAAAGTAAGTACATAAGGCTATCTGCAAATGTCATGAATGACTTACCTTCAGTCTGTGCCTGCGGTGTCCCTAGGCGGCTGGCAGGGGCTTCTCCTACCCGGAAGCCGCTTCCACCTCAGACGCCGGCTCCGGCGTTGCCGAGCGCGCCCTCCTCCCTTGCCCACTGTCATTCAACTTGTGCGCGAACACAGTCAGCTTATGTCCGTTGTTAAAAGGAGCCAAAACTAGGAGGTACGCCTTTAAAGTTTAGATTGGGCAATCAGCCCAGAGTTCTCCAAGTACACCAATCAACCCACAGATCCGAAGTGTACCACAGTCACTGCCTCCCTGTCCAATCCGGTCGGGTTCAGTCCTATAAAGGGATTACTACTTCAGTGTGTCAATGCCCGTGATAGCATTTAGCTGGCTTGTGATTTTGCCTGTGATTTCCTGAACTTTGTTATTGACCAATTGCTTGAATCTCAACTACGTCTCCGTCTCATCCCTTTGTACTGTGCAACTCTCTGACCTCCTGGTGTGACCCTTGGCTTGACGTCTGACTTCGCTTGATTTCTCCAGAGCACCCAAACTGTTCCAGTACTTACCTGTTACAGAGCACCCGAACTGTTCCAGTACTTACCTACTTCACCCAGTCTCACCTTCGGTCTACCTGTCCTCACTCCCTGTGAGCCTACAATCTTTGAGTCATCAAGTCTTGGGGGCAACTGTGTCCGGCGAGGCGTGTATAGCGTCCCGGCAAACGGGGGCTTGTCTAAAGGTAAAGCTGGCTGTGGAGATTAGGGGTTGCAGGCTCACAACGAACATGTATTCTTGGGGTCTGACAGCAAATCCAGCAATAAGTGTCAGGGGGAAGGTGATATTAAACTACCAATATATTGCCAGCTTCTGTTATTGTAAATTATCTTCTGAAATTTGCAATAAAACAATATTTGTTCATTTATGTCTAGCACCAGGGGAGCTCTCTACTGTCTTTTTATCAGATGTATTAATTTCTCTCCGACTACCCGCCAACAAATACTGTTTCACACCATTAACCTTAGAATATCATTTCTAATGATGCTTACTGGTAGACTTTTTAAGTTTCATTTTCAGCTGCTACCATTTCAAGGTTACATATACAGGTGACATTTTCTTCATCCATGCTCATGTGCAATACATGTTTTAATAAATTGTTACCATTATTGATCTATTTATGTTTATATTTTATGCAAAACGCACACACACGCGTGTGTATTCCGTGTGAGACAAAGTAAAAAGCAAAGCAAAAGATCATGATTCTGTAAACTGGTTTAATATCAGGATATTACCAGAATATTACCATGCTTCCCATACTCCCACTTCACATCCTCAATTGTGACACTTTCAAAAAATAGTTCAATCATACAAATTTAGAAACTTTACTTTCATAAAATAAATGAAGTCCCAAAACATACATTTGGATAATTATATAGTTTAGACACCCGTCCACAATCATTAAAACAGAGTATGAATGTTAATATGGCCTTACTTAAAAATAATATTCTCAAATTACGTCTTGTTAATTACTCATGTACAATAGTAATATATTTGAAATATTTTTTTTAAATACAAATACATACAGAAAAGGATGCAGAACACTCCCTTTAATGGGACACACAGCTTACAAATAGCTGTGAAGGACCTGCCCTAAAAGTGCAAAGATGCTTCCCCTAGACTGCTTTCTGAGCTCCTAATCCAGTAAATGGCAGCCTCAGGGAGGGAAAAACAACAGGCCCAGAAACTGAAGCTTTCAACAGTAAGCTGGCATATAAAGGAAATGGCCATTGCTATGGAATACAAAAATGCCTGAAAAATAAAGCAAATAAACAAAGAAGTAATTGCAGAATAGCATGTTACTATGTAAGCATGCAGAATCCTCAGGTTGGCAGCAGAGATGAACAATAATATACATTAAAAACAGTCAAACACATGTAAGATATTGTTGAGCAGTGATCACTGCAATAAAGTGTTTTTGTTTGTAGAGCAGCAATAATCTGGCACAAAATACCATTTGTAGTGGAGACCAACACTGAGCACCTTAGTCCATTGGGGGATGATAGCATCCCACTCTCCATTACTTTGGTCATGCAGGAAGTTTTAGGACAGCTTTCTGGCAGTATGTTTAAAGTGACAGGTAAGCACTGAAAAGCCACTGGAGTTGTACAGCTCTGGTCCTTATATGAAGAGGAATAGAAGATGAAGAAGAACAAAGATCTCACCACTGCCAGTGCAAATACAAACACACAAGAAACCTTTTTACTGGCCCTGAAAATTGTCTTACTGGCATCTCAAGAATAAATAGGTAGCTCAGTAGTGTTTATGACACCCTGCATTAATCAATGTTTCAGAGATCAAGATCCCACATTGCGTAGAAAGATTCATTATTGATGATTTTCCCAAGCAGATAAGGAATAAACAGACTTATTACTAGTGTAAAATTGGCCATCTGTCAGGTTCATAAACTGTAATGGTTTTCACATCCTATGTAAAACTCAACCCTGTATTTCCAGCTTAACACTGTCAGCAGGTTATAAATATTATTCTTACATAGAGAATGTTTCCTTTTGTGTTTTGTACTTTAAATAATGATTGTCTTGCACCTACATGTTTGCATTTAATGTGCAATAAAAACAGGAAACAGGGAGGCTGGGGGGGCACACGCAAGTTTAAAGTATGTGCAGGCAGATCCCTCCAATAAGCTGGCATTTTAAGGACCAGAGCTCATGTGGCTTCAGTTTCAACCCTTGTCTGTAGGAAGCATTGAAATATCTGTGGGAAAAAAGCATGACATCTATTAGAGATAAAATATTATACAGTAAAAATTAAAAAAAAATAATGTAAGCAACACATTTCAATTTGAAGTACAGAGCACCAAAGCAAGATGTGCTGTTTAATTTAATAGCAAACATCTGTAGGTTGTTGCATATAACCTTTTCTGTTTCTGGCAATGTTCACATCATTGCAAATTTACATGAATCACTCCTATTTAGGAGAGAAAGCTGCCATTCACTTTCATTGTAAGTAAGTTGTACATTTTCACCCTAGGCCCTGAATCAGCAGCCCCAAGGTAGACAATGAAAGCAGAAATGGCAGTTTTTTCTCCTAAAAAAGTGAGTGAAAGAAGTGAGTTTTCTCACAAAGCTCTGAATCAACTGTGATCCATTGTGGAGTAGTAAGCCATCACCTTAAAGGGGGAGTGGCCTGCTGCATTCCACATATGTGGTCCAACAGTGAGGACAAATAGGCAATCGGACTTCCTAGTTTTGTTTTGTCCAGATAAAACTTAAACCGGTATATTGTGTATTCTGGGATAACTGACCTTTTCCTGACCCCAGCTCTACTTTGTCTGTGCAAAGCAGAGCTAGAACCCTGCCTCCCCTGCACTTTTGCCCCCTCTCCTCAGTATGTGATGCTACTGAGCCAAGATGTATGTATGTGATAATAAATGTGATATATTAAGGGTTTGGGCTTTTCATTAAATGATACTGAAGGTCCGCTTTAAGGACTCACAATGTTCAGAAGGTATAGATACTTTTCTGTGGGGTGAGAGGAAATTGGGCAAAAGGAACGAACAACATAATCCCAAATAACTTGGAAAGCATTTGAGGAAACGGAAGAAAGGCATACATCAGTTAAAGAACAAGGAAGGGCCACTCTGGTATGTCCCATACATGCACCAAGAATTATCCGCACTCACCCTAAGTAAATAGTGCAAAGCAATCAAAAAAGTTGTCACTAATTTTATTGGATTCAATAATAGATCAACAAGGACCAAATGGACAGTACACGGTTAAAAAACATATACACAAAACAATAAAAAGAAGGTGGGGGGAACTCTAGGCAAGGCAATTATTAATAGTCAATAGTCACATTTTGCATATACGTTATTATATGCCAGAGAATGTAAGGATATAACATTGCATGGTATTAACACCTGGCCAGTAAGTGTGGATTCAACCAAATATTAAACCAGAATATCGTGTTTAAGTGCGTGACCTAAGCTGTGTATAAGAAAAAGGATGAGAAAAAAAAGATACAAAGTGCTGAGTGTAAAAAGAAATGTGCCCAAAAGATGCAATACAAGGGTCTGTGTATAGTGTTATGTGCTGAGTATATAGTCTGGACACTGACTGGCTTTGGTGAATAACACGATGCAATCAAACAATATAAAATATTGAATACATCACCGTGATGAGCCAAAGCCCGCCGATCCCCCCACCGATTAAACAACCGCCTTGAAAGGCATACATCAGACTGGAGCCCTTCAAAAGTATCCGCTTTGACTAGAGAAGCCCCTTTTCCAGCTTATGAAGGGGTTTGCTTTTGGACACTAATAGATTGACATTTGGGGTTCTATGACAAAATCGATTAAACACTCCCTGTGCCAACTTACGTCTGCTTAGGTAGTCTGCTGTCACATTGCCCACTCAAGGAAAATGAACCACTAAAAGTGGAATTCCAGTATATATATATATATATATATATATATATATATATATATATATATATTAATCCCCACCTCCGCTAGCGCTGCGGCAGGGCTGGGGGTAGGTTAATAAGGCAAAGAAAAAATACAATTCTGTGAAATACTCACCTGTAGAATTGGTATTATGAGTATACAGTACGTCCTGCTCCAGATATAATACTTACATTTGGGTTATCATCCGCCAGATGGCGCTGTACTGCAGAAGCATGCGAAAACAGGCTCCTCCCGGCCCTTCATATACCCAGGGACCTCCCACAAATCCCCAGCATTGAAAAGCAGTGAACAAGAAGCCGGGAGAATTAAAAACCACCCAGAACAACTGGTAACAATAACAAGATAACAATCACCATACAGGGGATCCAGAATAATGCAACAACAGGGTGGGGTGGAGCAGGACGTACTGTATACTCATAATACCAATTCTACAGGTGAGTATTTCACAGAATTGTATTATTCTTAGTATACAGTACGTCCTGCTCCAGATATAATACTTACACTTGGGACATCCAATAGCAGTGTCCATAAAGTAGGGTGGGATCCCCCAACAAAAAGGTGACAACAGGCAGTTTAAACTACTGCCGCCTGCAAAACCTTACGCCCAAAAGCAGCATCTGCTGAGGCCCTAACATCAACCTTGTAAAACTTCGAAAAGGTATGAACAGAAGACCAAGTAGCGGCCTTGCAAACTTGTTCAACCGAGGCCTGGTGCTGGAAGGCCCAAGAGGCCCGATAGCATGGGTAGAATGAGCAGTAAGGCGAAAGGGAGGACTCTTCCCCTTAGCAGAATAGGCTTGAATCACAGCCTGACAAATCAATTTGCTAATAGTAGACTTGGCCGGAGCCAAACCCTTCCTAGGACCAGAGGGGACCACAAAAAGAGCATCAGTCTTCCTGAAGGCCGCAGTGACTACCAGGTAATACTTCAGACACCTGACCACATCCAAGGAATGCAAAACCCTTTCCTTAGCATTGCTAGGATTAGGACACAATGAAGGAAGAACAATATCCTGATTCAAATGAAAAGCAGACACCACCTTAGGCAGAAAGTCTGGCTTAAAGCGGAACACCACCTTGTCCTGGTGTCTCTAGTAGTATGGGGGCTGAATAGACAACGCCGCCAGCTCTGAAACACGCCTGACCGAAGTGATAGCCACCAGAAAAACCACTTTGAGGGTAAGTACAGCCAAGGCAGCATCCTGAATAGGCTCAAAAGGAGCACCCTGCAAGGCAGTCAAAACCAGGTTCAAGTCCCAAACAGGAACCGTAGGCTTACGTGGGGGACGCACGTGGGTGACCCCCTGATCTACTGCCATTTGCACCACGTCTGCGAACCACACCCTTCTTGGCCACTTTGGGGCCACTAGAATCACTGGCACCTTTTCCAGGGCAATCTTGCACAGAACCCTGCCCAGCAGGGGAAACGGGGGAAATACATACAGGAGGCGAAATTTCTTCCAAGACAACGACAGAGCGTCCGTGGCCACAGCCAGAGGATCCTGAGACAGGGAGACAAAGGCCGGGAGCTTGTGATTGTGACGGGATGCAAACAGATCCACATCCGGTAGACCCCAACGGTGACACAGGGACTGGAACACCCTGTTGCAGAGGGACCATTCCCCCTGCCGGGAAGTCCCCCTGCTCAGAGAGTCTGCTAGGAGATTCTCCACCCCTGGGATGTAAACAGCCGAAATGCAATGAACATTGGCCTCCGCCCATGTCAGAATCCGCGACACTTCCTGGAGGGCGCCCTTGCTCCGGGTCCCTCCCTGATGATTGATGTAGGCAACCGCCGTCCTGTTGTCTGAGCGCACCTGAACAGACAGTCCCTGCAGGTGATCGGTCAACTGCTCCAGAACCAACCTGACCGCCCGTAGTCCCAGAATGTTGATGGGTAAATGGGCCTCCTGAGGGCCCCATCTGCCCTGGAACCTAAGGGACTTCCAGAATCCCCCCCAACCTGACAGACTGGCATCCGTGGTGACCATCTCCCAGGAGGGGGCGAGAAAGGACCTGCCCTTTAGCAAATTCTTGTGGTCCACCCAGCACGAGAGGGACCTTATGACCAACGGGGGAAGCACACAAAACCTGTCCAGGGACGCAGGATCCTTGTCCCATACTGACAGAAGGTGAAGCTGCAGAGGCCTCAAATGGAACTGAGCAAAGGGCACCGCCTCGAAGCTCGCCACCATCAGACCCACCAGCTGCATTCCCTGCCTGATGGAGAGCTGGGTGCACGAGAGCAGGGACCACACCTGCGCAGTCAGGGCTTCCACTTTCTGTTGGTGAAGGAAAATTCGTGACTGGACCGTATCCAGAATCATCCCCAGGAATGGGGTCACCGACGAAGGGGACAGAGAAGACTTGGGGTGATTGATCACCCAGCCGAACGACTCCAAGATGGACACCACCCACTGAGTGTCCAACTCCGCCTGCTGTAGGGGCCATGAGGCGATGAGGATGTCGTCCAGGTAGGGCAGCACTCGAATGCCCCCTGACCTTAACAAGGACATCACTCCCGCCAGTACCTTGGTGAACACTCTGGGAGCTGAAGTGAGGCCAAATGGTAGGGCCACAAACTGATAATGTTGATCTTTCAACGCGAATCTGAGAAACCTTTGATGTCCCGGAAACACAGGGATGTGAAGGTAAGCATCTTTGATGTCCACAGTTGTCATAAAATCCCCTGGGCACAGAGAGCCAATGGCCAAGCGCAGAGTTTCCATGCGAAAGCGCTTGTGCTTGACAAATTTGTTGAGGATCTTTAAATCCAGAATGGGCCTGACTGACCCATCTCTTTTGGGTACTGTGAACAGGTTGGAGTAGAACCCTTCTCCCAATTCTCTCAAGGGAACCTGGCAAATAACTCCCAGATCCAGAAGGTCTTGCACTGCTTGCACCAGGACCTGAGCCGATGCCGGGTCCTGGGGAATCCGGGACCTGACGAATCTTGAGGGGGGCCGTACAGCAAACTCTATTTTGTAGCCAGAGGTAGCTACCTCCTGAATCCACCAGTCCGAGACTTGGTGCCTCCAGACATGCGCGAAGTGCTGTAGCCGTCCCCCCACCCTGGCGGGCGAGGGCGCCCCATCATGCCTGAGGGGTCTTGGGAGGGGCTTTGGGCTTGGTTCCCCAGGAGGAGCCGGGGCGTCGCCCCTTGCTCCTATGCCAGGAGTCTGCACGAGCCCCCGCGAAGGACACCCCTTTCCCCTGCTTAACGCCTCTGTAGGGGGCTGAAAGGGGGCCCTGGATCCGAAAGGGCCGGGGCTGTCGCCTGCGCTGTGGTAACTTACAGGCGCAGGCCCTTAAAGGGAAGCCCAGTAAGGGCTTTCTTAGCAGCATTGTCGGCCGCCCACTGTCGCATCCATACCGTGCGGCGTATAACCACCGCCAAGGCGGAAGATCTGGCACACAGCCTAACAGCATCATCCGACGCGGACAGGATAAAGTTCACAAACACATCACAATTAGACAGTGCATTAACAGCATCAGTAGGCAGCTCGTCTGGGTCGTCAAGAGCATTCCTGATCATGGCCCTGAGCGCCACAGCAGTAATGGCCAAGGCGCAAACCAGGCACAGCACCACCCCACCAAATGCAAAGGCATGACATGCCAATTGGTCAATGCGCCGGTCCTCAGAATCCCGTAGCGTAGTGGTATCGGGGGAGTGCATAATAGAGGTGTTAGACAGCCCTAAAACAGGGGCATTGACCTCGGGGGTGATGACCAGCACTTGACCATGTCAGCAGGAAATGGATACTTCCTCTCCAAACTCTTAGGGATCCCGGGAAGTCTACTGGGATGTTCCCATTCCTTCAACACGAGGTTATTGAAATGGGTTTGCTCAGGAAACTCCAATCGAGCCTTAGCAGTATGAAATAGCTCACCCCTTTGCCTGGGAGCCGCAACAGGGGGAGGGATGGACAGAACTTCAAAAAATACAACTTTGAAGTACTCACCTGTAGAGTTGGTATTATACGCATACAGCACGTCCTGCTCCAGTAGTAGTAGTAACTTGTGGGTAATCCTCCGCCTCCGGCGCCTTGCACTGCAGACATGTAGATACCGAGGGACCTCCCACAAATCCCCAGCATTGAAAAGCAGTGAGAATGAGAGGCCAGGAGAAAGAACCACCCAAAACTGGCAGAAAATATCAAAGATAACAATCACCAACAGGGGATCCAGAACAAGGTGAAAACAGGGTGGGGTGGAGCAGGACGTGCTGTATGCGTATAATACCAACTCTACAGGTGAGTACTTCACAGAGTTGTATTATTCTAAGCATACAGCACGTCCTGCTCCAGTAGTAGTAATAACATGTGGGACATCCAATAGCAGTGTCCATAAAGAAGGGTGGGATCCCCAACAGAAGGCAACAGCAAGCAGTCTAAACTACTGCCGCCTGCAGAACCTTGCGGCCAAACACAGCGTCAGCTGAGGCCCGAACATCAACCTTGTAAAACTTTGTAAAGGTATGCACAGAAGACCAAGTAGCGGCCTTGCAAACTTGCTCCACAGAGGCCTGGTGCTGAAAAGCCCAAGAAGCCCCAACAGCTCTAGTAGAATGAGCAGTAAGACTAAAGGGGGGGGGTTTTCCCCTTAGCAGTATAGGCCTGAACAACCGCCTGACGAATCCATTTACTGATGGTAGACTTGGCGGGAGCCAAACCCTTCCTAGGCCCATGAGGCACAACGAAAAGAGCATCCGTCTTTCTAAAGGCCTGAGTGGTAACCAGGTAAGACTTGACACACCTGACCACGTCCAAGGAATGCAAAACCCTTTCCTTAGGCTTACTAGGGTTAGGGCATAAGGAAGGAAGTACAATATATTGATTCAAATGAAATGCAGACACAACCTTAGGCAGGAAGTCTGGCTTGAAGCGAAACACCACCTTATCCCGGTGTCTCTCAAAGTAGGGAGGCTGAATGGACAAAGCAGCCAACTCAGACACACGTCTAACCGAAGTGATGGCTACTAGGAAGACAACCTTGAGCGTGAGCACAGCGAGAGCGGCCTCCTGAATAGGCTCAAAGGGAGCCCCCTGCAGGGCCGACAAAACCAAGTTCAAATCCCAAACAGGAACCATAGGTTTCCGAGGAGGGCGCACATGAGTGACCCCTTGAAAGAAGGTCTTGATAAGAGAGTGCTGGGCAAAGGTCTTCTGAAAGAAGATTGACAGGGCCGAAACCTGGCCCTTCAAGGTACTAAGCTTAAGACCTAAGTCTAGACCATGTTGTAAAAACTCCAGCACCCTGGATACTAAGAATTCCTGGCAGGGAAGAGACCTGGATTCACACCAGTCAATGTAAGCACGCCATACTCTATAATAGATAGCAGCAGAAGTCTTCTTCCTGGCTTGCACCATAGTAGCCACAACAGATGCAGACAAACCCTTTTCCATCAAGATGGAGGTTTCAATAGCCAAGCCGTCAAACCAGCGTTAGTAAATTGGGATGGCGTAGAGACCCTTGAGTCAGAAGGTCTGGCAACCTTGGCAGATCGTACTGATCTACTGCCATTTGAACCACGTCTGCGAACCACACTCTTCTTGGCCACCTTGGGGCCACCAGAATCGCGGGTACCCCTTCCAGAGCGATCTTGCGCAGCACTCTGCCCAGAAGGGGAATTGGTGGAAACACATACAGGAGCCGAAACTCCTTCCAAGACATTGACAGGGCATCCGTGGCCAGAGCCAGAGGATCCTGAGACAGGAATACAAAGCTCGGTAGCTTGTGATTGTGACGTGACGCAAAGAGATCCACGTCTGGCACCCCCCAACGGTGACACAGTGACTGAAAAACCCTGTCGCAGAGGGACCATTCCCCCTGACGGGACGACCCCCTGCTCAGAGCATCTGCTAGCAGATTCTCCGTCCCCGGAATGTAGACAGCCGATATGCATTGTACATTGGTCTCTGCCCAAGTTAGAATCAGAGACACCTCCTGGAGAGCACCCTTGCTCCGGGTTCCTCCCTGATGATTGATGTAGGCTACCGCCGTCCTGTTGTCTGAGCGTACCTGTACCACCAGACCCTTCAGGTGCTGGGTCAATTGTTCCAGCACCAACCTGACCGCCCTGAGTTCCAGGACATTGATGGGTAGATGGACCTCCTGAGGGCCCCACCTCCCCTGGAAGCTCAGGAACTTCCAGAATCCCCCCCAGCCCGAAAGACTGGCATTCGTTGTTACCGTCTCCCAAGAGGGAACCAGGAAGGATCTGCCCCTTGTCAAGTTCCTGTGGTCCAACCACCACGCAAGAGATTGTCTGACCGAGGGGGGAATCACCCAGCTGTCGTCCAGAGATGCTGGCTCCTTGTTCCATACTGACAGAAGGTGAAGCTGCAGAGTTCTCAGATGAAACTGGGCAAAGGACACCGCCTTGAAGCTTGCCACCATCGAGCCCACCAACTGCATTCCCTGCCGGATGGAGGGATGAGGGTTCGCGAGCAGGGATCTCGCCTGGGTTGTCAGAGCTTCCATCTTCTGCGGAGGAAGGAATATCCTTGACTGAACCGAGTCCAAAATCATCCCCAGAAACGGGGTTACTGAGGAGGGGGACAGAGAGGACTTTGGGTAATTGATCACCCAGTCGAAGGACTCCAGGGTGGACACCACCAATCGAGTGTCCAGCTCTGCCTGCCGCAGAGACCGAGAGGTGATGAATATATCGTCCAGGTAGGGCAACACGCGTATGCCCTTTAGTCTTAAGAGAGACATCACCCCTGCCAGCACCTTGGTGAAGACCCTGGGAGCCGACGTAAGGTCGAATGGCAGGGCCACAAACTGATAATGCTGATCCAACAGCGCAAATCCGAGGAACCTTTGGTGCCCTGAGAACACCGGAACGTGCAGGTAAGCGTCCTTGATGTCCACAGATGTCATGAAGTCCCCTGGACGCAGGGAGGCAATGGCCGAGCGCAGAGTTTCCATACGAAAATGCCTGCTTCTGACAAACTTGTTTAGGATTTTCAAATCCAGAATGGGTCTGACTGACCCGTCCTTTTTGGGCACCGTGAACAGGTTGGAATAAAACCCCATGCCCCTGTCTCTTAAGGGGACCTCGCAGATGACCCCGAGCTCCAGAAGGTCCTGCACAGCCAGCATCAAGACTCGAGCTGAGGCAGGATCCTGCGGGATCCAAGACCCAACGAACCTGGTAGGGGGCAGCACAGCAAATTCTATCTTGTAACCAGAAGAGACTACCTCCTGAATCCACAGGTCTGGGACAAGGCGTCTCCAGACATGCTCGAAGTGCTGTAGACGTCCCCCCACCCTGACGGGCGAGGGCGCCCCTTCATGCTTGGGGGGGGGCTTTGGGCCCCCAGGAGGAACCAGGACGGCGTCCTCTGTTCTTGTTCTAGGGTTCTGTGCGAGACCCAGAGAAGGACACCCCTCTACCCTGCTTGGTCCCACGGTAGGGGGTAGAATGGGAGCTTGGACCACGAAAGGGCCGAATTGGACACTTGCGCTGGGGCAGCTTGCCACCCTTGGCAAAGATATCTAATCTTTCTCCAAACAGGCACAGCCCTTTAAATGGAAGTCCAGTAAGGGCCTTCTTGGTGACGTTGTCAGCAGCCCACTGGCGTAACCAGATCGCGCGGCGTATGGCCACCACCAGAGCAGAAGATCTAGCGCTCAGCTTAATAGCATCGTCCGATGCAGATAGGATATAATTCACAAAGGTCTCACAGGTGGCCAGACCTCAGAGGGCAAGTCATCCGCCCCTTCCAAGGCAGTCTTAACCACTGTCCTGAGCGCCACCGCCGTGATGGCTAAGGTGCACACTGGGCAGAGTGACGCTCCCCCAAATGCAAAGGCATGACATGCCAATTGGTCAACTTGCCGATTCTCTAAATCCCGCAGCATAGTAGTGTCAGGGGAGTGCATAATAGAGGTGTTGGACAGACTCAAAATCGGGGAATCGACCTCGGGCGGCGATGTCCAACACTTAACCAGATCAGTCCCCATCAGAGCGCGCCAAGCCAGGTCTCCGCCCTCCTGAGGAGCGCGAAGCTCTGAGATAGATTCAGTTGTCAGAAGATCAAGTGAATGGCACACTTAGAAAAAAATTCGCCAATGAAGACGTAGCAGCGTCTGAGGCAACGCCGCCGCTGATCGCAGCACATTCAACAAGGGAAGGAGTGTGCGTGGCGGCGACAGATGCATAATAAAAATTTTTAAACAGCGCGGCATTGACACCAGGAATACCAGTAGAGGACAGTATTAAGGCCATAAGCGTGTAAGCATACACTGACCACCCCCCCCCCTTTTCTTTCCCCCCGGACTACGGGGGGAACGAGGGAGGATGGTGACCCTTTGTATGGGGCCCACCGCTACATGGGGCATGGGGAATAGCGCGGGAGGGGCATCCTCTAGAGGCTCACCATCAGCCTAAACCGCCTACCCTTTGGTGGGGGACTGCGGTGGAGCATGGCTCCATAAGCACACAAGGTGCTGCCTACCTTCACCCGACCGACGCAGCCCATCACAGGAGGACGGGTGGGAGTAGTCCAACAGGGCCGCAGGCTTTGATAGCCCCGCTCACCTGCGAGAGAGTGACTTCATGTCTTCGCAGTCAGCACTGCAGAGAAATCTGGGGATTTGTGGGAGGTCCCTGGGTATATGAAGGGTCGGGAGGAGCCTGTTTTCGCATGCTTCTGCAGTACAGCGCCATCTGGCGGAGGATGACCCAAGTGTAAGTATTATATCTGGAGCAGGACATACTGTATACTAAGAACATGAAAGATACAAAGCTCATCCCTCAAGCTCTGTGTTCGCCCACTTTGTTCTTTTCCTCAAGATGCACCCAGGACTCAGAGCACAGGGAGAACAGCGCTGGTCTGTGAGCGAGGTAAGGTTTTTTTTTCTTTCTAACCCTCCCGTCCTGCCTCAGCACTTAGGGAGGTTAATATATGACTGGAATTCTGCTTTTAAGTAGCTAAACTTGAATTGATGCCCACTAAAAAGTCACACAAGCTTGGGCAGTTTTACTTCTTAAGCCACCTTGTGGATTAATGTGAGCTACTGTATGACTTACCCTGACTTGAAGTTTGTGCACAGATAAGTATGGACCAAAGCTCAAAGACATTAATAGACATTAATTGGGGGTCCGGGCACCCCTTTCCCTTCCAAAGAGGTAAAGTCAAAGTGAAGGGTTATGAAACACTGCAGTGTCTCATCTTCTGTAGCATGTTGTAGAAGTACAATTACAATACAAGTAGAATTCATGTCTCCATGTACCAAAGTCACTATTTCATATAAATATAGTTTAAACTAAGAAACACAATATAATCAGTTCGTAAGTATATTTGGAAATTGTATGCAACAGAATAAAATCTAAGCAAAGTGTAAAATGAGTCTATGAGCCTGAACTTTGCATTCAGTACATATATTTAATGAAACTCCTTTGTAGATTATATTACAAAACTCCTCCCTGTATAGGGGGTGTATATCTAAAGTCAATGTATTTAATTAAAATCTCTGTGAGATGTTCAAAAGAAACTTAACATTGATAAACATGCAATTTTATTGCGTTGGCTAATGATTAGGTATTTTTGTCAGATTTATAAACTCATAAATCAGAGTACCACTCCCAAACTTAAAGTGGACCAACACCCACGGGTGATCGGCCCGGGAATCTATAAGATTCCCGGGCTGATCACCTCCCTCCCCGCGGGACATCCGAGATCGGGATGTCCCACGGGGTGAAACCCCCCCAAACACCCCAAACTCCTTACCCTATCTTCGGCGGCGGCCGGCCGCCGCCGCCTCCCTCGCGCCCCTCTAGACGTGCGCGCGCCCGCGCCGGCCATCTGTGAATGGCCGGCGCGGGCACGCGTGCGTCAAGAGTGACGCACGGGAGGCGGCGGCGGAGGAGCCGCTTGTCCGCGGCTTGTCCGTCGGCGCTGGGAGCGGGGAGAGGTGAGTTTTTCGGGGGGTTCGAGGGGGTTTCACACAGCGGGGCACCCCGATCGGGGGTGCCCCACCGAAGTGGACCAAGACCCAGGATAGTCAAAATCCTGGGTGTTGGTCCACTTTAAAGCAAAACAAAGTCCCAGGGCAGATGCATCCAGCATCCTTGGCATGATAGTGTGCTCTATTTACATTTCTGAGCCACCCAAGACACTCAGAAGCTACTGGATACATTTACTTAATATAGGGGCTAAAAAGACCCTCTACTCTAGGTAAAGGTAAAGAGGTGCTTTCCTGGAACGGAAAGTATTTGCACAGCGCCCCAACACAAGGAATAATAGCATTACCATCACTCCTTGCAGTGGTGGGTTACGATTCTGTTTTGTTACTCACCTGATGAAAGCCAAAAGCTGGAAACGCATGTCCACAAGTGGATGGTGTTTGGCTGTGTAAATTTAAAGCCACTCCTCGGCATTGCCCGGCTTCTGATGGCAAGGAGATGAGAATTCATCTCAGTGATACTTTCTGTTCTAGCAAAGCACCTCTATTCCTTTTCCCTTGAATAGAGGGTCTTTTGGTCTCATTAGTTCCCCTTGTATAGAGCCTAACATGGGTCTCGCCACATGGTGGCTTGCAACTCTGTGAAGGGAGGCGAAGAGACAGGGAGGTACTGTGGCCACACAAGCTCAGCAGTGAGCATCGGGGACGGTCACAGAAAGCCTGTAGACACTCCCCAGCCTTGACTGCTCAGCACAGATACTAAAAGCCAGCCATCCAACATTGTTGAGCCGGCATTGTAAAAAGATCTAGGAAACAGTGCACATAAGAGCCTAGGTACACAAGTTGATCACAGTGAGTAACCCCTCGTCCCCGACCTACAATTGAGTATATTGCACTTTCCCACTACAGGTCTCTCTGAGTAGAGAGACCAGAATCCACAGCACACATTGCAGCAGCCAGGCTCTGTTTGCTATGGCTCAATTGAGTATAGCAAACTGTTGGGCTGGAGGGGGGATTACCATGATGTAGTGTGCCAATATTACTCCAACAGCCACCCCCACCCCACAGTTGGCTATATATGTCTGGGCATGAGAAGGAGAATTATAAGCTGAAGCAAACCATGCAACAACTCCCCCCCCCCATTGGAGGATGCACCAGGGGGTTCAAAAAAGATCTTCCTAGCCCCTGTTCCCCACCCTGTTTGAGGTTTTGAGAATTGGAAAAAATACCTGCTGCTGCAGTTGACAGCTTAAAATAACCCTATTGATCAGTGGTGTAAATGCATATTTATTAGCCAGAAACAAAACTGGGACATGTCATACATACCTGGATCTTCGTCTAAAAGACCAGATGCTGCAAGCTTATTTTGGAGTGCATGATAATAATTTTCAAGTCCCTAAGACAGATAAGAGTGTATATCAGTTTTAAAATGTATGTAAATATGGCATATAACTTTATATAAATTATTCCTCTTGGTTAAACTGACTAGACTTCCTGATTTGGGTGGGACCATCTGGATTTTGGGTGCCCCCATTAATTCACTGGTGACACCTAAATGTCCCGATTTGAAACATCCGCCCCGATCTGAGCACTGCCGATGAGGGAAGGAGGGGCGGGCTGCAGCAGAGAGAGAGACGAGTGTCTCTTCTGTGACACTCACCTGAAGAACTGTCTACTCTTCTACATCACATACACATCCATTCCAGGTTGTCAGCTTCAGTAACGAACGGGTTAATTCCTGCCCGGAGGTTGTGGACTGCAAGACAGAAGAGTGTGGCTCTTCCCGGCCCTATGTACTTCCAGCTGCCCCAACACAACTCTGTAATTGAAAAGCAGCAGAACCACCAACCGGGAGGCTAAGGCAACTATGTTCTTTAGGAGAAAAAAATGTTAATCCACACCCTTCTCCGCTTATTTTCTTTCTCAATTTATCCTTCTTTTTGTTAATGCTGAAATACTACTTACATATATACAAATCCACCAGGACTAGGCATCTAAGGAGCGGAAAACTGTAACCCAGTAGAAGGGAGGGTCTGACGGCCTGGAATGAATGCAGAAGAGAAAACAATTGTACCGGTGTCACTGAATTGTATTTTCTCTCCCAATTCATTCCAGGCCTTAGCTTCACTGCCCTACAGTGCCCTACATCTGGGCAGGATTCTGATGCATAAAAGAGTAGCAGCTGAAGCCAAACAACTTAACTCAATACTGTCTGTAAAACCTTTCTACCAAAAGCAGCATCCAACGAGGCTCTAACATCTACCTTACAGAACTTGATAAATGTATAAATCGAAGACCAAGTAGTGGCTTTACGTACCTGTTCCACCAAGGCCTGGTGCTGAAATGCCCAGGAAGTGCCAATAGCTCGAGTGGAATGAGCTGTAAACCGAAAGTGAGGCTCCTTTCCCTTGGCAGTATAAGCCCTTACTACCACCTGTCTAATCCATCGACTGATATTAGAGCTGGCAGAAGACACTTTCGAGGACCCCCGGCTATAACAAATAAGAAGTCCAACTTACGGAAGGGCTTTGTAGCAGAGATATAATATCTTAAAGCTCTTACTACGTCCATGGAATAAAGAACCCTTTCTTTGGGATTAGCTGGTGCTGGACATAAAGACGGTAAAACCACCTCCTTATTAAGATGAAAAGGAGAAACCACCTTGGGCAGAAAATCCGTCTTAAAGCGGAAAGCAGCCTTGCCCCTATGTAACTCGAAATAAGAAGGTTTAACCGATAAATTCAGAAACCTAATGTACCAAAGTAATAGCTACTATAAAAATAACCGTAAGAGTCAATAAGGTCAGAGAAGCATCTACCAAAGGCTCAAAGGGAGCAACCTGGAGGGCTGACAATACTAAGTTCAAGTTCCAAACTGGCAAAATAGGTTTACGCGGGGGGCGCACAAGTGACTCCTTGGAAAAAATTCTTAATAAGTCTATTCTCGGCAATGGGCTTCTGAAAGAAGATAGATGTGTGCTTAATTGGAGTCCATCCTCTAGATCTTTCTGTAGAAATTCCAGATTTCTGGAGACAGAAAACCTACAAAGTAAAGTTCCTAGACTCACACCAGGCGATGAAAGCACGCCAAACTCTGTAGTAAATCTTTAAAGTAGTCTGTTTCTGGGCCTGAATCATGGTGTGAATAACCTTGGCCGATAAACCCTTCTCTGTTAAGATCATGGTTTCAATAGCCAGGTCGTCAAAGTCAGCATTTGTAAATTGGGGTGCTGAAGAGGCCTTTGTATGAGAAGATCTAGGTCATCGGGGAGCCACAAATGCTCCCCCTGCCAACATGCTTACTATGTCTGAGAACCAGCTTCTCCTTGGCCAGTGAGGAGCCACTAGAATGGTTGGCAACCCTTCGCGGGTTATATTTTTTTAGGACTCGACTTAGGAGTGGAAACTGAGGGAATGCATAGAAAAGGCTGAAAGCTGACCAGGGAAGGGTCAGTGCATCCATTGCAATTGTTAAAGGGTCCCTGGATAGAGACACATACTTTGGATGTTTTCGATTGTGCCGAGAAGCAAAGAGATCTACATCCGGACGATCCCAGCGCCTGCAAAGGGCTTGAAACACTCTCTGACTGAGAGACCATTCCCCCTGACCCAGTACTGTTCTGCTTAAACAATCGGCCTGCGAGTTGTCCACTCCTGGAATGTGAATTGCCAAGATTCAGGGAACATTCTTCTCCGCCCAGAGAATAATCCGGCTTACTTCCCTGAGCTCTCTTACTCCTGGTGACCCCCTGGTGGTTGATGCATGCCACTGCTGTCAGGTTCTCTGACTGAATCCTGACAGGATGCCCTCTCAGACTGGGTGTCCAATGTAAGAGGACTAAAATAATTGCTCTTAATTCTAGGATGTTTATGGGAAGCAAGTTCTCTCTCGGACCCCACTGTCCCTGGATTATTTGTGACCTCCAGACACCTCCCCGACCTGTCAGGCTGGCACCTTCCAAGGAAGCAGAAGAAAGGATTTGCTTACCAGAAAATGTAGGGGGTCCAGCCACAAAAGTAGAGATTGTTTGACTGAAGGCATGATCCAAAGACTCTGAGGACTGATCCCAGACCTACAGCAACTTTGTATGCAGAGGCTTTGTGTGAAATTGTCCGAAGAGAACTGCTTCGAAGCAAGATACCATCAGACCTACTAGCCGCATCCCCTGACGGATTGTTGGCCGGTAGCAGGCCAAGAGAGCCTGTATTCTGGTCTGAAGCAGTAATATTTTCTGTTTTGGAAGAAACACTCTGGCATGCACCAGGTCTAATGACATCCCCAGAAAAGACCTTACTGTTGACGGAACTATATGCGACTGTGGATAATTGATTATCCAGCCGAACCTCTACTGCCGACAGCACTGTCTGTGTATCCCTCTCGGCCTCCTGAAAGGACGGGCCCTGATTAGTAAATCGTCTAAGTAAGGGATTATGTGTATCCCCTGTGCCCTCAGGAAGGCCATGAGTCCTGCTAAAACTTTGGTAAACACTTTTGGGGCTGAGGACAGGCAGAAGGGCAG
The DNA here is from genome assembly GCA_027917425.1 of Gastrophryne carolinensis. NCBI lineage: Eukaryota > Metazoa > Chordata > Amphibia > Anura > Microhylidae > Gastrophryne > Gastrophryne carolinensis. The sequence continues at coordinate 105,244,662 of CM051242.1, forward strand.
AGCCACAAACTGAAAATGTAGCCCAAAATGACAATAAAATGGCATAAAATAAGTATAATACTAAAAATAAAATAGGGTACCTAAAGTTTGTATTTTTAATAATTTTTTCTTTTAAGGTTAATTATCTTAATTTATTCTATGCTTGGAACTATAGAATCCTTTATTATGTATATTATGGAACTGCGTGTATGTCAAGGTGAAAACTTACCCTGATGGTATACAGGGAGGGAGGGCTATCTTGGTTGAGGCATGGATGCTGTGCTTTTGCACAAGGCTATGAATTACTGCGGCAAGTAGGTCCTTTGACATGGCCAGCGCAAACTTACTTTGTTATTGCTTACGCTGTTGACGTATGTACTGCCACGTAATTTACGCTTCTGTGCCCGCCGATAGCATAAGTCCCTCCTGTCTCTGTACTGCTGGTGTTGTCAGCGTATTTGCGGCTACGCATTCTGCGCTCCTTAATGAAGGTAGTGACGCCGACTAAGGCGGCACCTGTTCTAGCCTGGATATTGTTCTCTACGTCGGTTGCGTGGCTGCAGCTGGAGTAGTAGCTATGCAATCCATGTAGTTGTGGGTGCAGTTGCGCAGCTCACATAGTCTAATTGGAGGTAGGAACGTCAGTGGGACGTGACCTGCCTCGTTTCAGCTTGATGACGTGATGGCCTGCTCGGAGTTGAATCAGTGTGATGATTGGGAGTGGACGACTCTGAATGGGCGCACTATGTCGGCTGGGCAGAACATGCCCCCTGATTGCTTCTCCCTCCGGTTTAAGGTATTTAAGTGTTTCCAATCCGCCATGCTGCAAGCCTCGTAAAAGTTGCCACGGGCAACGAAACGCGTCGGAGGGAGCAGGCGGTACGCACACACTTTTATCATTTCTATTGGATCTGGCCAGGTCTGAAGTATTGGGGAGCTGGAGAGAGCCACTCCCTTTATTTTTAGAGCGTTGAAGCATTTTATGTACATGTGAGTGCATTTGTCTACAGTAATAATTAGTCTTTTATATACAGAATCACACTAGATATATGTTTTGTGTTTTAACTTTCCATGGGCACTGATGTGGAGAAACTTATATCATTGCGGTCTGCCTAAGAGCTTTTGGCTTCATTGAGAATTACATGCTGGGATCATTTAAAGTGATATCACGTGAATTAACTTGATGTGGAGATACTTACCTATACCACTGAGATTTGCTTAAGATTACTGGATCCATGGTGGAATTGCATATTTGGATTAATTGAAGCGCTATTAACTGAATCAATCCGGTAAGAAGATTCACACTGTGGTGGAGGATTGTGATTAGCACTTTGTCCTGGTGTGTTGGTGGTTTAATAAAAACATCGTTTACGGAGGGTGCATGCACTGTGGGACAGCTAAGAACTGTTGGAAAAGAAGGGAGCTCTGTGTTGCTGTTTATCTATGTAACTGAACTCTTGGGACACCAGCCAAAATCACCAGGGCTGAATTGTGCCTTAACGGGATCCTCCATCCGAATATGGACCCCAGAGGCTGGCGGCAAGGCTGCGGGAAAGAGCGGACCCGAAGCCATGGGCACAAAGGCAAGAGCAGGGCAGAGATCAGAAAGATGGACCTTCGCAGTCCAACTGCAAGAATGAAACTGAGTTATGCTGGAGCAGCTGGTAAGTATATATAATATATAGGGCCGGGAGGAGCCACTCCTTTCTATCTTGCAGTCCATGCCCTCCAGGCAAAAATTAACCCATGCGTTGCTGAAGCTGAGGGCCTGGAATGGACTGGCAGAGAAAACGGATGTTGCTACCTGTTGTACTTTGCTTGCTTTGGGCGGGGTCATCCAGGGGTAGGTAAGTATATTGGCCAGTTTTCTGGAATGTTTTTTTTTGCTGCAGGGCTCCAGGGTGGACCCCAGATGATATTATAAGAAGACCATGTATTGTTCTGTGTGCTTGGCCTAAAGTGGACTAAAACTTAAGTACACCACTATGAAGTCTCAGTAGTGGTCATTTTTAGCTTGGACCCAACACATGTAAACTTTGTTATGGCTTATTTCTATGGTGATAAATATTTTTCCTCAATAGGTCCTGAAAAAAAATCAGTCAGTTTACTCTTGGTCCCTCTTGTTGATTAATGCTTTACACTATGTGTGCAATTATTAGGCAAGTAAGTATTTTAAGGGGATTGTCCAGGCAAGATTTAGACTTCTACCGACAGTGCATAGCTGGGCTCCAATGCGGAACATGGGGTGTGTTTAACTTAGTTTGAGACTACTTCCTATTATGTCATAGAAAATCATTCCCTTCTCTCCCTCCTTCTGCCCATTGTCTAGCAATTGAGTTTCTGTCCTTAAAAAAAGATTACATTCATTCATAATCTTCTATTCAGGTTAGTCCCTCCCTCAGTACGACTTGATCACAGATGCCGAACAAAACAATCTGAATAACTTTGGAGCTTCAAAAACTACAGGCAGGATAAAAGTACATCTACTTAAAAAGCATCTGTTTAAAAAAAAATAAAAAAAACATTTGTGATGACGACTGTTATGGAACCACCCAATCCCGGTCCAACGGCGCATGCGCGGGCCACGGCCGCATCTCGCGCTTCTCTCTAGCAGGGCGCGTGCCCGTGCAGGCCATTCACAAATGCGTTAGAGGGAAGCGCGAGATGCGGCCGCCAGCGTGCTCGGAGCCGCTGAGCTAAGACGTCACTTAGACGTGCATAGCTCAGCGGCTACGAGCACGCTGATTGGACGAGCGGCCGCGCATGCGCCGTAGGAGCGGGGTGAGGTGAGTTGAAGCTAGCGATCTGGGGGGTTTCACATAGCGGGGTGCCCCCTGGGAAGTGGACCAAAACCCAGGATAGCCAAAATCCTGGGTGTTGGTCCACTTTAATCTGTTGTCAGTTGATTGCCTATGTCTTGAGCATGCCTGCTCTGGCTGGATCAATATATCTGGCTTGTAATTACCAAGCTTTGCTAGTGCTGGTCTTCTTTTCTTCAGAAGCCATCGTTCCAGGGGCAGCAGGCCATGCTTACTAATGCGATTCAATTATGCTATTCAATACCATCCTTCTAATTAGCACTTCACACAGTACAGCTGGTAAATCTACTTTCTTATTCAAATCATCCTAGGTAGTGTGTATTTGTCGCTGCACATAACTTTGTAGCAGTTTTGTTTCCTGCTAGGGTCTGTCACCCCCTTGGTACATTACATAAATGTAAATAACTTCATGTATTCTAGAGGAACCCTTTTTTGCTTCAATATCTAGGTGGAGGCGATGCTGGAAAGGGCATGTCAAGAAGCAGATGTATGAGTGCTAAACAGGCTCTGCAGTGGTCAGAGATAGCTGCAGAACCACAATGGCTTGCTGTGGGCAAACATTGGAGCCATGCTACAGCTTTTACCATGCCCTGCAGGAAATGAAGGCGAGACACATGGGTTTCGGAGCTGGCAGCACTAGGTCGGGGGGACACGCATTAGGTCAGATGCTTGCTGGCTTAATAATGCACTTTGTTTTGAGTCTCTTTAGCTATAATTCCATTTGTATGCATACTATCCAAATCCAAGCTGCATAAACATGAATGCTTATGGTATGGAAGCATATTCTGTGGTGTGCATTTGTTTAAATAGGGGAGGGAGTGTCCTAAGGAGATCCAGAAGGTCTGCATAATTATAAGCCAGCTTTTCTCAGGCAAACTGGGCAAAAAAAAAAGTGAAAAATTGCCTGCAGCATTCTTGAAATTGCCAAGATATTGGGTCCTGACTGCTGGAACATTTAAACCTTTTGTTGCAAATAGTCAATGGATCGCACAGAAAATGGTTAAAAAAAACAAATTAACTGCTGTACCCCTGAGCAGGTATTAGAAATGCTGAAAAAAAAAGATTAAATATTTTAATACACAAAAACTTTTCCCATATCTGCCATTTTCATCTAGTGGCAGGCGCCATCTTGCTGCCTAGCAACTACCAGGGGTCCCCTGTTGCCTCCTCCAACACAGTTCAAAAGGTAGGGGGGGGAGCAACAAGTCACTTGACGGCATGGCCGCAGGAGACTTGCCTATGCAGAATTACCCAAACCCCACAAGCCATCTTATAAATTGTGGACTATTCATACATTTTGGTACATAACTCCTGAGATGACTAATTGCTAGTAAATTATTAATGTATTTTAATAATGTTATAATCTGATTAAATAGCAGCATATATTTTTGCACCTACTGTATATCTATTGCTAGGTTAGCTTCTTCAAGAACAATGACATATTGTATTGCAAAAGAAATGCTTGTAACCCTTTTCTCTTGACAAAATATTGCATCTAAGACACTTTTTTCTGAACTATTCATTGTACTGCATTTTCATTTTTTCACATGCAAAGTGCTATACCTGGGTGACTGGCAATAAAAATCATCCACAATTTAACCATCTATTGCACAAGTAATGATGCTCACCTTGAGCTGCTGCAAGTCCGTTTCAATTTTTGTAATATAATGTAACATTTGTCCGAATGTATCGGATGGTGCGGTAGATCCTGGCAACTCACTAGCAGGTGAGCTTAGCCTCTCTGCTACAGGGGATGAACTAGAATGTGCTTTCTGGTCTGAAAATGTGCAATAAGTAGCGGGCTCAGGGCATATATAATCTTCATCTGTTGAACTTTCCTGTACACTTTCATATCCATCCAGGATCAGGTATTTTCCTATATTACAAAAAAAATTTAGTTATAACTCTAATCCACAAGACACTGCCCACCCTTCCTGGGATAGCCTGAGTCACCTGATATCCGATATTGTATTCCGTCTAAGTCTCTCTCTATACTAGATTCATTTGAGTCTCCCTGAAGCTCCTGAGCGTCCAAAAACTGTTCACCACTTTCATCAGTACACTCATCAGTCAAATCTGAGTTTAGTCTTCCATCAGAGTATCTGCCTTCAGTCTGTTGTAAAGAGGACTGCCTGCTAGAACAACTTTCTCTGCTCTTTTTTCGTTGTTGATGAATTCCTACAGTCTTTAGTTTGCAATCACTATTTGCTGCTTGGTCCTGTGAACTCCGACTGCAGAAACGCTTAAAGTTTTCAACCTCCTCTTTCTGAAGGAGCTTCACTTGCTGTATTAGTAACTGTTTAAGCAGTTCCACTAGAAGTAAATAAACAAATAAATACATAAAATCAAGTCTAAAAAATGTTTTGATTGTGGTGATTAGTATGCACAAATTGATAACACTTAAAAGGCATATTTTAATAACTCCCTTTTTGTCTTGTTTTTTGGTTTTCAAACTTATTGCTTTCCTCTTCTGGAATGGAAAAAAAGGAAATGTGTGTACCCAGCGGTAAATTTCTTTTCTGCTTCCATTCCGGGGCACCACTAGTAGCAACTCGTAGGTTAATCTCAGCCATAGGCAGGGACTGTAAGATATAAAAAAAAAATAGCTCCTTCCGGCCTATATAGAACAGGTTGTGGCAGGATATTCTCAGCTAATTAAAAAGCAGTACAGCCCCAGGAGGAGAGAAATGCTAACCTGTGCATAATGTGTGCAACTAGAAACAGTGCAACAAAACTAAAACATGTAGAAGGCACCAAGCGCACCCAACACAGTCGGAAACAGCAGTTGGGCGGGTGTGGAGTACACAAATTTCCTTTCTTCAATTCCAGGGCACCACTAATAGCAACGCATGGGATGTCCTAACCAAGAACAACAATACTGACACCTCAAACTTAGACCCCAGAGAGGGGTTCACAACAGTCTGCAACACCTTACGCTCCAGAGCAGCATCAGCAGATTCTCTGACATCAAGTGTGTAAAAGGTGTGGAGAGATTACGAGGTCACCGCCTTGCAGACCTGTTCCGCTGTCACCTGGTGTTGGAAAGCCCAATCGCCCTGGTGGATTGAGCAGTGACTCAGAAGGGAGCCTCCTTCCCCTTGCAGGCATAGGCTTGTATGTTGCCTGCCTAATCCAACTGCTAAGCGTGAACCTGTCAGCTGCCAGGCCCTTCCGGGATCACAAACAAGACATTCGTCTTACGTACCTCTCGAGTAGGGGCCAAGTACTACTTTAATGCCCTGACCACATCCAGGGAATGCAGGAGTTGCTCATAATGGTGAATGGGGCGTGGGCACAAGGAGGGTAGCACTATATCCTCATTAAAATAGAAAGGAGAGACCACCTCATTAAAATGGAAAGGAGAGCAGCACCAAAAAGGGTGATCTGATCGAAAGTGCTGCCAGCTCCGAAATCCACCGAATGGAGGTGATTGACACAAGAAAAGCCACCTTCAACTTGAGCGTTGTCAGTGTTCAAAGGGGGGGGGGCTGAAGTGCTGATAGGACCAGATTGAGATCCCAGAGCAGGACTTTTGACGGCCGCAGAGGCCATGCATGTGCAGCACCTTGCACGAAAGTGTAGATGAACCTATGCTTCGTGATCATTTGTTGGAAAAAAAATGGAGAAGGCTGAGACCCAGCCCTTAAGGGTGCTGGGCTGTAGGCCTGCATGCAGGCCTTGCTGGAGGAACTCAAAAATTTTGGGTACGAGAACCTCCTACAGGAGTGGCCCCTAGATTTGCACCAAGACACAAAGGCCCTCTAAATCCTGTAATAAATTCTAGCAAATGACTGCTTCTGTGCTCTAATCTAGGTCTGAATTACCGTGGCAGACAAACCTCTCTCCTCCCATATGCTGGTATCAACAGCGTAGCCGCTAAAGCCAGCACTTGAGAATTGGGGTGCCACAGAGGACCCTGTTGCAGAAGATCTGGGCAGCCGGGAAGTCGCCCCGAAGGCTCCACAGCCAGGTCGATCAGATCAGCGAACCGCACCCTTCTGAGCCAGTGTGGGGCGATCACGATGATAGGAATCTGCTTGCAGTCGACCTTCTTTAACACCTGAGCCAGAAGTGGCAGTGGCGGGAATACATAGAGCAGGCTGTGCCCTGACCAGGGAATGGCCAGTGCGGCGACCACTACGGCCAGGGGATCTCGCAAGCAGGTCGCAGAGGAATTGAAACATGTTCTGGTGAACAGGCCATTCTCCCTGGTCCACCTTCTCCCTGCTCAAATAATCAGCCTGCAGATTCTCCACCCCCGGAATGTAAACGGTCAAGATGCAAGGAACGTGAAGTTCCGCTCACCTCATGATGTGACTCACTTCCTGAAACACCTGCCAGCACCTGGTACCCCCCTGATGGTTTATGTAGGTCACAGCCATGGAACTGTCTGACTGTACCCTGAGCAGTAGGCCCTGGAGTTCAGTCAACCAATGCCCGAGAACCAGCAGAATCGCCCTCAGTTACAACACATTGATTGGAAGACTGCGCTCCCACTGGTGCCAGAGATCCTGAACCATCTAGTTGTCCAGAACACCACTCCAACCCGTTTGACTGGTGTCTGTGGTCAGGATGAGCCATCGGACCAGCAGGAAAGACTGACCCACTGCCAGCGACTGTTGGTCCAGTCACCAATTCAGGGACCGCCGGACATTGTCCGTCAAGATGAAGTGATGGTCTAACGTTTACCTAGTCCTACGCCATTTCAATAGGAGCAGCATTTGTAGAGGCCTGGAGTATAACTGGGTATACGAAACTGCCTCGATGGTAGACAACATCAGACCAAAGAGAAGCATGCCCTGCCTTATGGTGGAATGTTTGTCTGTCAGCAGTATCCTCAACGCCTCCTTAAGAGCTGCGCACCTCTGCACCAGAAGAAGGATCCGTGCCCCTCGAGTATCCAATGCCATAACAAGATAGGTAACCACCATTGAGAAAACCACCTGGGACTTGAGGTAGTTGATCACCCACCCAAGTTCCAGGACCGCTTGAACACCCCACAGTGCCTCTGCCAGAAATGGGGCTCGGATGAGCAAGTAGTCCAGGTATGCAGGAGTGCCATCACCACCGCCGAGAGTTTCTTGAACAGTCGTGGGGCAGTGGACGGCAAATGGCAGTGCCATATTTGGAAAAGTCGGGCACCCACGCAAAGTGTACGTATTGTTGGTGACCAGGAAAGATCAGAACATGGAGCTAAGCATCCCTTATGTCCAACCGTGGCCAGGAAAAAAACGTTGCCGTGACATCATGACTGACCTTAGAGATTCCATGCGGAATCCAAACGTTCAGACTCCGGAGATCCAGGATCGACCGAACAAACCCATCTTCTTAGGAATAACGAACAGTGTTGAGTAGAAGCCACAGCCTTGCTCCAAGGGGGGCACAGGTACTACAACTCTCGGGTCCAGCAAGAGCTCTATGGAGCTGTCCCAAGCCATTGCCCTTTCCACAAAGTGGGAAGGCTTGGACGCCACAAACCTGTGTGGAGGACAGGAACTCGATCTTGTATCTGGGAGAAACCATCTCCTTGACCCAGGCGTCAGATAGCCGTTCCCTCCACACCGTCGCCTAGTGCAGAAGCCGTCCACACACCCGATCGACTGAGGGTGCCTCGTCAACCCTGAGAGGGCTTGGCTGGGGGCTTGGGCCGGCTGGCCAATTGGGGTCCAGGTCTCCACCATGCCTTTCACTTACCCCCAAAATCCTTGGGGTGTCTGGAGTCTGTCAAACCTCCTAATTTCCAGAAGAACATAAAAATTCAGTGACTTACGAAACAAGGTCCTCGGTTTCATTGTCTATGGAAGCCTAGTTGACTTCCCACCTGTGGCCCTCCAGACCAAGTCACCCAGAGGCTCACCAAAAAGAGGAGGGCAGTAAGAGTCTCCTTAGACTCAGTGTCAGCTGATTCAGACCGTTTCAGCCAGACTGTGGACTGTGTGTCACAAGGTGACCAGTAAGGCCAGCACCCTAGCCATCAGACGCACCAAGTCGTCCATAGCCGGAGCCATGTATATGAAAACCTCCAGCGAGGGAGGTCAAGTGAAGTGCAGAGGAACGGGAACCTACATATCGCAAACTCCTCTTCTGCTTCTTCATCCAGACCTTGCCTGCCATAGCAGCCAAGGCTGTGGCGCAAGCTGGTTGCATGGGCCATGGAGAACGCATACCTGGCCAGCTGGTCCAGCCTCATATCATCCGGGTCTCTCAAGGCCGCACTATTCGAAGTAGGGATAAGGGTGTACCGAGCAAGACCCAATACCGGTTTGCTAACCTCAGTTGGGGAAGACCAAACGCCAAGGGGTACTTGGCGTCCAGGACTTTAGGAGGAGACGGAAGCTTATCCACAAGCCTGGGAAAAAATATGCCTGTCCTTTTGGCACGTGTAGGGTTCAACTCTCTTCAGCTGCTGCTTCTGCAGAGGAGTAGAGAGGTGCCTGAATAAGCTTCTCAATCTGATCTGCTGGGTGCTCTGGAGGGTTTTATGGTGCATGTACGGCTTCCAGCTCCTCTCCGTTGCCAGACGCAACCTCTTCCTCCAACAGTCTGGAACTAGATTCTGAATCCCTAAATAGGTTCTCGACGTAGGAGCTAGAATCCTCCAAGCACTCTGTCAGAATATGCCTACGCTTGGCCGTAGCCTTCCCATCTGGCTGGGCAAAGACAGACTCAGGATACCCCTGTTGACGAAGGCCACTGACAATGCTCTCCAACCGAGCCACCCTGTCCCCCAGATCCGTGGGCTGACTCTGGGACAATAAATCTGGCTGACCCCCCCCCCGCCGACAGGGTATCCAGCTCTGGAGAGTCTGAGCCTGAAGCCGCAGAGGAAACTGGCGGATCCATAACCTGCCAGCTGTATAAGGCAGCACAGAACAATAGTGCCTCCAGCGCACAGGGGTCCCTCACTTATGGTCAGACTCGCTTGGCACATGGGACCGGTGGCACCACTCTCGCTTAAAATACGAAACCCTAGTGCCTCTGATGTCTCGGACATGGTAAAATGACTGCTACTAGTACGACCAGCATGCACTACAGGAAAAGCAACCATCCTGCAGCTGACCAACCCGCCAGCCAAGGATGCAGCAGCTTCCGAACCCCCACCCTGCAACAACACAAACAATGTCAGATTCCAAAGGAATCAGTACAAGTCAAAAGACTTTGCCTACCTGACCAGGGAAACCATGGGGCAGCAGCTGCGCTGGAACCGATCGATCCTCAGCCCAGTACAGGGAGGCAGTGCAGGAGATAGCAATTGACCGCGCAAATGTGGTTGCCCCACCCCCTTCTCCCATCCTCCACTGTCAGGCCAGAGCGGCTGAAGCCTTGCCCCCCCCCCCCACCGACAAGGTCGGCCCGCCCTTTTCCCGAATCTGCCTATATGCAGGTTGCATGGGCAGTGGCCACGCCCCCCAGCAAGGCTGCCCCCCCCCCAAATGCTGGCACCGAGCACTGAATGAGCTCTGACCAGCATGGCTGCCTATCTCCCAGGGTATCAAGGAATGAAGTAGTAAACACAAAACACACACACACACACTAACCCATCTAGCTCAGGCCCACCACCAGCAGCCATTTGCGCTCCCAGTCAGCACTGTACTAAAACAAAAAAAATCCAGACATCTTCAAAGTCCCTTGTGACTACAGGAAAAGAAATGAGGAGATTCTGCCACAGCCTGCCCTATATAGGCCGGGAGGAGCTAGGTTTTTTTCCATCTTGCAGTCCCCGTCTACAGTGGAGATTAATCCACGTGTTGCTACTAGTGGTGCCCTGGAATGAAAGAAATCTGAAATAAACATTTGTTTTAGGATTGTGACCCCATATCATGTGGCTTTGTCTTGGTAAACTATGTGTGGTTTCATGCCCTTTAGTAAAGTGCTTAGTAATCTTTCTGACCACAAATCCCAGAATCCTTCCACTGTAAAAGGTGAACTTATCAGCAGCTTTGGCTAAACAAAGCAGCAGTAATGACGTCCCCAGCTGTGACCCCCCCCATCTCATGAGGTTGAATTAATACAGTTGGGGGTTAAGCCTGTCGTCTGATTTGTACATCAGAACACCACTTTGTCTTTACATTATAAAGATAAAAATATTGTTGCTAGGGAAAACAATTTTTAAAAGAAAACAAACAAATAAGCACAGTACCTTGAGCACATCGTATTGGCACAGATAATGGAAACTTTTGATCAAACCATAAACCCCCCTGCCTATTCCTACCAACAGCCAATACAGGTAACTATAACTGGAATAGGAAATACCTGGTCCACAATGGGAGTCCTCTTCACCAGCAGGAGCAACGTACTATTAATCAGGAGATGTCCAGCCTAACAATGGGCCTCCCCAAGAGACATTGTCTGTTGTCCTCTCCAAGGCCAGGGATCCATAGCGAATCAGAGAGAGAAAGAAGGTGCAGCTGTTTTACCTTCTATGCCTGCTTTATTGGGAGACATGGCCTGTAGTTGTCGAAGTTTAAGTGACTGCTGGGCAATGCTATATGGGCACGGACTCGATGGGCTGTGGGCTGACCGCGCTAGGACACAGAATCCCTTTTTTCTACCTTCCCCCGGCCTCCCCTCAATTTTTTCTATGACACATCTACTAATTGTAGCTGCATCAAAATCTATATATAAATAAGTCAAAGGAACTAGAACCTCTACAGGATTATAATAAATGTTTATACAGGATTCATAATTAATACAGTAAATGCAGGCTAAAATTAGTCAAACAATAATACTCACAGTTTCGGAGTGCATCCAAGGCCCAAGTGTGCTCCAAAGGAGTACTACCACTTGTATGACTGGAACTAGAGGCGATTCCTTGCTGGTGAGCATTCCCTTGAAGAGGTTGCAAGATGGTTTCACTGTCTAAATGGGGAAAAGACAAGCCTATCAGGCAATCAGTTTCTGGATCCTTATCTTTGAATATAGCACACAGGGAAGCTATAAATACAATTGGCAAGGAGGAAAACATCAGATTTTGGATAAAATAATGTTTAAAAAGGCATGATATCTGTATACAATATATAAAACACTCAAAGTATTCAGTAAGGGCTTAAATAAAAACAAGGCAACAAGGCACAAACACCACTGCAGCTTGCAGAACTTTGCGGCCAAAAACAGCATCCGCTGAGGCCCGCACATCAACCTTGTAAAACTTGGAAAAAGTGTGAACCGAAGACCAAGTAGCAGCCTTACAAACCTGCTCAACAGAAGCCTGGTGTCGGAAGGCCCAGGACGCCCCAACAGCACGAGTAGAATGAGCAGTAACACGAAAAGGGGGAATCTTCCCCTTAGCAGAATAGGCCCCAACAATGGCCTGGCGAATCCATTTACTAATGGAAGACTTGGCGGGAGCAAAACCTTTCCTAGGCCCAGAGGGCACCACAAAAAGAGCGTCAGTCCTACGAAAAGGGGAAGTAGCCACCAAATAGTACTTCACACAGCGAACCACATCCAAAGAATGCAAAACCCTCTCCTTGTCCTTGCTAGGCTTAGGACACAAGGAGGGTAGAACAAAATCCTGATTAAGATGAAAAGCAGAGACCACCTTAGGAAGGAAATCTGGCTTGAAGTGGAAAACAACCTTGTCCTGATGCCTCTCAAAGTAAGGGACCTTAACCCTTTCAGTGCCAAGCACGTTTCTACGTGCTCGCTTCCACTCCACTTAAGTGCCAAGCACGTAGAATCTACGTGCTTGAATTTCCCCCCTACTACTACAAAAATACTCACCTGACCCCTCGTTGGATCCGGCCGGGTCTCCTCTTTAATTTGGTGCCATCCGAACCCCTGTGGGGGGTCGGATGGCTCCAGGAGAGCCCCCGGAATTGCCCCCCCCCCCCGTTTGGCAGCAGCTGCTAACTGTAAAAAAAAAATAAAAATAAAAATGACATTTACTTACCTGCAGTCGCGCTGCCTCCCTCCGGGTCTCCTCTTCACTGGGGGGGGGGGGCTCCGATCGCCCCCCCCCCCTCCAGTCTCTTCAGCTTCAGGGGAGAGCCTGAAAGGGCTCTCCTCCTCCTCTCCCGACGGGCGCCGCCATCTTGCTGTTAAGCCCCGCCCCTTTGGGGGCTTGAGACCCCAATAGCCCGCTAGGGAAGTGGGAGTAATTAGAACACTAGGCTTCACAAGTTTAATAACTAAATAGAGGGAGTAGGGCCGGGAGAAAGCAATAGAGTTCGACCCGCCTGAAAGACATAAGCGAAGAGAACCCCATAAGCGACATGTAAAATGACATAGGGCAAATAAAGCCGCAAGTGAGGGCACTTACGGACCACGGTAGGTAGATGCCAGCCACGCAGCAGACGAATCCAGTGAAAAAATGGCGCAGAGTATACCTCGAGGGGCGGGCCGCGGAGACAGTGACGCGGAGCGCGCCATCCGCGGGACCCGTCCCCCCCCGAAGAGAGCGAAGCAGCACACGTGACAAGCAGCCAATGACAGCACATCAGCGCCTGAGGTAATGCCGCTGCCAACCGCGGAACACAGTGGAAGCGTGAGCGGCAGCGGCCACTTAACATAGGACCCACCGATAGACAGGGGCAAGGGGCAATAGTGCGGGAGGGGCATCCCATAGAGGCTCACGATATGCCTATACCGCCTACCCTTTGGTGGGGTATTGCGGTGGAGCAGCGCTCCTAAGCACTTGACAGCGGTGCTGCCTACCATCACCCGGACCAGCGCAGCCAAGACTGGGAGGCACATTAATAATGGAACAGGTGGGAATAGTCCTACAGGGCCGCAGGCTAATAGCCCCGCTCACCTGCGAGAAGAGAGAGCCATCTTCTTGTCCTTCGCAGTCCAGACTGCAGAGAAATTCTGGGGATTTGTGGGAGGTCCCGGGTATCTGAGGGGCCGGGAGGAGCCAATTTCGCGGTCTCTGTGGTCCAGCGCCATCTGACGGAGTAATACCCAAGAGTAATGATTCTTATCTGGAGCAGGACGTACTGTATACTAAGAATAACAAAATTAAAAGGAGCACTATCGCAAAAAATGGCCTAATGATAAAAATCCATATAAATTTGCTGGATAGCGGGGGGAAGGATCACTTATACACCCAGCAGGCTTGTTTTTCTTTTTTTAATGAAAGGAAAAGGAAAATCTGGGGGCGACAGGCTCTGTAACCCCTTATAGACTAAACCTGTCACCCCTGGATTTTATTCCTGCAAGGAAAAAAAAAACACAAGCTAGGTGGAAGTTTTATTCAGTTTGGGTGTATAAGTGACCCCTCCTATCAATACCCGACGTGTTTATATGGATCTTTAATAATACACAATTTTGCGATAGGAAATTGAAACTGAAAAGGTCTACACGAAACAATCAGTCTAATATGATTCTCTGTGGATTGCTTATTTTTGGAAGAACTGGCCTAATAAAACCCTCCAGTCAATATCTTGGCAATGCGCAACTCTCCGCTAGTGATGAATACCTTTAATACTTTATTCTTATCATGATCTAAAACAAACAGAAGGCTAAATAAACCAAAATATTAGCAACAAAATGATACTGGGTTACTGCACAAAATTAATAAATACCACTACTTACACGTACTTGAAGCGGGAAAGTCTCCTTGTAATTGCTCATGCTCCACCCTCTCTTTGCTTCTATCTATGTGTTCATCTCTGCAACAGTGCAAAAACAGTCAATTTTCTTGCCTTGCATCTGTAATTATTTCTTTTACAAAATCTTTATTGACGTTTGCACATATCAAACAATACATATGAAAACATTTGTACCGGTATACAAAGGCTAGCACATAGCCTGCTGATATTTTCGTGTACATTTAGACATAGTAACTCTCATCACAGATCTACAACAGGGTAAAATTATTTCTTGGCGTTTGATAAAACGTGTTCAGCAGTAGCTAATGAAGCAATTATTATGCAATTATAGCATGAAACATTATGAAACTGACTATCTGCAAGGAGCTTATTATATATTCTCATGGGGACAGAATGTACTATTTGCCATACCAAGCACATACGCGTGCGTCAGCAAACATCAGTTTAGGGAACTTGAAGAGGAGGATTGGGGCTGGATGCACGAGGGGGGAGGGGAATGAGGGGAGGGGATGGGGGGGTTATATATAGTCATGTGATATTGTGACAATAAATTCGGGGGTGCGACTAGGGGAAGGGTGTAACCCCTAAATTCCGAACGTCATACAGGGAATACAGGGTCCGTCTGACCTATCGGCAATTCTATGTAACTCAGCCAGGGGTCCCAAACCTTCCGAAAGCTATCATGTCTATCCTCAGAAATTGCCGTGATCTTTTCATTGCACATAATATCTGAGATTCTGCCCTGAATCTCAGGCAGGAAATGTTGGGGGACTCCCAGCTTCTAGCTATCTTGGACCGTACCGCTGATAACATATGTTGAACTAGTTGCCATTCTGACTTAGAAAACGGGCCAGATTTAAATGAAAGGAGGGCCTCCCATGGGTTTCCCACTACCGGGAAGTCCAAAATGCCCGATACAAGTTTATAAATTTTATCCCAGGTATTTCGGGCAATCGGACAGTTCCACCACATATGGAGCATTGTGCCCCTATCTGGGCATCCTCTAAAACTTGAGGGGGAATTGGATGGAGAGAATCTATGCACTTGGTCTGGAGTAAAGTACCATCTAAACATAAGCTTATAGGCACCCTCCTGAATCAAGGCATTGCGGGATGTTTTATTCGTATGCCGCCATATAGTTTCCCAGTGTTCTATCTCTCTCTCCAGTCCCAGATCTCCCTCCCACTTGACCACATATCCATGTTTCATTAAGGGGGGGATATCAGCACCGCATATATGCTAGAGATTAGACTCCCTGCAAAGTGGTCCCGAAGACATCTGCTCTCCAAATCTGTTGTCTTTTAAGGTGGAGGTGCTCCCTTCAATATGCTTTTTACAAAATGTTGCACCTGTAATAGCCTGAATGTTTCAGAGGGTGGGAGGTTTTCCCCACGCGTCAAGTCCTGAGGAGATTTTATGCCATAAGGGGTACAGAGTTTGTCTATCATTGTGAGCCCTCTCTGCTTCCACCATTTGTATCGCGGGTGATGTGAAAGGCCCGGAGGGAATGTTGGGTTGCCTAACAGTGGGGAGGCCGGTAAGTGTGGGGAAGTGAAGATGTGATTTATTTTGTCCCAGATGGATAGGGAGAAATCAAGGATCCTGGGTGTAATTCTAGGCCTTTTGGTTTTAGGGATCCATAGGAGTGAGGCTGGCAATACCGGGTTACAGCTAGCTATATAGTTTTTAACCCACAATGGTTTGTAGCATGGTGTGTGTAGCAGTACTAGAGGTGCTACCTGGGCTGCGATATAATACTTATGAAGAGAGGGAAAGGATAGGCCTCCAACTTCTTTCCTACAGTATAAGGTGGTCTTCTTAACCCTGGGTCTAGTTTTATCCCAGGCAAAGGCCAAAATTTTCTTTTGGAGGGCATCTAATACCCACTTCGGGACCTGAACAGGGAGCAACCGGAAAAGGTATAAGATTTTAGGGAGGAGGGTCATTTTTAGAGCGGATATGCGGCCCAGCCATGTCATGCGGATGTGCCTCCAGGAATGTAATAAATTATGTAGCGATTTGATCATTTCCGGATAGTTGGCACCATAAATTCCATCATAACTGGCCGTCAGTTTAATGACACGTCCAGGGCCATAGATTTGGACGAGTTGAGCTTAAGTCCAGAGATTTTACTGAAGGAAGATAGTATTCTAAGGGCATTAGGGACAGAGGTATGCGGGGATGTAAACATAAGCACCATATCATCCGCAAAAAGGGACACTTTATTCTCCATGCCTCCCCCCTGTATACCCTTGATTGAGGGGTCCTGTCTCAACTTCTCAGCAAGTGGTTAGAGTGCTAGGACAAACAAGAGTGGGGACAGCGGGCAACCCTGTCTGGTACCCCTTTTAATTTGAAAATCTGGAGAGCTGTAGCCTAAATATTTAACATGGGCTTGTGGAGTGGCGTAAAGGGCCAAAATCAAATGCCAAAATCAAATCAAATGCCTTCTCTATATCTAGAGAAAGGAGCATTCCCTCCAATTTCCGGGCATGGACCCCTTCCAGAAGTTGCAGAATTCTCCAGACTCCATCGCCTGCCTGTCTTCTAGGGACGAATCCCACCTGGTCCCCGTGTATGATGTCCCCTAAAAACACATTTATTCTATTAGCCAGGACCTTCGTCAGAATTTTCAGGTCTATATTTAACAGAGAGATATGTCTGTAATTTATCCAGTTTTGGGAATCTTTCCCCATTTTAGGAATCATAACTATAGATGCTCTCAGCATCTCCGGATCCATAGGGTTACCTTTCTTTATATAATTGAATATCCTTGCCAACCTGGGGGCGATAATGGGGGCCAATTCCTTATAAAAGAGGGGGGTAAAACCATCAGGTCCTGGCCTTTTACCAACTTTCAGGGTCTTTATTGCTTTCAGAATCTCTTCCACCGTGATATCCTCATCTACCTCCTGGCTATGTGCATCAGAGAGAGGAGGGATTTTGGCATCCATAAAGAAGGCCCGAAGCCGATATTCATCTAAAGGGGGGGGGGGGGCATCATATAATTTAGCTAATCACGTTGGGGGGCATCATATAATTTAGCTAATCAGGTTGAAAATTCCCCCACTATTAAAGCAGGGTTGTTTGTAATTACACACCTTTCCCTGTCTTTAATCTTATAGGTTTAATTACTTAGCTCTGCCATTTTAGTTGTGAAGCTAGCAGAGATCCAGGTTTGTTTGCTGAAATGTAGAATTTCTGCTTGGATCTCCTGCATCTACTTTTGGCCTGTTCTGACTGCAGGAGATTTAGCTTCGTTCTGGACAGCTCCAGGAGGCGTAGGTTATTTTGAGCAGGACGAGACTTAGAGTCACCTACGGTCTTTTCATACTGGACCTGAAGTTGCCTGGACATGGCTGTCCTCTCTTTCTTTTTCCTGGAGGCCAGGTCTATAAATTATCCTCTCATCACAGACTTGAAGGCTCCCCATACCATGGTTGGCACTACTCCTGAGTTTTCATTCTGACGAAAGTACTCTGTAGCCACCTTGTTGGACTCTTCCACCAATTGCTTAGAAGAGAGTAGGGAGTTGTTCAGGAGCCATGAGGAGGGTTTGGGCTTAATGACCAAGGACCTACAGGTAATAGCAACTAGGTCATGGTCAGACCAAGGGACCGGGTGTATAATGGTTTGCTCCACTTGTGGGAGGAAGGCGGACTGTACGAATATGTGGTTTATTCTGGTTGAGAGCTTATGCGGAGCCGAATAGTGAGTATAATCTCTTAAGTGTGGATGTACCTCCCTCCATGTACAACAGATTGTTTCCCATCAAACTCGCAAAAGTTCCGCTATCCTTCACAACCTGGGTACCAGGGGGAAGGGACCTATCTAGGTGGGGATGTAGTGTTAGGTTAGAGTCTCCACACAAGAACATCACCCCTTTTTGATGGTCATGTAACAGGGAGCATATAAACCTCAAGAAGGGAAGTTGTCTAGTATTGGGGGCATAATAGGTAAGGAATGTCACATCATCGTCCTGCAAGGAGCCTTGCACTAGGAGATATCTGCCCTCTGGATCTGCTATCTGTTAATGACACGTGAACGGGATTCCGTTACGAATTGCGACAAGGACCCCTCTCTGCTTACTTTTGCTAGCGGCTTGGAAGAACTGGGAATATTTATAATGGACCCTTTTTGGGGATGATTTAGTTGTAAAGTGAGTTTCTTGAAGGCAGACTACATCTGCATGTATCAAAATCAAAAAAATTGAAGGCTCTAGACCTTTTGTTAGGGAAGAAACAATGAGCGTACACAAAACAATTCGTGAGAAGTCTTCCAAACCTCTGGTAGGAGTAATTCCTCCATACTGGAAGGTTTGGAGTACATGTGGCCCGACGGGAGGCCGTACTGATATCGACTCTAAAGGTGGTAAGTATTTAGTGTAATTTTTTATTTTACTCATGTGTGACCACTTAAAAAATAGTTTACTATAAACTTTTGAAAAAGTTTTTACATGGCGGAAGTTTACATAAGCATTCTGATTAGGACCAAGAAGCCCATTAAAAAAAAATACGTATCCAAAACTGAGAAATATATGGCTGTGTAAAATGTAAAAGCATTATCTGCACATTTTAGCAACTCTGGGCAGCCAGTATGGTGAAGAGTTGTGACGAGATTTTTTTTTTTTTACATCCAATACAATTGGGATGTCCCATAACACAAACTGAACAATTTGTTTTGAGGGGGGGGGGGGGTATTCTGGGCATGGAGGGCCATTGTATGCTTGCGCACACATCAAAATTCTTCCTTCACTGCATCTAACCCATACATGCAGTGAGTATATACATGCCCGGAGCAGTGGGATGTCATAATTATGGTGCTCGGGGAGCAGTTGGGAGGTAAGGTGTCTTTCTCAAGAGCACTTCAGTCATGTCCTGCTCGTGAACCAGACCGGTCAAACCACTGTTTCCATACCTCTAGGCCAGGACTGCCCGTAATTCCTTACAGCTAGGCCACAACTGCCCCAAATACAGAAACATGACACCCTGCCAACAGGACAGGGTTCACAATGCCATCTGTACCTGAAAATAGGTTGGTCTTACAAAACTAGGCAAATATGCACAGCAAGGACTCGGATGCTGCCTCCGCCTTTACTCACCTAGCCAGGGATTTCACCGCACATGGACAGGTTCTCATACACTCAGCACTCTATGCTGTGCATATAAGTGAATGCCATAGAATGGGGTTTAAGCACAAGCACGGCACACAGCTCCTTTTCTGGCCATGCTAGCCCGCTTCAACAAGGCGTGAGAGCGCGCACCTGTCGGACGGATGCAGCCCTGCACCAAAGGACGTATACCTGTCTGCTGGTAGACACAAGTATACTCAGACATAATGCAGTACAATATATATATGGAAAACTCTTACACCACTGAAAGAAGGCTCCTTTATACAGGTAGGTCCATAAATATTTGGACAGAGACATTTTTCTAATTTTGGTTCTGTTCATTACCACAATGTATTTTGAACAATTCAAATGCAGTTGAAGTTCAGACTTTCAGCTTTAATTCAGTGGGTTGAACAAAAAGATTGCATAAAAATGTGAGAAACTAAAGCATTTTTTAAACGCAATCCCTTCATTTCAGGGCTTCAAAAGTAAATGGACACATTAAATAATTATAAATAAAATGTTTATTTCGAATACTTGATTGATAACCCTTTGTTGAAAATAACTGCCTGAAGTTCAAGTGGTTGTTTGTTTGTGGACCTTTCTTTCTATCTGTCTTCACTCTCTTACATGCTCAGTGTTGAGATCAGGTGTCATTCTGCCATTCAAGAATATTCCACTTATTTGCTTTAATAAACTCCTGGGCAGCTTTGGCTTTATGTTTTGGATCATTGTCCATCTGTAATATAGAACATCAACCAATCAGGTTGCATTTGGTTTGAGCACACAATATGCCTCTGAATACCTCAGAATTAATCTGGCTGCTTGATGTGGTATGCTTTGGATCATGAGCTGTACCGCGTCTTCGCCATACTTTTTTCTTTCCATCATTCTGGTAGAGGTTGATCTTGGTTTCATCTGTCCAACGAATGTTCTTCCTCCTTGCTGTTTTTTTAGATTTTTTTAGAGCAAAGTTCAATCTAGCCTTTTTATACTTGAGGCTTATTGGTGGCTTGCACATTGCCTCTTTATGGTAGATTTGGGTATTGATATGCCTACATCCTGGAGAGTGTTGTTCACTTGGTTGGCTGTCGTGAAGTGGTTTCTCTTCACCATGGAAATCATTCTGCGATTATCCACCACTGTTGTTTTCTGTGGGCATCCAGGTTTTTTGCATTGATGAGTTCACCGGTTCGTTCTTTTTTTCTTTTATCTGCTTAAAGTGGACCAACACCCAGGATTTTGACTATCCTGGGTATTGGTCCACTTCCCCGCCCCACTATGTGAAACCCCCCAAATTCTGAATTAAACTCACCTCACCCCGCTTCTACGGCGCATGCACGGCCGATGGTCCAATCAGCGCACTCGGAGCTGCTGAGCTATGCGCATCTAAGCGCAGTCATAGCTCAGCGGCTCAAAGCATGCTGGTGGACGCATCTTGCACTTCCCTCTAACAGAGAGATGCGTCCCGCGCATGCGCCGTTGGATCGGGATGCAGATAAGGTGAATGGGGCGTCCTGGGGAGTTTCACACAGCGGGGCATCCCGATTTTGGATGCCCCATGGGGAGGGATTGCATCGGCCCTGGAATGCCGATCCTGCAGGGTGTTGGTTCACTTTAATTTAGAATGACATAACGAAAGAATTGCCCACACCTGCCCATGAAACAGCCTTTGAGTCAATTGTCCCTTTCAAAATAGGATGACACATGTTAAGGAGCTGAAACTCCTAAAACCCTTCATCCATTTTTAATGTGAATACCTTAAAAAAAAGCTGATAGTCTGTACTTCACGTCCATTATATTACTATGACTGTTTCAGTACACAGGTATAAAAAAAGAAAATTTGTGTCAGTGTCCAAATGTTTATGGACCCAATTGTACCCACAGACCTTAGCTAGAGACTCCTCCTTTGTCATACTGAGGGTGTGTATCACAGGAGAGTGAGGGCCATTTTGCTTTACAATGCAGGAATGATTTTGTTGCAAAAAAGGCCTCCATGAGCCATCGCTATGTTGACAGCCTCTGTGGACTAAGCCCTTATGGGCCATTCTAAGGCAACCCAGATAGTCCCGATTGCCTTCAGTTTCCACTTGTAATTAAACAACTACCTCAGTGGATGGGTAGTAAGGAGGTATATGAGACAGTACCCTACCACAGACACGACTGATGTGTTTGTGCGCACATTCAATAGTGACAAAAGCATATCATTGCAAATACATCCAGTGATAGACCTGCTATCTGCTTAGAAATTTCATCACCCCTGGGATATGCACATGTGCCTCTGCCCATTGAAAAGTCTGCTTCATCTCTTCCTTGGCAAGCTTGCTGTAGATGTCTCCTTCATAAATCTTTGATGTAGGGCACGCATTTATGTAGCCCCCCCCAGATCCATGATCCAGTGCTGGAACACTACCCCTTGGGTCTCTAATACCTTCTTTTTGTACTTTGCTAAGGTCATTTTCACACCTTCAAGCCTACCAGCTCTCTCACCTTGAATATGGCCCAAAAAATGACTACAACACCTCCTTGCTGACTTTGCAGCCTTGTACATGGGACTCCAAAGGCATCAGCAGCTCCAAATACTATAGACAGTTCCCACGTAGGAAATCCTTTAAAGGTTACTGGCCTCTTACGAATAATTGCTTTAAAAAAATCGATTGACTAATTGATCTTGTCTCAACTGACGATCTAGATAGACTGATAAAGCTGACGCCTGTATTTTCGGTGCACTTACTGCCAGTCCTTTCACAAAACCTTCCTGCAGAAATTCAAGAACTGCTTGTATTCCTTCTTTCTTCAATTTATCATCACAAAATGAGGAAAAACATTTCCAGGCTTTTGCATAAATGCGTGTTGTAGTCAACTTTTGATTGTCTAACAAAGTTTCAATTACTCTGGTCCAACAGCCTTTTTTCTTTAAGATGGCCCCCTCGCTAGTGGGTACATTTTTGAGGCAGGGGTATCTGGGAAAGACCGACAGGAGGAGTGGTGGAGCCCTTTGATGATTAGGGGCTTGACTAGAAGAGACGGCGTGGGCCCCTGGGGCCAGGCTAGAACTGGCTGGCAGTGGCCAGCGTAGTCACAGAGGTAGCAGGTCTCGGATCACATGGGCTGGTAATCGTTGAGTACAGTGAATCTCTCCCGATGGGATCAGTGGAGCAGTCTCAATTATATATGAGATTTGAAGTTATACCAGAAAGTGATCAATGATGTTAAAATATGTGTATGATGGCATATTGTATCCCGGTTACTTTCCCCTACCCGACTTGTATGTGTTTGTTATATTTCATTGTGTAAAATCAAAATAAAGAATATTAAAAAAAGATGCCCCCCTCAACATCCAGGCTGTCAGGTGAAGTCTTTCTGGTGCTGGAAACAGAATTGAACCCTGATGAATTTGATTCGGGATACTTGGTAGATGCCATTGCCCCTTCTTTACCAACCTTTTCAGCTTGGAGAATCAGAAACAATCTTGATAAAATGGTGCTATGAGGATAACATTGATTTTTCTCACACTATCTTCCGGTTCACTTGTGGCAGTATTCTGAAAGGAGGGAAGGCATAAGCTGGTGAAACTTCCAGGGATGAGCCAGGGCATCCACTGCTAATGCACCGTCCCTCCTTATCAGTAAGTAAAACATCTCTCATTTTGAGGTTGTTGGTAATGGCAATGATCTTTATCTGAAGAAGAACCCTTGAATTACCCTCTGAAAGAAAACCTCCTGGTTTAGACACCCCTCAGTCTGTTAAACCCTGACCCAGGTTAGAATCTGTGATCTCATGATCCAGTGAGTTTGGTACTGTACAAGGAACAATATTAATGGGCCTGGTATTACAAGCCAGAAGAGCAACAACAACTATATATATTAACAGCCATTAGTAATAACACTGTGTATTCTACAGAAAGCTGAGATAGAGCAATGTGAATTACATAGCAGCCATATACCTTACACCTATAGCAAATAGGACTGGTAAGAACCACAGGGATAGTACTAGTCGGCCTCATCCCTATAGAAGACCTGCAGTCAAAACATATTTCAGATACTTAGAGGGGTTCTAACATAGGAAGAAAAATTAATATGGAAGCTTGTTGGGGACAGGAAGTTGCTGCACACTGGAATGAAGCATGTCTTCATGAAAGCTATGCAGACTCTGTATGTGTGTTCTACTACTCCATGATTCCCACCAGATGGGAGCTCTGCTAGTAGCATGTTCTCCTTCATGGCATGAGGAAAAAGATTGTATTAGGAACATGTCCTAAATTAATCAGGACCCTTCCTAGCAGAGAGTAGCAAGGGAGTGTAGGTCCACTTAATAAACGAAACCCGAATGTTCGCAGAATGTGAACAACAATATAGCATGTAGCAATTTAAATCTGCCTCATGCATTACATCTTCCCTGACACTAATGGCATATGTTCCCACTCAGACTTGATTATATCTAAGAGCTGAGTGAACGGGAAAAGAGAATTCTGTGAGTACTCATCTGTAGAATTAATTTATTTTCCATTATTACTTCAGGACATCAGACTTAATTCAGAGACGATTGGGTTAACCTCTCCTGAAGGGTGTGGTCTGCAAGAACAAAGGTGTGCCTCCACCTCCCGGGCCTATAACCACCTGGCTGACTTGATGCACCTCAGTTTAACTGGAAAGCAGTAGAACCAGCCGCCCAAGAGGCATACCTATTCTGTTGGAAACAAAATACAAGACTCCTCTCTGTTTAATTTTTTGTTTTTTATTATGCTGATCATTATTTACAGCAACTATTTACTTATTTACCACTCCACTAAAACTAGGCATCCAAAACATGGACATAGTAACCTAGCAGACAGGGAGGGTCTGATGTCCTGAAGTAATAATGGAAGATAAATTAACTCTACAGGTGAGTACTCACAGAATTCTCTTTTCTTTTCCATTTTACTTCAGGCCATCAGACTTAATTTAGAGACGATTGGGACCTCCAAAAGCAGTACCCGAATTCGGGTGGGATCCCCAAAAACCCTTATTCCTTCAGGAACAAGACATTCCAAAAACCCTTATTCCTTTCAGGAATAAGACATTCCAAAAAACCCTATTCCTTTCAGGAATAAGACATCTCAAAAACCCTTATTCCATTCAGGAATAAGACATTCCAAAAACCCCTATTCCTTTTATTCCTGACTTTTATCAGAATGATGGGGCACATCTGAGCAGGCAACGCATAATGGGCACTGGCAGTGAGTATATAGGGAGGTAGGTTGGTGTGTGTTGTCATGTCCTGAGGAAGTGACGCGTATGACGTCACGCAACGCGTAGGCGCTGGGACAGTGGGCTGGCGGTCGTGTTTACTGTAAGTCACTTTTTGTTGTTACATGTGGGTGTTTACATTTTATCTGTTTTCTCCGGCTTGTCCTCCTTGGTAAATAGATCATGGGTGGGTAGATATAGGTTTGTAGGGAGTTTAGGTCACTTTTCATGTTCAATGATATTGAAAGTACATGAGTCATAAGTATTATGTATTGATTTTGTATTTTTGAATTAAATTTGCACTATAGCACTTTATTCTGTAGGAGCCAGCATGCACATAAAAAATAGTAAAGGATTATCATACTTGTTGTTATTAACCCCCAGCCCCTCTATTATAACATCATATTGTGATTAATAAATTATTATTGTTTACTAGATTGGTGTAGTGGTGCCATACTATGTAGTGGGTTTTTGGAGGTGTGGGACCTTCAAATTATGTAGAAACTTTCAGGAATAAGACATTCCAAAAACACTTATTCCTTTCAGGAATAAGACATTCCAAAACCATCTAATTACCACTGTGTGTAATTCCTTCCTACCAAAGGCTGTGCATTATAGAATGTGGTAAATGTATGAGCTGAAAGCCAAGTAGCAGCTTTGCATACTTGATGCTAAACAGCCCAAGAAGCTCCAATAGCTCTTGTCAAATGAGCAGAAGTCCTAAAAGAAGAATCCTTCCGCTTAGGGAATATAGGCTCTTACCACTGCCTGTCTAATCCATCGCTGATAGTAGACTTAGATGGTGGAAGAACTTTCCGTGGACCCTCAGGTATGACAAAATAAGAAGTCCTACGACCTACGGAAAGATTGTGTAGCAGTGAGATGGTATCTTCGTGCTTTTCCCTACATCCAGCAATGTAGAATCTTTTCTCTATCGGACACTGGAGTAGGACATAAGGAAGACAATTCACCTCTTCATTAAGATGGGAACCACCTAAGAAGAACATCCTGTTTAAAGCAGAAGACAAACTTGTCCTTATGTAACATTAAATAAGGAGACTTAACAGATAAGCTGCTAATTCAGAAACCTTAAGAGTCAATAAACAATGATGCATCTGCCAATAGTTCAAAAGGAGGACGTTGATAAAGAGCTGATAAAACTAAGTTCAGGTCCCAAACCAGCAGAAGTAGCTTACGAGGAGGCCACACATGAGCGACTCCCTATACAAAAAGTTTTGATACATTTATTCACAGCAATGGGTTTCTGAATATATGTCAGAAGAACCCCCTTTCCGCCAAGATAAAGGATTCAATAGCCAGGCCTTCCAGGCCAGAACTTGTAATGCTTTAGAGGCCCCTGTGTGAGAAGATCTGGATCGTTGGGTAACCTCCACAAGTTGCCCTCCGACATACTTACTATGTCTGAGAACCAGTTTCTTCTTGGCCACCGAGGAGGCACCAGAATGGTTGGGACTCCTTTGTGAGCTAACCTTTCTTTGTACTTGACCCAGGAGTGGACTCGGAGGGAATGCATAAAGAAGCTTGAATGCTGACCCCTGAAGAGTCAGGACATCTGTTGCTATGGTTAGAGGATCCCTGGACCCAGACACAAACTTTGTAACCTTCCGATTGTGTCGTGATGCACAAGAGATCTATGTCCAGAATCCCCCAGCACATGCATAGGGATTGAAAAAACCCTCTGACTGAGAGACCATTCCCTCTGATGCAGGACCTTTCTGCTGAGATGATCGGCCTACAGGTTGTCCACTCCAGGTATGTGTACAGCCAAAATGCATGAAACCTGTTTCTCGGCCTAAAAGTAAAAACCAGCTCACTTCCATGAGGGCTTCACTGCTTCACCGCCGTCCAATTGTCTGTTTGAATCCGGACGGGATGCCCCTTCAGATGGTATGTCCAATGACTGAGATACAATAGAATCGCTCTCAGGATATTTATGGAGAGTCTGCTCTCCTTCGGACTCCACGACACTCCCCCAACCAGATAGACTGGCATCCATGGTGATGATCTTCCACTGTACTGGAAGGGAGGATTTGCCAGTCTAAAGAGGCTGAGGACCAGGCTAGAGATTGCCTTGTTGACGGTGTCATGCAAAAAGAGTGATCCAGAGTGTGTGGGTCTTGACCACAGATTGTGAGCAATTCCATCTGCAGGTGATGTGTGAACAGTGCAAAAGGTACTGATTCAAAGCAAGATACCATCAGGCCCAACAGACATATTCCTTGATGAATCGTCGGGTGAGGGTAAGACAAGAGACCCTGTACCCTGGCCTGGAGTAAGTCACTTCTGTGTTGGAAAAAACACTTTTGCCTGAGACGCGTCTAATGACAGTCCCAGAAAGAATAACTCTTGAAGCTATGATATAATATTTGACTTAAGAATTCGACTGGATAGTCAATTATCCAATGTCGATCAGACAGTCTGTGTATTCTTCTGGGCCCCCTGACATAATGGGGCCCATATCAACAGATAGTCTAAGTAAGGGATTATATGTATACCCTGACTTCTTAGAGAAAACATGAGACCTGCCAACACCTTGGTAAACACCCTTGGTGCTGAAGATAGACCGAAGGGTAACACCACAACTGAAGATGTAGGCCACCTACAGCAATGTAGGTATGTATCCTTATATATACACTGCCCGGCTGGAGTAACTTCACTGTGGATCAACAACTCCAATCTCTAGAAAGGCAAGATACAGCAGATCTCAATGCTTCTGCTTTCTGCGGAATTCGGCATACCCCTGACCAAGAAAATCTCCAAGGGGGTCTGCCTCCAAATTTGATCTTGTAACCTGAGGATACAACTTCCTGTATCCAAATATCTGTTACATGAAGCCTCCAAATATGAGCAAAATGCAGAAGCGGTCCCCCCCACCTGCAAGTGCGGGGGCATCCCTTCATGCCTGAACAGGCTTTGAAGGGGGTCTGGCTTTATTCTGCCAGACACCTGTTGCCTTAATTTGGAACTTTGTCTTATTCCAAAAATCTCTTCGGTATCCCGAAGAGGCCGAACCTCTAACCGGAACCCCGGAGTATTAGAGGCCCTGCGGAAGCAGTATTAGACTTCGGCTTCTGTGGCAGATCAGATGATTTACCACTAGCAGCATGCTTTACCATGTCAACCAAGCACTCCCCAGACACCCCACCTTAAAGGGGAGTCCTGTCACTCTTTTTTGGAGGCTGTGTCAGCTGACCATTGCTTAAGCCATAAAGCACGCCTTAAGGCTAACACCAAAGCTAGGCCTCTGGCACTTAACCTGCTCAATCCTCCATAGCCCGTATCATAAACCTGTTGTAGCCAACTGGTCTTGATCACCTGGGAGCATGACTTTCATGAATGACCCCTACGAGTCTTCAAGTCCAGTTGTTTTAACAACCTCCTGCTCCCCAGAAATGCTATGGATGTAGCCCAGGCCGGCCGCAAGGTCGACCCTATAATAGAATAAGCAGGACATGCCACCTGATCCACGCACTTATTCGCTGGATCCTTTGGAGAAGCACTATCTGAGGATGGCATAACCAAAATCTTAAAAAGACCTGGCCCCAGAGCGTCCACCACAGGAGGGCGAGACCATAATTCAATCTGATCTGGAGGAAAGGGATATATAGTATCTAGTACTTTAGAAATGGGCAGAAGACAACCTGACTTTTTAGTAGCCAATCCTTCTAAATGACTTTCTAAAGGTTTAGGACCACTTGAGGCTGCCGACAGAGTTTAAAGACTCAGAAGGAGGCTATGGCAGCCACAATATCCTCTTCAAAACTCAGAGGAATTTTTTTCAAAACCTTCTTAGTAGCTAATATGACTTAAAGGTTTTAGGTCCGCTTGAAGGCTGCCAGGGGGGGTTTTAAGCTCAGAGGGCACTGGCAACAAGGGTCAGAGCCCTTGCAGGGAGGAGACAATTGTCTTCCATATCCACTACTACCGTAGCATAACCCTGCACACCGTGCTAGCCTCGTCCAGTGTCTGTTTGGATACTGGACATGGGGTGAATCTATCTGCTAAAGGACCAGATCCGATTACCCCAGATGCCTCCGTCATGGTGATTAATACTAGATTACCTCCTAGGGGGTCTAAAACCTAGTACGTGAACAGTTCCCGAAAGACTATTCTGAGAGTTCAGAGGGTGAACCACATCAATATATTGCCAGTCTTATCCCACAAACATATATATATATTCTCTTTTAAAAATAAGAACAATTAAAAAAACATTAATATGTATATATGAATAAATATCATATTAATACACATAATAATTAAAAAATGACCTACCTAAAGATTTAGGTCCGCTTGAGGGTGGCTGTGCAGCGCTCCCGGTATTTTTGTGCTTCCCCTAGCCGAAAATCTTCCAGTGAAGGCAGCTGGAGAAGAACCGTGATCTCAGCGGTACTCAGCGCTTTGCCGGCCGAAAGTCTTCCACTGAAGGCGGCCGGAGGAGAACCGCAATGTTAGCGGTACTTACCGCTTAGCCCCGGCCGAAAATGTTGCAGTGCGAGCGGCCGGAGGAGAACCGCGTTGTTAGCGGGACTTGCCGCTTAGCCCCGGCCGAAAATGTTGCAGTGCGAGCGGCCGGAGGAGAACCGC
The DNA here is from genome assembly GCA_027917425.1 of Gastrophryne carolinensis. Classification (NCBI taxonomy): domain Eukaryota; kingdom Metazoa; phylum Chordata; class Amphibia; order Anura; family Microhylidae; genus Gastrophryne; species Gastrophryne carolinensis. Next base: position 105,273,955 of record CM051242.1, read on the forward strand.
GTTGTTAGCGGGACTTGCCGCTTAGCCCCGGCCGAAAATGTTGCAGTGCGAGCGGCCGGAGGAGAACCGCGATGTTAGCGGTACTTGCCGCTTAGTCCTGGCCGAAAATATTGCAGTGCGAGTGGCCGGAGGAGAACCGCGTTGTTAACGGGACTTGCCGCTTAGCCCCGGCCGAAAAAATGTTGCAGTGCGAGCGGCCGGAGGAGAACCGCGATGTTAGCGGTACTTGCCGCTTAGTCCCGGCCGAAAATATTGCAGTGCGAGCGGCCGGAGGAGAACCGCGATGTTAGCGGTGCTTGCTGTTTCACCCAGCCAAAAATCTTCCAGCGTGAGCGGGTAAGAAAGAGCCGCACACCAGTGCTCGCTGCTATGCTAAGCCGAAAATGTTTCCATAGCGGCGGGCGCAAATTTTGCATTTTTCAACATGGGAAGAGTAATAAAGAGGAAATTAATTCCCCTGGTTCCCCTCAATCAGGCTCACCAGACAAAAGCCTTATGGCTGCTTTTTCCTGTGGTGGAATCCTCAGCCAGGAGTGTCACTCTTTTTTAAAAAACAAAAAGGTGACACCCCACAGCGCCCCAAGACCCTGGCGCTTACCTTACCATCCTGTTCTGAATGCAGCTTAGCTGTGGAGGCAAAGTGGGTCCATTCAGATCCAAGGAATATAAGGGCCAAGGAACAGTCAGGTTTCCATTACCTCCGCTTCCAACGCATAATTCCTTAAAAAAAAAAAAGTAAATGGGAGAGGAGTTCAGATAAGTCCTTGCAGTGACCACTGCAAGAAAGGAAACTGAGGTGCATCAAGTCAGCCAGGTGGTTATAGGCCCGGGAGGTGGAGACACACCTTTGTTCTTGCAGACCACACCCTTCTGGAGAGGTTAACCCAATTGTCTCTGAATTAAGTCTGATGGCCTGAAGTAAAATGGAAGAGAAAAGAAAAAAATTATATATTGTGTCCTGTATAGCTAAAGGTTTGTCCTCGCACTTAATTCCCTATGTTTCATAAGAGCTGCTGTGGGCTGCCGATGCTGCTGGACTGCTGTGGTCGCAGCTCTCGCCGCTGCTGCACTCATTGTTCACGCTCTGAAGGAGAAGCTCCTAGACTTCTGGGTCGCCCATGTGTAACAAAAGCTGCACCCGGAAGTGACATCAGCACGCCACCGGTCAGCGGCCAGAACTACAAATTTCAAAAAGAAAAGGAGACCCGGGAATGTCCAGGACCGGATCCTCGGATATCAGGTGAGTAGTGCAGAAAAAAATATTTAAAAACTCTCCTGTGAATTGAGTGAAATGGTGGATGAGGTCTATAAGGGACAGAGCACAACTAGTGTGGTGTCAAAAAAAAATACTATGTGGGACTGCTCTGGCCATCTGTAAACTTTGGGTGAACTATACCCGAAAATGAACGGTTCCAGGCTGAGCGGGCTTCTCCAGGAGCCTAAAAACAAACAGGCTGCATTCTAACTGTTCCGTGGTTCCCAGGGAGGAAACACAAAGAACTGAGGTGGGGAGGAAGGGGTGTTTTTTTTTTTTTTTTTTACCTCTTTTCAGTTTTGCGTTTCCTCCCAGTGGGTGGAGCCTCTATCTCTCTGTGGGTCGATGGGAGAAAAATATAATTTGCACAATAAATTGGAATGTGGTGTATGTCTTCTGCTGGTTACCTGTTATTTTCCATAGGACGCACCCCCACAAGTCTTATAGAGCGAATGTGGCTGGCCAGCAGGGGAGATCAGAGTGTGTGTGGCAGTTTGTGTTATAACGCAGAGTATATCCAGAAGGTGAAGCAATGGGACCTGCTTTACATGGTGTTGAAGCTGATGTCAGTATTCAGGTCTCTGTAGCTGTGTGTAGCTTTCTCACTCCCCTTCCTCTGGTGTGACAATGCAGTTGTGTGACAGGAAATGACAAGAGGTCAGCACAGAGCTCCTTGCACTGAAGACTAGCATCTGATGACTCGAGTACGCCATATACTTTGCATAAGAGGGGGCAAAATTTTATACATTGTTGGCAGTTTTGGCTGTGGTTCATATGAACGACCTTCAGCTTATTGGGTTCGCACATCAGTATGGCATTGTTAGGTGAACAAGATAGGCTGCTCACCTAACATGGACAGCAAGGAACACAGAAGTGTTAAGTGTCAGTGGTGATGGTTCTTAGTACTCGTGTTGACTGCTGTTTTTTGAAATATTATATATGAAAACCATTTGGTTTTGATTTTTTTTTTTTATTTTCCTCCTCTAACTAGGTGTATCGTATGATCATCTGTGTCTTATAGTGCTAGAAAAAGGGAATATATATATATATATATATATATATATATATATATATATATATATATATATATTATGGTGAACACTCCTGGTGCCGTGGCAAGGCCACAGACTGATGATGAATGTCCCCCACCGCAAATACCATTCTGTGAGATATTCACCTGTAAAATGGTTATTACGAGTATGTCACACCCCCCACTTCCCGATATTCATGACACTTGGGAACCCGGCCTGTAGAGGGCGATCTTGCAAAGATGACATGGAAAAAAGGAGCCCCCTGGTCCATAAGTACTGGGTTCCTCCCACTATTCCTCAGTCTTTTTAAACAGCAGTGAAGAACCAGGAAGAGCCAATTATATTCAATAATTGTAAAATTATATGAGAATAATAATACCAAATAAAGGATCCCTTAGAGCAAAAAGAGATAATTATATTCAATAATTGTAAAATTATTTGAAATAATAATACCAAATAAAGGATCCCTTAGAGCAAAGCAGACACTACCCTAGGAAGGAATTCCGGTTTAAAACGGAAAACAACCTTATCTTGATGCCTCTCAAAATAAGGGGCTTGAATAGACAAAGCCGCCATTTCAGAAACTCGGCGGACAGAAGTAATAGCAACCAAAAAGGCAACCTTCTGAGTAAGAATAGGAAGAGGAATATCCTGCAATGGCTCAAAGGGAGCAGCTTGCATAGCCAAAAGCACCAAATTAAGATCCCAAACAGGAAGTAAAGGCTTTCTGGGAGGCCGAACATGCGCGGCTCCTTGAAAAAAAGTCTTAACCAAAGGATGAAGAGCAAACGATCTTTGAAAGAAAATTGCCAAGGCAGAGACTTGCCCTTTCAAAGTACAAATCTGTAATCCCATATCCAGACCTCGTTGCAGATATTCCAGAATTCTAGGAATAGAAAATACTGTACAGGGCAAAGCCCTGGATTCACACCAATCAATATAGGACCTTCAAGTCCTGTAATAAATGACAGAGGAAGACTTCTTCCTAGCTCTAATAAGAGTCTGAATAATCACATCAGAAAGACCTTCTTCTTTCAAGATGGAGACTTCAGCAGCCATGCTGTCAAAGCCAGCGTTTGTAAATTGGGGTAACAAAGTTGACCCTGAGTGATGAGATCTGGAAGAAGAGGCAGATGGACACGATCCACTGCCAGCCTTACGACGTCTGCGTACCACAGACGTCTTGGCCACCTTGGCGCCACCAGAATTGCTGGCACCTCCTCCAGTGCTAGCTTGCGCACCAGCTTGCTGATCATGGAGAATGGGGGAAACAGATATAGGAACCCCAGATCCTTCCAGGCTAGAGACATGGCATCCGCTGCCACTGCCAGAGGATCCTGGGATAGAAACACAAAAGCTGGCAGCTTGTGATTGTGACGAGAAGCAAACAGGTCCAGCTGTGGAGTCCCCCACTTGTGACAGAGGAACTGAAAGACCCTTGGATTGAGAGACCATTCTCCCTGGCGAGAACATCCCCTGCTCAGGGAGTCTGCCTCCACATTCTCTATCCCCGGAATGTAAACTGCTGATATGCAGGGAACATTGATCTCTGCCCACTGAAGAATCAGAGACACTTCCCGGAGGGCACCCCAACTGCGAGACCCTCCCTGGTGATTGATATATGCAACAGCTGTTCGGTTGTCTGACCGAATCTGAACTGCCAGACCCTGTAAGAAATGGGTCAGTCGAAGTAGAACAAGACGTATGGCCCGAAGCTCTAATACATAGATTGGAGAATGAGCCTCCTGAGGCCCTCACAATCCTTGGAACTGATGCTTCTTCCAGAAGCCCCCCCAGCCCACCAGGCTGGCATCCGTGGTAACCAGTTCCCAACACGGAGTCAGAAATTACTTGCCCTTCTGGAGGTTGTGTGATATTAACCACCACTGAAGGGACTGCAAAACGTGGGGATACAATAGACAAGTCTGATTCAATGATAGTGGGCACCTGTCCCACTTTGCCAAGAGGAAGAGCTGAAGCACCCTTATGTGAAACTGGGCAAACAGGACTGCCTCGAATGCAGCTACCATCAATCCCACTAGTCTCATCCCTAGACAGATAGACTGACGAGGGTTGGACAAGAATAGACGAATCAAGTCCTGAATCAGAATCATTCCAGAATCAGGCCCAGGAAGGGAATTTCCCTGGACGGACAGAGAGAGGATTTGGGGTAACTTATTACCCATCCGAACCTCTCTAGCGTAGAGACCACCATCCTGGTGTCCAACTCTGATTGTTCGAGGGAGGAGGCCGCTATAAGAAGATCGTCCAGAAAAGGCACAATGCGGATGCCCTGGACCCTGAATATAGCCATCACTCCTGCCAGCATCTTGGTAAAGACACTTGGGGCCGAGGTAAGGCCGAATGGCAGGGCCACAAATTGATAATGCTGGTCTTCTATCGAGAACCTGAGAAATCTCTGGTGACCCGGAAAATAGGAATGTGCAAATAAGCATCCTTGATGTCTATGGATGTCATGAAGTCCTCCTGACGGAGAGCATCGATCGTTGATCGCAGAGACTCCATGCGGAATATTCCGAAACGGATAAATTGATTGAGTCTCCTTAGATCTAGGATAGGCCGAACAGAGCCGTCCTTTTTGGGTACCGTGAATAGGTTGGAATAAAACCCCAAACCCCTTTCCGCTGGAGGCACTAGGCCGATAACAGCCATGTTTAACAGATTTGTTACTGCTGCCCGCAGTCCCTGCGCAATTGCCGGATCTGACATGAAAAATCTGGGAGGAGGCTGGGACTCAAATTCCAGTTAGTAACCGTAAGAGACTACTTCCAGAACCCAATTGTCTGATACCTCCTGAACCCAGACCTGGAAGAAGAACCGCAGCCGTCCCCCCACCCGTAAGGGTGAGGGCGTCCCCTCATTGTTGAGCAGGCTTAGTGGCAGATTTAGTTTTGGACCCCCAATTCTGACTTGGACCGCCACGTCCCTTTCCTCTATTCCACGAAAGGAATGACGTTGTTTCTTACGCTGAGGTAATTTACCTCCTTTAGTGACAGAATCCAATTCTTTCTCCAAAGAGGCGCAATCCCACAAAAGGGAGCGCTGTAAGCGATTTCTTAGCTACAATATCAGCTGCCCACTGCCGCAACCATACTGACCGCCGGATAACGACTTACAAGGCAGAGGTTCTGCTGCACATGAGCAGAGTATCATCTAAGGCAGAAAATACAAAAGATGCAAACATCTCACATCGCTTAAGAGCGACGTACTCATCAGAGGCCAGATCAAGCCCTGAGTAATTCATTAGGTCTCTCACAACAGACCTAATAGCCACTGTCATGAGTGCCGAAGCACAAACAGGCAGCAAGGCCGAGCCCACACTGGAAAAAGCGTGGCACGCCATTTGATCAATACGCTTATCCTCTCCATCTTTAAGTGTAGTCGAGTCAGGAGAAAGCAACATAGAAGAATTGGATGAATTAAGTACAGGGGCATCCACCCATGAGCAGAGTATCTTTTAAAAATCCAGTCTCTCTATAAATTAATTAAATATTAATGCATAGATGGCCATTGTATGCTTGCGCACACATAGGAATTTGTCCTCCGCATTTAACCCATCCGTGCACACATGCCCAGAGCGGTGGGCACAGGTGGTGATGACCAATGCTTAACAGTATCAGCTGGGAAGGGATATTTCTTGTCCCAGCCCAAGGGAATGCCAGGAAGCCGCGCAGGCTTCTCCCATTCTTTAAGAATAATTTCATCAAAATGCTTTTGATTTGGAAATTCTAAACGAGGTTTAGAGACTCCAAAGAATTCCCCTTTTTGAGGAGGGACTACTTCAGGAGGAGTAATAACCAAAACCTCAAATAACTGAGCAAGAGCTTTTGGGGTATCCACAACACTTGCTTCACCCTGCTCAATCTCAGTACCAACAAATTGCTGTTCATCAGAAACATCTGATTCCTCATAATAATTCTCCTTCTTCTAACTGAGAAGGATCAGACCAATCAAGCAATTCACAATTGTCTGACTCACTTGACGGAGCGGCATGAGTCAAGTGCTTTCTTTTAGCTGAGGCCTTCTTAGGCACAGAGGTAGACATTAATCTTTCAAGATGAGCCAATCTGGCACATAAATCAGTATGCGACTCACCACCCATGACAATATCACTGGGGGTACGGATAAGACACGGCAGAGTAGGAGATAAGGCAGAAGCCGTCGAAGCCTGGGCCCCAGTTTGCTGCATAATAGTTAATTGAGCACAAGGGACGCAAAGAATTGCGTTATCCCCAACAAGGGATGCCCCACATCCAAAACATTGCCGAGTCTGTGCAGAGGGAACTGCATGCCCGTTGTCCTGAGATGCCTCCATCCGGTGTTTAGTATTATACTAATTGATTATAGTCATATATCATTGGGGGTACGGACAAGACATGGCGGAGTAGGAGATGGGGCATTAGCCGCAGGCCCTGAAGCCTGGGCCTCAGTTTGCTGCATAATAGTTAATTGTGCACAAAGGACGCAAAGAATCGTGTTATCCCCAACAAGGGATGCCCCACATCCAAAACATTGCCGAGTCTGTGCAGAGGGAATTGCGTGTCCGTTATCCTGGGATGCCTCCATATGGTGTTTAGTATTATACTATAATTGATTATAGTCGCCAAGTATATATGGGATTTATGCAATTGCTACCCGGGATGCCCCTTTAAATAGTCCCAAGTGGGAGGATTGACACACAAATGGACCCCCAAATAAGGCTTAAGGGCATTTTTTTTTTTATATAAGGACCAGGAGAAACCCCTTTTTAAATAAGGAGTTTCTACCTACAGAGAAAACAAAAAAACAGTCACCAAATGCACACAATATAAATAAATGACAGAAAAAAACTCCCTTCAGCCAAGCTGAAGGGTACTCACAGCCCATGCAATAAGCTCACATCATGAGGTAAGGCCACAGGGAAGCAGGAAACAGGAAGTCAAACAGAGCACACCAGGTGCTCTCTGAATAAAAGCATGCCTAAGCCCCGCCCACTTCCAGGATCACATGGCCAAAAATGGAGGGAAAAATTCAAATCTGAACACAGCCAGAAAACAAAGAGCTTTAATAGGTAAGCAAAAAATGCTGCCTAGACAGAGATAGGAAAATCTAAATAAAACATTTCCTATTAAATAGTATAGTAAAACATACATAATAAAAATAAGAAATAAAGACTTATTTTATATATCTCTTTTTTTTTTTTTTGTGTGCATGGTGACAAATAAGCCCAGATAACGCCCCCCCTTCCCCCCTCCTTTTTACCCAGCAGGGTTAAAGGAGAACTAAGGGGAGGGGATAGAAAAGCACCCATAAGGCACAAGGGGATTATAAAGGGACAGGGGCATCCCAAGCCAGGAACACCAACCCGGAAGCCACCTACCCACATTTAGGTCTCACGGAGGAGTAATACTCATGTATACACCAGAAGGTGTATGTATCTACCTTTGCCTGAACCACACAGCCAGGGCTGGGAGGCATACAATATAACCAAACAGGTTTAAAGAGTTTCAGACAGAAAGAGAGAAAAAAAGGGCCGGGAGCAAACCCGGCTACCTGCAGCTTGAAGGAGAGTCATCTTCTGAATGCTTCGCCGACTGCAGAGACGAAAAGACTGAGGAATAGTGGGAGGAACCCAGTACTTATGGACCAGGAGGGGCTCCTTTTTTCCATGTCATCTCTGCAAGATCGCCCTCTACAGGCCGGGTTCCCAAGTGTCATGAATATCAGGAAGTGGGGGGTGTGACATACTAGGAATAACTGCAGGATGGTCTGCTGGTGCACAGATAGGCGAGATTGGCAAATTGGAGTCAAAGGAGCAGTCTTTGTCCTGGAACTCTCTGCCATAGCTAGGCACAACACTTTCTCTGAAGAACCACTAGGATATAATTAAGGCAAACCAAGAATATTTTGTCTTGGAGAATATGGGGAATAAAAAAAATGCACTGCACAACGACCTCGGCGATCAGTAGATTTTAAAACACTGCAGCTTGATGGATTGGTTGTGGGGGACAAAAAGGAAATATAAATTTATTTTTATGCCTGGATAGTCCATCTGGGTTGTTGCAGTTTATACAAAGTAAATACAGAAAAAAAGTCCCTGCTGCTGATATATTGCAATGTAACCATTTCATACTATCAATGAAAATTTTTTATTTTTTAAATGTAACATCAATTTAAAGTAGACCTAAACCCTGCCTGAAGCTCCTTGTTATCAGTTTAAATAGAAGGAACCACCTTGAGCGTGTAGGGGCACTGGTTTCCCTATTCCTAAATTGGAATGCCCTGTTGTGCCATCTTTTGGCCAGTCCCAGCCAGAGTGGCGGTGGCTACGGATGACACCCATGGCATTTCTGTTTGATAAATATGGAGCTCTCATGCTGGTGACACCCCCTCTGCTCCTAGTGACATCCATGACATTTCTGTTTAATATGGGGCTCTTGTGCTTGAGCTTACAATCTTATAGGGTACTGCACAGTGGGCTCATCCAATTGGGCATCCTGGTTTGGGATGCCCCAGGGGCACTTGAAAGTGTACATTTTTTGAGCATAAATTGATGTCCTCAAGGTTAGTAAATGTATGTTTTATGGAAGCAGTTTTCAATACTACTCTCTGTTGCTATTGGCAAGCGTATACCAAGATTTACAAGAGGAAAGAAGTGAACCCTGAACACACAACACTGCTGCTGGGCATGTGTACTTTTGAGTAAGCTCCCTCACCTCAGTAGTGGCCATAGCAGCAGTGTTTTGTATGTACAGGACTCGCTTCTCTATCTTTGTATGTCTTGATGTACAGTTGCCAATAGCAACATATTGCAGGGAGTGAAAACTGCTTCCCAAAAATATTTTTAAAAGGGGATTTTGACTATCCTGGATTAAGTTCATTGGCCCGGGGGCATCCCGATTTTGGATGTCCTGATGTGTGAAACCCCCAAAATTGCCAGTATTCACTTACCTCTGCTTGCTCCAACACTGCATGCATAGGCTCTCGTCCAATTAGGGCCGTTTGCCTTGACTAAGTATTTCTGTAAACGGCTCTGATTGGGTTTAATGGGAGTGCAAGCAGCCGCATCCCCAGCTGCACCATGCTCCTGCTCAAGCCTATATGTATGGCTAATATGGGAGCGCATGCACAGGCCAAAGATGTGGTCACCTTTGCACCCAATCAGAGCAATTTGCCGAGTGACATAGTGGCAAATGGCTATGATTGGATGAAAACCCAATGCATGCACTGTTGAACCGAGGAGAGGTTATTAAATGCTGGTGGTTTGGGGGGTTTCAGACAGCGAGGGAGGATCAGTGGCTGGCTCTGGAATCTTTTAGATTCCAGGGATGCCCATGCATAGTCCTGCTTCACTTAAAAAGACTCTTGGGGGTGTTGGTTGACCTCCTTTATGGGGCATCCCAATTTCAGCCCACACATACGCCCTTGGATTGGGGATCAGGTAGGTTTTACCGGGGATTTGCAGGGTTTCATATAGTGGGGAATCCCGAGATGGGTTTTGGTCCACTTTAAAGTGTACCTATCACCAGGATTTTTACTATACCGGTGATCAGATTTGGGATTCCCCACTGTCATAACCTCCCTCCCCCCAGATCACCCAGTTACACTTACCTCTTCCCGGATCCCCAGCTCATCTCTAATTGAGACGCATACCCACAGCAGGCCTTTCTGAATAGTCGACACTGGCACAACCACAGGTAGACCAACACCCCCTAGGAGTCTTTAAAGGGGAACACCACCTAGCATGGCTGGCTCACCTTTCCCCTAGGACATCCTGAATTGGTGCCCCAAACAAAGAAATGGGCAGCCCTGGAGTATGTTGTTGATAGCTCTACTACACATTTATTCGCAAGGCTACACATTGTGGACCAAAACCAGCAAGTGCAGGCTCTCTCGTTCAATCAGTGCTGCATATGTATAGCCCTGTACACACAGAACACTTCTGCTGGGCATGTGTATATGTGAGTGACCTCCCTCACATCATTAGCGGCCATAGCAGCAGTGTTCTGTGTGTACAGAGTTCGCTTCTCTCTTCTTGTGGATCTTGGTGTACAGTTGCTAATAGCAACAGATACATGCAGGTAGTAAAGTGTGAGTTTTATGGAAGCAATTTTCATTACCTACAACCTGTTGCTATTAACAATCGTATGATGCAAGTCTGTACACCAAGATTTACAAGAAGCGAGCCCTGTGCACACGGAACACTGCTGCTATGGCCGCTGCTGAGGTGAGGGAGCTCACTCAACCTTACACACAGTGGCATAAATAATTGTGATGGGGCCCCTGGTATGAACATTAAAGGCTCACACAGTAAATTTTTTTCCTGTCTTTTAACTCAACTGGATGCAGCTAGATAAAGACTGATACAGCAGAGACGATTGGTGCTACCTTTCTCCAAATTGATGAGCAACAATAAGGGCGCCCCCCTGACCTCCTGGTGCAGTTGCAACCTCTTCATTCTCTATATGCCCCTGCTTACACATGGCTGAGTGTACAGGACTCGCTCATCTTTTCTTGTACATCTTGGTGTAAAGACTTGGTGCATGGTTGCTAATAGCATCAGATTGCAGGTAGAAATGTGTGTTTTATGGAAGCGGTTTTCACTATCAGCAATCTACTGGTATTGGTAACTGTACACTAAGAAGGGATAAGTGAGCCTGGTATACACTGAACACTGCTGCTATGGCCGCTGCTGAGATGAGGGTTGCAAAATGGGAAGTTTTACTTCGGGGCCCATGTCAGGCCATTCTAGGTTATGGGGGACTTAGCCTTTGCTTCGAGGCCCATGTCATGCCTGCGGCCCCACCACTTTCCCGACCAGTTTCTAGGCATAAAGGTTACGGGGGAGGGGGGGGGGGACCATACAGTTTGTCTCCATAACCTATGCATAATGGCTTGGCCCCATCCTTTGAACAGTGGGCGGTGGCAAATTCTACTCAGATTTCAGTCAGACACTATAGCATGTATGGTTTGGCCCCCATTATCATTTTGTGATGGCTAGACCCAGCCAAACACAGTCCGTCTACAGTTCCTGGCTGGGTCCCTCCATAAAAGTGCCATTCAGTAACAATGAAATTCTTAGGATTTTTTACAGCTAAAGTGCATTTTTTTGTACCAGGAGATTTTTTCAACTGTTACTGTATAGAGGCCAGGGTGTCTGTTGTAGTTATAATAGGCCAAGCTCTCATGCTCCTCCTGGTGTCGACAACACTAAATAGCACCCTGCCAGGATATTGAAATTCAACACAATAGCTACATAAGATATCTTCAATTGTGTTATGATATGGGAAACAGTAACGGTGGCCATATCTGTAGGTAACGAGGGTAAAATTTCTTGAGTTCTGTGAAATACAGATGCAATCTTTGGCAAGTAACATGGATCCACTCTCAAAACTATGCGATCTGGAAAAACTTGGAGAAAAGGATGACGACAGGACAAGGCCTGAATATCACTAATTCTACGTGCAGAAGTAATTGCCACCAAAAATAACACTTTCCAGGTAAGGTATTTTATGTCCAAATTCTTGATGGGAAAGAACGGTGGGGATTTCAACATTGAAAGAACCTTAGCCAGGTCCCATTGAGGCACAATCTTAGAAGATGCAGGCTTAGAGCGTTTAACAGCTAGAAGGAAACACTTGACAATAGAAAAAGAAGACAATCTCTTGTCCAAAAATACTGATAATGCTGCTAACACTTAGTCCCATATCCAACCCATGCTGCAAAAATTTCAATATTACAGGGATTTTGAAAGAAATTTCTTGTTTTGAATTCTCCAGGACTTAAAGGTCCTCCAGACTTTCAAATAGATCTTCCTGGGGACCACTTTCCTGCTTGATAGCAGATTGTCTATGACTCGTTTGGAGTAACCCTTCTTCCGAAGTAAGGAGACCTCAGGGTCCATACTGTCAGTTTCCACCATTGCGGATTTGGAGAGAACACTGGTCCCTGAGACAGCAACTGGAATCACCCACGGCTAGATTGAACTGCCACACATGGGTCAATGCATACACTCCTAATGCTTGATCCGTCGGATTCAACGAGAAGCATTTGCCCAGTTTGTAATTCTTTGCAGAAGCGAACAGATCTACCTCGGGCATGCCCCTTAGATCGCATATCTGCCTGAATACATCTGGATCCGGAGACCATTCTGATTCCTTTATTCGGGACCGACTCAGGAAATCCGCTACCTGATTCAAGATCCCCTTTAGATGTAACGCTGTTAGGGACTTCAGGTTTTCTTCTGACCAAAGCAAGATCTCTGATGCCACAGTCATCAATCGCGAAGATCTCGTTCCCCCTTGACGATTTATATAAGCCACTGAAGTTGCATTGTCTGATCTGACTTGCACATGCCGATTTCTCAGGTACGGTTTCAGCACCCACAATGCCTCTTTCACCGCTATCAATTCTCTCAGGTTTGAGGAAGACTGGCTCAGGGGCCTTGGACCATTTCTCCTGCGCCGTTCAAGTCCTGCAATGAACTCCCCAGCCCCAAGCCGAAGCATCTGTAGTTACTATCATCTCCTTGGGATCCAACCAAGGCAGACACTTCGAGAATCAATCTTCTTTCAGCCACCATTCCAGGGAACATTTCACTTCCTCTGGAATAGGAAATATTTCCTCCAACCCGTCGTGGGTCCTGTTCCAATTCTTCAAAATATGCATCTGAAGAGTCCTGGAATGTAACTGCCGTATCTTACTGCCGTAAATGCTGAAGTCAATAGCCCCAGTACTCTCATGGCCTGTCTTATGGAGGACGCCGTGCTTGCGCAGAAAAAAACAAACTGCCTCCTGAAGAATTAACATTTTCTGCTGGGGCAAAATCAAAATTTGGTGGACTGAATTGGTCTCGAATCCCAAGTATGTCATCACTTGTGAAGCCACCAAACTTGACTTCTCGTGGTTCAGAATCCAACCTAGGCGGGCTAAAAGATTCAGGGTGTAACTGAGATTTTCTAACAACCTGTTCCTTGATTGGGCAAAAAGTAATAGGTCATCCAGGTAGGTGACCACACCTATTCCTCTCCGCATCAGATATGCCAGAGGTTCTGCCAACACCTTTGTAAAAATCCTCGGAGCAGAGGCCAGGCCAAAGGGAAGGCAGACAAACTGGAAGTGCAAGATCCGGTCTCCGTCCTTTATTGCAAACCTCATAAAAGACTGAGCCTGAGCACTCATTGGTACATGCCAATAAGCGTCCTTCAAATCTGCAAAAATCGTTTCCATGCGGAAATGTTTGTACTGGACATAGAAATTGAGCTTTTTAAGGTTCAGAATAAATCTGAACCCTCCTGAGGCCTTCTTTACTAGAAAGGAATTGGATTGTGGAAAGCGCAGTTAGATAATTTGAGCAGCTCCTACTTGAGGGAAAAACCTGTATTCCCTGGGAGAAATTTAGATGGGTTAAATCTGTTCTAACTTAGGTGTGGACCTAGGTGGAAAAGAGATTAGTGTAGGTGCGCTGTGGATAAAAAGGCAGGTTAAAAGGGAGAGTAAATAAAGGGTTAATGTTCTCCTCAATCCTGTGAGGAAAAATAGGTTAGTGTATATACATAAAAGTATAAATAAACAAATGCAATAGTATTACCAAAGTGAAATTTTGTTTGAGTGGTTGTTTCCGCCTTTAAATTAAATCAGAAACAACTAGGTATCATTGGCTTTGACTAATTAGGCCTCAACAATTGTTGGAATTTTTAATCTTGCTGTCTGAGAGATTTCTCCTCTCAGGTAGCGTTATACAGATTGGTCAGTGTTGATTACACTATTGGCCCTGTATTCTGAGTTCTTTGAGCTGGTTTGTGGTGTATGATTCCTTGTTCAGGGGGAGTTGAGTTTCTAGCTGGTTGGAGCAATGTGGTTGGTGGAACCTAGATGGCTCAAAGAACTCAGAATACAGGGCCAATAGTGTAATCAACAATGACCAATCTGTATAACGCTACCTGAGAGGAGAAATCCCTCGGACAGCAAGATTAAAAATTCCAACAATTTTTGAGGCCTAATTAGTCAGAGGCAATGATACCTAGTTGTTTCTGATTTAATTAAAAGGTGGAAACACCCTCTCAAACAAAACTTCACTTTGGTAATACTATTGCATTTGTTTATTCATACTTTTATGTATATACACTAACCTATTTTTCCTCACAGGATTGAGGAGAACATTAACCCTTTATTTACTCTCCCTTTTAACCTGCTTTTTTATCCACAGCGCACCTACACCAATCTCTTCTCCACCTAGGTACACACCTAAGTTAGAACAGATTTAACCCATCTTCCTTACTAGAAAGATGTGGGAGTAAAACCCTGTCCCCTGTTGAAGATGGGGAACTGGAACAATTACTCCCCTTGACCCCATGTCCATTAAGCTTACTTGAATAGCTTCCCTTTCTTCTTTGCCCTTGGGCAGAGGAGAAAATACCGTTTTGTGATTACTCACCTTTAAAACGGATATTATAAATGTGACATACACTCCGCTTCAATTCTTCATGACATTTGGGTTATTCTCCAGTAGAGGGCGAACTTCTGCAGAGATGAATGCAAAAAAGAGCTCCTCCCAGTCCATAAATACCTGGGACCTCCCACCAATTCCCCAGTGTAAGATAGCAGTAAGGGGACCAGGAAGAACCAAATATAACAATACTAACAACCAAGAAACAATGGTTCACCATATAAAGGATCCAGAATACCAAAAAAGGGTGGGTGAAGTGGAGTGTATGTCACACTTATAATATCCGTTTTAAAGGTGAGTAATCACAAAACGGTATTATTCCAAGTGTGACATACACTCCGCTTCAATTCTACATGACATTAGGGACATCCAATGGCAGTGCCCGTCATGGGTGGGAACCATAAACAGTAAAGAATGCACCAACTTAAACCACTGCAGCTTTCAGAACCTTGCGTCCAAAAACGGCATCCGCTGAAGCCCGCACATCAACCTTGTAAAACTTGGAAAAAGTATGAACGGAAGACCAAGTAGCAGCCTTACAAACTTGTTCAACAGAAGCCTGGTGCTGAAAAGCCCAGGACGCACTAACAGCACGAGTAGAATGCGCAGTGACGGGGGGCGTGTCCCGGCATGACTCTGGAAGGACGTGTGTGAGCGATCCCCTGCTCCCCCGTCCCTTTATTTCCCCACTTACCGAGCGGTTGGCGACCAACTGTCAGGATGACTAAGAAGCCTAAACGACATAGAGGACGCAGAGATGGTGGAGGGACGCCGACGAGCCATTGCCTGTCGGCAAAGATGAAGAGGAGAGAGACCGCGGAGGTGACCAAGATGGTGGCGGAGGAGGTGTCCCGGTGGCGTGGTGAGAGGGGAGCAGAACCAGCCACCTCCTCGTCCTATGATGAGTCCAGCGGAGAGAGCGAGGTGGTGCCGCAGATCCGCGGAGGAGAAGAGGCGAGATTGCCGGTGGAGGAAGCAGGCTGCGCAGCTGACGATGAGGAGCAGGGGGCTGAGACCGGCGGGTGGACCAAGATGGCGCACGTTGTCTGCCCGACAGATCGCTCCGGACCGGTGAGAGAGGGGAGGCGCGGAGGCTCGACGGGCAGCGGCTGACTGGTGAGTGCGGCGGGAGCACCCAGGGCCATATGCGGCGGTGACAGCGATACCCGGGAGGATGGTCTGCCTTGCGCAGAGGAGGGAGGGGAAAGCAGCGCGGGGTGTAGCAAGATGGCGAACACGGAGTGGAGCACCTGACGGCAGCAGCGCCTTAAAGGCGCAGAGTCGTCCCAGCATAAGCACAAACTGCTCTGACAGAGAGCATAGGGGAAGAGATTCAAGAGGGGGGAAACAAACCATATGCCCCAGTCACACTGAGTAGTTAGTGAGCCCAAGCACACTCAGGGCACAAACACCACATCAAGCGCCTGATATGGCACGTGTCATGCAGAACCCCTTACCTCTGAATGGCAGAAGCTTGGGCTCCCTGGGGGAGATGACAGACTGGGAAGGCAGGAGTTGAGCACCAAGGCCTGGACGAGCTTGAGAGATCACCACAGCTTTTCAGCAAGCCTCGGCAGGTTTGCCTTTAAACCTAAAGACGGGCGGCAGCAGACGTGCGCCCCCCGCTCCCCCTCGCGTCCTTTGGAGCATGCCCCAGGGGCCCGGCCACTAGCGCTCCCACAGAGGCCGGCGAAGCTGAGACAGGAGAAGAAGAGTGAACACGGAGTGGAAGAGAGGATGGGCGTGTTGGTGGGGTCTCCCGCCTCCCCGCTCCAGTCCTCCCCTGAGAGAATACCATTTACCCAGGACAGAAGCCCTACAATAATGTCGCCGGCAGTTTCACTGGGGACCCTTACTCCTGCTCCAGAAGCGCCTGATGACTGGGGGATGGAAATCCAGGTAGAAATCCCGGCTGAAGAAAAGCTCCAAGAACGGCAGATCCATTTAGAAACTCTCTCTCTTCGGAGAGGCATACCATCCAAATCAGAGATTGAAAATTTAATAGCGAAATATGAAGCAAGATACAAGCGCGGTACGCCATGACGTAGCTGAAGTAGCAACCAGAGTACAGGCCCTAGAGGCTGCAAGGCCTTCATATGACAGCCGACTGCAGGCACTGGAGGCCAGATGCAATTCCCAAGAAGCAATAATAAAATCCTGCCACCTGCACCTCGACGATCTAGAAAACCGCAACAGAAGGAATAACTTGAGGATCAGGGGCATCCCAGAATCACAAGGCGCAGAAGACATAAAAGCTATTGTCACCTCCGTATTCAATGACGTGCTGGACAGAGAACTCTCTACCCCCATTGAACTTGACAGAGAGCATAGGGCATTGGGGCCCAAGAGCACAGACCCCGCATTCCCCAGAGACATCGTCTGCAGGGTCCACCTCTTCTCACTAAAAGAGGAAATCCTGAGAAAAGCTTGGAACAAAAGCCCCCTTGGCTTTAAGGGAGCGTCGATTAACATAATGCAGGACTTGTCCAAACGGACTGTTCAGATGCGCAGAGCGATGAGACCCCTACTTGAAACCATCACTGACAAGGGAGCAACGTACAGGTGGGGATTTCCCTTTCACCTGAGTTAAGAGCGCAAACGGGTTATTCATATTGAAAAAATATCAAGCGCTCGAGGACCTGTTTGCATTCCTGCAGTGTGACCCAGTCAGCGTCCCTGATTGGCTTGATCCAAGCGGACCCCCGTTACCTGCGCGACCGCCCAAGAAGGAGAAGTAGAGGGCTGAGAAGCTTCCGGGACCTTAAGCGCCTTAGAGACCCTTTGCAGGGGCCTTAGCTGAACTCCTGGGCACCGCGCCGGCATGAGAGCCCCACGGGCGCTAAATTTAAGGACACCTGAAGTTGCGAGCGGGCTAGTCTCCACTCCCCCTCGGTTCATACGCCTGGGGCGGGAGAGAGGATGCTGCCCGATGGATAGTGGCTGTCTCATTTTATGGTGTCCCTTGAACTAATATCTCGCTAATATTTCGTAGTAAGTTCTTTTGTTTGTTCTCTGTTTTGCCCTGGTCCTCTTGCAAGGACCTGGTTTCTGCTACTGTTATAGTCGTTTATTACTGTTATTGGAAGACGGAGCCTTGCCCGCGGAACCCCTGTGTTTCGCGGGCAGGTGTCCCCTGACCGCCGGGTGGTTGTTGTATTGTATCAGTATGGGATGTATCAGTATGGGATGGGAGAGCATGGGCTACGACCCCCGAAGAGCCTCCGAGTTCTTGTCGGACGCAGCACCCCTAATAGGCCGGTCTCTTGGGCACGTAGTGCCCACGTTGACTGAATTTACCCCGTTAGAGGGGAAACCTAGTTTTTGTTTTATCCTATGTGGAGACGCTGCTTCCGCACTAGATTCACCCCCTTCCCAGATTTGTTTTGCACCCCCTTTTAATCACACCCCCTTATAATCACACCCCCTTATAACTGAGCCGGATCCCCCCCCCCCCCTCCATTACTCTTCCTCAGTTGGTGCAGATCTCTGGGTGCCTCTCACGGCTCAGCGAGTCGCGGAAACGACCACGAGGGGACCTTGGTATGACGGAGATACAGATAGTCTCCCTTAACGCTAAGGGGGCTTAACAGTCCCAAGAAGAGGTCTCTCATTTTAAGAAACCTTAGAGGTCTAAGGGCGCAGGTGGCCTTTTTACAAGAAACTCATTTTAAGGTTGGCAAATCACCCTCCTTCGGCAACAGATATTACACAAGGGCATACCATAGCTATTCTACGGACTCCAGATCGAGGGGAGTCAGCATACTTTTAAGTGCGTCCCTCCCTTGGGAATTGGAGGACTTCAAGACAGACGATGAAGGGAGGTGAATCTTCCTTAAAGGGAGGATTGCCTCCTGTAGCTATACATTTGCCAATGTGTACTTGCCGAACACAAATCAAGTTGCCTTCCTGGAATCAGTTCTTGACGTCTTATCCACCTTTAGAGAAGGAGAGCTGATCGTGGGAGGAGATTTTAACCTCGCCCTTGACCCCCTCCTAGACACATCTAGGGGAAGCCCACGTGAATCATATAGGAGACTTAAGAAACTGAAGAGAACACTCACACTCCATAAATTGGTTGACCCCTGGAGACCAATAAGCAAGATTATTCGTTCTACTCCGGTCCCCATGGGTCCTACTCAAGAATAGATTGGTTATTGGTGCCCCAGGCCTCTCTGTGCCGGATTTCAGATGCCACCGTTGGAAACATTACGGTGTCAGACCATGCCCCAGTTACTCTAACTGTCACTTGCCCTACCCAGATCTCGAGGAGCTGGTCCTGGAGGCTCAATACGTCCTTGCTTGAGGACCAAAGCACCTTAGAGGAAATACAGTCGGAAATTAAAGACTTCTTCCAGCTCAACTCTTCCCCTGAAATTGGTCCTGGGACTTTATGGGAAGCGCACAAATGTGTTCCAGAATAATAAAAAAAAAAACAAAGCAAGTACAGGATCTATTAGCAGAGATAGGGAGAGTTGAGGGGAAACATAAAGAGTCCCTGGCTGTTGAGTGGCTACCTACTCTAACCTCCCTAAGGGAGAGGCTAAAAACGTTATGCTGTGATAAAATTAAAGCACAACTCAACAATTGCCGCAGAATTTACTACGAATCAGGAGATAAGTGCGGGAGATTATTGGCGAAAGCCCTGAGGGTGGAGCAGGCAAGAACCTATATCCCCAAGATAGTCAACTCAGAAGGACGGGTTACGCACCTATTTAATGAAATAGGGGATGCTTTTCGGAGGTTTTATGAACAGCTGTATAACCTCCCCAGGGAACGAGGCCAGGGGGGTGGAGAACCCATAGAGGAATACATTTCGGGATCCAGGCTCCCTAGGTTGCCCAGGGAAATCCTGGAAGAGTTAGAAGAGCCCATAACTATAACTGAGCTGCACAAGGCAGTAAGCGAGACGGCGGGTGGTAAGGCCCCGGGACCAGACGGCTTAAGCATCCCTTATTATAAGAAATTCTTCCCTCTCCTGGCTCCGAAACTTCTGGACGCCCTTAACTCGGTTAGGGACGGAAATGCCCTCCCGGCAGATACTCTGAGAGCTCATATTTCGGTTATTCCGAAAGAAGGCAAAGACCCGAGTCAATGTGCAAGTTACAGACCGATTTCCCTCCTGAACACAGATCTGAAACTTTTTGCTAAAGTCTTGGCCTCCAGACTAGCCCCTCACCTTCATCATATCATAGGGTTGGATCAGGTGGGGTTCATGCCGCACAGAGAGGCCAGGGACAACACTATTAAAGTGTTGAACCTAATACACTTGGCGCAACAGAACGGGATCCCTACGCTATTACTTGCGACGGACGCGGAAAAAGCTTTCGATCGGGTGAACTGGGATTTCATGTTAGCCACGCTCAGACACATAGGGCTGGGCCCAAATGCCTTGAACTGGATTGGAAGCTTTTACGGCTCCCCGTCGGCCGCGGTACGTATAAACGGGGTCCTCTCCGACTCTTTTGGGATAATGAATGGGACGCGACAGGGTTGCCCGCTCTCACCCCTCATTTTCATACTTTCATACTTCCTGGAGCCCTTCCTTTGTCGAATCCGTCGCAGGCCTATCTAATAATTCAAAACAATACAAAGTCGCAGCTTACGCTGACGACCTAATTTTCAGCCTGTCATGCCCTGAAGTGTCCCTCCCAAATCTTATATCTGAACTAAAGCAATATGGGGAGATGTCCGGCTATAAGATTAATTACCAAAAATCGGAAGCTCTTAACATAAACATCCCGCCTAAGAGATTCGACACAATTCGAGACACTTTCCCGTTCAAATGGGCCAGGGAAAGTATTACGTATCTAGGGACCAAAATTAATAACAATCTAGCTAAGATCTTTGACTTAAACTTTCAGTCTTTGTTGAAAAAGTTTGAAGAGGAAACAAATAGGTGGGCTAAGGGTAGGATATCCTGGTTCGGGCGCTGCAACGCAGCCAAAATGAATCTGGTCCCCCGGCTGCTTTATTTGCTGCAGGCTCTCCCAGTGAAAATCCCACAGAGCTTTCTACAGAGAGTCAGGGGCACTTCATCAAATTTGTCTGGGGTGGGAAGAAGCCGAGGTTAAGCAAAACGCTGTTGACACGGTCCAAAGAGAGTGGAGGATTGGGCTTCCCGGATCCGATCATTTACCATGCAGCGGTCCATCTTAGTAGAACCGTCGACTGGTGTTTGCACGGGAAGCATAAACAGTGGGTGGGGCTGGAACAAGGATTCATTGAGGCTCCAATTGAGGGGGCGGCCTGGCTAGACGTCCACGACATCCCTCTGGCTTGAAACATCCCACAGTTGGAGCCACCATTAGAGTTGACCGGCGGCACTTTAAGCATCCAGAGATCTCCCCCAGCCCCTCCCGATGCTACCGGTTCTGGGTAACCCACGCTTCCCCCTGGGCAATGAGGGCTCTACTTCAAGAACATGGAAAAGAGCAGGAGTTTACAGGGTGGGTCACTTTTGGACGGGAGATGGCTGGTCGGATCTGAGGGCGCTTGCCCAGTCAGAAGGCCTCACGGTCTGGTCGGATTCGCAGAATAACCAATTGGTCCACTTCCTCCACTCTCTTAAAGATTTCAATGGTGGTATGAGGAAGGTTACCCCTTTTTAAAACATGTGACAGTAACGAAGCAATCAAACACACCCTATCATACATTTATAAACTGCTTATTACTCCTTCGGAGGACGAGAGGCCCGCTTTCTTGGGGAAATGGGAGGAGGATCTGGGGATCTCCTTTGCCCCGGAACAATGTAGAAAACTTTTAGCCATGCCGCATAAAACATCAATTTGTACACGCATCCAACAATGTAACTACAAAATCCTTTCTTGTTTGTACAGGGTGCCGACAGTAATTAGTAAATGGTCATCAGAGACCTCTGACAAATGTTGGAGATGTGATGGGGAAAGAGCGGACTTGGTACACATTTTCTGGTCCTGTCCTGCTCTTAGAAATTTCTGGGGCTCAGAGAGATCGCGGGCAGGGTTACAGAGGAGGAGGTTCCTAAGGATCTGGCTTCCTGTCTCCTACATATGACCAAGATTCCTCTAAAAATTTACAAAAAATCACTGCTGTGTCACCTCCTCGATGCGGCAAAGGCTTGCATCCCCCTTATATGGAAATCCCCTGAGCCACCCACGGTGGCAATGTGGAACTTGAAAGTAAATGAACTTATGCGATTTGAAAGTGTGATACTTTCTAGGGAAAATAGATTTGAGTGTTTCACAATTACTTGGTACAACTGGCTGAGATTTTCGGAATCTGAGGACTGCGGGGCCTTACTGGGTGGCATCCAGGGACCCGCACACCAAACTCCCGCCCCCCCCCTCCCCCCCTCCCAGTTAGCCCCCTTGGGGCGACATTGACATGTACTATAGAATAGAGCAACTGAGTTTATTTCTGTCAATCTTTATTGAAAAATTACCATGTCTACTCTTACATTGAGTCTGAACCAGTCTGCAATCATTGTTCGTTTTGTACATGAGTGTATTTCAGACATATATTTTCTGACGGAAATTATAAAATTAAAAAAAAAAAGAATGCGCAGTGACCCTAACGGGAAGTCTTCCCCTTAGCAGAATAGGTCCCAACAATGGCCTGACGAATCCATTTGCTAATGGTAGACTTGGCGGGCGCCAAACCTTTCCTGGGCCCGCAGGGCACCACGAAAAAGGCATCAGTCTTGCGGAAAGAAGAAGTAGTCACCAAACAGTACTTAACACAGCGAACCACATCCAAATTGTGCAAAACCATCTCCTTGTTATTGCTAGGCTTAGGACACAAGGAAGGGAGAACAATATCCTGATTGAGATGGAAAGCAGAAACCACCTTAGGAAGGAAATCTGGCTTAAAGTGAAAGAGACCACCTTGTCCTGGTGTCTTTCAAAGTAAGGGGCCTGAATCGACAGAGCCGCCAACTCAGAGACACGCTGAACAGAGGTAATAGCCACCAAGAAAGCAACCTTTTGAGTGAAAACAGAAAGAGCAATATCCTGTAACGGCTCAAAAGGAGGACCCTGGAGAGCCGAAAGAACCAAATTCAAATCCCAAACAGGAACCATAGCCTTCCGAGGGGGTCGAACATTAGTGACCCCCTGGAAAAAAGTCTTAAGCAGCGGGTGTAAGGCAAAAGATCTTTGGAAGAAAACAGACAGAGCAGAGACCTGCCCTTTCAAGGTACTAAGCTGGAACCCAAGATCCAGACCGTGCGGAAGAAACTCCAAAATCCTAGGGATCAAAAACACCCTGCAAGGCAAGGCCCTAGCCTCACACCAGTCAATATAGGACCGCCAAGCCCTATAGTAAATGCCAGAAGAGGACTGCTTCCTAGCTCTAATCAAGGTCTGAACCACAGACTCAGACAAACCTTCCTCCTTCAAAATGAATGTTTCAGCAGCCAAGCCGTCAAAGCCAGCGTTTGTAAATTGGGGTAACGTAGTTGACCCTGAGATAACAGATCCGGAAACATGGGAAGCCGGTACTAATCTACCGCCAGCCTTACGTCTGCGTACCAAACCCTTCTTGGCCACCTTGGAGCCACCAGAATTGCTGGTGCCCCCTCCAGAGCCAGTTTGCAAACTACCTTGCCCAGCATGGAGAAGGGAGGAAACAGGTACAGAAACCCCAGAACCTTCCAAGCAAGGGACAAGACATCCACTGCCAGAGCTAGAGGATCCTGAGATAGAGACACAAAGGCCGGGAGTTTGTGATTGTGCCGTGAGGCAAAGAGATCCACCTCCGGAGTCCCCCACTTGCGACAAAGAACCTGAAAAATCCCGGGGTTGAGGGACCACTCTCCTTGGCGAGAGAACCCCCTGCTCAGGGAGTCCGCCTCCATGTTTTCCACTCCCGGAATGTAGATTGCCGAAATGCAAGGAACATTGCTCTCCGCCCAATGCAGGATCAGAGAGACTTCCCTGAGGGCACTCCAGCTGCGAGTCCCTCCTTGGTGATTGATGTAGGCTACCGCCGTCCGATTGTCTGATCGAATCTGAACTGGAAGACCCTGTAAGTGCGACGTCAGCCGTGACAGGACAAGCCGGATGGCTCTGAGATCCAAGACATTGATGGGGTTGTGAGCCTTCTGAGGACCCCACACCCCGCTGAACTGATGACATTTCCAGAAACCTCCCCAGCCCGACAGGCTGGCATCCGTGGTAACAGTCTCCCAGCGAGGAACCAGAAAGCATCTGCCCCTCAACAGGTTGCTCGACTCCAGCCACCACTGAAGGGACTGCCGATCCCCGGGAGACATCTTGAACGGTTGATTCAATGACAGCGGACATCTGTCCCAATGCGTCAATAGATGAAGTTGAAGAGATCTCATGTGAAACTGCGCAAACGGGACCGCCTCGAAGGAGGCCACCATCAATCCCACCAGTTTCATCCCGTCAGATAGAGGGGCAAAGATTGGCCAGAAGAAGGCGGATCAGATCCTGAATCCCCTGCACCTTGGTCTGGGGTAGAAACACTCTGGCCTGAATGGTATCCAGATTCATGCCCAGGAATGAAATCACCCGTGATGGCGAGAGAGAGGACTTGGGGCGGTTGATCACCAACCCGAACCTCTCCAGGGTCGACACCACCTGGTGGGTGTCCAGCTCCGCCTGACGGAGGGAAGAAGCTGAAATCAATAGGTCGTCCAGATATGGCACAATGCGATTTCCCTGAGCTCTGAATAGGGCCATTATGCCCGCCAGAACCTTGGTGAAGACCCTCGGCGCTGAGGTCAACCCGAAGGGAAGGGCTACAAACTGAAAATGCTGATCGTCCACCTCGAACGTGAGGAATCTCTGATGCGCTGGAAAAATTGGAACATGCAAATATGCATCCTTGATGTCTATGGACGTCATGAAATCCCCTTGACGAAGGGAACTGATGGCCGAGCGCAGAGTCTCCATACGGAACTTCTTGATTCTGATGAATCTGTTGAGGACCTTGAGGTCCAGAATGGGTCTTACAGAACCTTCCTTCTTGGGAACCGTGAAAAGATTGGAGTGGAAACCCCTGCCTCTCTCCGACGGAGGCACCGGGCATACAACTCCCATGTCCGGAAGATTTTTTACTGCTAACAGGAGCCCCTGTGCCACCTGAGGGTCCAAGGGCACCCGAGACCTTAAAAATCTTGGAGGAGGCCAGTACTCGAACTCCAGTTTGTACCCGGAGGAGACCATTTCCAAGATCCAATTGTCTGTGACCTCCCGAGCCCAGACATGGAAGAAGAGCCGCAGCCGTCCCCCCACCCGAGCGGGTGAGGGCGCCCCTTCATTGCTGAGCTGGTTTACCCGCAGGCTTGGGTTTGGAACCCCAGGCAGAAGCGGGACGGGCCCGACCTATGCCCCTGTTCCAGGAAGAGCCTCTGACACCCGAGAAGGCCAAACCTCTACCAGCTCTGGCACATCGAAAGGAAGGATTGAAAGAGCCTTCCCCCGAAAGGGACAGCGCTGTTTCTTCCGCTGAGGTAACTTACCTCCCTTTGCCACAGCATCCAACTTATCTCCAAACAGCCGCGTACCTAAGAAGGGAAGAGCTGTGAGCGATTTCTTGGCCGCAAAGTCCGCCGTCCACTGACTGAGCCATACCGAGCGGCGCATGGCCACCAATAAGGCTGAAGTCCTACTACACATAACAATAGTGTCTTCCATAGCAGCCAAGACAAAATCCATGAACAATTCAAATCTTTTAAGCGTAGTGAACTCAGCGCTGGCCGGATCAAGGTGAGCGTCATTTAACCAGTCCCTAATCAGAGACCTAGCACCCACCACCACTAGCGCAGATGCACAAACAGGCCGCAAGGCCGAACCAACACTGGCAAAGGCATGGCATGCCATCTGATCAAGGCGCCTATCCTCACCATCCTTTAGGGAAGTGGCGTCTGGGGTGTGAAGCACGGAGGAGTTGGTCAACCCCAAAACTGGCGCATCGACCTCGGGAGGAGAAGCCCAGCGCTTAACCGCTTCCACTGGGAAAGGATACTTCTTATCCCATCCCTGAGAAACACCCGGAAGCCGACTAGGTTTCTCCCATTCCCTAAGGATCAGTGCATCAAAATGATCCTGGGTAGGAAACTCCAAACGAGGCTTGTGGGCCCCACAAAATTCCCCCTTCTTGAGAGGAGGCGCCTTAGGCGGCGCAATATCCAAAACCTCCAAGAGATGTGACAAAACCGTGGCCGTGTCAACAGCATCCCCCAGCGCCTGCCCAACATCAGCCTCGCCAAACCGTACATCTTCAGCCTCTGACTCCGCATACAATTTCCCCCTCCTCCAACGGGGAATAATCTGACATATCAAATGAATCATCATCAATATCCCAAGTCGCCTGGACCGACGACAAATGTCTCTTTTTAGCCTGGGCCTTCTTGCCCACCGCGCTAACCATAAATTTCTCGATGCTGGCCAACCTAGCACAAACATCGGAATGCGACTCCCCGCTAGCACCAATGTCACTTGTGGTACGGATAAGGCGGGGAGGGGAAGGTGATGAAGCGGGGGGCGCCTCCCCAGAAGGCTGGGCACCCGACTGCCGCGATATGGCCTTTTGTGCACATGGTATACAAATGAGCACATTCTCACCCGTAAGAGATGCCCCACAACCCACACATGGCCGGGATTGTCCCGGAGGGAGCCCGATATCCTGCAGAGCCTCCATATGGTGATTTTTGTGGTCAGTCGCAAGACCGCAGGGAATTTAAGCAATAAGCAACCCTGGATGCCCCTTAAAAGTCCCAGTGGGAGGATTTGTGGTGATCTATATTAAGGCTAGGGAACCCAGGACTAGGAGGATCCCCTTATCATGCACATAAACGATGCAATCTGAAACACAATGAAGCATCTAAGTCAAAATTGCCTCACTATATATATATATATTAACATATATCCATACACACACATGCGAGAAAAACAGGAGGCCCCCCTGCTAAAGAGGGGCCCCCGCATAAGCTAAGGAAGCGGCCAACAGGCCCTTACCGGCAAGGAGCACACAGGATCAGCTGCAGCAGCACCAAGATGGCCCCCGGAGGAGAGCCTCATGAGAAGAGGAGGAAGAGGAGGGGGGCGGGCCAGCGCAGAATGCGCGTCGCCAGGCCACGCCCCTCTCCCAGCAACGCGGATCCTAGCCATGGGCTGGCCCGCAGCATCACGCCAAACAAAGCCCCCTCCCCGAACAAAGCCTGAGGGGGAGAAGCTCCCCAGGCTGAATGAAGGAGGCCAGTATCGTTATGGCCCTAAGTACAAGCAAACACCTGTCAGCACCAACACAAGTAAAAACACTTACATACACACAAAGTGTCATACACACATAAAAACAAACAGGGTATAAAGGCCAACCAGCCCCCCCCCCCATCAAAGAGGGAAGTAAGGGACCCGGAAGGGGGGAATCCCAGCCAGAATCTGGCCATAGGAATGAAAGGGACAGGGCATCCCACACTGGGATCAGCAAACCCGGGCAAACCGCCTACCCCTTGCAATGGGGTCTCACGGTGGAGCAATGCTCCTTGCACACCCATAAGGTGCTACCTACCCTCACCAGGACCCGCAGCCAAGGCTGGAAGGCTCGAATAGGGATAATTTAGGAAAGGTCCTGGCAGCAATAGGGGCAAAAAATGGCCGGGCGCGAGCCCGGCTTACCTGCAAGTAAGAGAAGCCTTCATCTTCTGTCTTGCTCGCCTTCCTGCAGAGAAGAAACTTGAGAATTGGTGGGAGGTCCCAAGTATTTATGGACTGTGAGGAGCTCCTTTTTTGCATTCTTCTCTGCAGAAGTTCGCCCTCTACTGGAGAATAACCCAAATGTCATGAAGAATTGAAGCGGAGTGTATGTCACACTTGGAATATCAAAAAATTTGAAGGAGGAGCTTGAGAAAAATCTATGTGAAAGCCCTCTCTTACACCATTCACAAAGAATGGGCAATCCAAAGGGTCTTGCCAGGCCGTGTAAAACCCCTTTAACCTGGCCCCAATAAGAACTCTGGCGTCATTGCTTCTTGGGTTTAGCCTGGTAGGTCCCAAACAAAGTGGAACCTCTAAAGTTACCTTTTCCTGTAGAGGTTGCGAAAGAGGAAGAACCCCCTCTGGACCTTTTAGGGGCATCCTTGTTAAGAAAGGAGCGTCTTAAACAATTCCTGGGAAAAAAAATCTCTTGTTAGCTGAAACCTTAGGCCGGGCTGGAAAACATTTATTCCTATCCGCGGTCCTGTCCAAAACCTTCTCTAATTCCGAACCAAATAGAAACTGTCATGGCACAAAGTCTCATCTTTGACCCAACATCCCCAGACCAGGTCCTCAACCAGAGAGTCCTGCGCACGGAATTGGTCACAGCCATGTTTTGTGCCAAAAATCTAATTGATTCAGCCATGACATCTGTCACAAAAGCCGTAGCTGAAAAAAGGATAGTTAAAGCTTTCAAAATTTTTTCTAAACTAGTCCTTTCCAACAAACAGTCTTTCAATTGCTGAAGCCAGAAGTCCAAATTTCTGATCACACAATTGGAAGCCAAAATAAGTCTTAAAACATTAGATTCCACTTGCCAGGCTTTCTTGAGCAGAGAATCCATCTGCTTATCTAGGGGATCACAAAGAACCCCAAAATTCTCAAAGGCTAACCCTGCTCCCTTAGAGACCTTAGCAAAAGAGGAATCCAACTTAGGACATTTTCCCCAAAACTCTGAATCCTCTTCCGCAAAAGGATATCTACACTTAAGACCCCGGGACTTGAACATTTTCTTATACGGATCCTTCCATTCCTCCATAATCATATCCTTCAAATAGTTCTGAAAAGGAAATGAATAGGATGAATCAGGGGCCAAATCCGGATAAAACCCATCATGTTTTGAGCTTGGGCCCGAATCCTTTTCCTCTATCCGCATGGATAGATAAATCATGTGCAAGAGGAAAGGTCTCTCAGTGGAAACAAATACCTTCCTTTGCCCGAGGCTGTAGAGCCGGAGGCCTGATCTTCCTCTTCCCCAGGGGAAGAAGCCTCCCCCTCCTCTGAGTCGTCATCTGGCATATCTGACTCCTGAGTGGAAAAATAAGAGGGTCTCCCCACTTGACCGGTTAATAGCGAGGAATGTGGATTGGGAAAACAAAACCTGGTTAGCCGGAGCCTCTGGGCCATAGGTGAAGAAATCTGTTTTTTCAGCTCCTTCATCATCCGCATCAAATCAGATTTTTGCTCTCTATTAACCACTTTGTCCGTGCAGGATTGACATAGGGGTTTCTTATAGGAATCTGAAAGCTTTGTTTTACACATGGGACATCTCCTACTCTTCTTATGTGATTTAGATCCTGAAGAAGAGGATTTAGGTACACCTTTGGAAGCTTTGTCCGGGGACTAAAAGACATAAGAAAATAGGGGGATGTGAGCTATATCCTATTTCCAATAAATATGCCCAATAATAACACTATTAAGAAATTAAAGTGACTTACCAGGGCAGAACTGGTCCTCCTCCTCCCAGAATCGGCAGTCGACGGGTTGTTAGATGAATCCTGGTACGCATTAGGAATATCAGTGGAAGCATTTTCCATCGGATCAAACATAGGCTCAATGCAAACATCCTCCGCCTGATCTGCCATTTTTCTGGTATGAGGCGCCGAGGATTAGCCTCCTGAATCCGCCTAATTAGGGCAGGAGCATAATCCCAATAATTATCATTAACCCTTTTCAACAAAAATAGAAAGGGAGGCCAATTGCACAAAATGCCAAAACAACTGTGCTTTAAGGCCTAGCACGTTGTGGCTAAGCAGGATTAGCGCTGACTAGTGATGTCACAGCATTCCCGGGAGGAAGAAGCCTATTCCTACTTCCTGTGGGACATCTATAAGTCAAATACGCCGTACACGCGCGCGTTTTCTGTACCTGAACCCGGCCCGAGGAGGAAGAACATGGGAAGACCGTGATCCCAGGAGAAATCGCTCGGGAACGTCTTCCAGCGCCTCCCGACTTCCATCTCCTGACTGCCAGCCACCGCCGGAGGTAAGAAACCGTAACCGCAACTTGCAAGGGCCGGGAGGGGAAGAGTGTCCAAAAATTGTAACATTAAATTTAAGCTGGAAAAAAGGTTCCCAGAACAACCAATTCTTCAGGGAACTTCCACACAATAAAAAATAACTTCCCCAATAATAAAATATACAAGAAAGACGATCAGCCAGCACTCCTGCTGGCTGATCGTCTTTCTTGTGTGTTTGCGGCGCCACCGCCGGCCACAGCACCCACTACAACGCTAGGTAAGAGTGCTTCTGTGCAATCTGACACAATAATAAAATATATTCCTAATCCTTATAATGGGGTCTGGCCACCCCGGCTTCTTCCAAAATTCATCCTCAGTAAGAGGGAAAAATAGCTTACCCCCCTTTGAAGAAATCAAAGAATGGGATCTGGCCTAGAATCCCTGAGGGTATCCCAGGCCCCTGGCATAGTAAGCCTCCAGGACCGAGAAATGGCGCCCCTGCTTCACATAGGCCCATAGCACTGGAATACTTACCTAAACCATCCTGGTTCAGGAGCTAGTGGTCTGGCTCCTACCTCACAGAGGAACACGGAAACAGCAAATATGAGAACATATTTGGTCAAGAATATGAGATAATACTCTGTCACAGGTACACTTTAATTCCGGTATGACGGCAGTTGCTATGTAGGGCTAGACCTGGACATCATTAAATTCTAAGTTTTATTAAAAAGGAAATCTGGTCAGAAATGATTGGACTCCCTCTTAAAAATGCAGCAGAGCAGAGCTGTGCATTGGCGCCACTATACAGGAGAACGGGCCGCCCAGATACTCACTTACTCTGGGATTTGTCTACAGCAGCCATGGAGCAGCCTCACACGCCCAGCGGCAGAACAGCAATGTGCTCGGCCACCACTCCGCCCTAATAGGCTGTTCGCAGTCATGTGGGGCGCGCAACCTGAAATGACCCGTTTTTTTGTTTAGCAGCGCCGATGCACAGTGCGGGCAACCCTATCCAGACTGCACCACTGCTGCATATTAAGCTGCTCTTTAACTAATCTGTCAGATTCTTCCAGTCTCTGTTTTTGGGTACTGCTGTATTCCCTACCAAGGCACAACCTACACTTCCTTCTACTAGATGCTACACCGGTGGATCATCATTATCCTGGGGGTGAGACAAACTTTTTAGGCTGCAACCATGGAACTAATAACCCTAAAAATTTCTTCATGCAAGTTAAACCACAATAAGAATCGAAAAAAGAAGAAACCATCCTCAGGTGTCACCCATGCCTTTAGCCAACAAGCACCAGAACCGAGGAACAAGTTGGTTGCCTAACAAATTACCCACAATTGAGAATACGGGCCTCAAACTCCTAAGCAATGCACTCTCCCCCCAAAAAAACATGGCCCTGCAGAGGTGTATTGTGGATAGAACTCATAATGGGATCCGTCCTAAGATGCTCAATGAGATAGGGAAGTCTAAAATCTCTGCAGTGTGTCGCCTACTCTCAACTGGGCCCTGTCTGACGAGGAGAGGAGTTTTCACAGACTTTTGCTTTGTGCTCGAAGTATTATATATCTCTTTAACCCATGGAGAAAGAACTGGTGATGGCACCGCTCTGCCCACTCCTCCCTAAAGATTCCATCACACCAAGAAGACTGAAAATATACACAAAATATACAATTGGTAAACCACAAAAGCAATGCAATAACACAAAGGGTTTAGGTTAGTTCAGCATTAAAAACATAATTTATAATTTTTTATCCCATACAGCAAAGTAACCCAAGAACACTATTGACAAGTGACCACAATCAATTTAATAAGGTCGCTACTTAATCAACATTTACTCATTAGAACTCTGCGGCAGAAAATGTTCTAATTATTACCATACATTTTTTTTGTTTTGCACTATGAATTTCTTAATACTTACTCATTCGTAATTCCTGATGGAGCTATTGGAATTGCAGATCTGTGATCCCCCTCTTTGCATGATGCTGCCATTCTGGTTATTAGGTCCTGCCAACTAAAAAAAAAAAAAAAGGATATATATATATATATATATATATATATTTACATTAGCTTCCAAATTGTAGCCCCCAACTACATGTTCCCTTATAAGCTTTAAGTAAAGCAGTGTTAACAATTGTACTAGGTGTATGTAAAAACAGATAATACTGTAATAAAACCTGTAAAATGTAAAAACATAAGCACCTGTACTGTTAAAAATATAAAAAAATAATTTGCATGGGCATATAAAAAAATCGATGAAATGATCATACACAATCGCACGCAAAAAATACCATTTTGTGATTACTCACCTGTAAAATAGGTATTATAAGTATGTCTTACACCCTGCTTCAGAAGTATTAATTACACGTGGGTTATGGTCCAGTAGAGGGCGAACTTCTGCAGAGATGACTAGAAAAAGAAGCCCCTCCCAGTCCATAAATACCTGGGACCTCTAACACATTCCCCAGTATAAGAAAGCAGTAAGGGGACCAGGAAGAGCCAATAAAAACTATGAGAAAAAAGTTTCACCATATAGAGGATCCAAGATACAACTCAGGGTGGGACAAAGCAGGGTGTGAGACATACTTATAATACCTATTTTACAGGTGAGTAATCACAAAATGGTATTATTCCAAGTATGTCTCACACCCTGCTTCGGAAGTATTAATTACACGTGGGACATCCAATAGCAGTGTCCAAAAAAGGGTGGGGATCCCAACAGGCAATAGTGCACAAATTAAACCACTGCAGCTTGCAGAACTTTGCGGCCAAAAACAGCATCCGCTGAGGCCCGCATATCAACCTTATAAAACTTGAAAAAAGTATGAACAGAAGACCAAGTAGCAGCCTTACAAACTTGTTCAACTGCTGAAACGCCCAGAAAGCCCCAACAGCACGAGTAGAATGAGCAGTGATCTGGAAAGGGGGATCCCTCACCTTGGCAGAATAGGCCCTAATAACGGCCTGACGAATCCATTTACCGTATATACTCGAGTATAGGCCGATCCGTGTATAAGCCGAGGCACCTAATTTTACCCCAAAAAAGTGGAACAAGCTATTGACCCGAGTATAAGCCGAGGCATTAAACATTCTTGGGGGGAAAGCAGGGACAGGCAGGGTTAATGCTGCTGTGGACAGGAAAGGCACATTTTTTGGCCCTGCCCCTGCTCTAAAGGACTGGGCATGAACCAGCGTGCACACACACACACACTCACACACACACAAACGGTACCTGCTGCCGCCACCAACCTCCTCCTCCAGCCGGTCGCTCTCTCCATTCAGCGCCGCCGCTCCCGCCGCCGTCATCCGCCTCCAGCCTTCAGCCGCTCCCTCCGCCGCCGTCAGCCGCTCCCGCCGCCGCCAGCCGCCGCCGTCGCCTCCGCCTTCAGCCGCTCCCTCCGCCGCCGTCAGCCGCTCCCGCCGCCGTCGCCTCGGCCTTCAGCCGCTCCCGCCGCCGCCGTCGTCGTCATCCGCTCCCTCCGCCGTCGTCAGCCGCTCCCGCCGCCGCCAGCACTTCCTGGCTGTTGCGCGCTGGTCGTCGGTGGGCGTGCCCCATATGGCCGGCGTCCAATGTTTTCATTGGACGCCGGCCATATGGGGCACGCCCACCGACGACCTGCACGCAGCAGCCTGGAAGTGCAGGCGGCGGCGGGAGCGGCTGACGGCGCCGTATTGACTCGAGTATAAGCCGAGGTGGCTTTTTTCAGCCCAAAAAGTGGGCTGAAAAACTCGGCTTATACTCGAGTATATACGGTATTAATGGTAGATTTGACGGGCGCCAAACCCTTCTTGGGCCCGGAGGGCACCACAAAAAAGGCGTCCGTCTTCCGGAATGGGGAAGTAGCCACCAGATAGTACTTTACACATCTAACGACATCCAGAGAGTGCAAAGCCCTCTCCTTGTCATTGCTAGGTTTAGGACACAATAATGGAAGCACAATGTCCTGATTGAGGTGAAAAGCAGAGACAACCTTTGGCAGGAAGTCTGGTTTAAAGCGGAAAACCACCTTGTCCTGATGTTTCTCAAAGTAGGGGGCCTAAATAGACAGAGCCGCCAACTCAGAAACCCGTCGAACAGAGGTGATAGCCACCAAAAAGGCAACTTTTAAGGTGAGACTGGATAGTGCAGCATCCTGCACTGGTTCAAAAGGAGGACCCTGAAGGGCAGACAACACCAAATTTAAATCCCAAACAGGCAACATGGGTTTGGGAGGAGGGCTGAAAAAAAGGTCTTAACCAAAGGATGAAGAGCGAAAGATCTCTGAAAGAAAACCACCAGAGCGGACACATGCCCCTTAAGGGTGCTAAGTTGAAAACCCATGTCCAGACCATGCTGAAGAAACTCCAAAATCCGAGGAATGGAAAACACCCAACAAGGAAAGGCCCTAGCCTCACACCAATCAATGTAGGTCCGCCAGGTCCTGTAATAGATATTAGAGGAAGATTTCTTCCTAGCCCTGACGAGAGTCTGGACAACGGCCTCAGACAACCCCTTTTCCTTTAAGATGAAGGTTTCAGCAGCCACGCCGTCAAAGCCAGCGTTTGTAAATTGGGGTAACAAAGCTGACCTTGTGTGATCAGATCCGGAACTAGAGGCAGCCTGAATTGATTGACCGCCAGCCGGACGACGTCTGCGAACCACACCTGTCTTGGCCACCTTGGGGCCACCAGGATTGCTGGCACACCCTCTTGAGCCAACTTGCGTACCACCTTGCCCACCATGGGAAAGGGAGGAAACAGATACAGGAGACCGAGCTCCCGCCAGGACAGAGACATGGCATCCACTGCCAGAGCCAGAGGGTCCTGGGACAGAGACACAAATGCCGGAAGCTTGTGATTGTGACGAGAGGCAAACAGATCCACCTCCGGCCTCCCCCACCTGCGACAGAGGGATAGAAGTACCTTGTTGCTGAGGGACCATTCCCCCCAACGAGAGGTCCCCCTGCTCAGGGAGTCCGCTTCCAGGTTCTCCACCCCTGGAATGTAGACTGCCAAGATGCACGGAACATTGCTCTCGGCCCAAGCAAGAATCATAGACACCTCCCGGAGGGCACTCCTGCTGCGAGTTCCTCCTTGGTGATTGATGTAAGCGACCGCTGTCCGATTGTCGGAGCGAACCTGAACTGGTAAGCCCTGAAGGTGATGTGTCAGGTGCGACAGCACCAACCGAACCGCCCTCAGCCCCAGAATGTTGATGGGGATATGGCCTCCTGAGGACCCCACAGCCCCTGGAACTGATGTTCCCTCCAGAAGCCTCCCCAGCCTGACAGACTGGCATCCGTGGTATCCGTCTCCCAACAGGGAGCAAGAAAGGACCTGCCCTCCAGGAGATTCCTCTGGTCCATCCACCACTGGAAGGACCGCCGGAGAAGAGGGGACAGAACACAAGTCTGATCCAGGGACAGAGGACATTTGTCAGCTGAAGGGTTCTCATGTGAAACTGAGCAAATGGCACTGCCTCGAAGCAAGCCACCATCAAACCTACCAGCCTCATGCATTACCTGATGGACGGACGAGGGCTGGACAGAAGAACACGAATAAGAGCCTGAAGAACATCCACCTTCGGCTGGGGTAGGAACACCCTGGTCTGATTGGTATCCAGAATCATGCCCAGGAACGAAGCCACCCTTGGCGGGGATAGAGAGAACTTGGGGTAATTGATTACCCACCCAAACCTCTCCAGCGTCGTCACCACCGTTCTGGTGTCCAGCTCCGCCTGGTGGAGAGAGGATGACGTAATGAGAAGGTCGTCCAGGTAAGGCAAGATACGAATGCCCTGGACTCTGAGAAGGGCCATCACGCCCGCCAAAACCTTGGTGAACACCCTGGGCGCCGAAGTCAGCCCGAAGGGAAGAGCCACAAACTGGAAGTGCTGGTTGTCTACCACGAACCTGAGGAACCCTTGGTGTCCCGGGAAGACCGGCACATGAAGGTAAGCGTCCTTGATATCTATTGAGGTCATAAAGTCCCCCAGGACACAGTGAGTCGACAGCAGAGCGCAGAGTCTCCATGCAAAATTTTTTGGTTCTGATGAACCGGTTGAGAGTTTTCAAGTGCAAAATGGGTCTTATGGAACCATCTTTTTTGGGCACCGTAAAGAGGTTGGAATAGTAACCCAAATCTCTCTCTGTGGGGGGGAACCGGACAAACTACCCCCATATCCCAAAGGTTTTGCACCGCCAGAAACCCGGGACCCGATGAATCTGGGAGGAGGCCGGCATGCAAACTCCAGCTTGTACCCGGAGGAAATTACCTCCCGGATTGGGACGTCTGTGACCTCTAGGGTCCAGACCTGAGCAAAGAGCCGCAGCCGTCCCCCCACCCGCAAGGGTGAGGGCGCCCCTTCATTGCTGAGCGGGCTTGGCAACGGATTTGGGTTTAGTACCCCAGGAAGTCCCGGGTCGGGCACGTCCTCTGCCCCTGCCACAGGAATCTCCTCGGAATGCAGTGAAATACGTTCCCCTGCCTGACCGAGAGCCACGAAAGGAAGGGTTGAATGAGCCCGAACCCCGAAAGGGCCGGCACTGCTTCTTGCGTTGAGGTAACTTACCCCCTTTGGCAAAAGAGTCTAAACGATCACCAAACAGGCGCAGACCCACGAAGGGAAGTCCTGTGAGCACCTTCTTAGCAGCATTATCGGCCGCCCACTGGCGCAACCAGACCGACCGGCGTATAGCAACCTGCAATGCCGAGGTCCTGCTACACATACGGATAGTATCATCCAAGGCTGATAAGACAAAAGCAATGAACATCTCACAATGAGTCAATGCTGTAAACTCCTCACTGCAAGAATCCAATTGGGAACCATCCAAAAGGCCCCTAATCAGAGCTCTAGTAGCCACGGCCGTGAGAGCAGAAGCACAAACCGAAAAAGCAAGGCCGAACCCACACAAGCAATGGGAGGTAAAGCCAATTGATCGAGACGTCGGTCCTCACTATCCTTCAAGGTAGTGGAATCCGGGGTATGCACGACTGAAGTATTGGACAATCCCAGGATGGGCACGTCGACCTCTGGGAGTGTCGACCAACGTTTAACCACATCAACAGGAAAGGGATACTTCCTATCCCACCCCTGAGGAATACCAGGGAGCCGGCTAGGCTTTTCCCATTCCTTAAGGATCAGATTGTTAAAGTGCTTCTGATCCAGTAACTCCAAACGGGGTTTGGTGGTCCCAAAAAATTCCCCCCGTTGCGGAGGGGCCTCCGCTGGAGGGGAAATGGCAAGCACTTCAAAAACCTGGGTAAGGAGCCTGGGGGTATCCACGGTATCCCCGCGCTCCGTACCAGCATTAGCCTCCAGGTACTGCTGATCATCAGAACCATGCAAACAATTCCCCTTCCTCAAGCGGGGAATAATCAGACCAATCAAAAGGATCAAAATCATCAGTCAAAGGCTGGCGCAGCGGGTGCCAAGTGCCGTCTTTTAGCTGGGGCCTTCCTGGCCGCAGAGCTAGCAATCATTTTCTCAATGTTGGCCAGTCTGGCGCAGACATCGGATTGCGACTCCCCCTAATGACAACGTCACTTGGGGTCAAGGCCAGGCGTGGTGGTGTAGGAGATGAGGCCAGCGGGTCCGACCCGGCCGCACGGGGCCCAGATTGCCGTGCAATAGCCTGCTGTGCACATGGTACCCAAATTTGCACATTGACTCCCCACAAGGGATACCCCACATACTACACACTGCCGGGGTTGCCCCGAAGGGATCCTGAGCCCGGTATCCTGGGAAGCCTCCATATGGTGATTTTTTGTGTTAGTCGCAAAGACCAATGGGAATTACGCTATAAAGCTACCCGGGATGCCCCTTAGAGTCCGTTAGTGGGAGGATTTTGTAACAATAAAGGGAACCCCAATTTGAAGCAAGGGACCTAGGACCGGGAGAAATCCCTTTTAATATCCTCAGTAGTCCCACCTAAAAGACACAATAGGGGGACCCCTTTAGTATATGCACATAAAAACAAGCAGAACAAATAATTATATATAAAAATATATACACACACATACAGATATATATATATATATATATATATATATATATATGTACATCCACACAGGTGTACCGTAGCTAATGCTTGAGAATAAAAGAAAGCATACAGATGCCCCGGGGCGCTAGCATAACAGCGCAGACATATAATATATGCCTATAGCATATCAAAGTGTGCCCCGAGAGGCACTCACCGACCAGCCGGCTGCTGAAGATGGCGGCCAGCACCAGGGAAGAAGGAGGCGGGCCAACGCGGATTGCGTGCCGCGCTGGCCCCGCCCCCCAACCCGGGAAATGTATAGACGCGCTCCCAGCCAGTAGGGCTGAGAGCTGGTTAATCGCGCCAAAGGAGGGAGCGGGCCATAACGGGCGCAAAGAGTGCCAGGCCCCGCCCCCTCCCCTGACTGAAGGAGCAAGCCGCGCTCCCCAGCCAAGGGCTGCAGAGCCGGCACAATGGCACCCTGCCCGCCGCCACTTGATAACGAGCGTGCGGGCCGCAAGTTAAAAGTAAGGCATTCACACCAGCACACACACACGCGCTGGCAGTAGTCAGCGCGTGAAGGTAAAAACATATATATATATATATATATATATATATATATATATATATATAGGGATAAAATGGAGAAATTAAATGGAGGGACAGCCCCCCCCCCCCCCTACTAACTGGGAACAGGGAGTAAGGGGGGAAGCCGACATTTAGATATGAGGAGAGGACTTCTGAACGGACAGGGCATCCCAAGTCAGGATCACCAAACCTGACGGCCGCCTACCCCTTGGTGGGGGATTTGCGGTGGAGCATGGCTCCTAGTCAAACACCTCTAAAACGTTTTACCTACCCTCACCCAGACCCCGCAGCCATAGCTGGGAGGCATAAAAGTCGTAATTAAAAGAGGTCCGGGTGGAAATAGGAAGAATGGGGGCCGGGTGTGCACCCGGCTTACCTGAAAGGAAAGGGATGTCATCATCTTGACTGTCGTCGCCGTCTGCAGAGACTAATCTGGGGAATGTGTGGGAGGGCCCAGGTATTTATGGACCGGGAGGGGCTTCTTTTTCTAGTCATCTCTGCAGAAGTTCACCCTCTACTGGACCATGACCCATGTGTAACTAATATTTCCGAAGCAGGGTGTGAGACATACTTGGAATAAATATTTTTCTCCTTTCTCTCAATCAACATAAAATCCTGTGCGGAAGCATAACAACCCAGGGTCATCATATGGTTAGTAATGAATACAAACAATAGCCTCAATAGGCTCACAATTCACTCCAATTGTGAGCCAAACACCATCACCAGATCGCATGTCCAGGCGGCCTGTGAAACGATGGTTTAATCCTTTATGTCAATAATATGTAGGTCCACTTGAATATACAATTATTGTGCTTTTGACTTCTCCACCTTTTTTCCAAGTTACTTAATAAGCCTTAACAGTGGCTTTCAGCGTTTTTAGAAGCCCTTTAGAAGCATTAATATTGGTTTTTAAGCACATTTTTCAATCTTTTGTATATGAAACTAAGCTT
This sequence comes from Gastrophryne carolinensis, assembly GCA_027917425.1. NCBI lineage: Eukaryota > Metazoa > Chordata > Amphibia > Anura > Microhylidae > Gastrophryne > Gastrophryne carolinensis. The sequence goes on from CM051242.1 coordinate 105,313,135, forward strand.
TGGCGTGGAGCTAGCCATGAACTTGTTGAGGCTATTGTTTATATAAAAACCTTGTTAAAGTATACCAAAATTCACCCTTATGTCTATGAAACCCCAGGGCAGGCTTATCCCCCTCCCTGGGGTATCCCAAACTGGGATGCCCCACTGTGTGAAACCCCCAGGGTGCCTGATATTTTTACCCCCCCCAAGCCCACGGCACATGCGCAGCTGTCATCACATGTCTCACATGACATAGGGAGGATAGCTGCACCGTAGGCTCCAGAAGAGGTGAAACAGCTCTGTGTTCTGAGGGGTTTCACACAGCGGGGCACCAGAACCTGGGATAATGAAAATCATGGGTTTGGTCCACTTTAACATTTTTCTACATCCAGACTAGAGTCCTTAAAATTGTCCTTTAAAACAAAAAGGTTAGTGACATTTCAGGGTTTTGGTCTACTTGTGGTGGTGTGTGTTCTCGGAAAAGGGTTAAACTATCCCGATTTTTGCTTGCCCCATGCTGGCTGTCAGGGTCTGCATCTTTCATTTACTAGCACTTTGCATTCTCTGATAAACCCTTTAGAACTTGCTTTCTTTTGCTCTCTCAGTTACCAAAATAAATTCACTTCTGAGGGAACTGCCACATATTGGCAACTTAAAGAAGGCTGAAGGATGGCAGAATGAAAGACGCCATAAGACACACAAATTCTATTGGTTATGGCCGCAACTCGAATAAAAGTGGTATAATTTTGATTTTTGAGCCTGAGTACTGGAAATGGAAGTAGGCGGACTGGAGCTGGTTTAAGGGAAAATATAACATATTGCTTAGACATTGTGATTATAGAGATGAAAAAATAAAAAACAAAGCCTATTGCAGAGTTGTCCATTAAAATATGTGATATAATCCTAATTATTAGCAACATCTTGGATTACCATATATGAGGAAAGAAGTATCCAGTACAGGATATATTATTAGATTATACAGAATAGATAATAAATTTTACCTTTTTCAGACACCATAACTGTGATATATTTAGCATTGTTTACATGCTGTTATGATTTACCTTACTTAGAACATAGAGCTCCCCAAATTTAAATGCGGAACCAATTAGCATTTTTTACATATGGTATTGTGTGGTTTAAATCAGAGGTATAGGTATTTATTTATGGAATTTATTTCATAGCAGTATTTAAAATCATTCAACAGGCAAAGTGTACTTTCCTCTTGCACCTGCACACAGCTGCAATGGAGGGGGTATGTGTCAGGCCTTGGCACACTCCCTCTATAGCAATGAATAGAGAATGTGCGGCAATGTTATGTGACTGATGGCAGGTTGCAAATTGGGATGCCCCGCTGTGTGAGTCCCCACAAGGCACCGCAAAACTTGCCTGCTTCCTGGCCCCCTTACCGATGTAAACATTGGGCAGCTGCACCCCTCCATCTTTGGGCTTGTTACAATTGCCGTAAACAGAGCTGTTTCCGAACGTTTAATATGCACACCAAGCAATTCTGATCGGAACAGAGCCCATATATGCAGCGCAGGACCTTGAGGAAGGTAAGTCTTACAGGGCAATCTGGGTGAGTTTACAGTACGGCATCCAAATTGTTATATTCAAAAATCCCGGGTTTTGTACCACTTTGAGGAGGAGGGTTGCCTTTTGCATTACTGATTCTCAGGAAGGTCTCATTGCAAAGCTTCAGTGGTGCATTGGATACACTTGATTTATAGCCAAGCCCATCAGGACCTGGATGCTTTCAGAGCTGTTCTGTGATTGGGACTCACACGGACTTGGAACCCCTACATTAGCTATCTTGTCACGATCAGCATATTCTTAAAAGAGCACTATCGCGGAAAAATGACCCAATGATAAAAATCCATTTAAATATACTGGATGGTGGGAAGAGGGGTCACCTATACACCCGGAATCAAGAGATATCCAGCCAGGCTTGCATTTCTTGTTTTAATGGAAGGAAAAGGACATTCCGGGGTGACAGGCTCTGTCACCTCTGATAGACTAAACCTGTCACCCCTGGATTTTATTCCTAGCATACACGGTTCAGGTGTATAAGTGACCCCTCCTCTCATTAGCCAAGGCATTTATATGGATTTTTAATATTACACAATTCTGCGATAGTGCTCCTTTAACATGCAAGAGCAGTCAGTGCACCATCTCATAAAATATCAGAAAACCTAAAAGAAAGATAGTACAGCTACCAGATGGGGGCTGTGTCTTCTACATGGGACTTGAAAATGGATTTTAGCACTCAACGGGCTGCTACTTTCAAAGCCAAAATCAACTTATGCCAACATGCAAAAGCACATTTAGTGCCAACCACAATATCACTGCAGCTAAACCTAAGCCAGGACTTAAATACATTCCTGTCATTGAAAATGGACTCTGTAACTTCAGTGTCTTGGTTTACCTTTACCCTGTTTAATTAGGAGTAAGAAAAGCCTTACCTTTCAAGATGGCAAACGTCTCTAAAAAGTTTATAAAAAGACAGTGGGGAGAGGGTGGGTTAAATGACTATTATGATCAATTATAAAATAGCCTCCCAGGATGCACAGGGGCTTAATGCAATATCTTTCTTTTCTAATGCGAATATGAAAAAAACAGGGTAGCCATTTGTCTTGCAAGCTCTGTTGCATTTACACTCATTGACATGTTGAGAGATGACGAAGGAAGATATGTTCTGGTCAAAGGAAGAATCAGAGAAACGCTGGTTTTCCTCATTTACACCCATAAGAAGAACCAACTGGAATTTTTCAAGGAAATGTTCAGAGCAGTGACCCCTCTTATTGAAGGTACAGTGATATAGGGATGAGACTCCAATTTAGCCCTTAACATTGCTCTGGATAAGTCCAACCCAATAAAGTCTAGAACGAGATGTCCAACAAGGGCAAGCACCCGCCTAGCTAGATTATTATCAAAAATGGGATTAGTTGATATCTGGAGAGAATGTAATCCTAAAACTAAAGATACGCTCCTGTATAGACCATCTATTTATGTCGGCTGGAATAGTCCCTAAAGCTGTATGATCTTGGAGATGCCTTGGTCAGACCACTCACCTCTAGCTCTGACTCAGAGATCTGTGGTCGAAACCATGGACATATTACTGGAAACTGAACAAGACCTTCGTGGACATTTCGGAGATAACCAAGGAGATTCAGCTTTAACTCAAGGGTTTCTATGAGTTGAAAGTCTGAAGATATGTCTCCGGCAGTAAGTTGGCTAGTCCATAAAGCATTCATTGGGGGCAAATTAATTGTGTTTTACATAAAAACTATACTCTAAACCGGGGGAGGCAGGAACAAATAGACAAATGGTTGCTAGAAACCAAAACTAAGTACCAGAGACACAAAATGAGGCTATGGATGGGCATATCACTTTAGATGAGATCCTTAGCACTATTCAAGAGGTGGGGGGGATGAGCACACCTGGCCCGGATGGACTACTGCATATTAGCTCCTCATCTGACCCTATGGTTCAACAACATTAAAAAAGAGGGGGTTATTCCATCAAAAGCCCTACAAGCCAGTATTGTGATATCTCTTAAGATATTAACAAAGAATCTTGCGAAGCACCTTAATAATTTCTTGGGAGAGGTGGTCTATTCGAACCAGGTAGGCTTCATTCCAGGTGGTCAAGGCCCAGTTCAAATAACACGCACCCTGGATATCATATCACTGATGCTTAAGAGATGGGAAGGGGGGGGAAGGGTCACCCTACACCAAGTGCAATGATTCTTCAAATCGGTACAGGTCAGGGTCACAGGATATCTTAGGAGGCACTTGTCAGGGCTGCCAGCTATCGCCGGGTCTATTTCTCTTAGCGGTAGAACCCCTGGTGAGAAAAATGCACCAGGAAGCAGACCTAAAATGAATAATAATACATAAATTATGTACATATTTTTGCAGATAATCTGCTTCTCTATATTACGGATGGTAATAGTGGTAGAGATGATAAACAGATTTTCAGAGATCACTGGCCTTAAAGTTAACGAAAACAAATCGGTAGCTTTAAATATTAGCTTGGACCCAGAGACAATAACAAAGTTAAAAGGCTACCTTTGACTTCCAGTGGTTTGGTATCCCCCACTACTAAAAAAAAAAAAAATCAAAGGACACTGGAATTATAGAAATCGCACAACCTGATGTGTTGGGGCAGAATAGCGGCTTACAGATCATACTTTTTTCCGAAAATACTCTTTAGAGCTCTACCTATAATGGTACCAGACAAAAAAAACTAGACAACATTCAAAGAGCCATAATAAATTATGTCTGGAGTGAGAAAAGAGGGATTAAAAAGAGAAGGGAGGCTTAGGGATTAAAAAAATGATTATCTGTCGGCAAGGAGAGCATAGATTATAGATATATTTAGAACAGAAAATAAGTCGCCATGGGAAACTTGATGTTAAAAATGCCAGGTGGGTGTGACCTAAGCAGTGCAGTTAACTGGAACACTGAAAAGTTGGATGCCTCATCCAAGGTACTCTGGCTGGGAGGGCAGGGTGGACCAAAATGAGTTTTGTGGCGGCTTTGTTTCGCTGCAACCCATCCTTTAGACCCTTCTGCAGAAATTCTGCAGAAATGTTCAGGATGGAAATCCCATCCTGAACATTAAGTGACTCACGCCAAGCAGGTCGGTCACGTTGGGTAGTAGATCTCGGCTGTAGAGGCTTTTCTAGGACAAACAAAAGAGGATTCAATGGCCACAGAATCAAAGCCAGCGTCATCAAATTGGGATGAAACAGCAGTCCTTTAGAGAGCAGATCTGATCTGTTTGTCAAAGAGGATAATTATCAGTCAGCCTGACGACGTTCCGGCCAATTAAGCCCTCTGGGCTTACCTTTTTCACCAATCAAGGAAGCAACCACAGTGGCAGGAAGGCATATACTAGCTGGAACTGGGGCTACAAAGTCACCAGAGCATCCACCGCAAATGCTAGAGAGTCCCATGAAAGAGCTTCAAACTGCACTTTTGTCCTCTTGTGTCTGGACACAAACTGGTCCACCTCAGGAACACCCCCACCTGTTGCAAATCATGGGGAAGCCTCTGGATGGAGAGCCCGCCCTGCCTGAGAAAATCTGTGTGGGCTGAAATGCAAGGAACATGCTGAAAGCCCAGAAAGCCTTCTTGCTCCCGGTGTCTCCCTGATGGCTTACATATGCGACAGCCGCCACATTATCTGTTTTGGAGACCCCGCAGACTTCTGGTCCAATAGCACAACAATCGAACCTGAACCATGAGTTGGTTCAACAGTCCCCTGCCCCACAGACTGGTGTCTGTGGTAATCAAGGCCCACTGGACAATCAGAAAGGAACAACCGTGACTCAGGGATTAAGATTGAAGCCACCATTCCAAATCACTTTTGAAAGAAAGAACAATCTGTTGAGGCACACAGGAGACCAATCCCAATGTGATAGGATGGCAAACTATAACAATAACTATCTCAAAGGACGCCACCATCGGACCTAGAAGCTGCATGCATTGACAAACACTGGGCCTGAGTTCAAGTTCATCAAACCCTCCTGCAGTTTCTGGAGCATAAGGTATTGCAACAACCTTATTCAGAGGGTGTTAAGTGGGATTTGGGATAATTGATCAGCCACCCAAACCTCTCCAGGGTGTCCAACACCATCTGCACATCCCTGTATGTTTCCAACA